>CM040122.1:357273978-357873978 GCA_022559845.1 Amorphophallus konjac
TGCTTCTAGGTAGCCCGCCTATTCCTTACTCATGTGGTGTGCAAGTTCGGGTTGCCTCGCACTATAGTGTCAGACCGTGATGTTAGATTCACTTCCTACTTTAGGAAGACACTATGGCATATGATGGGTACTCACCTCAAGTTTTCCACTGCATATCACCCCCAGACAGATGGTCAGACCGAGGTGGTCAATAGGAGTCTGGGTGATCTTTTGAGATGTCTTGTTAGGGACCGCATTGGGGATTGGGATCTCATTCTACCTATGGCTGAGTTTGCATATAATGATTCGGTGAATAGGTCTACTAGCATGAGTCCATTTGAAATTGTCACAGGTCGTAGGCCTAGGAAACCCGTTGACCTTGTCCCCATGCCTGTCCATGCTAGAGTGTCGGAGTCGGCCGAGTCATTTGCTAGGCATGTTAGGAGTTTGCATGACGACATCCGTCGTCACATTGAGTCCAGCAATGCACGGTACAAGGAGTTAGCCGATGCCCACCGACACCACCGAGAGTTCCACGAGGGCGAATACGTCATGATTAGGGTAAGACCTGAACGGTTTCCCTCTGGAACCGTTAAGAAGTTGAAAGCTCACGGAGCCGGTCCCTTTAGAGTGTTGAAACGCATTGGATCCAATGCGTATGTTGTGGACCTGCCCGAGGAATATGGTATAAGCTCTACCTTCAATGTATCAGATCTTGTTGCATATAGGGACCCAGCGGTGATCCCTAGTGAGCCTTTTGAGCCATCTCCTCCTCTTGAGAGTGATCCCACACCTGAGTGTCCACTTCCACCTCCAGCCCCTTTTTCACGGCAGCGTGAGCACATAGATCGTATACTGGACGAGCAAGTGACAGTTACCAGGAGTGGATCTTACCCGCGCTACCTAGTGCGATGGAGAGGACGGCCCGCTACTGAGGACACATGGATCACACATGGCGAGTTGCAGCGGATTGATCCTGACCTTTTGGAGCGATACAGGAGTGATGCAGACCCTTACTCGACAGGGTCGAGTTTCTCCCACCCAGGGAGAATTGGTGCGGACACCAGAGCACGCGAGAGGCATGAGCCGGCGAGCCATCAGTACCATACACGGAGCACCACTCGATCTACAGCAGCTTCTCTTTGGCTCGGGGATAGCCTGGAAGCCCCACCTTGATTCTTGGTCATTTTTAGCATTTCCTTGTATTGTTTTAGCAATGGTTTGCCTTGTAATTGGGTTGTAATGAGTGTTTTATTTGGGTTTGTCATATTGGGTTCAATGTAAGGCTCTTAATAAGCCAAATGGGTGAGTCCTTTAGGGTCCATTAAGGGTTAAGTGCCATATTGGGTTATAAGGCCTCATTAGGCTTCATATTGGGTTCTTAAGCCACTTAAGGCCCATATAAGCCTCCACTCCACATGGGCCACCTAGATTGGGATAAGATGGGCTTGTGGAAGGCCTTAACAAGCCTTGAAGCAACTTGGCCCAAGAAGTGCCCAAGAAGGGGGCGCCCCCTCTTTTGGCATTATTAGGCTAGGTTGGTTAGTTTTTTTCTTTTCTTTCCTCTCCTTCTTTGACCACATGGGATAAAATTATGAATTGGTTTCTTTTAAATATTTATTTTTGTGGTTGGTCACATCCAATCCAAGCCATCCATTCCCCCATACCTAGATCTAAGGGTGGATATTGGATTTGGCATGTAACCTATAAAGAGTTGTATTTTTTCATTTTAGTGGAATTAATGCCATTTGAATCAAACTTAATGTTGGAGCAAGGCCTAGGCCGCCCCCTCCCTCTCTCCTTCTCCCCCTTGCAGCTGTGAAGGCTGCCTCTTGGTGGTGTGACTCCACCCTATCAGTTCCGGTCGCCGCCGCCGCCGCCACGAGCCGCCATCGCCACCGCCGGAGTTCTGTTCGCGCAGTACCACAGCCACTTCCACGAAATTTCAGTCTCAGCCACGGCCTCAGATCGAGCTGGGACTTTTACTGGATGTCCCAGTGGTGTCCAGCACATCCTCAGAATTTTGGTTGGTCATAAAGATCTCATTTGGTATTTTTTTATTTTCGTCCAATCCCAGTTTCCAGATCTGTCTCCTGTCTGTTTCCATTTCCACCTGCCATGAGTTTTAAGCCTTAGGTCCACTTTTTGATTTTTTTTAGTTCGCCCAATTTTACTGGGCATTCTTCCCACTATCCCCTCCATCCCCAAATTTTCTTGAATTTTTGTTAGTCCATCTTATATTTTACAAAAATCGAGTTCTTCCCTAGCTACAGTACTTTCTGCCAGTTCTCAGATCTGACCACCCGACACTCTAAAAATCCTATCAAATCACCACCACCTCGGAATCCAATTCCAAAAATTTTCCCAGCTTCCTGGTTTGATTATCTACAAAGTTGAAGAAGAGCTCAAAGTCTGATTCCTACGGCAAGTAGGCGGTCAACGGTGGTTCTCAGACAAGTACCCTATAAATCTGATGTCTCGGTTACTGTACAACAGGGATTTGTAAATTCATTAAAGTATGGATTCGGCTAGATCCATCAGATCTCTCTGAGTCTAGATTGAAGCATTTAAAGAGAGCTTTCCAACGATAGCTCATGCGTCCCGATCCGACGTCGGGATCGACCGCAGCGGCTGTTTTCGCCGGAGCGCGCACAGGGAAAACAGAACTGAAATCCGTGGGCAGCCATTCCACAACTTGAAGATCGGACCCGACCGGCCACCAATCGGTGTCTCCGGCCGACCGCCGTCCGTGGAGGCGCGCCACCAGGGGTCTCCATCATAGTGGGACCCACCTCCGCAGATCCGGAGGATAGCGCCATCCGTGGGCCCCACGGGCCCGCAGAACCCGCCGTTCGGGAAGCACGAAAACGCGGAGTTCGGCGCGTCGAGTCGACATCAAGATGCTGCCTGTCAACCTGATTTGCGTGATCCCTGGGGCCCACATGTGACCTTTTACCTCCCTGCGTGGAGTGGGTCGAATCCTTTTGTACCGCTGTGAATTATGTTAACCGGGGGTCCGTAAGTCAGCCGGGGTGTCTTCGCCACGCCGGGTGCGTGGAGGTAAAGGTCTTAACTTCTTGGCGTTACATTGCTTAGCTAGTATACGGTCTTAGGCCGCTGCCGAGAGTGTAGGTTCCTAGCCCGTGTGTCCATGTCACCGCTGTGAGCGTGAGAGTGACCCGTCCCGCGACTCGATCCGAGTCCGGAAGTGAGTCTGACTACCTTGAACTCTGCCGGTTCCTTAACCGCGCACGATCCACGCTTTCCCTCGCATGGGACGCCGAGTGAGCTTGTACTTCTGTTAGCGACGTTTGCCACTAGGAGCTCGTAGTGTCGGGCTTAGCGTCTCCCTGGTGTGTATTGCTGGTCGCGTCTTCATTTAGAGTCCGAGGGTGGCACTGTATAGTGTCGTCTCCCATGTCCGTCCCGCATCAGACAATGAATAATTTTAGTTGGTCTCAGTAGTGGTCTTGACTACAATGATGTCTTGGTGTTGGTGGTGGATCTGTTCATCAATATTTTGTCTGATTTTAGCCAACTGCGCTACAATAGAACTTGTAGTGTTTCTGATCTGGTTAAGGATGACTTGCTGAGAGCCGAAGAAGGAGAGAAGTTGATTCTTCATTCTTTTTTTTTTAGATCAACACCGGCCAAACAGAATCAAATCTGGTCGAATGCACATTCCCCCATAAGGGGAATGTGTTCTCACTCCCCCAGACCGATCCTGAGACCAAAGAATTTTATTGATTTTTTGAAAGAATACATCATCTCCGGGGCATACCCCTGTCCATATCTACATCCAAAAGCCAAGAAAACAAAGAGCCAATAAGCTAATTACAATTTCGTATAGTGGGCAATCTGCCCTTATCCAGCCTAAAAGCTCTCCTTGCCAATCTAGGGAGATCCCGCACATTTGTAAAGATGCTATTAGTGTGGGTAGAACATGCATAAGAAGCCAAAGCATCTGCAACTTGATTACCTTCTCCGTATGTATGCTGTACCGAGCAGCCACATTGGGATATTAAGTCTAGGATATCCTTCCACCAAGGTAGAACTAGCCAGCTAGGTACCACTTTCCTTCGGATAGCAGAAATTAGAAGAGCACAATCAGAAAAAACTGCTCCCACCTAGAAGCCTCCATTAACTACTAAAGACAATCCATCATGAAGAGCCCTAGCTTCAGCTAAAATGCTACTGCCAACCCCATAGTTAAAGGCAAAATAGATTTTCATATTTCCATTATGATCTCTAATACAACCACCACCCCCACATCTCCTCGGGTTTCCTTTAGAAGCCCCATCCACATGTAAGGTGAAATGAGTGTGGGCTAAACTGCATAAAACTGTTATAGCCCGCTTGGTGTGGACTTTAGGGAATAGATAGAAATGCACCAAAATGTTTTTCTGTTCGGCTGAGATCATGGATGAAAAAGTCAGTTTATCCAAAGCATAAGATATTGTTGCAATCACTTTTCTTTTGATGCTGTTTGCACAAGGTGTAATTCCTTCAAATTTTAAGGCACATCTGACACTCCAAATCTCCCAAAGGATCAATATAGCAGCATACATTCCAGAGTAACTATAAGCTGACCGCAAGTTTGATCCAGTCAAGATGTTCCAGCATCGGATAGTTAACTGATCACATAAATTGATTTTGGCACTGAATAAAGGGGCAATCCAATTCCATAAATCTACTGCCAGCTCACTCTTTAGGAAGACATGATTTAGATCCTCTTGAGATGGAGAATTGCAACAAACACATTTGGAAACCAGAGGAATACCACATTCAGCCACTCTGCAGTCCACTGGTACTGCTCGATAAAGGAGCTTCCAAAAGAAAATAGCAGCCCTCGGAGCAATACTTGAGTGCCAAAGCTTAGCCCACGGATGTCTGACTATGCTTGTCATCCTCAACAAATTGTAGGAAGACTTTACAGTAAACTCTCCTGTGGACGTACCAGTCCAAATACAATAATATGTCCCTCTGCTCAGATGAACATTGGAGAGCCAATTTGTGTTATTAAGGAGGGATCTGGCCTCATGACTGGAGTCTTGGATAACCTCTCTGACTGTTACTCTTGGCATAGCCTGAATTCTACTGATTGGAACCTGCTGGACAGTGTTAATAAGAGGCCCCTTCCCTGTCCAATTATCTTTCTAGAAGTCAACACCATTTCCATCACCGATCATCCATCTAGAATTATTAATTATGTGATCCTTGGCCTGCTGAAATATTTTGAGTGGCATACCAGTTGGGAAAGGCCTAATATAGTCATAAAAGCTTTTTTTGATGAACCTTTGTCGAGCATATGATGACCACAGAGAATGGCCATGTAAAATAGACCACAAGCTTTTTGAAGCCAGGGAGACCTGTACTTGATTAAGGTCTCTAATGCCAAGACCCCCTTCCAGATTTGGTTTTTGAATGTCCTGCCAAGATATCCAAAGTTGATTCTTCATTCAGATAAAATCTTTATTTTGAGTTTTAAGTGACTCACTGATGTCACTTAGTGTAGCAAGCATGTGTCTCTCGAGCTCTTTAGCTACTCGGTGATTGGCTTCATGGCTTTCACTGATGTCATATTGAGCCGTAACCAATTTTTATTCAATATCACTGTGGGACTCAATCACTATTTTCTCAATTCCTTCAACCATTTCGTCTATATGTTCATAGAAACTTTGGAGAGTGCGTTTGATGTGGTTGACGTCTTCATGGAGAACCTTGATCTCTTCAGAAGTAGAGGGTGCTGTGTATGAGGACGGGTGGACTTCAGCATGAATCCACGAGGGAGGTACTTCAGCTCTAGTTGACTCCCAGACATTTGGTGTTGCTCGTTCATGGGGTTGCTCCCCCTCAGTTTGAGCATCCTACGCAGCTGAGGGCTCCCCCTCAGTATGTGCTCGGAGTACTGCATCGATTCTATCTAGGGCAGTTTTCAAATATTCTTAGGAAGGATGTTGTTCATTTTCTTCATGGTCCGGGCTGGCCTTGAGTTGGTGTTCTTCGAGTTCGACTGGTTCCAGAGTGGACTATGTCTGGATAGGTGCTGCTTCTTCTTGAACTGGTGCAGTGATGGTTGTGGGTAAAGAGGAGGTACCTACTTGCTCCTTGATTAGACGTTTGCTTGGGTTGGATTCACCTTTTCTGATCCATTTCCTGTTCAGATAGGTGAACCCACTTCTTTGTAGGGATGAAATGCGAAGAGGAGTGCAAGAACTCGACTTCTCATCATAGAAATTTATCTGGAAATGTTGAATGATCCTAGTGACGAGTGGTCCATAAGGCAAACAAAAAAGTTTCTTCTTATTGCCCTCCTTAGTAGTTTTTCTAGCTTCATCTGTCCCTTCAGCCATAACATCAAGGATAATTGAGGCTAGATTTATTTCTCGCCTTTCCAGAATAAAATATAGGAGATTTGAATCTTCTATGATGTAGAGCGGCCTTGGAACAATGATGCAGGTGATGATGAGATGGATCATCCTAGCTTTAGCATCCATTAATAGTTTATTCGAACTCCAAAGATTGAGATGTCTTAGAGCCGCTAGTGCTCGCCGTCTGATCGATCAGGCAATGGTGGATAGCATGTCGGGACTAGAACCCACCGTGCCATAAAGGCCACGACGTTAATTACATCTCTCCAAAAGAGAGAAAACCCTTGATTAATCGTCAGGAGAAAGTGTCCTATGGCCTAAAAACTATGTTGGTGCATGCATGGAAACGCAAAGGATATTTTATATTATTATTATTATATTATTATTATATTTTACTATTTTTTAATTATATAATTTTTTATGGCATACAAGGACGTCCAAAATCACAAGTCTGGTGCATGAGAGTGTCCGGTACACTCACAGGGCAATGCCGACCGCTTGAACCCAAGATGGGTTGACCTGGGCCAAAATGGATCGACTGAAACTTGAAGTGAGTCAACCTGGGCACACATGAGTCGACATGTGCTGTAATGTGTGCACAGGTCGACTAATTTTCAAAAATGAGTCGACCTGCTGTGCATAGGTCGACTCAATTTTTTAAAATGAGTCAACCGGCGGTGCACAGGTCGACTCAATTTTGGAAATGAGTCGACCTATTCTGCACACAGGTCGACTGATTTTCAAAAATGAGTTGATCTGTTGTGCACAGGTCGACTCAATTTTTGAAAATGAGTCGACCGGTGGTGCACAGGTCGACTCAATTTTGGAAATGAGTCGACCTACGCCACGCCCTATTCATTATGCTATTTTTTTGTTATTATTATTAATATTAATATTATTTTCTTTTTTGTATTTTTTTGGTCTTATTATGTTGTCCTTCCTATTGTTTTATTTTTTTATTTGTTTGTTTGTTTTTGTTTTACGGCTATTCTTGTTATTATTATTATTATTATTATGCTATTATTATTATTATTATTTAGTATTATTATTATTATCTTTTTTTGTCGTGACTCGAGCGACGAAGAATCACAATTTTGGCAGCCTCTCCCCCTATCCCGGAGTATGTCCGGGTGATGTAGTGGGTACTCGTCTACAGAAGTATGAGACGGTCCCTTGATCGTCCTGGTATGCATAAAATTGCAACACCCATACCCCTATCAAAAGTAAGACCCCCGAGGCCCAGCCTAGCTACCAGGAAGTTCAGACCATTCAAGGGGCTTTTCGATTATGTTTGTGCGAATCTTTTGACTCATCGTTGGCACCGTCGCATACACAAACAAGTTCAAAGGCGGACCAGCGTAGCCCCGGGCCATCGAGTCTGGGATTAAAAATGTCGTAGAAAATTTATTCGGACATCAATCCAGGATTGATTTATGATGACGAGGCAGCAGCGCCAGAGACGGTCCCTTAAACACATGTTCGCTTAGGATCCAGCGTGATTTAATATTAAGAAAAGGGGGATGAAACCCAACAGGGGTAGGTCCGACCCAAAAGGATTGTTGGCCCCGAAGCGAGGCTAGATCATGGCCATGGCAGGATAGACCATAGGGGCCAAACTATACTCGCGGCAGGCCTTATTCCTATCCCTCTCACTCATGATCTGGGAGCACCGGGTCAGGCATTATCAAGATTTTTTTATCATTTTTTTATTCTAGTAATCTTTACTTCCATTTGGTTATATGTTGTTTAGTTCTCTCATATGTTTATATTATCCCCTTTTTTATTATTATGATTTTTTGTTGTTTTCGTCTGCCATAAATTTTATTGTTGTTTATATATATAATATATATGTATATACATATTTCGGAAAAAAATGGGGGGAAGAACTCAGTCGACTGACCTCGTGGTCAGTCGACTGAGGTCACCAAGAGGTCGGTCGACTGATTTCACTTTGGAGAGGGGGATTTCCGCAGCCCACCACAAAGGCAGCCCAACAAGACCCACAAGGTCCAACCAGGCGAGCCCACCCGAGTGATAGCCCACCGGGCCCACTTAGGGAAGAAAAGCCCAATAAATACGACTCGAGGAACTAACTCTCCCCGGCGGCCTTCTAGGCTCGGAGGGCCCGAGACAACGGTCAGGTCCCAAGGAAGGTCCGGCCTAAAGCCCTCTCCCCGTCCGAGAGAGATAGGCTCCAGCCGACCTATCAGACCCCACCTTCGCCGGGCCATGCCTATCGCTCGGGCAAGAGCTAGCATCCCCGAAGCTCGGTAAGGCCGGTTGATTAATCCGCAGGTGCAGCCGTTCAGAGTCCTCCGCCAGCGGGAGAGTCAGGGGAGCCGCCGGACTCCAAGGGGATAACGTTCCCACGATCAGGCCATGAAAGCCCCCGTTAAAGACGTAACTCCCGCCGGGAACCCCTCAGCTTACAGGACTCCTGAAGGCGGCGCACTATTTAAGCAAGGGATACCCTCCGGAAGAAGGTAAGATGAACAAGGCATTCACACACCCTAAGCTCCTGAGCACGACTCGCTTCACCCTTTGGTGGAGAGGATTCTCGCGCATCAGCTTTCTCCTCCCCCCATTATCGCTTCCACCATAGCTCCACTGACTTAGCCATCGGAGGGTTTTGCCCCAGGGAGATCCCCTGGGCCCTCTGATACGTTTCCCTCTCTTGCAGATTCATCTTCTGGTGATCCACAGCCCGCTCAGGATCCAGTGCGAGATCTCGCCTCTTCATCTGGCGCCGTCTGTGGGAAACGCACGAAGAGCCGAGATGGTGAGAAGAAGCTCAGGGAGGAGATCCGTCGGTGGGGCAGGTAAGGCTGTGGCGGCGGCAGGAGGCGCCCCCTCTAGGGTCTCACAGAGCCCCCCCTCCAACGCCAGCATCCCCACCAACAGGCCACCACCCCCCCCGGCGGAGATAGGGGCACCCCTCGACGGTGGCGTCAACGCCTTCCAGGCCCTCAACGAAAAGATGGATGTCCTCGTGGAGCTCATGAGGGCCCAGGAGGCTAGGGACGCAAGGTCCCGCGCCCCGTCAGGAAGTCCCCCTCAAAGGAGTGCGACGCAGCACACCGTCGGAGGCCGCTTCACCCTCCGCGGCCGACAGCTCCTCCGCAACGACGTCGGAGGACCCTCGCATGCTCCGCCTGCGGAGCAAGAGGCTTCCTCCACGCCGAGGAGAGGGAAGCAGGGGGCGAGGCCGCCGCGCCCGGGCACTAGTGCCCCGGGAGACCGCCAAGACGCCGCCCCTAGCCCCACGGTGCGACTGCAGCCAGAGCTGTCCCTCCGGCTGTGAGATTTCGAGAGACGGTTCGCAGAGCAAGAGCGCGCCCTCCGCGCCCTGCAGAAGACCTCTCTCCCGGAGGACGAGGAGAAATCCCCTTTCTCCGAGTACATCTTGAAGGCAGAGGTCTCTCCCAGAGCCTCCATTCCGACCTTCAAGCTCTACGACAGCCAGGGCAACCCAGCCGACCACTACGATAGCTTCGACGCCCTGGTGACCCTTCATGGAACGCCAGATCCCATCAAATTCCGAGCCTTAGCGGCCACCCTGGTCCAAGGTGCTCAGGCGTGGTTCCGGGCCCTCGCCCCTGGGTCCATTCGAGACTTCAGGCAATTCGGGCGAGTTTTCAAGGAGAGTTTCACCGGCAGCGCCCCCCCAAGGTCAGTGGCGGGGCTCCTGGCTCTCAAACAGGCGCAAGGGGAGAGGCTCCGGACTTACGTCCACCGATTTAAATCGGAAGCCCTTAGGATCCCCCGCCTGGATGTGGCCTCAGCCACAACCGCACTGACCGGGGGCACCTGGGACGAGAATCTCCGCCGTGAGCTTGTCCTCCACCCTCCCTCAACCCTTGCCGAGCTAGTGACTCTGGCACTGCGCCATGCCAAGTGCGAAGAAGTACTCAGCGCCTGCCGAGACGCAACCGGCTCGGGTCGGGAGGGGGACAAGAAGCGGACCTCCGAGCCAAACCCTGGCTCGGGTAAGAAGCGCGATCGAGAAGGAGAGCGCAAGAGAAAGTACGAGCGGTACACCCCCCTGACCGCGCCAGTCTACGAGATCTATGAAGACATCAAAGACTCGGGACTTCTCCGCCAGCTCGAGCCAATGAGGTCGAAAAACCGCAAGCGGGACAAGCATTGCCTGTTCCACGGCGACCACGGGTACCACACCGGAGATTGCCATCAGCTCCAGGACGAGATCGAGCGCCTCATCCGTCTGGGGCACCTAGCCCAGTTCACGATCGGGCACAAAGAAGACCGAGACGCCGCAGAGGAGATCGACAACGCCCCCCGAGGGGTTCACATCAACGTCATCTCCGGAGGAGCGACATCGGGCGGCGACACCAGTCGAGGGAGGAAACGTCATGCCGAGCGAGCCAGCTGAGCCTTGGAGCCCCCCAGAGGCCCGCCGATGGAGCCCCAGGTCATAGTCTTCTCCGACCAAGACCTGGAAGGGCTGAGCACCCCGCATGACGACGCCCTCGTTATCTCGGCCACGATAAATCACTGTAATGTAGACAGGATTTTGGTTGATAATGGGAGCACCCCCGATGTATTATCTTATGACTGTTTCCTCAAGATGGGGGAAGACCCATCCAAGCTCCGCCCGATCCGAACGCCCCTTTGCGGGTTTAATGGCCTGGCCACCTATCCCGAGGGAGCCCTAAGCCTGCCGGTCACTATCGGCACCCCACCCAAAACCGTTACGGTCATAGTGGACTTCATAGTGATTAAAGGTATGATAGCGTACAACGCCATTTTCGGCCGAAAAATTCTCAGCCGAATAAAGGCCGTACCATCTACCTATCACCAAAAAATGAAGTTTCCCACCAAAAATGGGTTGGGGGAAGTCCAAGGTAACCAGGCCACGGCTAGAAGGTGCTACAATATCTCGGTAGAAGCCTCAAGGCCGGACGGGAAGGATAAGGGCCCCAGGGGAGTCGAAGGAAAAGCCGTGACCACCGAGCCCGGTGGCGAGTTATTAACGGTATTCCTGAACGACGACCCGGCCCTAGGAGTAAGTATCGGAGCCGACCTACCACCAAAGGAACAGCAGCAATACAAGGAGTTTCTTTCTGAGTACGTTCGGGTCTTTGCTTGGTCCGATGATCAACTCCCTGGTATACCAGAGGAGACTGTGACGCACAAGCTCAACCTCGATACCACCGTGAGATCCGTACAGCAGCGGAGAAGGAAGCATGCGCCCGAGAAACAGGCGATCATCAAGGCGCAGGTCACCAAGGGACAAGAAACTGGTCTTTTCAGACCGGTCCTGTACCCAACGTGGCTAGCCAACGTCGTCCTGGTGCCGAAGACTACAGGCAAGTGGCGAATGTGCGTAGACTTCACCGATCTGAATAAGGCCACCCCCAAGGACTGCTATCCGCTACCGAGCATCGACCAATTGGTTGACTCAACCTCGGGTAATGAGATACTCAGTTTCCTGGATGCCTATTCGGGTTATCATCAGATCCGAATGAACCCTGAAGATGTCGAGAGGACCGCCTTCATCACCGACTACGGCGTGTACTGCTACACCCGGATGCCCTTCGGATTGAAGAATGCTGGAGCCACATACCAGCGACTGGTCAACCATATGTTCGAGGGATAGTTAGGTCGGAACGTCGAGGCCTACATCGACGACATGCTCGTCAAGACCCCGAGGGCCCAAGACCACTTCACCGACCTCGCCGAGACTTTCGGCACCCTCCTGAAGTACTGCATGAAGCTCAACCCCGCCAAGTGCGCCTTTGGAGTAAGATCCGGGAAGTTCCTGGGTTTCCTGGTCACTCAGCGAGGGATCGAAGCCAACCTCGACAAGGTCCAGGCCATCCTGGACATGCACCCGCCCACGTGCATTAAAGACGTCCAGTGTCTGACGGGGCGTGTCGCTGCTCTCAGTCGTTTCCTGTCCCGTGCGGCCGAACGATGCCTGCCCTTCTTCAAGCTGATGAGGGGGCCCAAGATAGCTTCTGCTACGTTCGCATGGGATGGGGAATGCCAGACAGCGTTCGCCGAGCTCAAAGAGTTCCTGGCTACACCCCCGGTGCTTTCCAAGCCCGTCCCGGGCGAGGTCTTGTTGCTCTATCTCTCGGCGACGCCATCAACGGTCAGCTCGGTCCTAGTCAGGAATGACTCGGGAATCGAGAGGCCGATCTACTACACCAGCAAGGTGCTCAACGAGGCCGAGCGGAGGTACCCCGCAACCGAGAAACTCGTGCGAGCGTTGGTTACCTCCGCAAAGCGCCTCCGACCCTACTTCCAGGGGCATCCCATCACCGTGCTAATCGGCGAGCCACTGAAGAAGATTCTGGCCCATCCCAAAGCCTCGGGGTGACTTGTCAAATGGGCCATCATGCTCGGGGCCTACGACATCTCGTACCGGCCGCGATCAGCTATCAAAGGACAAGCGCTCGCCGACTTCATCGCCGAGAGCACCGTTCCGGTCGAGGACAGGCCTCCGACAGCAACCGGGCCAACCTGGGAGCTGTTCGTCGATGGATCGTCCAACTCGATCGGCAGCGGCACAGGGATCCTCCTAAAGTCTCCCGAAGGAATAGAGTTGCAATACGCCCTAAAGTTCAACTTTCTGGCGTCCAACAATGATTCCGAGTACGAGGCCCTTATCTCAGGAGCCTGCATGGCCCGACGGTTGGGGGCCGAGCGAGTCAGGATCCACACCGACTCCCAGCTAGTTGCAAGCCAGGTCAATGGCGAGTACGAAGCTCGGGAGGTACCTATGATCAAATACCAACAGTTGGTCCGGAGCCTGGCCCAGCAGTTCGAGGAGTTCGAGGTAGTCCGAATAGCTCGGGAGCAAAACTCTCGGGCGGACGCCCTCTCCCGACTGGCCTCCTCCCTAGACCCGAAAGGTACACGATCGGTCCTCCTAGAAGAGCTAGAGCGCCCGAGCATAGACTCGGAGTTCCTCGCCATTGACTCGGCCACTCCCGGCGACTGGCGCTCCCCCTACCTGTCCTGGCTACGAGACTCCCGGGAGCCCTCCGACCCTCGAGAAGCCCGCCGAATGAAGTACCAAGCTCGGCGCTTCGTCATCCTCGACAACGCTCTCTACCGAAGATCGTTCTCCGGGCCCCTTCTGAAGTGTCTCGGTCCCGACGAAGCAAGCCAAGCTGTTGAAGAGATTCATCAAGGCCTGTGCGGAGCACATTCAGGAGGTTGGTCGCTGGCTAGAATCCTGCAAAGGCAGGGGTACTGGTGGCCAACCCTACAGCGCGACTACATGGCTTACGCACAACATTGCGACCGTTGCCAGCGGTTCGACCATTTGGTCCATCAACCGGCCACGGAACTTATCACCCTTACCGAGCCCTACCCTTTCGCTCGGTGGGGGATCGACATCCTTGGGCCATTCCCAACGGCTCAATCCCAGAAGAAGTTCATCATCGTCGCCATCGACTACTTCACCAAGTGGATCGAGGCTGAAGCAACAGCAAGGATCACCGAGACAGTCGTCTGGGGTTTCGTATGGAAATCGATCATCTGTCGCTTTGGCATCCCCCGAGTGATAGTGAGCGATAACGGGCGGCAATTCGACTATCGGTACTTCCGAGACAGATGCGCCGACCTAAATATCCGCAACCACTTCACTTCGGTCGCCCACCCTCAGGCCAACGTGCTGGTTGAAAATGCCAACAAGACCATCTTGAAGGGCATAAAAACCAGACTCGGCAAGGCTAAGGGTAGCTGGCTCGAGGAACTGCCTAGCGTACTATGGTCGCACCGAACGACCCCCATGACGGCAACCGGTGAGACCCCTTTTCAGCTGGTATATGGCACCGAAGCCGTCGTTCCGTTAGAGATCGCCAATCCGTCTCTCCGAGTGATCAGCTTTTCGCCCGAGGCAAACGAGCAGAAGTTGCTCGAGAACCTCGACCTGGCAGACGAACTCCAAGAGATCGTGAACGTCCGAGCTACGGAATACCAGCGCCGCCTCACTCGGTACTACAACACCAAGGTCCGAGGCAGACAATTCCAACCAGGGGACTTCGTCCTCAGGAAGACCGAAGCCTCTCGACCACTGGAGGCGGCAGGCAAGCTATCCCCCAACTGGGAAGGCCCCTACCAAGTGATCGAGATGCTCGGGAAAGGTGCGTACATGTTAGCCACAATGGAAGGGGAACCCATTCCCCGGACATGGAACGCAACCACACTACACAGATTTTATTTCTGAAAACTGTATCAACAAATCGGGTAAAATAAACCCCCTTTTTGCATTCATTCAAGATAACTATTGATACATCAGAAAGGCAACTGCCAGTACATTACATAGTGAAAAGCAAAAATCCCTCTAGCACCACGGCAAACGGCTATCGCCCGGCCGACCCGGTCTTGACCTCCTCGCATCCAGCCACTGACTCTGCCTCGCGTAGAAACTGGCTCGGACAAGAGATGGTCGATCCAGTTGGCTCGGGTGGACCGTGACAAAGGTGACAGAGGGACAGCAAGGAGAAGGCCACCTTTCACGCGAGGAAGGCTACCTTCCAAGTTGGCAACAACCTGGAAAAAGGAGCGCCGTGAAGGTCTCCCCTCTGCCAATCCACCAACCCCTCGGAGGCGAACAGAAAGCAAGTAGCCTCCGAAGAGTGAAAGAAATGAAGAACAAAAGAGAGAGAAAGAGGCTGCGGACAGAGGTGAGGAAGGAACTGGAGCCGCCTCCTCCCCTCCCACGGAGGAGAATGGCGGCCGGCATCCCTAACTCCCCCATCCGCCCTCCATCTCGGCGTCCGCCCGGAAGCCTCGCCGGAGCCAAGAGGAGGCAAACGGCATGCCCCCGCACGTCGAAGCCCTCACCAGATCCACGCGGCAACCGTCGGACCCGTCTCATGCACGCGCGGCGACCGTGGGACCCGACCGATATTCCAGGACAGCTGGAACCAGCCGCTCCCCGTCGCCTGCGGCGTCATCTTCTGAAGGGTCCTCCATGCTCCGATCGCGGCGGCGCAACGCAGAGCGAAAACGAGGGAACAAGAGCAAACCGCCGGTGAGAGTCCTAAGTGTTAAGAGGGAAGGAGCACCCTTCGGTCTTTTTTATAGGCCAAGGGAGGCCACGCGCCTTAAATGACTCCCCCCTCGAAAACACGCTATAGGACCTCCCTTGGAAGGTCACCTCCAATTCCTCGGCCCCTGCCCTAGCGGGATTCGCGAAGCGCCTCGACTTTCAAAGCATGGTGGAATGAAAGGACGCCCCGCCAGAGGTCTCCCGAATCGGCATGCGAAAACGGTGCAGAAAATATCGGCACCTTCCAACTGCCCCCGATACGCCAGCCAAATCACGGCAAAGATAGCGATCAAACAAAGTAAGTCCTTTATTGCCTCCCATAAAGAAGTCCTCTTACAGAAGGAAAGACAGACAAAAAGGGGAAGGGGCAAAATAAAGCAAAATACATCAGGCCTCGGGCCCACTTTGAAGCTCAGGAACAGCAGTAGGGGACGCGTCACCCCCGGTACCTTCGGTGACGGCCGGCCCGGACACTGACCTCGCCTGTGCGAGAACTGTCCCGGTCGTGAGCCCTCCTGGAGCCTCCGGAGTTGGTGACCCCGCTGGGGGTGACTCCTCCGGTTCTTCCCCGGCCGAAGATGAGGAGCTGGAAACTGACTCATCCGAGTCATAACTCTGGCCGTAAGGAAAATCACCCCCGGCAAGGTGCTCATTGGCATAGCTCATCGCCCGGCGATAGCCCTGCTTGAATCCCCTTCGAGCACCCCGGCGGAGCGCTACCTCGTAGTAGGGTAGGGCGGCTTCAATCAGGTCGGCCGAGTAAGCTTCCGAGCCTTTGTAGCGCTCGATCGCCTTCGCCTCGACCTGCCCGTCCCGAACCCGCTCCGCCTCGGCCGCACGCTCTTCTGCCCTCGCCAGACGCTCCTCTAGCTCGGTCATCCTCCGCTCGGCTTCGATCGTCCGACCCTCCGCCCGGGCTCGGTCCGCCTCGGCCTCAGCGCGAAGGCGCTCCGTGTCCTCCGCCCAATCCTGCAGCTCGGCACGCTCACGCTCCCAGAGGCCATCCAGCTCAATGTGACGTTGACGCTCGTCTTCTAGACGTTTGCTCTTCCTCTCGAGCGATTCTTGGGCCCTTGCTAGCTGCTCGGCCAGCGCCTCGGCTTCCCGTCGGCTCGACCGCGCCAACTCCCTGAATGTGAGGAACTCCCGACGAAGCCCCTCATGCTCCCCCTCGAGCCGGGCTAGTTTTCCCTCGCATCCACCAAGGGTCCAGGCGAGCCTCGACCGTTCTGCCTCCGTCCGGGCGTGCGCCTCCGCCATCACGGCCGCTGTCCGAGCTATGACCAGGCCGCCCTCCATCAGGATATCAAGGACCCCGGCGGGAGTGCTGCGCCTTTCTCCCCCCCTCGTCCTCTCGATGATCGACCGACAGAGCTGGTACAAGTCGCCCAAGATACCGAGCCTGACCAGAGGTTCCGGCAAAGGGGACTGCTCCACCCTGGACACCCCGCCAGAAGACCATGTTTGGGCAACGAAGCTGACCGCCCCGCGCGCCACGGTCGGT
The DNA here is from genome assembly GCA_022559845.1 of Amorphophallus konjac. Classification (NCBI taxonomy): domain Eukaryota; kingdom Viridiplantae; phylum Streptophyta; class Magnoliopsida; order Alismatales; family Araceae; genus Amorphophallus; species Amorphophallus konjac. The sequence goes on from CM040122.1 coordinate 357,290,861, forward strand.
TGGGGTTGCAACACCTCCCCGGGCGAACCCCCAGCCTCGACCGGCGCCGCGGGATCCACCGCACCAGAAACTGCCGGCACTTGGGGTTGCGACGCCCTCACGGGCGAACCCCCATCCGCGCCGACCAATCCATCGGTCCCAGCGCCGGCCACACCGGCACCGGCCCCCTCTGCCCCCACAGAGGGGAGAGCTGACCCATCACCTCCCTCTGCGGGGCCCCTAGTCTCCTCGGCCCCCTCTCGCCCGGCGGATGGGAGAGCCAGCCTGGAGGGGTCGGCCCCATCATGCCCCCGAGGGGGGAGCGCCGCCGAGCCAGAATCGCCCCCGACGGCGGTAGGAAAGCCGGCTTTCTTGGCCCTTTTCCTGGCCTTCGCGGCCTCCCGCAACTTCCCCGCCAGGAGATCCTTGCGCTTCAGGCCGGTCGATCGAGAAGTCCCCTCGGGGGCCGCCCCCTTGCCCTTATCTCGGGCATGGACGCGACCCGCCGAGGCATCAGGCTCATCGGCTGTCGAGTCATCTCCCAGATCGATGACCTCAGCCGTCTCCTCCAGAGGTTCCCGCCTCACGTCTGCAACAAGAAGAAGCCCCGGTCAGGAGGAGGAAAAGAGCTACCACCCCTGAAAAAGAGCCTCAAGAGCTGTACCTGTCGACGTCAACCGCGAGAGAAGACACCGTTCGATGTTCTCCGGCGTCACCAGCTCCTCGGTCGATTGACGGTTCTCCAGCAGACGGGCAGCCCGCTGCTCCACGTGGGGAGGGAACTCCTCCTGGCGAGGGGGCAGATTCGGGTGAAAGTTGGGCGAGGTCCGGCATCTCCAGATCTCGTCTGTCGCCACCGCCTTCACCCAGAAGAAGTGGGTCTTCCACCCCTTGTGCGAGGAGTCCTTCGCCGCAAGCGAGATGCAGCTCCTATTCCTCCGCGCCTGGATGAAGTAGAAGCCTTTCCCCGCCGACGGGTGCGCTTTCAACTCAAAGAAGAAATGGAAGAGGTCCAAGGAAGGAAAATTGTCGTGCTGACGACAAAGAATCCGGAAGGCCGAGAGCAGCAAATATGAATTGGCCACCAACTGAATAGGTGCCAACCGGAAAAAATTAAGAAGCTGCAGCACGAAAGGATCGAAAGGGAGCCGAAATCCACTCTTCCAAGCCAGAAGGAAGGTGCAAATGTGCTCATCACGATCATCCAGACTCGTCTCGTACGGAGTGGCGGTAACAAAGCTGTATCTGAGAGGCAGGCGGAAACGATGCTCCAGCCTCCGCACCTCCGCTTCCCCCAACTCACTACAGTTGGGGACGGGTTCCCGCCTCACCGGCACAATCTCCAGACTCTGATCCGCCATCGAGTCAGGAGGAGATCCCTCGTACGAGCTCGAAGACTCCGGGGAGAAGGAAGTTGCCGGACCGCCTCTGCGGTTATCCTCGCCAACTCCTCGAACGCCGCCGCAAGGCTCCGCGTCTCCGCTGTGCTCTCACGGCGCATCAAAAAGCAAGGAAAGCCTAAAACCCTGGAAGCCTAGAACGATGAACAGCGCCCCCTAAAAACCCCTGAGGGTGGCGGCGCGCCATTCCGTGCTCCGAGAAAAAGGGGGACCCCTTCGTTTCGAATCCGTCAGGATCATCATTACGGGCCTCGGCGACGGCTATAAGCGGCTCCATAACGCCAACGGAATTCCACCCACCTGAGCCACGCCGGTCCAAAGCCTCGAAAAACTACTCATCCGAGCCTCCTTGGCTCGGGAGTAGGAGGGGGACAAGTGGAGAGGGGGATTTCTGCAGCCCACCACAAAGGCAGCCCAACAAGACCCACAAGGTCCAACCAGGCGAGCCCACCCGAGTGATAGCCCACCGGGCCCACTTAGGGAAGAAAAGCCCAATAAATAAGACTCGAGGAACTAACTCTCCCCGGCGGCCTTCTAGGCTTGGAGGGCCCGAGACAACGGTCAGGTCCCAAGGAAGGTCCGGCCTAAAGCCCTCTCCCCGTCCGAGAGAGATAGGCTCCAGCCGACCTATCCGACCCCACCTTCGCCGGGCCATGCCTATCGCTCGGGCAAGAGCTAGCATCCCCGAAGCTCGGTAAGGCCAGTTGATTAATCCGCGTGTGCATCCGTTCAGAGTCCTCCGCCAGCGGGAGAGTCAGGGGAGCCGCCGGACTCCAAGGGGATAACGTTCCCAGGATCAGGCCATGAAAGCCCCCGTTAAAGACGTAACTCCCGCCGGGAACCCCTCAGCTTACAGGACTCCTGAAGGCGGCGCACTATTTAAGCAAGGGATACCCTCCGGAAGAAGGTAAGATGGACAAGGCATTCACACACCCTAAGCTCCTGAGCACGACTCGCTTCACCCTTTGGTGGAGAGGATTCTCGCGCATCAGCTCTCTCCTCCCCCCATTATCGCTTCCACCATAGCTACACTGACTTAGCCATCGGAGGGTTTTGCCCCAGGGAGATCCCCTGGGTCCTCTGATACGTTTCCCTCTCTTGCAGATTCATCTTCTGGTGATCCACAGCCCGCTCAGGATCCAGCGCGAGATCTCGCCTCCTCACACTTCTCTTTTTTTGTGCTTTATTTGTTTTCTCTTGTTCATGGTCGGTCGACCGATTTCACTTCTCTTTTTTGTGCTTGTTTGTTTTCTCTTGTTTATTTTTGTTGTTGTTGTGTATGTTTTTTTTAAGCAGATGCTGGATAAGAGGCATGTCACTCACATCCATTAATGGTGTCAGATACAAGGGATGGGCAATGCCGGTTAATGTTTTTTTTTCTTTTGTCATGCACTGAATCCATGAAGTGTCCTATCATTTATCAAATTGAAAGTTGTCGGATATGTGCGTTTTAAAATACAGGAACGATTATTTATTTTATTTTATTTTATTTGTTATCTTTGTTTTTTTACGTTGTTATCAAATTGTTTTGTTCTTTTGAATGGTTGGCAGTTATGTGTGCTCGAAGGGAGAAAAGAAGTGAAGTTTGTTGTGTTTATTTTTTTTATCATGCATTAAATGCATGAATAGTAAGGTTGCCGTTTATCAAATAGCAGGCTGCCAGTTAATGAGATTTACGGGCTATCAGGTAGCTTAGTTTTTTTATTATTTATTCATTATTTACTATTTTATTTTATATTATTTTTTTATTCCTTTCATTTCCTCTCTTCTCCCTTTTTTTGCTTTTATTCTGGTCATGTGTTTTAATTTGAGCTCCTCAATATATTCATAATGATTTATTATATATATATATATGTGTTATATCTGTTTGTTTCCTTCTTGTTATTTTGGTTGTTCTTTTTTTTAAGGCCCGGTGAATTGAGACCGAGGTATTTTGGGGAGTGAGAAACGGGTACTCATCCACGAAGAATCCGAGATGGTCCCTTAATTACTCAAGCAGGCACGGAGCGGCAACACTCATAGTGACTTGCAGTGCCAAATCTCCTGGGATAAGAAAGGAGGCACTGGTTCACTTGCGTGGTTAAAGAAAGGAATGGGGGGGTTGCTGGTTTACTGATTAGAAGGGGCATTAGATACTAGACGGGGTTGCCGTATCAAGACATAGCGGTGGTAGCGGATAGAGGTGCCGGATCGTGTAGCGAACAAAAGGGGATGTGGTAGCGGCTTTGTCGTCGGGTGACACTACATCAGGGGGTTGATGGATGGGATAGTTGCTGCCGAATCATGATTCGGGAGACCACCGGAGGAGAAGCTGTAGGTTTGTCCCCTAGAGTGGAGTCTGGCCGGATCGCTGACACAGAAAACAAAACAAACGTGACCACCAAGAAAATAGAGTACTAAGCAGCCCCCCCATGAGTAGTAGGACAAAGGGAACACTATGTAGCATAGATGAGGATTTTGGTAAGTAACCCACGAGGGCTGAAGCACGGGGTCATATCCATGGTATTGGATAAACCCTGGGCCTGAGCCCTTATGAAGGTATGTACATTATCATCCCGGGTCGTCTGACGTATTTTACTTTCATGAAGAAGTAACCATGCTGGAGAGAAGGTAGTAGAAACAGAATGGAAGAAAGAAAAATGCGGAGCATGAGTAAAACGGGCCAAATGGAACACTAGGCACAGACATGATTATTCAGGAGATTCCTTTTATTCACTAAAACAAACAGACGAAATACAGAGGGAATATATCATCGAAGAAAAGAAAGAAAGAACAAGGAAAAAAATACAAAGGGGGAGGGGGAGAGACGGAGTACTGACTCCTTCTCCCCCTTCCTCACCTATCCTCTCTCTCTCTTTCTCTCTTCTTTTCTTCTTCTTCCTTTCTTCTTCTTTTTTGGCTACTGTTCTTCTGCTCCGGTGGAGGATTCTCTTCTTTCCTTTCTTCGCTCTATAGCTTCTTCCGGGGAGGATTCTTCCCTCTGTATTCCAGGGGGAATATCATCTTTGAGAGTTAGTCCCCGTCCTACATTTTCTGGTGGCCTGTGGGCCTTTATATAGAGGTGTAGGGAGGCAAACGTGAGGGTCACACTGTACCGCCGGATGAGGCCCCAATCATTGAGAATCGAAGCTTCGAATTGTTGCCTCACAAGGATTACCGGCAATGCCGTTTAACGGCTTATGTGTGCTGCCATTTAAGGCCTGCGTGTGCTGCCGAGTGAAGGTGCTGGGGGCGCTACCATTTAAGGCATTAAATGGACAAAGGGGGCTGTCGGTTAATACCCCAAAGGGGCTGCCGGTTAATGTGCAATCGATGCAAAGGAAGGGCCGCCAGTTATGGCCCATAGGGCTGCCGGATGGGTTATTAAGCCTAGTCAAAGAGCATTAAATGCTCATAGAGGAGGGCTGTCGGATGGGTGGCTCTCCCTATTTTCCTTCTTCTTTTTTCTTCTTTTTTTTGTTTCATCTACTCTTGATTCAGCCCACTCCCCCCTTTTTAATTATTTCTTCTTTTCTTCCTTCTTCTTCTTTTATTCTCTTCATGTACCCCCTTTTTTCTTCTTTTCTTCTTCTTTTCTTTTCTTCCTCCACTTTCCGAAGTCCGAGCTTCCATAGTCTGGCTCACAGTGGTATCTTTTTAGGGGCGCTTGGGCCTTTTTAATTGTGGGTTCAATTCGTACATCGGGGAGCAAATTTATGATGACATAGTGTCACATTTATGATATGGCTCCGTCATCTCTGCTATTAAAATTCGGCCGTTCTGGGCTCTTCTTCTATTTCGTCACTACTGGGTTCTTACAGTCAAGCCCACTACAACGTGCCTTAGGAACACCTTGATTTCCCACGATTTCTGCCATATCATGATATATTGTGGTGTCCAAATTTTGTGCGTCAACAAGACTCGAGTAAGGGGGACCGGATGGGGCTCTCACCCCTCTCCTCTTTTTCTTCTTTCGTTTTTGTTCTTTTTCTTCTTCTCTGTCTGTGCCAGGGTGACCAGTCGCGATGGGACGAGGGTGCCGTTACGACACGCCGGGTGAGGGTGCAGATACGACACCTCTTCTTCTTTGCCCGATGCGGGGCTTTACAAAATATTCCTGCAATCATTTTGGGCTATTTTCTTCTAACTGCCCTTGTTCGGCCCGGCGAGACTTGTTACTCTTGATGTCAAATTTTAAGTCTCAACAAATGCCCCCCACCCGCAGGTGGCGCAAATGAGAGATGAATGAGCGGGGCCTACGGGTGTACACTCCCTCTTTTTTTTATTCTTGAGCAATGTCCAGATGGTAGGACCAAACATTTTTCTTGATGTTCGTGCAGCAGTTGTCGCTGTGAGACACCATATGAACAAATAGTGAAAATACAATTCCTTCAATTTTCATGATTTTTTAATATGCAATCTTTGTGAATTTTTTTCTTTTCCCCTTTTTTATTTCTTCATTTTTGTTTAGTTTTGTTTTGTCATTATTTTTTATTATTTTATTCTTATTTTTTGTTTGTTCATTTTTTTATTTTTATTTTTAATTTTATTTTTATTTTTTATTTTATTTTTTATTTTTTATTATTAATTGTTTTTTTTATTTGTTCAATTGTTGATTATTTTATGAAATTTCGCCCAAGCATGCAGGCATTCATCACGAGCAAGCATAGAGTAAATATGTAGTATAACTCTCCCTTGTTGGGAGTGGGATAACAACATCACCCATGATTCACAGGCAGAGTGCAATTCATGAAGCATAACTAAAGAAGATGTGCATTCAAAAGGGGGGCACCGCATAGTCTATGTATGTAGTTGAAATCACAATCTACACCCAAGACAACTTTTTTGTGCATGTGTGGTTCATGCTTTATCTTGTTTGTTTTGATGATGTCTAATTATGAGTCATTAGTGTAATATTGATTTTGATCCACCTATGATTCAAATTGTTAATTGTCATGATTCATTATTTTTGTACTATTATGGTACACGTGAGACCTTCATAAGTGTAAAGACTTTATTTCATAGAGTCTCATGTTTAATCTCTTGAATCATGAATGGAATCTTGATATGATGATATATTTTATTCCCCTTACATACGAATAAATGAACTCTATTGAAAGCTCACAGAAAAAGAACAGCAGTAGAACAGTCCTTCAAGGACTACGTCGACGCAGTGAACAGGTGGCGTCGACGCACCAAAGCCATGCAGTAGCAAATAGCAAGAAGCAACGGGTTCTTCATGGACTGCGTCGACGCAACCAGCATATGACGTCGACGTACTTGGCATAAACTACCTTAAAAATCATGCCAGCAGCCAGCAAAAGAAGTAGGGCTATGTTGATCTCAAGGCACATATATGCAAAGGACCAAGAGTCAATCAAGGCTGGAAGAAATCCAAGTGCAAGGGCCTTCGGGAGTCAAAAAGCTCAAAGGATAAGGTGACTGCATCAACTCCATGGCGTCAGTGCGTCAATGCAATGGGGTTCATAGGAGCGTATGCACAAAGCTGACAAATAGCTCACCCAGTTGTTAAATGATAAATAAGGTTGAAGTTAGCAAAACCAACACAGTTGCGTCAATGCATCACTCTTCGTGCGTCAACGCAGCCAAGCTTGGACATCAAGGCTGTACAAAAGTTAAAGGCGACAGCTTCTGATCATAAGGGTGACAAATGGCTCCTAAGGGAGACATATGCCTCTTAGGGGTAACAAATAGGCTGTTATGGGTGACAAATAGATAGTTAAGGGTGACAAATAGGTCTTACCAGTGACAAATGGCTCGTAAGGCATTTGTCGCTAAGGATGCGTCGACGCCCTTCGTCTGCTGCGTCGACACACAACACGCCCTTCATCAAAGTGCTTCACTGAAGTGTCAACCCCAGGAGTCGACTCTCCTTTTTCCACATTCTGGTTGGAAGCAACTCAGCTAGCTGCGTCGACCCTACTCTCTTAGGGCGTCGACACAAGGGGGCTTCCAGAAGCCATCCTAAAGGCCACCTTCAACAGCTGCGTCGATGCATGGGCAAAGCCACGTCAACACACTCAAGGCTCATCTGAAAGAATCAAGTCAACTCTGTGTTTTCAAAAATAGTACAGAGAGAAAAAAGATCCAACATAATCCTCTAAAAACATTATTTTTTAAGAAGTGGAGAAGATTCTTAGGATTCACAAATGTCCCTATCATCATAAGTTTCCAGATCAACCTCTTACTCAAACTATCTGTCAGTACAACATCTTGAAAAAGTCTCCCTCTCTACAGTCCTGTCCCCTGGAGTCATCCAATAAGGATTATGTCTGAAGAGGAAATTTCCTTGGACAAGAGGACGTCCTTCTCTTCAAGCCAACCCAAGAAAATAAAGATGTTATAGGCTCCTTTTGTCAAACCTCTTTTGTTTATTCCAGTCATTCAAATTGCAAAGCAATAGGGATACTTTCCCTCTCCTCTGCTCATATATATACGCAAGCGTCTGTAAGAGAAGTGAGGCTGTTGTGAAGAAGAAAAAGAAGAAGAGAGCTGCTAGTGCCATTCCTGCGGCTGCCCTTGAAGAGAGCCATGTCCCTTGTGCATTCAAGCTAATCTGTGAGAAAGAATACAAGGGAAGGTCAGCAGCCCAGTTCTGGTCTGACCCATACCAGTGTTGTAAAGAGAAGGAGAAAAATAAGATAAAGGAGAGAAGTCCTTGTTACAGCCAGCCAGTGTCTAAGAAGGAAGAATACATATCAAACTAGTGTTTAGATCTGCTGATAAAGTTTCCAGATCTTGATCTGAAGGCACAGTTGTTTTCCTCTTGCCTTGCTTTGTGTTTCCATTTACATCTCGCAATCTATCCTTCAGTGTGTTGTGTCCGGTGCTCAATTGTAGAGACCGGAAATGTTTTGTGGCTGCAGTGCAGTCGTGTGTATGGTAGTGGGGAGCCGCACCCTTGGTTTGCTGCATTTGTAGAGTGTGTTTTATGTTTGTTCATGTGTGTGTGTGGGGGGGGGGTTCATCCTCGTGTGTGTGTGTGTGTGTGTGTGTGGTGTTCATCCCCGTGTGTGTGTGGGGGGGGGGGGGGGCTTCATCCCTGTGTGTGTGTATGGGGGGGCGTCATATCGTTGTGTGTTGAGGACTTCGTCCTTGTATGGTAAAGTCTTACCAGTTTGGTGAGGGGTGGATGTAGGTCTGCGGGTTTGCAGACTGAGCCACCTAAAAAATCCCTGTGCAGTGAGTTATGTTTTGTGTGCGATTGCTTCTTATCCTCAATCCCCATTCGCAGGTGTTTCTATGTTTTAGATCTTCCTAGGTTGTGCTTTGTTTGTGGACACTAGACACACACTCTAGCTAGCTTGGTGGCCATACACACACTTATAGTCTGCTCACCCATTCACCAAGAGCCTTGTGCGCAGCAGTTCTATCTAACTGTTGAGCTATCGATGCCACTGCGTCAACTTCACCTTGCATGTTGTTTTGATCCAACAGTCCGCGTGAGGTGTCTTGTGTCATTGTTTTGAAATGTTGTTATTAGATCCGTTGTGCATTATGTTTAAGTGTTCCACTTGCAGTTCAGCGTAATTTGTGTTCTTATCAGTTAAGATTTTAAAAGGGCAAAAGATTGTTTCAGATCTATTCAATCCCCCCTTCTAGATCCGGTTGCACCCAAGGGACCTAACAGTTGGTATAAGCACGAGTCTCTGGTATTATCAGATCTAAAGATCTACTGAGTAAAGATCTTCGTGCGCTATTACTATTTTCATCTATCCGATTTTTCTATGGCACATCTGCCTGTGTTTGACGGTTCTGATTTTTCTCTATGGCTAGGCAGTATGTGCACATTTATAAATTCAGTTAATTCGAACTTGTGGAATCTTATTTCTAAAGGTCCATATAAATTGCCTAAGGACACATCCAAATGGACCGATGCTCACAGGATGAAAAATAATGATAATCATAGAGTGCTTAATATCTTCAAAGGTGTTGTTAATCATAATATCTTTCCATTTGTCTCTGCTTGCAAGTCTGCGAAAGAAATTTGGGACAAGCTAACTGCCATCCATCAAAAGGAGAATCAAAGATGCATGATACCCAAAGGGAGTGATCAAGCAAGCCATGAAAAAAGTGAAGAGGTAAATTCTGAATCCCAATCCGATGAAATTCCTTACAATGCCTTGGAAGAGATGCATTATGAATTGTTTGAGAAATACAAGAAAATGAAAACTCAAAATAAGAAACTCAAAAAGGAAGCCGAAAACACATGTTCTAAGAAACCTTTATGCAATGACTACTCATTTTTGAAAGAATTGAATGACAATCTCTACTCTAATCTTGAATGGCAGAAAAACTTAATTGCTTCATTGAGATAAGAAATGAGAACTTGCTGTATGAGAAATTAGAACTTGAACAAGTGGAGGAGGAGCTGGAAGAGAAATTGGACTCAATGATCAATGATGAAAAGCATATTAAAGAAATTAAAAACTTGAGAGAATAAAATGAAAAACTAAAAGAGTTGAACACTACCATCTCTGATAGACTACTTGTTTTAGAGAAAGGAAAATTTGTTGTCATGAATGAATCTGAGAAATTGGAAAAACTGGAAAAATAAATAGATAGTCTCAAAACAGTCAATCAAATGTTGAATGAGAAAATGGTTCACTGTGAAGAAGAGATGGCCAGTTATGAACTCAGTATTTCATCCCTCAAATATGAGAATAATGATCTTAATGACTCTTTGTCTAAGTTTGTTGGGGGAAAAGAAAATTTGGATAAACTCCTAGGAAGCAAAGTGAATTTCCAAAGAGAGGGACTGGGCTACAACCCAGTGAAAAAGAAAAGCTTTGAAAATAAACCTTACACATCATTTGTGTGCAGTTCTGAGCCAAAAACCACTTCTAATTCACCAATCTTTCAATTCACTACCCAAAAGAATTCGAAACAAGTAGAAAATCAGAAAAATGTGAAACAAAGTGAAAAATAGAAAAAGGTTAATGATATGCAGAAAAAGTTCAAAAAGGAACCTGCTACCACAGTGCATGGTGTACATGAGTCTGCCACACACACACATGCACACAAAAAGAAAATGTCATGTTATTATTGTGGTAAAGTAGGTCATATAATGGATGATTGTCGAGTCATGAAACTTGATGAAAAAAATTTATGCAAGAAATCAAGTGAATTCAAAAATGCCAAAATGATTTCAAATAAAAAGGGTTCATCTCAAAAATTTTATGTGAATGCTAGAAAAGGTCATGTTGAAAATCATGTTACGCAGAAAAAGATAATTCAATGTTTTTACGGTGGACGGGTTGGTCATGCAATGCATGATTGCTTTGCTTTCAAAGAGGATGAACTTCAAGCTCATAGAAAAGCCACTGTCCCAGAGAGGCCAAAACTATTTTCAAATAGGAAGCCTTACTGCCATGAATGCCGGAAGACCGACCATACAATCAAGGACTATCGACAAAAGAGAGGGAATTACAGTTATCATGCCAGAAATAGTAAAAATTCCGTTCACCTACAGAAATTTCATGATCATCATTATAAGTGTCACGTCCCGAGATTTATGTACAGCGGAAGATATTCGGGAACGTGAACAGTCGGCTAGTACACCTAAAGCGAGCAATACAATCACAGTGCAAATCATTCACACATAAGATGAATGGACATAATGATTGATCAAAATTTTAACTTTTATTGATAATGATAATCAAATTACAATGATATTTGACTCAATTTACTAGACTCAATAAAGAAAAATTACATAGACTCGACTTTACTTAAGACTCTACTAGGTCTTCTCTTGATCTTTAATCACTCTCGAATCCACCACTTGAATAATCTGAATCCGATCTGCTAGAATTTCTTGAAAAAGATTGGAAAAGTAGAGAATGAGCACACATGCCCAGTAGGTATCTTCGTATCAACATGAAGGTAATGTTTAAGTAATTAACATTTTAGCTCTAGTGTAAAGATATACGATATATGGTAAAAACATGCGGTGTAAAGCAAAAGAAACACAAGTAACATGATATGATCAAGATTGAGATATGAGATTGAACTGGTATATAACAAGAATGTAAGTTTGGCCTTTCATGAACAAGAATGTACTTTTTCATAACCATAAAGGCTATGCACTAGAAAGTCGAGAATATACTAGCAAGCATGTAACTTCACAAGATTGCCTCGTGAAAATTCGTGGATTTCACCCGTTTATAAAAAAAGTACTCCCAGCGCAATGGGACGCCAGTGTTCATTATATCCCATAGTTTATAGTACGTTTTTAGCTATCTGCCGAGGAGACTAGAGTGGAGCCTTTGGATACTGTCCGTGCCCGCTCTTGCATCTTCAAATTATAAATCAAGCTACTTCCACGAAAAATATAAATATGGTCAATAATGTAACAAGTTCAAACTATGGTTCCATGATAACAAATATCAAGGTAAGAATGCTTCAATTAAGAATATGATAGTTCAAAGATTTGACTTAGAATAAGGTTATGCCATGAAGAAAAATCGGCAGCATAACGACATATTATTTTCTTTCCATAAGTTATTAATATCTTAATTGACAAGTGTTAAGTTCCAAGCAATCATTAGACCATCTAGGAACTTATAAAACCCAACCCAAAGGTCAAACCCCGGGTTAGGCAGAGTCAGGGATAAAGCGGTCATTTACTAGACCGTTGAGTGACTCATGCAATCATGTCCAGACCATTTTATGGACTGAGTCGACGCATGAAGAAAGAAAGTATCGACGCAGTGAAACCTTCCGGAGCCTTGCAGTCATGGCAGGGCCGCTTGGGGTCTTTAGTGGTCAGGTAAATGGTCGCTAGGTACCTCTGGCGGTCGTCCATCAGGCCGCTAAGGTCCAGAAGACATAAAACACAGGTAAAGTGCCTTCTAGACAATTATGTTTTTAGGGTACAACTAGCTCGGCATCCAAGTGGGAATCCCACGCTCGCGGAGATTTATGGAGACCTTGAAATAAGATCACCTAGTCTGGAGGAAGGAATATCCAACGGAGAGGATCACAAGTCCAAGATTGTGTGTTTAATGTGCAAAGTGTATCTAATGACATCGTTTCAGAATACGTGCCATGTATTTAAGAAAAGACTCATAGATAAGAAGGGATCATGTAAAACAGCGATCAAATCCACCAGTAAAACCTTTTGGAGCCTTGCGGTCGGTAGGGCCTCTTAGGGTCTTTAGCGGTCAGGTAAATGGCCGCTAGGTACCTCTAGCGATCGTCCATTAGGCCGCTAAGGTCCAGAACACATAAAACACCTGTAAAGTGCCTTCTAGACAATTAGATTTTTAGGGTACAACCAGCTTGGCATCCTAGTGAGAATCCCAGGCTCGCGGAGATTTATGGAGGCCTTGAAACAAGATCACCTAGTCCGGCGGAAGGAATATCCAACAGAGAGGATGACAAGTCCAAGATTGTGTGCTTAATGTGCAAAGTGTATCTAATGACATCGTACCGGAATACGTCCCGTGTACTTAAGAAAGGACTCATAGATAAGAAGGGATCATGTAAAATAGCGATCAAATCCACTAGTAAAACAAGTTCAACTATCATTTGAAGTATGGACTTAATACAAGAGTATAGTGTTTGGCATGAAACTAACTTAAGTTAAAATAATTTCTAAGTATATGTGACACATGAAATCTACTAAAAATAAATCATCAATAGATCCAAGTTTAAAGATATAACACTTAAAATAAGGATAAAACTTAATTATCTAGGCTTACCATATGATAAATAAGGCTATTCTGCATTATGTTTCGAATTAACATAAATATAGAAACTCAGAAAATGAAAACGGTCGTGGGAAGACCGTTTTATGGGCCTTAGCAGCCTATCGTAGGGCCGCTAGGGAGACTCTAGCGGTCTTAGGAAGACCGTTTCTTCCTGTTCACTATAAATAGTAATAAAAACTGAAATATGGTTAATCTAGGGTAGATAGATATATGATAAAATATGCCAATAGGTAAATATGGCCAGGTAAAACCATATTAAAACATGGAGATGCATGGGTTTGAGTAAACCAAACTAGAATTATCATTTTCGTTATTAAGGCAAGGTTCATGCATGCTATGTTAACCCTATATGCGCAGTGATAACAAAATATTAAATACAACGTGTACAATGCATGAAAACTCATGAAACAAGAGGGATTTTACTCCTAACAGGTTATTCTAGCCTTTTCATGAGATAACCTACCTTTGATAGTGCTCCTAGACTTCGTATATATGACTGGAAGTTGACCCTAGTTCTACATGTTCTGTGCCAAACTAGCAACTTTCCATCCCTCTATCTCCAGATCCTCTTGACCTAAATCCATGAAAACTGGAGGGTGGATAGAAGGTAGAAAGGGGAACAAAAAGTTCTAAAGACACTACTTCTAAATACCTCATTTAGGGCTTCTATTTTCCTGATCTTCACTAGACTGTCGCACTGGTTCTTGTGCAAGCTATTGCGATCCAACGACTTGCAGAGGCTCTAACTCTCTAACGGCTTAGCATGAAAATTGGAGGTATGTTAGATAAAACTAAGATGAACAATTTCTTCTAAAGAACCAACCTGAGTAGACGTCTCCTTACCTTATTAGGGTTCGTATGAGTCAAAGTTAGGGTCTATTTATAGGATTCACCTAGGTTTAAGGGATTAGATCAAACCTAGAGTCCTAATTGGAGTAAAGTTAATCCCTAGAGACTTCTAGAGAGTCATCTATGCCAGGTAGCTTCGATCCAAGGTGATTAGGTCGCCAAAGATCCAAGCTTTTCAAGTTTTCTTCCATTCACGGAACTGGGTTGCTTAGCGGTCATAGCCGCACCACTAGGATAGGTCTGGGGGTCGCGCGATAGACCGTCAGGCTTCCTTAAATCTGAAATTTTCAGATTTTCGTATTATCCCCCCCCCCCATTTATCCCCTAATTGATGTATATATCTTACTTTAAATTCGTAATTTACCTAAATTACATTTCTATTAATGTGCTTGGGTCAAAAGGCCTTGAAATTGGGTCTTTGGGCTTATCTAAGTTGGGCTTAGCCCTTGGTAAATATAGGACCTTTAAATTGATTTAATAAATCCCTAATTTTCTTAATTATCTATTAAGCCTTTAAAATGCCCAATAATTATGTTTTAATCTCAAAAAATTCCTATAAAATTCTCGGGCGTTACACCCTCCCCCACTTAAAATGAATTTGGTCCCCAAATTCATCGTAATAAGATTTGCAAAGGAGAGTGTACTTACATTCAAATATCTCCAGAAATCTTTTACGCATGGCATCTTTGGTTTCCCATGTTGCTTCAGGTGGCCAAGATTTGCTCCATTAGACCTTGACCATGGGAATGATTTTATTCTGAAGTTGATGTACTTCTCGTTCAATTATTTTGATTGGCTTTTGCTCATACGTCAAATCCTTTTTAATCTCCAGGTTGTCATAAGTTATGACATGAAATGGATCAGGGACGTACTTTTTGAGCATTGAGATGTGAAACACATCATGGACTCTAGCCAATTGAGGGGGTAAAGCTATTCGATATGCGAGTTCACCAACCCTTTCAAGAATTTCAAAGGGGCCAATGAATCTTGGAGTGAGCTCGCATTTGATGCCGAACCTTCGAATTCCTCGACCCGGAGAAACCTTAAGGAATACGTGGTCTCCTACTTGAAATTCCAGGTCGCGCCTTCTGTTATCAGTATATGATATTTGCCTGTCTTGAGCCATCTGGAGTCTCTCCCAAATAAGCTTTATCTTCTCGGTAGTATCCCTGATGATGTCGGAGCGGAGAAATTAACTTTCTCCTACTTCATTCCAACATATAGGTGAGCGACAACTTCTTCCATACTGTGCCTTGAACGGTGCCATTTGTATACTACCTTGGTAGCTACTATTGTATACGAATTCCGTTGGGAATGGATGGACTCTTAAGATCTAGAGGGGGGGTGAATAGATCTACCCTCTAAAACCTTCTATCCTTTAAAAATCTGTTGGGTCCCGTAGTGCAGGAACACGGTTCTAGAGGGAGGGTGAATAGAACCTTCTACTAAAATTATGTCCAATTAAAACTATTTACTAGCTTACAGCGGAATTAGAAAGATTAGCAAGAGTGAGGAATTTAAACTAATTGGAATAGACTTGATTCTCTCAATCTCACCGAACTCACTCGAATGGATAATTGGATATGAACAATAAAGCAAACCACCACAACACAAACCACAATGCACGATGATTTTTAAGGTGGTTCGGGACCACGATGGGCTCCCTACGTCCACCCCTCACCGAATCGGTGAGGCTTCACTGCTGTATAAAACAGCCCGGGGATAAATCCCCACACACACACGGAGCCAAGCTCCAACACACACACACGTAGGGTGAAGCCTACACAATCACACGGGAGTAAACTCCCAACCACACATAGGGAACACACCCCAAGATATGTCCAAGCACACACTCGGATATGCTTCGCATAAAACGACGCACACGCGTCAACATAAACACTCAGAGAACCCTTTCTCTGAACCCCCACACAATATATCCTTTCAGAAATTTAAGAAGCAAAGACAAATAGATGCATTGAGCCCCAAACAAACTCTAGAGACTGAATCAAAGAAGATAAAGCATGTATGAAGCTCCCCCTTCAAGAAAGACTCCGGCTCTTCTTGGCTCGTTGTCGGATGGTGGCGATTTGGCATCCTCTTGTTCCTCTCTTCGAGACGCTTTTTTTCTTCTTCTACCACGAGCTCCAAATCTTCATGGATGTAGATGATAACCCTTCCTCAAGCATGTATTTGACTTCTCAATTCAAACATCAAAAACACATTCACCATATGACAAGGCTTTAATATGATGAACATGAATCTCTCACTTAATCAAATAAAATGACATGGGAGCTCAACCATTCAATCACGATATACACATGTTGCTCAATGAAACACATACACACACAAACACAATCGTTTTGATATCATTGAAACCAAACACCAACTAGGGGATGCAACAAAATCAACTACTGTAAATAAACAGATGCGGAATTGAAAGAATTACTACCGTTGAATTAAGTTCAACTTAAGGAAGAATATGTATGCGAAGGAAAAATGATCATGTTCTGTATAATCCACCACACGCTGTAGGAACCAAAACACAAGCACAACACATGCAAGCTACTGAGCAAAGATCACACAACAATCACACAGAACTCAGGAGATTTTAGGTGGTTCGGCACAAGCCTACATCCACCCCACACTCAAACCGAGTGTGGCTCACTTTTGATTCACAGCTTCTCACGGCTGATCCACAACTTCGGGGATTATATCCCTACACCCGTTGAGCTTTACCGCTTGCTACCAGAGGAATCCTCCGCTGCCGCTGAGGTTTACAACTTAACCTTTCTGCTGACACATAGCTTGAAGAACAGTGTTTCAAAATAAAACGAAGGAAAATAGAAAACCAAAAACACAATGAGAATGTAGCTCTAGACAATGAGCAAATCGGCCCTGGTTCTGAACCAAGAGACTGATGATGACGACTCTCAATTGCTTCTTCTCTCCAATCTCTCTCTCAACTCTCTCTCTCTGAACTTGCAGGAACTAGCTCTCTCGGATAGTGTTAGCTCTTCTTCTCTCTACTTCTTTTTCTTCAATCTCTCGATCACAGATTTCTTCGCATCACCTTCTTCTGCGCGAACAGTTTCTTACTTTTATATGTGCAGCAGAAAGAGGGTGTGTGGAAACCACATTTCTCGCCCAAGCTTTTCGTCCAGATTTGAGATCCAAGGCCACGTGGCAGCATCTGAGCCTAACGGCTTTCCACGTGTCACGAGCATAGCTTAGCCTTCAGTCTTGGATCATGTGCCTTCCTTAAACTTTACGAACAAGTGTCCTGTCAAAATGTTAGACACTCAGTCAGCATAAGACAGTTAGATAATCATAGGAATTGCACAGTCTTAATAGAGCATGAGAGCAAAAGTGCACGAACTCAAATATGCATGAATTATAACATGCACCGATCTTATTAGGCTGTAAGAGAACCATGCACTGACATTATGTGTGCAAGAATCAATGATTGCACCGAGCCAACAAGCTATAAACCTATCGTGCACAGACCTTGCGCTTGCAAGGGAAAAGGATTGCACAGACCTTTTGTGCACATACAAGAAATGTGCACCGACTCATTATGCAACCTACGCATATGTATGAAAGGCATGCACGAACCTGATGTCAACAGTGCAAGAGTTGCACCGGCTCCATATGCTAAGAACGTAACATGCTCAGACTTTATGTGCATAGTTATACTAAAACTTGCACTGACCTCTCCAGTGATTGCACCGAGTTAGATCGTGTGAGATGCAGAACTTGCACAAAGATTGCAAGAGTGAGACAAGTAATGCATCGACCTTGTTTGAGGTACAACAATAAATTGCACCGCCTTATTGAGCCCAAAACACAATATGCACCGACTCATTTGCGTGCAACAACAACGGTTGCACCGACCTTGTGTCCCTTAGACACCAACATGCACAGACTCTCTGCGGAATAAGCTAGGAATTGCACCGACTCAATATTCACTTAAACGCAACCATGCACAGACCTGAGTCGTTTGCAATGCAAGGTATACATTGACATCAACGGTGAGATGCACAGACTTATTTCAGACAAACAATAGATGCATCGACCTAAACAATGAATTGCATCGACCTAGACGCTTAGCAACTGAATGACCAAAGATTTGCATCGACACTATAAACATGATTGTAGTCAGACAGTTTAATGAAATGTGATAGTTTCAGTATAAGTGTGCAAACATGATTTATGTATATATATCTGACATATAAAAGACCATCAAAATACATAACATTATCATGGTCAAAATAACGTCAACCAAGTCAAATTCACTGTTGCCATTCAATCAACACACATTCAGCACATGTAGCAGCACACACACTGCTGAACAATCCCATAGGAGGCCCAACATTCTCCCCCCTTTTGATGATGGCAACACCCAAAAAGTTGCTGGCAACTCCCCAAAATAAATGCAGGAGAAATGATGTACTTTGATGAGACATTAAGCACAGTCAGATATTATTGACAAAAGCCAAACTCCCCCTGAATGAAAGACTCCTCCCCCTTAAGCAAACTATAATGAAATCTTTCTCTTCCCCTCTCTTTCCTTTAAGCCATCAGAATCTCTCCCCCTATAAGCAGCCTTTCCTATGATCTCAATCTCTCCCCCTTCGTTCCAGAATAGAGAAGGATAGAGAAAGGAGATAGAGAAGGAGATGCCTGAATAATCTCTCCCCCTTTGCCATCAGCAAACAAGGAGTGAGGGAGATAGAGGAAGATAAGAAGGGATGCAGGAAAAAGTTGGAGACATAATAACACACTGTGCAATGGTTCAGAATATAAGCAAATTATTGGACAATTCTTTAGATATAAGGATCAATCATTGTTCATTCTTGATAAATGTCAGGTTTAACATTTATAGAAGGTTGAGTAAATTTACTGACATTCTGAAATAGGGTATAGTATCCGTTTATAGCAATGAATCTAAGTCACATGATCATGATTGACTAGGTCAAGACTGTATCCTACTGATTTCAGATTTAATGAATATCAAGGAGAGTGACCTGAAAATGTATTGAGGTTAAACAATTGACACTTAGTGAATTTTGAATTTCAAGGGTTACAGCAAGACTTTTCACTTCTGATTTTGAATCTGAACTCAGTGAACAGACAAGAGTCATTTATACCGTTGACATTAAGGGTACACGTGGGTTAGACGCCAGTACCCCCAGTTACTAAGCATAAACTACCATATCTGTCTCTGATCAAAAACTACACAGATGATTTACACCTTTGACATTAACGGTACACGTTTATCAGACACCAGTACCCTCAGTTACTCAGTGAAACCAGCCCTATAGATTTGACTAAATGAACAGAGGTAACATGAAGCACTTCATGACATGAGATCCTCTCCATTGCTTTGATAGAGGGTTCAGCTTCTCAGTGCAATGCAGTCATTGCTCTGCCACTTTATTCATTGCTTTTACAGATTATTTTATTGTTGCTACCCTTTTAACTTTCAAAGTGACTTGTTTAAAGACAATGCATTTTCTGAGTTTCTCACCCTAGACCACACTAAGTCTATCATTTTCAGATACTGTGAGGATGTTATCTGTCATAGTCATGAAAGAAAGGTTGAGAGCTATAAAGGGATTTCTACCACCTTATTTTCTGAAAACAGTCTTTAAACTCTACAGTCTATTAAAATTAAACCTCCGGTTCATTCAAGGAGTCAATGTGATCCTTATAAGAGAATAGTTGTAATAATTGCTGCTCAAAATAATGAACCGATTTCAGGACAGTCTGCCATTCAGAATGAGGAAATAGATAGTGAACCACAGAAGCAACTCATAAGGAGTTTCAAGAGGAGTGACAAAATCACACTGTGATGGGAGTAGTTTCAAACACGGCCAATTGATGCAATTGATACCATGTGATGAGAATTTCTGAGAATGAAGAGAGAGTAGAATGAGTTGTACTCAGATCAGACTTTACTGAACTCCCCCTGACATCATAATGCACCAACCTTAACATGCATGAGGCAGACAATGCACCGACTATTGCATGTGAGTGGTACACAGATGCACCGACCTGTTATGCGAAAGACACAAGATGCACGGACCTACATGCTGTAAGGCAGGGACGTGCACTGACCTTGTATGCAGAATGCTCACACTGTTCATCGACTATGTGCAAGACATGCATTGACTTATACTCAGTGCAAAAACATGCATCAGACTCAAATGCTCATAACAAAGACCTACATCGACCTTAGTAGTGCATGAAATGCAGCAGGTTTAGACCTTAGTAGGCATATGACAAAATCAACTGATGTGCGATCTAGAAGAAAAACTCCCCCTATCTATATGCAATTTTATTTAACAATGCATCTATGCACAAAATTATTCAAAAAATTAGAAATTGTTTATTCAGAGACAAGTTGACACATATTCATTTTCAGACCACTACAAACAGCAATTCAAGAAAGAATTCTGAGTCAATCATCATGGAGAAATTTACACAAGCCTAATTCTCTTCTTAAGAATTTAAATCTTTCATTACCCAAAGGCTTTGTAAAGATGTCAGCAATTTATTTTTCAGACTCAATGAATTCAAGTTCAATTTCCTTTTTACTGACTTCATCTCTAAGCAAATGATGTTTGATTTTAATATGTTTTGTCCTGGAATGATGAACTAGATTTTTAGTTAAGGAAATAGCACTAGTGTTATCACACATAATTGTGATACAACCAAGATTTATATGATAGTCAAATAACTGATGTTTGATCCAGAGGACTTGGGCAGCACAGTTCCCTGCAGCTATATACTCTGCCTCAGCAGTGGACAAGGCTACAGTGTGCTATTTTTTAGATGCCCAAGAGACTAGACACCCACCAAGGAATTGACAATATCCACTGGTGTTTTTCCTATCAATTCTACACCCGGCATAATCTGCATCAGTGTAAGCTAGAAGGTCTAGTTCACACTTAGCAGGATACCACAATCCTAGGTCAAGGGTGCCAGACAGATATCTAAAGATCCGTTTTACAGCAATTAAGCCTTGGGACATGCTTGAAATCTAGCACACAAACATACTGAAAATTGAATGTTTGGACGAGATGCAATAAGATATAGTAAGGATCCGATCAAGAATCAAGATAGGTAGATGTCCCCATTGGTGTTGTGAATGCTTTGAGGTTTTCCATCTTGAATTTCTTTAACAAATCCTTCAAGTACTTTTCTTGAGTTATGAATGTTCCCTCTTTGGTTTGATTAACCTGCAATCCAAGAAAGAACTTCAGTTCTCCCATCGAGCTTGAAGAGGCATGATCTCGCGCGGGTCCTGAGCAGGCAGATGATCACCGGATTGTGAACTGCAAGAAAGGGAAACGGATCAGGGGGCCCAGGGAGGAGTTCCTGGGGAAAACCCTCCGATTCTTAAGTCAGTAAAGCTATGGTGGGAGCAATATAGGGAGAAAGTAGCTTCTGCGCGAGATCCCTCTCCACACGAAGGGTGAAGTGGTTCCTGCTCAGGAATTTTGAGCGTGTGGTTGCCCTTTTCTTTCGCCGGAGGGTATCCCTGGCTTAAATATTATGCCACCTTTCGGAGTCCTGTAAGTTGAGGGGTTTCAGGTGGGAGTTACGTCCTCAATGTGGACTTTTATTGCCTCATCGTGGGAGCGTTATCACCTTGGAGAGCTGGAGTCCCTCACCCTTATGAATTCTTGCTCCCAGAGGACTATTAACGGCCGCATGGATAAGCATTCGACGGTCGACCGTTTCAAGCTTAGGGGGGGAAGTTGTATCCGGGCGATGGGCCTAGCTCGGATGGAGAAGGGTCAGAACGATCGTGTGCGCCTCCCTATATCCTGGCTGAGGATAGATCGGGAGTAGATCATTCTGACGACCTGATCGTCGCTCGGGCCTTCTGAGCCTGAGGGCCGCCTAGGAAGGTTGGGTCCCCGAGTGATCTTTTATTGGGCTTTTAGTCCGGAGTGGGCCTTGTGGGCTATCACTCGGGCGAGTGTGGCCTTGTTTGGTCCTGATGGGCCTAGTTCGGCTGCTCTTTGCCTCTGCTGTAGAAATCCCCCTCTCCACTTGTCCCCCTCCTACTCCCGAGCCAGGGAAGGCTCGGAAGAGTAGATGTTCGAGGGTTTAGGACCAGCGTGGCTCAAGTGGGTGGAGATCTAGTGGTGTGAGTAAGCCACGTGTCGTGGTCACCAAGGCCCGTAATGATGGTAATCCTGATGGATTTGAAACGAAGGGGCCCCCTTTTCTCGGAGGTCGGAACGGCGCGTTTGGGCGCTCTTCGACATTCCAGACTTCCTCCGTTTTTAGGGTCTAGCCTCCCTTCGAGTTTTTAGGCTCCTTGATGCGTCGTGAGGGCACGGCGGAAGAGCAAAGGCTTGTGGCGGCGTTCGCAGAGTTGGCTGAGGCGACGGCGGAGGCCATCCGGCAGCTCCTTCTTCCCCCAGAGTCTTCGGGGTCGCGAGAGTGCTTTTCGTCGAGCTCTTCCTCAGAATCCATGGCTGACCAGCAATCGGGGGAGTGGAGCGATGAGCCCGTGGCGAAGGCGCCGGTCCCCAACTGTAGCAAGCTAAGGGAGGCCGATGTGAGGAGGTTAGAGCACCAGTTCCGCCTTCCCTACAAATACTGTTTCGTTGCCGCCGCCCCGCACGAGATGAGCTTGGACTCTCGTACGGGCCATTTCTGCTCCTTTCTTTTGGCGTGGAAGAGTGGGTTTCGTCTCCCTTTCGAGCCCTTCATCCTCACGCTCCTCAATTTTTTTTCATTGGCGCCGGTCCAGCTAGTGGCCAATTCATATCTTCTCCTCTCCGCCTTCCGCATCCTCTACCGTCAGTGCAGGGTCCCCCCTTCCTTGGACCTCTTCCACTATTTCTTTGAGTTGAAAGCGCATCCGTCGGCCGAAAAGTGTTTCTATTTTATCCAGGCGAGGAGGAATAGGAGCTGCATTTCGTTGGCGGCGAAGGATTCTTCTCACAAGGGATGGAAAACCCAGTTCTTTTGGGTGAAGATGCAATTGGTGGGGGTATCCTGGGAGTGCCCGGTGATTCCGAACTTCCACCCGAATATTCCCCCCCGGCAGGACGAGTTCCCTCCACAGGTGGAGGAGTACGCAGCTATTTTGTTGAAGCATCGCCGATCCATAGAGGAGCCGGTCACTCCGGAGAATGTGGAGCAATGTCTCGTCACACGGCTGCTCCCATCAGGTTCGCGGGCCACAAACTTGACTCTTCTTTGGGTGTCGGGGTTGCTTTTGTGTTTCTAACCGTCTTCTTCTTTTGTGCAGATAACAGGCGGGAGCCTCTGAAGGAGGCCGCTGAGGTGGTCGATCTTGGCGATGATTCGACTGACGGAGAATCGGCCGCTTCAGAGGGTCGCTCCCAAGCCCGGGACAAGGGCAAGGGGGCGGTCTCCGAGGGGACTTCTCGATCGCGTGGGGCGAAGCGCAAGGACCCTATCGCGGGTATGTTGCGGGCCGTCGCTAAGGCCAAGAAGCAAGCCAAGAAGGCTGGGGTCATCCCCACCGCTGGGGGCGATTCTGGTTCGACGGTACTCCCCTCTCCGGGGCAAGATAGGGCCGACCCTATCGAGCCAGCTCTCCTATCTGTCAAGCGAGAGGGGGCCGAGGAGACCAGGAGCACCCCGGGGGGTGACGGTGATGGGTTGGCTCTCCCCTCGGTGGGAACAAAGGAGGCCGAAGTTGAAGCAACCGCGGCCGAGGCTGGGGCCTCGGTCGAGGTGGGCGATGCCTCGGGCGGCGACCTCGGGAGCCGGGACGGTCGAGGTTGGGGGTTCGCCTGCAAAGGCGTCGCCGCCCCAACCGACCGTGGAGCTAGGGGAAGTTGGGATAGAGCTTCGATCTGGGCTGACTGGCGGGGCGCCCGGCGCGGGGAAGGTTTCCATGCTGGTGGCGCTGGAGAGGCTCGGCGTGTCACACACCTTGTACGAGATGTGCAGCGGTGTTACGGCGAGGGTGAAGGGGGGAAGTGCGCGTCATTCCCCGGCCGGGGTCCTCAACATCATTATGGAGGGTGTCCTAGTCATGGATCAGATGGGGGCCACGATGGCGGAGACTTATGCTCGGTTAGATTCAGAGCGGTCACAGCTTGCTTGGACCCTCGGCAGGGCCGAGAGGAAACTGATTCGGCTCATCGAGGAGAACGAGGGGCTCCGACGGGAGTTCTCCGTGACCAGGGAGTTGCTGCGGTCGAGCCAGCTGGAAGGCCGAGCACTGACTGGGGGACTAGCCAAGGCTCGGGAGTCGCTTGAGAGGAAGAGTAGGCTCCTTGAGGAGGAGCGCCTTGTCCGCGTTGAGCTAGAAGGCCGTTGGGAAACCGAGCGCGCCGACCTAGCGTGCCGAGCGGAGGAAGCAGAGCGTCACCGGTTGGAGGCCGAGGCTTATCGGGCCGAGGCGGAAAGGCGAGCAGTCGATGCTGAGGAGCTGGTGGCCGAGGTCGGGAGGAGGCAAGCCGAGGCAGAGCGAAAGATGGCCGAACTCGTAGGGAGGGCCGGGTTGGCCGAGGCAGAGGTGGTCGAGTAGTACAAATGCTCGGAGGCCTACCAAGTCGACCTGAAGGAGGCTGCCCTTCCCTACTACGAGTTGGCTCTCCGCCGAGGCACCCGCAAGGGCTTCAAGCAGGGCTATCGCCGAGCAGTGACCTATGCTGAAGAGCACGACTCTAGGCTCCACTTTCCGTCCGGTCAACGTTATGACTCGGATGCCTCGTCCTCCAGTTCTGCTACTTCGGCGTCGGGCGAAGAAGACCCGGAGGTCTCTTATCATGAGGGGTCACCAGCTCCGGAGGCCTCGGGAGGGCTCGCGACCGAGACAGTTCCCGCACAGGTGGGGGCATTGCCTGGGTCGGCCGCCACCAAGGGTACCGGGGGCAGACCTTCCGTGCCTTCTGCTTCCGAGCCGCTAGATGGGCCGGAGGCCTGATGTACTGACTTGCTTTGTCTTCTCCCCTTGTTTGTCCTTTTCAAAAAAGGACTCTTCTCTATGTGAGGCAATGGAGGAAAACTTTGTTTGTTGCTTGCTATACTTGCCGTGATTTGATCAGCGTATCTGTAGTTGTTGGAAAGGACCGATACTTTCTATGCAGATCTCGCGCGATGGTTGGGCAGGCGTCTGGCAGGGTGCCTTTCCGTTTGATCACGCCTTGAATGCTTGGCCGCTTCGTGTGTCCCGCCGGGGGCGGAAACGAGGAGTTTGAGGTGACCAGTCGTAAAGGGGAAATCCTTTCGTCATGTTTTCGAGGGGAGAGTATTTTAAGGCAAGCAGCCTCCCCTCGCCTTTATAAGGGACTTAGGGGCGTCTCTCCATCCACATCGCTTTAGGGTTTTCTAGGATGGTCTTTCCTCTTCTCCATTTCTCATAGCGCTGAGCCTTTGCATTCAGAGCATGGAAGATCCTTCGGAAGACGATGCTGCCGATGATGGAGGGCAGTGGGTTTTTACCGCTTCGGGTTTTGAGCAGGTCCGACGGTCGTCGCGCGGATCTGGAGAGGATTTTGACGAAAAAATCACGTCGTTTCCTCTATCAGTTCCGGCGAGGCTTCCCGGAGGGGGACGAGAGGGAAGACGGATGGGGGCATCCGGCGTCTCCACCGCCCGTCCCTCTCTGCTCGCTTCAGGGATGCGGGGAGAAGCAAATTAAGCTCCCTCCTTTCCGGGCCTTCCCCTGCCTCCTCGTCCAGCTATGCTGGACTTCTTTTTCTCTTTTCTCCTCTTGTGCTCTCCCCCCGTCATTTCTTTCACTCTGTGGAGGCTGCTTGCTCTCTGTACGTTCCAAAGAATTGGCAGGTTGGAAGAGAGGAGGCCTTCATAGGCGTTCCGTCTCCCTAGCCTCTGTCAACTTGGGAGGTAGCCTTCCCCTCCGCAGTCCCTCTGTCACCTTTGTCATGGGCCACCCGAGCCAACTGGATCGACCACCTTTTATCTGAGCCAGTTTCTACGCGAGGTAGAGTCAGTGGCTGGACGCAAGGAGATCAAGCCAAGTCGGCCAGCGATGGCCTCTTGCAGTGGCGCCCGATGGATTTTTTTTTTTTGTTATGCAATGTATTGGCTTTGGCCTTTCTGATGTACCAACAATCGTTTGAATGAAAAGGAATTTTATTTCGCTCAAATTGTTTGCACGACTTCAAAAGTAGAACTTGCGTAGTGTGGCTGCGTTC
The DNA here is from genome assembly GCA_022559845.1 of Amorphophallus konjac. NCBI lineage: Eukaryota > Viridiplantae > Streptophyta > Magnoliopsida > Alismatales > Araceae > Amorphophallus > Amorphophallus konjac. The sequence goes on from CM040122.1 coordinate 357,316,961, forward strand.
CACGTTCGAGGGATGGGTTCCCCTTCCATTGTAGATAGCCGGTATGCTCCTTTCCCGAGCATCTCGACCACTCGGTAGGGGCCTTCCCAGTTAGGGGATATCTTGCCCGCCGCCTCTAGCGGTCGAGAGGCTTCGGCTTTCCTAAGGACGAAGTTTCCCAGTTGGAAGTGCCTGTCTCAAACTTTGGTGTTGTAGTATCGAGTGAGGCGGCGCTGGTATTCCGTCACTCGGATGCTGGCAATATCTCGGAGTTCATCCTCTAGGTTGAGGTTCTCGAGCAATTTTTGCTCGTTTACTTCGGGCGAGAAGCAGATGACTCGGAGGGGGGGATTGGCAATCTCCAACGGAATTACGGCCTCGGCACCATATACCAACTAGAAAGGACTTTCACCGGTTGCCGTTCTGGGAGTCATTCTGTGTGACCATAGTACGCTAGGTAGTTCCTTGAGCCAGCTGCCCTTGGCCTTGCTGAGTCTGGTCTTTATGTCTTTTAAGATAGTCTTATTGGCATTCTCAACCAGCCCGTTGGCCTGAGGGTGGGCGACCGAGGTGAAGTGGTTGCGAATACCTAGGTCGGCACATCTATCTCGAAAATAACAAGAGTCAAATTGTCGACCGTTATCGCTCACTATCACCTGGGGAATGCCGTAACGACAAATGATCGACTTCCAGACGAAACTTCAGACGACTATCTCGGTGATCCTTGCCGTGGCTTCGGCCTCGATCCACTTGGTAAAGTAGTCGATGGCGACGATGATAAACTTCTTCTGGGCCTGAGCAGTGGGGAACGGCCCAAGAATGTCGATCCCCCACCGAGCGAATGGATACGGTTTGGCCAAGGTGACGAGCTCCATCACCGACTAATGGACTAAGTGGTCAAATCGCTGGCATCGGTCGCACGGTTGCACGTAGGCCGCGCAGTCGCGCTGCAGAGTGGGCCACCAGTAACCCTGCCGTAGCAGGATCCGGGTGAGTGACCTTCCCCCTGAATGCGCTCCGCACAGGCCTTCATGAATCTCTTGGATAGCTCGGGTGGCTTTGTTGGGGCCTAGACACTTCAGGAGAGGACCGGAGAAAGATCTCCGGTAGAGAGTGTCGTCTGGAATGACGAAGCGTCGGGCTTGGTACTTCAATCTGCGGGCCTCTCGAGGGTCGGAAGGCTCTTGAGAGTCCCGGAGCCACGACAGATAGGGGGTGCGCTAGTCGCTCGGAATGGCCGAGTCAATAGCAAGGAGCTCCGAGTCAATGCTCGGGCGCTCTAGCTCTTCAAGGAGGACTGATCGGGTACCTTCGGGGTTGAGAGAAGAGGCTAGCCGAGAGAGGGCATCCGCTTGGGAGTTTGCCTCCCAAGCTATTTGGACTACCTCGAATTTCTTGAACTGTTGGGCCAGGGCTCTGACCAGTTGGAGGTATTTGATCATTGGTGCCTCTTGAGCTTCGTACTCGCCATTGACTTGGCTAGCGACCAGCTGGGAGTCAGTGTGGATTTTGACTCACTCAGCCCCCAACCGTCGGGCCATGCGCGCTCCCGAGATAAGGGCCTCGTACTCGGAAGTGTTATTGGATGCCTGAAAGCTGAACTTCAAGGCGTACTGCAGTTCTTCTCCTTCGGGAGACTTCAGGAGGATTCCAACACCACTTCCGATCGAGTTGGAAGACCCATCGACGAACAACTCCCAGGTCGGCCCGGGCACGGACGGGGATCTTTCTTCAGTCGGGATGGTGCTTTCGGCGAGCGCTTGACCTTTCACAACTGAGAGTGGCCGATAGGATATATCGTAGGCCCCAAGCATGATGGCCCACTTGACGAGTCATCCCGAGGCTTCGGGGTAGGTAAGGATCTTCTTCAATGGTTCGCCGATTAGCACGGTGATGGGGTGACCCTGGAAATAGGGCCGGAGGCGCTTGACGGAGGTGACCAACGCTAGCACGAGTTTCTCGATTTCGGGGTACCTCATTTCAGCCTCGTTGAGCACCTTGCCGGTGTAGTAGACCGGCCTTTCGACTCCTGAGTCATTTCTGACTAGGATCGAGCTAACCGTAGATGGCGTTGCCGAGAAATAGAGCAGCAAGACTTCACCCGGAACGGGCTTCGAGAGCACTGGGGGCGAGGCCAAGAACTCCTTGAGCTCGGTGAATGCTCTCTGGCATTCCTCATCCCATGCGAACGTAGCAGATGCCAATTTGGACCCCCTCAACAGCTTGAAGAAGGGCAAGCATCGTTCGGTCGCACGGACAGGAACCGGCTGAGAGCGGTGACACGCCCAGTTAGGCGCTGGACGTCCTTGATGCAGGTGGGCGGGCGCATGTCCAGGATGGCCTGGACTTTGTCTGGGTTGGCCTTGATCCCACACTGAGTGACTAGGAAACCCAGGAACTTTCTGGATCTCACTCCGAAGGTAGACTTGACAGGATTGAGCTTCATGTTGTACCTCAGGAGGGTGTCGAAGGTCTCAGCGAGGTCGGTGAAGTGGTCTTCGGCCTTGGGGGTCTTGACGAGCATGTCGTCAATGTAGGCCTCGACGTTCCGACCTAGCTGTCCTTCAAACATGTGATTGACCAGCCTTTGGTACGTGGCTCCAGCATTCTTCAACCCGAAAGGCATCCGGGTGTAGCAGTGCACGCCGTAGTCGGTGATGAAGGCGGTCTTCTCGACATCTTCTGGATCCATTCTGATCTGATGGTAACCCAAATAGGCATCTAGGAAGCTGAGTATCTCATTGCCCGAGGTTGAGTCAACCAATTGGTCGATGCTCGGCAACAGATAACAGTCCTTAGGGGTGGCCTTATTCAGGTCGGTGAAATCCACGCATATCCGCCACTTGCCCGAAGCTTTCGGTACCAGGACGACGTTGGCTAGCCATGTCGGGTACAGGACCGGTCTAAAAAGGCTGGTCTCTTGTCCCTTGGTGACCTACGCCTTGATGATCGCCTGCTTCTCTGGTGCATGCTTCCTTCTGCATTGCTGTACGGGCTTCACGGCAGGGTCGAGGCTGAGCTTGTGCATTACAGTCTCCTCTGGTATCCCAGGGAGTTGATCATCAAACCAAGCAAAAACTTGGATGTACTCAGAAAGGAACTTTTTATATTGCTGTTGAACCTCAGACGGTAGGTCAGCTCCGATCTTTACTCCCAGGGTCGGGTCATCGTTTAGGAAAACCGCCAGCAATTCGCCACCAGGTTCGATGGTTGCGGATTTACCCTCGACTGCCCGGGGTTCCTTATCCTTCCCATCCGGCCTTGTGGCCTCTACCGAGATGTTGTAGCACCTTCTGGCCATGGCCTGGTTACCTCGGACTTCCCCCAACCCATTTTTGGTGGGGAACTTCATTTTTTGGTGATAGGTAGACGGCACCGCTTTTATTCGGCTGAGGATTCCCCGGCCGAAGATGGCGGTTTATGCTATCATACCTTTAATCACTATGAAGTCCACCAAGACCGTAACGGTCTTGGGTGGGGTGCCGAGGGTAACCGGTAGGCTTAGGGCTCCCTCGGGATAGGTGGCCTAGCCATTGAACCCGCAGAGAGGGGTTCGGATCGGGCGGAGCTTAGATGGATCCTCCCCCATCTTAAGGAAACAATCATAAGACAGTACATCAGGGGCACTCCCATTGTCGACTAGAATCCTATCTACGTTACAATGGTTTATTGTAGCCGAAATTATGAGGGCGTCATCATGCGGGGTGCTCACCCCTTCTAGGTCTCGGTCTGAGAAGACTATGACCTGGGGCTCACTCGACGGGGCCTTTGGAGGCTCTATGGCTCGGCTCGCCCGCTCGGCATGACGCTTCCTTCCTCGGTGGCTGTCGCCCCCTGATGCTACTCCTCCGGAGATGATGTTGATGTGGACCCCTCGGGGGGCGTTGTCGATCTCCTCTGGTGTGCCTCGGTCCTCCTTGAGCTTGGTTACGAACCGAGCTAGGTGCCCCTGACAGATGAGGCACTCGATCTCGTCCTGGAGCTGATGGCAGTCGCCGGTATGGTGTCCGTGATCGCTGTGGAACAAGCAGTGCTTGCTACGATTACGGTTCTTCGACCTCATTGGCTCGGGTTGGCGGAGGAGACCCGAGTCTTTGATGTCTTCATAGATCTCATAGACCGGCGCGGCTAGTGGGGTGTACCGCTCATACTTCCGTGACGGTTCCTTGTGTTCCCCGTCCCGGTTCCGCCTTTTTCATGAACCTGAGTTTGGCTCGGAAGCCCGCTTCTTGCCCCCCTCCCGACCCGAGCCGGTTGCATCTCGGCATGCGCTGAGTACTTCTTCGCACTCGGCATGGCGCAACGCCAGAGTCACTAGCTCGGCAAGGGTCGAGGGAGGGTGGAGGACAACCTCGCGGCGGAGATTCTCGTCCCGGGTGCCCCCAGTCAGTGCGGTTATAGCTGAGGCCACATCTAGGCGGGGGATTCTCAGGGCTTCCGACTTGAATCGATGAATATAAGCCCGGAGTCTCTCCCCTTGCGCCTGTTTAAGGGCCAGGAGCCCCGCTACCGATATTGGGGGGGGCACTTCCGGCGAAACTCTCTTTGAAGATTCGGCCAAACTGCTTGAAATCTAGGATGGATCCGGGGGGGAGGGCCCGAAACCAAGCTTGAGTGCCTTGGACCAGGGTAGTCACGAAGGCTCAGCATTTGATGGCGTCGGACGCTCCGTGTAGGGTCATCAGAGCGTCGAAGCTGTCGTAGTGATCGGCCGGGTCGCCCTGGCCGTCGTAGAGCTTGAAGGTTGGGATGGAGGTTCTGGGAGACACCTCTACCTTCAAGATATAGTCGGAGAAAGGGGATCTCTCCTCATCCTCCAGGGGAGAGGCCTTCTGTAGGGTGCGTAAGGTGCGCTCTTGCTCTGCGAAGCATCTCTCGAACTCTCGCAGTCGGAGAGATAACTCCGGCTGCTGTTGTGGCGCGAGGCTGGGGGGAATGTCTTGGCGATCCTCGGGAATGTCGGCCTCTGGGTTCGGACGGCGTGCCTCTGTTGACACCTGGAAAATGAACAAGGGTGAAAACATAATTGAAAAGAGGGTCGGACCAACAGTGAAAGACCAATGATGAAGCTCATCAACTGTCTACCCGGCTAAAACCCTTGTCGGCAAAGCTGATGCCCGGTGCCAATGTCACTCAGACGGCAGCACTGATGAAGCAGCAGTCACTCGACTGATGAGACCTTCCAGCCCTTTAATGAGAGCTGTACTACCGTTTCGTCCAAGAATCCACGGATGATATGTCAGGGTAAGTCAGATGTCGGCTTACTGACAGATGTAATATGAGATGAAGATGAAGCCGGTACCGGCAGATGAAGATTGCAAAGGCTTTTGCAAAGTCAGAACAGAAGAAGAATGGTCTCCACAGATTATATACCTGGCTGAGGTCTTCCCAGACTAAAGCTGATGTCCGAGCTCGTCACCATTCAAGTGACGGTGTCGATAAGATGATACCCGGTTTTGTCACCATTCAGATGGCAATACCGATGAAACCCCTGTCTACGGACTGATGAAACCCCTATCTACGGACTGATGAAACCCCTATCTACGGACTGATGAAAACCGTAATGATGATCTCGATACAAGATATGTCATCAATGAAAGGCCCTTTCGGGTGATGATGCACTTAAAAAGTCTCAAGTGGGCCTGTGTGAAGGTCACGCTGAGAGCCTGTGGTCGAAGCCCAAAGCTGCGCCGAGAGGTGGGATTCGAGCGCGCCGGGAAGCCCGTTTCAAGCGCGCCGTGATAGTATTTGCCGAGAAGGAAAAGGAGGATGGATATAAAAACCCTCTTCCTTCGAACGAAGAGGGGGCGGAAAAAAAAAGAAGAGAATAGAAAAAAGAGAACAGGATAGAAGAATAGAAAAAGAATAGAGAGGGAGTCTTGCCAGGAGAGAGAGAGACCCCCCCCTCGGCTGAGAGAAGAGAAGAAGCAGAAGAAAAGAAGAAGAAAAAGCTCCAGGTGGGCTGCTAGGGGGAGGGAGAGGAGTCAATGCTCCACCCTCCCCCCCCCCCATGTTCGCTGTTCCTTTTTCATTGTTCTCCGTATGTAGTAGTCCAAGTCTTAGTGCTTCGATTATTCATATGATTCTCCCCCTGTTCCTCCCCTTTATGTTTCTCGGCTTTAGTCCTGCAGTCGATGTAAATAATGGTAGTGGGATGAAATAAATGCAGTTGCCGTGATGGATATTAGGCAATATGAGCTTCCCCTGTCTCTATACGCATGCGTATTGTTTTTCTGAATGCCCCATGGGCGGAACGATTCAAGCTTCAGAGTTGAGTCTGTTCTTAGAGCAGGGATGAAGATAGAACTCCCACCCCTGTTTAGTGGGTCGTTGGGTTCTATTCTCTCCTCCCTTCCTGTCTCAATGGTATGCCCTCCGTATACGTTCGAGTTTTTCCCCTCGAGCCTCTTGTGCTGTTCGGGAACCAGAGACATCAATCTCTTGGTTTCCCGGACTGTCGGCTATAAAAGATGTATTTGAACCCGCAGATGAACGCAACCCTGGGTCTTCACTCTAACCGTTGAGTGATTAAGACCTGGAGTCCCGACGCCGAGGGTTCTTTCATCGCCGTTTTGCTTCTTCGATGCCACTGTGCTAGTCTGGGGGATCAGAGACAGCCATCCGTCTGGCAGCAGATAGATGAAAGCTACTCAGGGCCCTAACGATGGCCTCTCCTCCTCCTGATGATTTGGTCTCTCAGCTTCCCTGGCATCCCTCTAGCAGAGGCATCCATGAAACCTCCTCCTGCACCCCCGATTCGGTCTCACTCTGAGCCACAAAACCCAGAAACTCCCGGACAGAGTACCGCAATCAAACCCTGAAATCCTTCCGCAAAACCACCTTCTCGGTGTGCAAAATTCCCCGCCGAGAGCTGTCCCGCCGAGATGCCCTCTCCCCTAGCTAAACGACAAACCCTGCCATTTAAACCTTTTTCACGTGAGCCTCCATGCAAGCCTCTCGGCGCCAGGCTCCAGGCGCGGCCAGGAGCGCGCCGGGAAGCTCCACGCCGAGACCCCCTCCCCTATAGGCCTATTCAAACCCCTCCATGCAAGCCTCTCGGCGCCACCTTCTCGGCGCGGCCAGGAGCGCGCCGGGAAGCCGCCGCCGAGAACCCCTTTTGGCCACCCAATAAACCTCCGCCGAGACCCCCCTTTGGCCAACCAATAAACCTCCGCCGAGACCCTCCTCTGGCCGATAGAAAGCCATGCCGAGACCCACCTTCTTGGCCAATTGAAGTCCAGTCAGAGGCTCTTCTCTGCACTGCCATCTGTCAACCTTCTGATTTCTTCAGACATATGCCCCGGGGATGTTCAGAGATCATCATGGATGCCTTGAGAAGACACAGTAATGGGGAAGACCTCCCCTACAGTCCTCATTCCTGATCCGGATTTCACCCTTATGAACCCAAAGGGCCATGTCATTACATGAGTTCCGAGGGATTTCAAGGGGATATTAAACGATGGCATAAATGCAAGCGATGTCCCGGGGCCCGGTGCCCATCCTCGTTCGGTCGTCATCCCGGCATTCCGTGGATGATGACCTATTCTCTCTTGGCATAATCCAAGTTGAGCGGACATGCTGCCGAAATTTATGCATATCCTATTGGGTGACTGTGATGTTCTCCCTCTCAACCCCGTCGGCCCACGGAGTTATGCCTTTGCATGCCCTCCGATGGTCCCTCCAAGGGGGATATAGATGTGCCATCGCACCCACATGGAGCGTGCCATGTCACGCCGGTCCCCATTCGGACTCCGGGTCAATTATGCCCGATCTTTTCTGGATCCTACTCTGCCACCGCATGGGTAGTTTCCTATTCCCCACTTGGCATAGTTCAAGCTGGTGGGAATATGCCGTCGGAGCTATCCCCTAAGATAACGAACCCCTGCTTCGTCTAATCCATTTAGCGTCTTGCAAACAAATGAATTCCGTTTCTTTTGAGCATGTGGCTTTACCGATGTCCTCCTCCTATCTTAGCGTTTAATCAAGGGTTGTCCTCCTTAGGGAGGACATAATTAACGTCATAGCGTTCAGGGTATGATGGATTTCTGGTCCCGACTCGGACTTCACAATCGACTGACCATGTCAGATCGAGCGCACAATAAAATTGTCACCCCGGTGACTGGCACGCCAATAAACCAACAAATGAATAAATCAATAAATAATAAATAGATAAGATTTAAATAAGAGGAAAAAAAATCCGCGTCCACAAGTCTGGCACGCCCGGTGGGACAGAGTCTCCCTTCAACTTTACGCTAAAGGAGGAGGCCCAGCGGGCCCCCCTCAAACTTCTGATTCCGTCCACTTTCCTCATTTTCAGGAATCTACAATGACGGTTGGAATCATGTCTGTCTGCTTCGACCAGCAACCGATTGACATGCATGTGCGAGAGGGCTACCTGGCGGTACCTCTTACATTCGGATCAATGCCGCCTGCCGTTGGGCTGCCCAACTGCTTGGGCGTCGTCTTCACTGACCTTCTGCAGGTCGATGACAATGAGCAAGGCACTGCTGCAAGTGCCCCGGTGAAGATCACTGACCAGAAGAATATCTTACCAGAGAAAACGGTCCCCACGGCCGTCGCCTGCTACGTCCATCATGTCCAAAAAAGGGGCATGGTCCCTGCTGCTGCTCAGAAGGGGAGAAGAACCAACCGGAGGAGCCGGTATGATGCTGTTGACCGTCGTCTTTCCAACTCCGGAAAGACCATGATGATTGGAGGTGTCCGGGCAAACATGAATGGTTGCCCAAGGGAGGTCAAGACGGACGTGATCTTCCCGATGGTGCCCACTACCAACAGATTCCAGACTCTAGCCGCCAGGCAGGCCAATTGGGAGGCTGATGAGAGGAAGCCGCTGGCGCCCAAGCCAGCAAAATACAAACAGGTCTAGCGACCGAAAAGGATTCAGAGCTGGGTTCCAGCTCAAGATGAGGAGAAGGCTGCTGAAGATGATGTTGCCCGCTTCAGGGCAGAAAGCCGAAGAAGAGAGGGAAAAGAGACAAGAAATGCTGTTGCTGCTCGCCCCAAAGCCTTGGGCAGAAGAGATGAGAGAAATGATGAAGAAAGAAATTTGACTGCTGCTCGCCCCATGATGAGGGGCAGAAGGGATGAGAGGAAGGAAGACCTTACTGTCACCCGTCCCAGGGCTGGGGGCAGAAGATGGCAAAGAAAGAAATATGATGCTGCTGTCAACTGCTGCCGAAACGGCAATGTGGGAATGGGCGAGCCAGTCACGGTCGCCATCCCAAGAAGACCGAGGGCCTGTGCCAGACAGGCCGACTTGTTCAAATATTCCAAAGCCGAGCATTTGAATGCTCAGGTAACAAGACTGGCCTATCAGCAGAGAAGCCAGGAAAGACTAATGCTCCGGCCTGAGCCACAGAGGCACAATTCTGAAGAGATGAAGCAGATAGTCCAAGACTACTTCCACTACCTGGGGAGCTCTGCCCTCGGTCAACAAAGACTATCCCGTGCCTTGGGCACCAGAGGTGAAGAAAAAGAAGAAACACTTCGAGAAACGATGATCGGAGCCTCTTCCTCCGATTCAAATCACTATGAAGAAGGTCTCAGGGCCGGATATGACAAAGAAGACCTGTACCGGGGAGAAGCCAAAGAAAGAATATCGGTCTTTGACCGGCTCAAATATCCCGACCAGGTGAAAAGAAAGGTCTACAGGCGGAGAGAAAAAATGCAAATCTTCGCCTGCAACATGGCTGGACTTGCCAGGGGGCAAGATATACTACCAACTCGGCCAGATGAACTGCTCAGGTTGGCTACTAGACCTGGTCCTGTCACAAGAAGAGGCCAGGCCGCAAAAGATAAGATGAAGAAATATGATGAAGCCCGCAAGATCACCACCATGACAGTCAATGTGGTGACGACAGAGGATGAGGACAATCCCCTTATTGATGATGCTGAAGGGACTTCTGAAGATATGCAAATCCCATCAGCCTTGGATCCTATGGTCCAGATGATGTTCAGAAGATACCAGCAGGAGATCAGTGCTCTCCGAAGGCAGCTCAATGAGAGACATGAAGCTACATCAGTCTCAAAGCAAGCTGAACCTGTGGGGCAGACATCCAGCTCAGCAGAGACGGCTATCCCAGCTAACCCTCTCCTAGCTGATAAGGGCAAGACACCGAGCCAACCTATTCCACAGCAAACAGCAGCTCAGCCCTCTGTGTCTCAGACACAGCCTACCGCACCCATCTTGCGCGCCACTGTGATGACAACTCCTCACAGCCAGCAACAAGCTCACTTCTTTCCAGAAGACATAGATCCAGCTGTAGCCCACAAGCAGATGATTGAAAGAATTATGGAAATGAAGCTGTCAGAAAAGACTGGTGGTGATGTTGGTACCTATGATGTGTACAAGGTACCATATCCTCCCCAGTATGCTGCCAAGAGACTACCCCCAGGCGTCAGTAAGCCGCCGATGTTCGAGAAATTTAATGGCCAAGGCTCCCCTAGGGAGCATATAGCCTACTACACTACAATCATGGACGACCTAGCAGTCGATGAAGCTTATCTGCTCAAGTTATTTGGCTCATCCCTCACTGGGTTGGCCTTTGAATGGTACTCAAGCCTGCCAGCTGGGTCAGTGGTTGATTGGCCTGATATGCAGAGAAAATTCCACGATAGATTTCATGTCACGGAAAGGGAAATCACGATAGCAGAGCTATATGCAACCAGGCAGAAGCAAGATGAAACTGCACTGGACTACATCAAAAGGTGGAGGAACTTAGCCATGAGATGCCGAAGACCTCCTCATCAAGAAGATGCGGTGTAGATATGCAAGCAGAGCCTCAGGAGGGAGGTGCTAGAAAAAATGATCGGTGCAGATGTCAGAACATTTGACCGACTGAACAATATAGTGGCCGAGGTCGAGACGTTCTTGTCCAAACGTCCGACCGCCAATGCTCCCACTATGTTGAAGGGAAAATCCAATGAGCGACGGCCATCACACTCTGAGGCCAACACCGTCGATTTCAGAACCTTCGAGCAACAGAAGGGGAAGAAAGGGGCAGATGAAGCTCCCCCGCTGGCAGATACAGCAGAAAGAAAAGATAAAGTCTCTCTGAGAGACAAGATGAGAAAAGCATATTCCTTCCCAAAAGATAAGACGGCCGCACTGTTCAACTGGGCATACAAGTTCAATAAGGTAACATTGCCTGAACCCAAAAGACCAGCAGATGCAGCAAAGAAAGATGATCCGCTGTTCTGTCCATTTCACCGTGCGCTGGGGCACGCAATTGAAGATTGTTATGTCTTCAAAGATATCATGGAAGGGATGGTCAAAAAAGGTGAGCTGCAGCTGGGAGATTACCAGGTGAAGCCGCCCCATCCGCATGAGCCTCCACCCTGGAGAATGGCTGCAAATATGATCTCAGTCTACCAACAGCTGCCCAAGGAAGCCGTTGAAGAATGCATCAAGCATACCTATGAAGCTCACTTCCTCACCCCACAGAAGGATCAGGAAGGATGGCAGATGGTACCCATAAAAAGCAGAAAGAAGACCCCAGCAGCCAGTATCAGCGGAGCAGTTATTCGGGGTGTCACCCCAAGGCCTGAGCCGCCTCCAATAAAGCCAGTATGGCATACAGCTGAGACCGGACCAGTCATCCGGATCCCTACTCACAACTGGAGGAGACAAACTCCCCTCCCTGCACATAAAGAAGTAAGCCCTGCAGCCAGGCGTCTGCAGCAATATATTAATAAGCTTGATGAGTATGAACAAAAGAAACCCAAGCATCTACTGATGAAAGACTGTATACTCTGGGAATAGTTCAAAAATTTGAAAATCAAAGAGCAGCCAGAGGCAGAACAAGAAAAAGTTGAAGATAAACCCTTCTGGGGGCAGGAGCTAGCAAAGCCAAATTCCTAGAAGAAGAAGAGACGACCCAAACCCAAAAAGGGGAAGAAAATCATGACAGTACAATGTAACACTCTGTCAGTACTCTTTTCCCTGCCCGGGGAGGATGATGAGCCAGAAACATCCAATGCCCCGCTAGAAGCTAACCATGCTGAAGCCTCTACCTCGGCTCATGCAACACGTTCTGGGAGAAGATGGGGTCGCCCACCACCAGCCAACCATAATATTTTGCTCAGAGGGGAGCAGCCCTATCAAATCTCGGAACCAGAGATACGAGGTGTCCAGGTTCCTCCCCCTGCCAGTCTGTACCAAGAGAAAAAGAACGCAGATGAAGCCCCTTCATTCCTGGAGTTCCTGTCCAGCTTAGAAAATGAACAACCAGCTCATACTGCTCCAGCTAAAAGCAATAAATGCCAGCAGACAGCAGTTAGAAAGCAGAAACAGCATGAAGCAAATGAAGAAAGTAACCCTCTAGCAGAGCCGGGGGCAGTCGCTACAGAAGAAGCCTTCCGGGAGACCGATGAAGCAAATGAAACTGGGACTGGGCAGCAAAGGCCACAGGCACCACATGAACCTCCAAGACCCCGATGGGCAGAGGAGATGAGACTGTCTAATGTCCGGGTGGGCAGTCGAGTTATGAAAATGCTGAAGAAACTCCCTACCAGATTCTCCATCTGGGAAATCCTCTCTCTGAGTGAAGAAGCTCGCCAAGCAATCGTGGATGCCCTGCAGTCCCCGGCACAATGTGAAGCACTCCTGGCAGAAGCGAATTCTGGGCCATCAGTCACCTTCACAGAAGATGATATGCTAATCCCAAATGCCGGTCACAACAGATCGCTGTATATGAGGGGCTCCCTGAACTGTCAGTCGCTGAGTAGGATACTGATAGATCCCGGGGCTGCTGTAAATATCCTTCCCTATCGCATCTATCAGAAATACTACTTTGACCTGCAGCTTACCAAGGTCAGAGATATGAAGATTGCAGGGTTCAATCAGAAATGTGAAACACCTCTGGGGGTGGCTGATTTCAACCTCACACTGGGCGACCTCACTACCGTGGTACGATTCTATGTAATCGACTCCAACACCACGTATAAGGCCCTGCTGGGAAGACCGTGGCTGCACGAATATCAGATAGTGCCATCCACACTACACCAATGCATAAAATACTGCCATGAAGGAAAAGAAGAAAGGGTGTTTGCAGACCTACATCCCTTCGAAGTGTTCGAGTGCCATATGCTCGATGCATCCTACTACACTGAGGTGTCACAAAAGGATAAAGGAAAAGAAGCTGTGGTTAGCCAGAAAAAGCCGGCGACGAAGACAAGAAACTGGTCTCCGCCGCCGCCAAAAGGCTACATTAAAAAGCATGGAGTATCTCACATCTCTTATGCTGGTGATTTTGCTCGGATCACTCCTCCTGGCATACACCCAGATGATACTGAAAAAAAATGAAAGAAAAATACACACAGGTGGAAGTTCCTCAGGGTCTAGTCAAGCCCATAGCCAGCATAGAATACCAGACGGTGCTGCCACTGAAGACTATGGAAATCCCTCGCTTCTGCGAGCCTCCTATCATATTCTACACCGGGGAGGCAGTCGAAGAAGATGATCAAGATTGCATGGTCCCTGAAGAAACCGCAAACCGGATGGTGCCAATTACAGGCCTGGAGTACACTACCCAACGGGTTTCGCAGATGTTCTCCAAGATGCAAATGCCATCGATACAGTCTGCAGCCCAGAAGAAAGCATTCAAGGAGCTATGGGATCCACCTCGAGATAATAAAGAACTGAGGAAGATCACACAGCACCCGGGACTGGGTTATACCCTGCAAGAATACTATGAAGCTGAGGTAGATGTCATCTCTGCCTTCTACCAGCATGAAGATTCCCCCGGGATGGACTATGACCAATACCCTTCGGAAGATGAAGAAATCATTTATCAGTCCATAGTGGACAATGAAGTCCCAGACAATCAGCCGGGGACGGGGACACCTGACGAGACAAAGAGAGATTGGTACGGGGAGGATCTATCTTGCAAGGAGGATCTGTTCCAGGATGAAGCGAAATTTGATACGGGAACCCCGGATGAAGATCAAGTAGCCAGAGAGCTGCAAGAGTACCTGGAGTTTGGGCGCATTCTAGAAGAATTCCGAGCTCTACATAATGATGACCTCTCAGGGGAGCCCACATCAGAAGAGCCTCTAAGCACGGAAGACTCCACTTCGAAGTTTTCCGCTGAGCCAGTCACGTCCTCGGGGCAGACTGAACGGAATCCAGTAATATTGGCCCTATATGATGCACCATCATCCGCTGATGACCAATATGATGAAACAGAGGAGCATGAAACTGAAGAAGATTACATCCCAGGAGGCTTTATTGATTTGCAAGAAGCCCCGCCCGAAGTCGAAGACGGAGGCCAAGCCACCGTCGATGAGCTGATAGAGATAAATTTGGGGTCCACAGATGAACCAAGGCCGACATTCCTCAGCGCACTGCTGGAGCCAGATGTCAGGGAGCAATATATACAGTTCTTGAAAGAGTTCCGAGACTGTTTTGCATGGACATATGATGAAATGCCAGGATTGAGCTCTGATGTGGCACAGCACCGATTGGCAATAAACCCAGAGGCTAACCCTGTAAAGCAGCCTTCCAGGAGAATGCGCCCTGAACTGATAAACCAGATCAACAAAGAGTTTGATAAGCTGATTGATGTAGGGTTTGTCGAAGAAAACCAGTATACCACATGGCTAGCCAATATAGTGCCCGTGAAGAAGAAGAATGGGCAGATCAGAATATGTGTCGACTTCCGGGACCTTAATAAGGCTTGCCCGAAAGATGATTTCCCAGTGCCGATCACTGAAGTCATGATTGATGCAACTACTGGTCATGAAGCATTGTCATTTATGGATGGGTCATCCGGATACAACCAGATATGGATTGCTGAAGAAGACAGGGTGCACACTGCATTCCGCACCCCGAAGGGGATATTTCATTATAAAAGAATGCCGTTCGGCCTTAAGAATGCCGGCGCTACCTATCAAAGAGCTATGACAAAGATCTTTGATGATTTGCTCTTCAAGAAAGTAGAATGCTACATTGATGACCTGGTGGTGAAAACCAGCAGAAGAGAAGATCATCTGCAAGACCTGAGGATAGTGTTCCAGAGGCTGCGCAAATATGAACTCAAGATGAATCCTATGAAATGTGCCTTCGGCGTGTCCAGTGGAAAATTCCTTGGGTTCATTGTCCGTCATAGGGGCATTGAGATCGACCCATCCAAGATTAAAGCTATCCAGGAGCTCCCTCCACCAAGGAATCTCCACGAGCTGAGATCTCTACAAGGGCGTTTGGCCTATATCCGACGATTCATATCAAATCTGTCGGGGAGATGCCACCCTTTTCACCAGCTCATGATGAAAGATGTACCGTTCCTCTGGGACGATGGCTGTCAGGAAGCCTTTGAGAAGCTGAAAGAATATCTCAAGACCCCTCCAGTGCTGGGGGCACCTATTAAGGGCAGACCCCTGATACTGTACATTGCAGCCACACACTGTTCCCTGGGGGCAATGCTAGCACAGATAAATGAAGAAGGCAAAGAGCAGGCTCTATACTACCTGAGTCGGAGGCTGATTAGAACTGAAGAAAGCTACACCTATATAGAAAAGACATGCTTGGCACTAGTCTTTGCCGTTAAAAAGCTCCGGCACTATATGCTGTCACATGAAATCAGATTGATATCTGCAGCAGATCCACTCAAATACATATTGACTCAGCCAGTACTGAAAGGCCGGTTGGGCAAATGGGCAGTAATTCTGATGGAATTCGATATCACATATATACCCCAGAGGGCAATAAAAGGACAGGCCGTGGCCGATTTCTTCGCAGAGCATCCTGTGCCAGAGAATGATATGTTGGGGACTGAGTTACCCGATGATGAGACACTAGAAGTCGACTATGTGGCAGCTATTCTTTGATGGAGCATCTAGAACAGAGACGGACTCCGATGGAAAGACCAGAATACGGGCCGGAGCCGGTATTGTGCTAAGATCACCAGAAGGGGAGGTTGTGCATACTTCCTGTTCTATAAACAAGCCCTGCACCAATAATGAAGCCGAATATGAAGCTCTGATAATCGGGCTATGTATAAGCCTCAACATGGGTATCCAGATGCTTCAGGTATTCGGGGATTCAATGTTGATAATAAAGCAAATCCAAGGGGAGTTCGAAGTGCGAAAGCCGGAGTTGAACCCCTACCACCAAAAAGTTGTGCGCCTCATGGTGAAATTCTATCATATTGAGCTCAAGCATGTGGGCCGTGGACATAATGCCCAAGCTGATGCACTGGCAAAGCTAGCCAGCTCAATAGCAGTCCCACCAAATGAAACACTGAACATTATTGTTATAAACCAGCGGCAGGTCCCCAGCATGCTAGAAGAGTGCCCCGAAGAAGAAGAAGTTGCTACTATCAGTACAGAACAGGCATCTGATTGGAGACAACACCTGCTACAATGGTTTTTACACCAACAGCTGCCGCAGAGAAGAGAAGAAAAGATGAAACTTCTAAGGATCAAAGATTCTTATGAATTCAGAAATGGAACTCTGTTCCGAATAATGGCAGATGCACGTAAGAAGATTTTGCTCCGCTGCCTGTCTACTGAGGAAGCTTGGCAAGCAATGAAAGAAACACATGCTGGGACAGCAGGTGCCCACCAGGCCGATCCCAAGATGAAGATAGAGATTAAGAAGCTGGGCTACTATTGGCCCACTATGTTTGAAGACTATTGCAAGTTTGCAAAGTCATGCCAGAAATGTCAGGAGCATGATGTTGTGCCTAGAAGGCCACCTGCCGTTCTGCACCCTACAGTCCCTAGCTGGCCGTTTGCACAATGGGGAACTGATGTAGTCGGGCCATTGCCAACTTCCTCGGCCGGACATAAGTACATACTGGCCATAACATATTACTTCTCCCGATGGGCAGAAGCTATAGCATTAAGAGAAGTGACTGGTGAGCTGGTCTCCAGATTCATCAAGCAAAACATTATCTTTCGGTTCGAGATCCCCAACCGAATAATATCTGATAATGGAAGTCATTTCAGAAATCAGAAAATCTATCGGCTTGCCGAGAAGTATAAGCTTGAATGGAGAACCTCCACGCCCTACAATCCATAGGCAAACGGATTGGCAGAAGCTTTTAATAAGACCTTGTGTACATTGCTGGCCAAAGTCGTTAGTTCCAACAAGAAGGACTGGGAAGAGAAAATGTATGAAGCTTTATGGGCATACCGCACCGTCTTCAAAACACCTACAGGGTGCTCACCATACTCATTGGTGTACGGCTCAGAGGCAGTGGTCCCGCTGGAGCTGGAAGTCCCGTCACTCAGAGTGGCGGTCCAATATGACCTAGCCCCTGGCGAATAGACTAATACAGAAAGAAGATTAGAAGAACTGGCTGAATTGGAGGGGAGGTGCCTCCAAGCTCAGAAGAATATCCAAATGTATCAGGCCCGCATGGCCACTGCATTCAACAAACTCGTAAAAGGATGAGAGTTCAAGAAAGGTGACCTCGTTATGGTCAAGAAAAGAGAAGTCATGGCGTCCAACCCAAAAGGAAAGCTAAATGCTAATTGGAAAGGTCCCTATGTGATACAAAGGGTCTACGAAGGTGGGGCCTATATGGTTGTCAACTATCGAGGGGAGATCCAATTCTCGCCACTCAACGGTAGGCACCTAAAGCTGTATCATGCTGCACAACCGACATTCTCCGAGTAATCGGGCCAAAAGCTACCCTTCTTCCTTGGTCTAGCGGCACTCCGCCCTGACCGAGCTACCTTCTTTCTTGGGCTAGCGGCACTCCGCCCTAACCAAGCTACCTCTTTCTTGGGCTAGTGGCACTCCGCCCTAACCAAGCTACCTCTTCCTTGGTCTAGCGGCACTCCGCCCTAACCAAGCTACTTCTTTCTTAGTCTAGGGGCACTCCGCCCTAACCAAGCTACTTGGTGAGGACACGCGTCACACTTTACGACGGAGTACACGGATCTCGCCGTTGACAGATTAGCGGAGCTATCATCACTTATTTTATGCTTTGGGCCATGTTGGGCCTTGGTTTAGTCCGTGTGTGGACAATTTTCTTTCAGTCATGGACCTTTTTTTTGGCCAATTAGGCTTTATTTGTGTTTTGTAGGCTTGCTAGAGGCTAGGGGGGGTTATTGGGCCACTTCTTGGTTCACCTCTCTGGCCCACGAAGGGCTGGCCACTTTCCCCCCCCCCCTGGGCCCACCTTGGGAGGCGCGCCCCACCTAGGGTTAGGGTTGGGGGCGGACCATTCCCTCCCCTCTTGGTGGGAGTGGCAGCCGCCCTTTCCCCCTTGCCCTCTCCCTCTTTTGGCCGCCCCCCCCACCTTTCACTCCTAGAATCTAGGAGATTTGAATGGCCTTCCTCGGTTGTGGCCGCCCCCCCATCTCCTTTCCCCTTGGCTAGGGTTTAGACCTAGCATTTCCCCATCCCATATAAAAGACCTTGTATTTTCTTTTGAAAGGAATAATGAAGAAATTGATGCTTGAGTGTTCATTGTGGAGTGCCACATTGTGAAAGGGGCGACCCCTTCTTCTTCCTCCTCCTTGAGGGTGCGACGCCCTCACCTCCTCTCCAGTCCTTGGGTGCGACGCCCAGGGGTAGGAGATCTCCCCCAACGGATTCCAACGCCAGCAGCCTTCAACCATCGTCCACGGCGACGAGTTCGGTGGAGCGACGGTGCACGCAGGATCGTCTTCCTCTTCCCCGGGCGTCCCTGTGCTGACAGCAGATTTGGTGTCCAGAGATCGGTCCGGTGCGTCCGTTTCCCGGCAGCGTCTCATCCAAGTTTCTTCACGACTTTCGTACCCCTTCCAGTCATCTTTCCAACCCCACCGGCCTTGGCCAAAAATTCCACCCACATAGAAAGTTGTCTTTACAGACACTTTCGTCGCGCTGTCTGCCTCCCTGACAGTCTCACCTGTGACCCGAGACGACTTGGGTCACCGTTTGCATGCCTCTCCTACCACCAAACACCGCCAGTCCCTTCATAACATTTGTTCCCCTCCCAGTCACGAATCCAACCCCTCTGGCCTCGCCTTCAAACTCCATCGGGGTAAACTTTTGTCTTCAAGCACACTTTTAGTGCGCAATCCTGCGCTACAGTACCCGAGCGGGACTGTCAGCAGAGGGCCTCCAAAGGGGGTACCACTTCCCGTCCTCGGATCGATCCGCAACTTGGTAGGTCGACTCCTCACATCCCACCACACCTCCAGTAATCATCTCGGGCCGGAACTCCTTCTGTACCCTTGCGCCATCACCACCCCACCCACGGTCACAGATCAGACTGCCCTGAAGTGCTGTCTGTGCACCCCTGTTGTCACCCCCTTCGCACCCAATTCCTCCACAGGACCCCATCTGCCACCACTGCCCCTGGAGAGCCGCCCCTGTCAGCCTTCCACCAGAGAAGACGCCGCCACAAACGCTGTCCGGACGGCCGTGTACCAGCGCCATCTCTGCCCGCTGTCACAGGGACCAGCCAGCGACCTCTCGTCGGACCGACATCCTCCCTCGAGGCTGTAGCAGCAGCGTGGCCCCTCCATCCGGCTCGGCATCCCAGCAGTGCCCGCGGCGACGTGGACCACCTCCTCAAAGGTTACTACTGGAGCGATCGGCATTGCGAGGGTCGGCATCCGGCTTCATTCCCCGACCTCGGCTGCTGCCCGTCAGCCCGTGCGCCGGCCGCCCCGTGTGTAGCTGTGGTTGTAGCCTATTACCTCCCTGCGAGGAGTGGGCCCTTTTGATGTCTGTATTAGTTCTCTCACGTGTGTATCGGGGTGGTTGGACTCGGCCGGGGTTCCTTCCCCACGCCTAGGCGTGGAGGTACGTGTCTCGCTCCCGCCTGTAGTACTTGCTTATCACGTATATGATTGATTGTGCCGCGTGAGTGAGTGTAGGGTCTAGCTAGTTTCATTTATTACTGCTGGTTGAGAGAGACGAGAGCTGCCCCTTTTCCCTTGGCCCTAGTCGAGCACCGAGCTCGGACTAGACTCCCGTGTCATCCAGCGGCTTCTCGCCCGTTGTGACCCCGTTGCGCCTCCCTCCGTGGGACGGCCGTGGTTCGGAGTTCTGTTGAGAGACGCCTCCGCCCGGAGGGATTTCACGTTAGTCGGTCACACCGGCTTGCCTTGTCTCGTGCGCGTGCTGGTCGCGTTCTTTAGCGTCCTAGGTTAGCTAGCGAGTCAGTTGTCCCGCATCACTACTTCTTTCTTAGTCTAGTGGCATTCCGCCCTAGTCGAGCTACCTCATTCTTGGTTTAGTGGCATTCCGCCCTAGCAGAGCTACCTTCTTTCTTGGTTTAGCGGCACTCCGCCCTAGCCGAGCTACCCCATTCTTGGTCTGGCGGCACTCCGCCCTAGCCAAGCTACCCTCTTTCTTGGTTTAGCGGCACTCCGCCCTAGCCGAGCTACCTCATTCTTGGTCTAGCAGTATTCCGCCCCAGCCGAGCTACCCTTTCTTGGTTTGGTGGCACTCCGCCCTAACCAAGCCACTCCTTATCACGGATTAATGGCATTCCAATCTGTCACCCTCTAAAAGAAAAAAAATGAGAAAAGAAAAATGGGGTTAAAAATAGAGATACCCCGCCAATCTTGTTCAGACATTCTGAACAAGGGCAAAAATGGCCGAAACCCAGCTGTGGTGAAAACCCGAAAGGGCACTGCAGGCAAAATCGGGTACCCCGCCACGTGAAAACCCAAAAGGGCGCGTGGGCAAAAGCAAGAGGGGACTGGCTCCGGTGAAAACCTGAAAGGGCACTTGGGTCAGTAATGTGGTAATCCCAAAGAAAAAGCCTCACCTCCCGCCATAAAACTCCTCGTCAATCGACCGGCGCCTTGCCCGATCGACGATTAGACCCACTCAGTATAGGCCCTACGTCTATCTTGATAAAAGTCCTCATACCTTGTCCCAGGTCCCACCGTGATGAAACCTGCTGCTGATCAATGGGCTCACTCACCCGATCAGCAATGAAACCTGTCCGGTTTAGACCTTACGTCTATGCCGATAAAACCTATGAAATCCTTGCATTGGTATAAACCCAATACCGATGATGAAACCTGCTGCTGGTCGATCGGCACACTGCCCAATCGGCGATGAAACCTATCCAGGCCAGACCTTTCGTCTATCTTGATGAAACCTATGAAATCCTTGCATTGGTATAAACCCAATACCGATGATGAAACCTGCCATTGATCGATTGGTACACTGCCCGATCAATGATGAAACCCATCCAGTTTAGACCTTACGTCTATCCTGATGAAACCTATGAAATCCTTGCGTCGGTATATACCCAATACCGATGATAAGAGCAGCCGCCAATGAAGCAGCACATCGCCTGACCTGTGCTGAAGTCCCAATTCAAGATACATATATATATATGTATATAAAAATGGGGTTAAAAATAGAGATACCCCGCCAGTCTTGTTCAGACATTCTGAACAAGGGCAAAAATGGCCGAAACCCAACTGTGGTGAAAACCTGAAAGGGCACTGCAGGCAAAATCGGGTACCCCGCCACGTGAAAATCCGAAAGGGCGCGTGGGCAAAAGCAAGAGGGGGCTGGCTCCGGTGAAAACCCGAAAGGGCACTTGGGTCAGTAATGTGGTAATTCAAAGTTCCGTGCCAACAGGCATGCTACCCTTACTTCCCCATCGCTGATAAAACCTTCTGTTGGTCATCCGGCTCCATGCCCCACCGACGATAAAACCTCTCCAGGAAAGACCTTATGTCCGTCCTGATGAAATCTACACACCCTCTTTCAAATGTCCCACCTGCGATAAAACCTGTTGGAATAGACCTTACGTCTGTCCTGACGAGACCTACACCTTCACGTACGTCCCGCCGTTGATCAACCGACACCTCGCCCGATCAATGATGAAATCCTCTGTCCGGTTTAGACCTTACGTCTATTCTGATGAAACTCATGAAATCCCTTCGCATCGGTATAAACCTAATATCGATGATGAAACCAACTGTTGATCGATTGGCACCTCGCCCGATCAATGATGAAACCCTATCTAGTTTAGACCTTTCGTCTATCCTGATGAAATTTATGATATCCCTTTGCATCGATATAAACCCAATATCGATGATGAAACCAACTGTTGATCGATTGGCACCTCGCCCGATCAATGATGAAACCCTATCCAGTTTAGACCTTTCGTCTATCCTGATGAAATTTATGAAATCCCTTTGCATCAATATAAACCCAATATCGATGATGAAATCAACTGTTGATCGATTGGCACCTCGCCCGATCAATGATGAAACCCTATCCAGTTTAGACCTTTCGTCTATCCTGATGAGATTTATGAAATCCCTTTGCATCGATATAAACCCAATATCGATGATGAAACCAACTGTTGATCGATTGGCACCTTGCCCGATCAATGATAAAACCCTACCCGGTTTAGACCTTACGTCTATTCTGAAAGCCCCCTTTGCATCGATATAAGCTCAATATCGATGATGAAGTCAACCGTTGGCTGATCGGTACATCGCCCGGCCAATGATACAATCTGTCCAGTTCAGACTTTATGGCGATTCTGATGAAAACCCCATACCCTTTTTCAATGTCCCACCTGCTATAACCTCTACCCGGTCTAGACCTTTCGTCTATTCCGATGAAGCCTCTTCTTTCACATTTCTGCAAATTGTCTCCCTCGCAGCACATATTGCCAAGAGGGACGATTGCTGCTACCAACAGAATCCGGTTTAAGCACCTCCCCGGATGCCGTCACGCGGTGGAGCGAGTTCCCCATCCTTTCTCTGAGGGGGTGGACGCTCTCCTGCCAAGTACGGGCCATTCGCATGAGGAATTGCTAAAACCGCTACCCCACTTCTCAAAGTGATAAAACCACATGCAGAAGAAA
Source organism: Amorphophallus konjac (assembly GCA_022559845.1). Lineage (NCBI taxonomy): Eukaryota > Viridiplantae > Streptophyta > Magnoliopsida > Alismatales > Araceae > Amorphophallus > Amorphophallus konjac. Next base: position 357,339,751 of record CM040122.1, read on the forward strand.
ATGGATACGTGTGAAGCCAAAGATTTCTTTTCATTAATAAGTGAGTACATAAAGGGCCCCGAGGGGACGTTGTATCGCAAAAGAGTACAAAAGAAAAAGAAAGAGAAGGTGGTTCATGGCTGCCTGAAGATATCCTCGAAAGCCAGAAGACCCACATAAGGGGCGGCGCCCAGTTCATGAAGACGAGCCTCCTCCTCCTACAGTCGAACGGACTCGTCTTGAAAGGACGCCACCTGCCCCTCTAATAGAGCTGCTTCTTCCTCGAGCTGCGGTCGAGAAGTTGTTAGCTGCGGCAGCTCAGCTCGGTGATCGGACAGTTCAGCTTCCAGGGTAGTTATTCGGTCGCGCACAAACTGCTCCCGCTCCGCCAAAGACTGCATTTGGCACTATCGCTCCTGAAGAATAGAGTTCATCTTCGCCAGCTCGGATTTGCATTCCATTCTTTGCAACTTCAAAGCCGCCAGTTTGTCAGACATGATATGTGTCAAGAAATCCCGGCGATGAACGAATTTTAACAATAAAAGAACCCGCTGGGCCCATATTTCTGTGGGACATCCCATCGCCTGCAAGCCGGCGGTGAAGCGCTCGGCTATCTCCTTCAACTGTGGATAGGTTAGTCCGGGCTGGGACTCCACTAGCTGGCGCAGCATGCCCAGATGTTGCCAGACAAAACTCTCAGGTGAAGTAAAGCCAGGCAAAGGAAGAGGAGCTACTTCAAAGGTTACTTCATTATCAATGTCCGCCCATAGGGTGATATCCGGCTGCGAAGAAGAAGATGGGAGGTCTACCGAAGGTACCAACTGAGCTCTCCCTGCAACCTCTGGCGTGGCCAGGAGATCTTCCACTTCCATCTCCTCGGAAGCGACCGTCTGAATGCCCCCAGATGCAACTTCAGGCACCTCCTCCTCATATTCTGAAAGTATGGAGATAGAGTCCGGGGCGGTTACGGGCAATACTCCCAGTTTCGTAGCAGCCACCTCTCCTTCTTCCATCTCCGCTTCGGTGGCCAATTCCTTCAATGTCGAGGCCGTGGAGGCCACAGTCTGAAGAGGCAAAGGTTCACCCTCCATGATTGATGTTGTGGAAATTGTTGACTCAGGAGCGATGGTCATCACTGCGGCCGGTATGAAAGCAGAACTTCTGGCTAGATCAGCTTCGGCTCTGAAATCTGAAGCCCTGATAGGAGTGCATCTGTCTCCTGAGGCCCCCAGGTCCAACGATGCTAAATCTGTTGAAGACTGTATTCGCATCGGAACAGGGCGAATGACCTCAGGAGCCCCCATGCAGGATAAAGGTAGAAAAGGGACAATAGCCCAGTTTGCAGAAGAAACCTCCATAAAAGTTGCAGTTGTGTCTGAGCTGGCAGTGATAGGGCCCTGAGACCAAAGCAAAACAACCTTCAGCACTAAATGAAGATGCAGATGAAGCAGCAAGTCTGAAAGGGGACCCACCTTTGAAGCAGGGTTCGCGTCCTCGAAGTGGGTCGAAAGAGGAGGAAACTCTGAAGTTGAAGCGACAAAGAGTGAAGATATGTCGATCTCGGTGTCGAGCCCGGCAAACTCCTCTTGCAACTCCTCCTCAGAAGACGGCACCAGCAGCTTAGCAGGCTGAAAAGACAGAGCACCTTTTGCAAGTATGAGCGGGGCTTCTGATTCAGGAGCATCCCCCTCACTGCCGCTGAAAGCCACTTCCTCCTCATCAGAGACGGTTGTAGAGCTACCCGATGATATTTCTACCCTGGCTACATGCTGTGGGGACGCCTCTAAAGCATGTCGGGATGTGGACCGGGTAATTATGCGCCTGGCCGGAACAGTACCCCGCTTCGACTGAGTCTTGTGACCCTCCGGAGGTTGAATCGGCTCTTCTATCATCCTTTCAATGTCAGTCTGCTCCTCGGCTGCCACTTCAACAGAAAAGGGACCTCTGAGGGTTATAGTAGAAAAAGCAATAGAAGTGTGAAACAGATGAGAAAGCACACTTACCTCCCGCCTCACTAGCCGGCGTGGGGGAAGGCAGCCTGGTCTCCACTTCGGAGGGTGCCACAATTGGCTCTTGAGCTGCGCAAAAAGGGAAGGGGTCAGAGTCGAAGACTTCTTTGAAAATCTGCAAAAGATGATGAAGAATGCAAATTGCAAGCTAATGATGTTACCCTGAACCGATGTCTGAGCAGCCTCCCTTTGCAACTCAAACTCATCGAATGAGGGAATGTTGGGGAGAGGGGTCCCAGTGTCCATCGCCACCGAAGTCGACTGCTGAACATGGGCCTTTTTGGCCTTCCTGGCCTTCCCAACTGCAGCCTTGACTGCGGAAGCCTTCCTCTTCTTGCCAGGAGGCAGGGGAGTAGTGGTCGGTGCTGCAGCCGGGACTTCGAAATAAGTAGGCTTCTCGGCCTGCGCAATAATCTTTCTATAGAGCCCCTGCCACTTTATATCAGGCTGGTCTGTTGAAAATGGCAGAAGGGTGATGGGATCAGTGGGTGCGAAATTCAGATGCTAAGCAGAAAACACTGCAATCAGAAAAGAAGAAACCTTACCTGTCGGGCCGTCGTAGAATACAGAAAGTGGCCAGTACAGATAAGCTACCTCCTTGGAGCGGGAAGCAGCCTCCTTGATAGCCAGCACACATCACCAAATATCTGGCACTTCTCTACTAAAGCTGCCATATCATTATGGCCGTGAGAGTCAAGGCATCGAAATAAGTCAAGATGGTCCATGCCCCAACCATCGACATAATGAAATGATATAAACAATGGCTTGTTCAATATGCCAGCTATCGGGCTTTCTGCAGATAATCCATGCAAATTCAGCAGAATGAACAGCCAAGACGTTTGCCTATAGTACGTCTGAGTTCTATCTTCTCGGCGTACAAACGTGCTATATGGATGAAATTTATCAATTGGACCCTTCCAAGGAGCTACTGTCGGGAGCGGCTCTTCAACAGGGAATGGGTACTACTGCTCCTCCAAGCGAGCGCCTCCCACACGGCACAAGTGCTTCAAGGTCTTCATGAAAGTGTCTTCATTGATAGTAGCAAAGACAGGGACAAGCGGCTCGGAACTCTTTTCCTTCAATGCTCGACGTTGAGTCAGATAATTCTCCGCCTCCCTCGGGTGCTGCGAGTAAAGTTTTTTCAGGTGGGCCTCAGGAATATCAAACACAGGCCCAGGTTGCTGTTTCAGGAAGGAGCGCTCTGCCACATCCTAGAAGGCACCCCTACCGTCCCTGTAAAAATCGGTCCGGATGTTCCACCATTTGATATATTCTGATGTTACCCGGGGAACACGGTTAGAAACAGTGGGCACCCTGAAAACTACATCGTCCTGGCGATGATAGAAATCCCACCACAACCGGCCTTCGCCAACAATGACGGACCCGTGCTTGGCCCGGCTATCCAAAGGAAACTGAGCAGCTGAGGTGGGGATGTGCTGGTCGTAGCCGAAGTTTCGCTCAAATCGGAACGGATAGTATGGCTCCAAAAGAAGAAGGCCACCCTTCCTGAAAATTAAAACACTGGGCCGAATAGCCATGGCCCATCTGACTAGCTCCGGCTCCAGAATAGGCCGAGCAACTTCAGCCCCTGTGACAGGATGAGCATAAGTCTCTATCTCTGCCAGCTTGCACTCTCTCTGAGGATCAATCAAAGGAGCTGAACCTTCCGCCAAGCTCCAGAAATGAATGCTGCCGGGGGCGTCCACTGGTACCCTTATCAGTCGGCCCCTTATTTTAAACAACTGATCATAAAAGGGACCAGACTCAGCACTGGTGAATTCGATCATTCTAGGCAACACCGTATCTGCCTGCAAGGTTCTCGAAGCCAACTCAGGGAATATACTGCAAACCCAGGCGTTGAAGAAGTGAAAAGGACCCACGGTCCTCAAAGAACGGGGAGTCCGATGCTTGTGCAGGTCCCCCAAAGATTTATATATCAAACACAGGGCCACTGGGCAAAGCGATAGCTTCATCCCCCATGCCATCTGACAAGCTGGATATATGGCCTCTGGCCGAATGACTGTCTCGTCCCCTTGTGGGAGGGCGAAAGTACACAACCAGAATGTGAAATAGGCCGCACAATGTGTGATGGGATCTACTTCTGCCGGATTGGGACCACCTTTGCCCGCATGACGCAATGAGGATGGCAGCGCCGACTTGTAGCGAGGGGCCCTTATCTGTTTGCTGGCAACTGGACCCAGGGAAGGAAAGTCTGCATACTTCAGGGGACCGTCAAAGAAATATTGGAGCCACCGCCCTATCCGGACCCTCAGTTTGCTGCCTTTCTCTCGGGGATGATAGCCTTTGGAGGACCCTCTGCTGTACGCCAGACAGATGGAGCGGTATACCTTCATCAGATACCGATATGAGAAGCCGATGGAATACTTGCCCTCGCCATCAGAGCTATCATTCTCGGAATCTGTCAAGCAAACTTCCTCATACGGCTCGCCATCAATGGGCAGACCGGAGAGCTGTGATAAACTCCAGAGGTCCAGGGATGTCTCACCCTCCGCTGTATAAAAAGTGTTGAATAAAGGGCAGAACACTTAGAACATCCCGCAGCACAACCCTCTGGATATGGGATATTGAAATCTAGAAGCGAAAATGCTGTGATATACCCCGACTCTAATCAGTAGAGGGTCATACTCCTTCAGAACAAACTCTATGAACTCCACTGCCCCTACTCGGAATAAGTGTGCGTCAGTGATTTTGGTATCCCCGAACCAACCAGCGGCCAAATGGTACTTGAACTGAACGGCCAAACAATTCAGCACGAAGGGCTCTTCGCGATATCCCCACTTTAATGGTGCTAAGAACATGCCATAGCCGGGCTTCTCCCTATGAACTTGGCCGCTAGCATTATCCCACCGGGCAGGTGTGAATTCTGGGGCCCGGGCCAGCATCTTCTTCTCTGGTTCCAGCTCCGATATGCCGAGGACTGCATCCCAGTCACGCTTTTCCCCAGGAAGATAGATGGCCTTGCTGCGATACACTGATTCCTTCAGGCTATCCCGCTCAGCAAGGATGGCAGCTTCAACTACGCGAGCTATCCGGTAGTCTCGCATGCCGCCCACTGTGAAAGTCCGGATGAACGGCATCAAATGTCGGTCCTTCGGGAGGTCTGGCCGGTAGCTACCATCCCGCCTGAAGCATGTCTCGATCGCCGTGGAGTATACCCGGGCCGTCGACACTGTGTCAGTCTCAGAGTCAGACGATTCATCGACTGAAGCAATCCTGTCGTATCCGAAATCCAGACTGTGCACGTTCAGCCAGTTTACTTTGGCTCGTGATATGTCGGGCTGGGCCGATGAGCTAGCACCAACAGCTCCGGAAGATGGAGCATCAGAACTGGAAGCCATTGCAGTGTCTGCAGTCGGAGAAAAAGTGTGAATTAGAAGCCAGTCTTATAAAGATTATAACATGAGACCCTATGAAAATTTCGGCAGCATCTCCCCTTATTCGGGGTCTGCCCAAGGAGAATAGGGAGTCACCAACCAAGAGGGGGGGGTCCCGAAATCAAAAGGGATTAAATCCCCAAAGAACGTCCTGACGGGCGAAGAAAATGAGACGGCCGAGAGAGGAGAAGAAGCTCCCGCCGATGAAAGAAAGCCGAAGAAGAAGAAAGGAAATGAGACGGCCGAGAGGAAAAGATCGCCCGGGCCGAAGAAGAAGAAAGGAAATGAAGAAAGAGAAAGAAGAAGCAGGAATGAAGAAAAAAAGGCTTTCGGCGCCTTAATATAGGGCCCGAAGCAGATGGGTTCTCGGCGCGGCCAAATGCGCGCCGAGAACCGCCCAGGCCGAGAGCCCCCGTCGGCGAGAAGGCGCGCCGAGAACCCCCAGGCCGAGAGCCCCCAGGCCGAGAAGCCCTGGCCGAGGCCCCCTTCCGCCAGGGCACGCCGAGAAGCCCCAGGCCGAGAGCCCCCTTCGTCCGCGCCGAGAAGCTCCGCGCCGAGAGGTCCCTCGCGCCGAGAAGCTTCGCGCCGAGAGGCTCACGCCGAGAAGTCAGTGCCCTGTGCTGAGAAGCTCCGAAATGCTGAAAATAAAGAAAATGCGAAGATAAAAAAATATGAAAATGAAAGATCTGTGTGCAGAATATTGTTGCAACGAGATGATCAGGTCTGAGAACCCGATTAAAGACAAATTGAGGAAGATACCCTCGAATGATGAAAGACACCTGCAAGCCCCGTGCCGCTTATTCTGCGCTTACGCCGCCCGCAGGTGGGGGGCATTTGTTGACACCTGGAAAATGAACAAGGGTGAAAACATAATTGAAAAGAGGGTCGGACCAACAGTGAAAGACCAATGATGAAGCTCATCAACTGTCTACCCGGCTAAAACCCTTGTCGGCAAAGCTGATGCTTGGTGCCAATGTCACTCAGACGGTAGCACTGATAAAGCAGCAGTCACTCGACTGATGAGACCTTCCAGCCCTTTAATGAGAGCTGTACTATCGTTTCGTCCAAGAATCCACGGATGATATGTCAGGGTAAGTCAGATGTCGGCTTACTGACAGATGTAATATGAGATGAAGATGAAGCCGGTACCGACAGATGAAGATTGCAAAGGCTTTTGCAAAGTCAGAACAGAAGAAGAATGGTCTCCACAGATTATATACCCGGCTGAGGTCTTCCCAGACTAAAGCTGATGTCCGAGCTCGTCACCATTCAAGTGACGGTGTCGATAAGATGATACCCGATTTTGTCACCATTCAGATGACAATACCGATGAAACCCCTGTCTACGGACTGATGAAACCCCTGTCTACGGACTGATGAAACCCCTGTCTACGGACTGATGAAAACCGTAATGATGATCTCGATACAAGATATGTCATCAATGAAAGGCCCTTTCGGGTGATGATGCACTTAAAAAGTCCCAAGTGGGCCTGTGTGAAGGTCACGCCGAGAGCCTGTGGTCGAAGCCCAAAGCTACGCTGAGAGGTGGGATTCGAGCGCGCCGGGAAGCCCGTTTCAAGCGCGCCATGATAGTATCTGCCGAGAAGGAAAAGGAGGATGGATATAAAAACCCTCTTCCTTTGAACGAAGAGGGGGCGGAAAAAAAAAGAAGAGAATAGAAAAAAGAGAACAGGATAGAAGAATAGAAAAAGAATAGAGAGGGAGTCTTGCCAGGAGAGAGAGAGACCCCCCCCCCTCGGCTGAGAGAAGAGAAGAAGCAGAAGAAAAGAAGAAGAAAAGGCTCCAGGTGGGCTGCTAGGGGGAGGGAGAGGAGTCAATGCTCCACCCTCCCCCCCCCCATGTTCGCTGTTCCTTTTTCATTGTTCTCCGTATGTAGTAGTCCAAGTCTTAGTGCTTCGATTATTCATATGATACTCCCCCTGTTCCTCCCCTTTATGTTTCTCGGCTTTAGTCCTGCAGTCGATGTAAATAATGGTAGTGGGATGAAATAAATGCAGTTGCCGTGATGGATATTAGGCAATATGAGCTTCCCCTGTCTCTATACGCATGCGTATTGTTTTTCTGAATGCCCCATGGGCGGAACGATTCAAGCTTCAGAGTTGAGTCTGTTCTTAGAGCAGGGATGAAGATAGAACTCCCACCCCTGTTTAGTGGGTCGTTGGGTTCTATTCTCTCCTCCCTTCCTGTCTCAATGGTATGCCCTCCGTATACGTTCGAGTTTTTCCCCTCGAGCCTCTTGTGCTGTTCGGGAACCAGAGACATCAATCTCTTGGTTTCCCGGACTGCCGGCTATAAAAGATGTATTTGAACCCGCAGATGAATGCAACCCTGGGTCTTCACTCTAACCGTTGAGTGATTAAGACCTGGAGTCCCGACGCCGAGGGTTCTTTCATCGCCGTTTTGCTTCTTCGATGCCACTGTGCTAGTCTGGGGGATCAGAGACAGCCATCTCTTGACCCCCCCAGACATCTGGCAGCAGATAGATGAAAGCTACTCAGGGCCCTAACGATGGCCTCTCCTCCTCCTGATGATTTGGTCTCTCAGCTTCCCTGGCATCCCTCTAGCAGAGGCATCCATGAAACCTCCTCCTGCACCCCCGATTCGGTCTCACTCTGAGCCACAAAACCCAGAAACTCCCGGACAGAGTACCGCAATCAAACCCTGAAATCCTTCCGCAAAACCACCTTCTCGACGTGCAAAATTCCCCGCCGAGAGCTGTCCTGCCGAGATGCCCTCTCCCCCAGCTAAACGACAAACCCTGCCATTTAAACCTTTTTCACGTGAGCCTCCATGCAAGCCTCTCGGCGCCAGGCTCCCGGCGCGGCCAGGAGCGCGCCGGGAAGCTCCACGCCGAGACCCCCTCCCCTATAGGCCTATTCAAACCCCTCCATGCAAGCATCTCGGCGCCACCTTCTCGGCGCGGCCAGGAGCGCGCTGGGAAGCCGCCGCCGAGACCCCCCTTTGGCCAACCAATAAACCTCTGCCGAGACCCTCCTCTGGCCGATAGAAAGCCATGCCGAGACCCACCTTCTTGGCCAATTGAAGTCCAATCAGAGGCTCTTCTCTACACTGCCATCTGTCAACCTTCTGATTTCTTCAGACATATGCCCCGGGGATGTTCAGAGATCGTCATGGATGCCTTGAGAAGACACAGTAATGGGGAAGACCTCCCCTACAGTCCTCATTCCCGATCCGGATTTCACCCTTATGAACCCAAAGGGCCATGTCATTACATGAGTTCCGAGGGATTTCAAGGGGATATTAAACGATGGCATAAATGCAAGCGATGTCCCGGGGCCCGGTGCCCATTCTCGTTTGGTCGTCATCCCGGCATTCCGTGGATGATGACCTATTCTCTCTTGGCATAATCCAAGTTGAGCGGACATGCTGCCGAAATTTATGCATATCCTATTGGGTGACTGTGATGTTCTCCCTCTCAACCCCGTCGGCCCACGGAGTTATGCCTTTGCATGCCCTCCGATGGTCCCTCCAAGGGGGATATAGATGTGCCATCGCACCCACATGGAGCGTGCCATGTCACGCCGGTCCCCATTCGGACTCCGGGTCAATTATGCCCGATCTTTTCCGGATCCTACTCTGCCACCGCATGGGTAGTTTCCTATTCTCCACTTGGCATAGTTCAAGCTGGTGGGAATATGCCGTCGGAGCTATCCCCTAAGATAACGAACCCCTGCTTCGTCTAATCCATTTAGCGTCTTGCAAATGAATGAATTCCGTTTCTTTTGAGCATGTGGCTTTACCGATGTCCTCCTCCTATCTTAGCGTTTAATCAAGGGTTGTCCTCCTTAGGGAGGACGTAATTAACGTCATAGCGTTCAGGGTATGACGGATTTCTGGTCCTGACTCGGACTTCACAATCGACTGACCATGTCAGATCGAGCGCACAATAAAATTGTCACCCCGATGACTGGCACGCCAATAAACCAACAAACGAATAAATCAATAAATAATAAACAGATAAAATTTAAATAAGAGGAAAAAAATCCGCGTCCACAGCCTCCGGTTTTCCCCACCTCGGTGTGGAGGAAGCCTCTTGCTCCGGCGGCGGAGCTTGCGAGGGTCCTCCAATCCTGTTACGGATAATCTGCTGGCCGCGGATTGTGAAGCGGCCTCCGGCATTGTGTTGAGATGCATTCTCACGGAGAGGGCTCCCTGATGGGGCGTGTGACCTTCCATCCCTGGCTGCCTGGGTCCTCATGAGCTCCACGAGGATATCCAGTTTTGCGTTAAGGACCTGGAAGGCGTCCACACCTCCGCTGGGTAGTAGCCCTACTGCCGCAAGGGAGGGTGGTGGTGGTGGTGGTCCGTCAGCGAGGGCGCTGGCGTTGGAGGGGGGGTTCTGCGAGGCCCGAGAGGGGCCATCCCCTGCCGCTACCATGGCCTTTCCCCTGTTGCCGGCAGACCTTCTCCCTGAGCTCCTTCGCACCATATTGGCTTCTCGTACGTTTCCCACAGACGGCGCCAGATGAAGAGGCGTGATATCGCGTGGGTCCTAAGCGGGCAGATGATCACCGGATTGTGAACTGCAAGAAAGGGAAACTGATCAGGGGGCCCAGGGAGGAGTCCCTGGGGAAAACCCTCCGATGCTTAAGTCAATAAAGCTATGGTGGGAGCAATATAGAGAGGAAGTAGCTTCTGCGCGAGATCCCTCTCTACTATAAGGGTGAAGTGGTTCCTGCTCAGGAATTTTGAGCGTGTGGTTGCCCTTTTCTTTCGCCGGAGGGTATCCCTGGTTTAAATAGTATGCCACCTTCCGGAGTCCTGTATGTCGAGGGGTTTCAGGTGGGAGTTACGTCCTCAATGTGGACTTTTATTGCCTCATCGTGGGAGCGTTATCACCTTGGAGAGCTGCAGTCCCACACCCTTATGAATTCTTGCTCCCAGAGGACTATAAACGACCGCATGGATAAGCATTCGACGGTCGACCGTTTCGAGCTTAGGGGGGGCCAGCTGTATCCGGGCGATGGGCCTAGCTCGGACGGAGATGGGTCGGAACGATCGTGTGCGCCTCCCTATATCCTGGATGAGGATAGATCGGGCGTAGATCATTCTGACAACCTGACCGTCGCTCGGGCCTTCCGAGCCTGAGGGCCGCCTAGGAAGGTTGGGTCCCCGAGCGATCTTTTATTGGGCTTTTAGTCCGGAGTGGGCCTTGTGGGCTATCACTCGGGTGAGCGTGGCCTTATTTGGTCCTGATGGGCCTAGTTCGGCTGCTCTTTGCCTGGGCTGCAGAAATCCCCCTCTCCAGAGCTCATTTCAAATTCACTAGTCATTAGAGCTGAGAAAATCCTCACACATTAATGGATCAGTTGATCCAAACACTATATCATCTACATAGATTTGAATAAGTAGAATTTTATCTTCACATACCTTTGTGAATAGTGTTTGGTCAACCTTACCTCTTGTGAATCCTTTTTCTGAGAGAAAATTGCTCAGTCTTTCATAGCATACTCGGGGAGCTTGTTTCAACCCATATAATGCCTTATTAAGTTTATAGACATCATCAGGAAAATCAAGGCATTCAAAACTAGGGGTTTTTTAACATAAATATCTTCTTTTATTTCTCCATTTAAGAAGGCAGATTTGACATCCATCTGCTTCAAAGTTGTTCCTAGACTGCATGCAGTAGCTAGAAGAATTCTAATGGCTTCTAGCCGAGCTACAGGGGCAAAGTATTCTTCAAAATCAATACCACATTCTTGGTTGTACCCCTAAGCTACTAGTCTAGCCTTATTTCTAATGATGTTACCCTGCTCATCAGATTTATTTCTAAAAACCCATTTTGTGCCAATTATGTTGCCATGTGAGGGTTTAGGAACTAAATGCCAGACTTTGTTCCTATCAAATTGACTAAGTTCATCATGCATGGTATTAATCCAGTGTTCATCCTTAAGGGCACTATCTATGTTTTTGGGTTCAGTCTGAGATACTAGGGCAACTGAATTTAATTCATTTTTAATTCTTGAATGTGCTCTAGTTCTCATTGGTTCATTTACATCACCAATAATGTTCTCAAGGGGATGATCTCTAAGAAACTTAAGGTTAATGACTTGATTACCTAAATTCTCATTTACCTCCCCCTGAGTAGTTGGAGCCTCTAATTCACCTTCCTCAGTCGACTCTTCATTTTGTTTTTCATTATTCTTTAAAATTTCTCCATCACTTTTGTTCCTACACAAATCAATATCAGACTTAATTACAGACTCATCAAAGACAACGTGAGGAGATTCTTCAACAGTGTTTGATTTGAGGTTAAAAATTCTATAGGCTCTGGACTGATCTGAGTAACCTAAAAAATTTCTAGGTTAACTTTTTGGTTCAAATTTATCAAGGTCTCTTTTCAAATTAATATGAACAAAACATTTACTGCCAAAGACCTTGAAGTGGGCTAGAGAAGGCTTCTTACCTTTCAGAATCTCATAAGGAGTTAATTGAGTTTTGGGTCTTACCAGGGCTCTATTTATTATGTAACATGCTGTGTTGATAGCCTCTGCCCAAAATTTCCTTGGTAAGTTACCTTCCACTAGCATAGTCCGAGCCATCTCAACCAGAGTTCGATTTCTCATTTCCACCACTCCATTCTGCTCAGGAGTCCTTGGTGAGGAGAATCTGTGAGTGATGCCATTCACCCTGCAAAAGTCATCAAATTGTGAGTTAACAAACTCACCACCATGATCGGAAAGGATATTCAAGATGCCATGATCATTAGACTGTTTTATTTTATAAAAGAACTCCTTAAATTCTTCAAAAGCTTCATTTTTGTGAGACAGGTAGAAAACCCATGTAAATTTAGAAAAATCATCAACAAGCACAAAACCATATCTTTTACTTGATAAGCTAACATATCTTGTGGGTCCAAATAGATACATATGAATTAGCTCATACGGTTTAGAAGACAGGTTTTTTGTTCTAGATTTGAAGGAATTTCTAGTCTGTTTACATTGAGTGCATGCCTCACAAATTTTGTTGTCATTTTTGAATGAAATTTTAGGAAGCCCTCTTACTAACTTATGCTTATTCAGTTTGTGAAGCACACTGTAGCTGGCATGACCTAATCTACGATGCCACAGGAAGGCTAGGTCATCGTTATTTACACTAAGACAAAGATTAGTGTGTGCTATATCATCCAAATCTACCATATAAATGTTATTAATTCGCTTGCCAATGAATTTCACAGATTATGAATTTGGTTCAAATATGGTGCATGCAAGAGAATCAAAAATAACTTTATGGCCTTTATCACATAATTGACTAATGCTCAAAAGATTGTAGGCTAGCCCTTCAACTAATAAAACTTCCTCAATGCAGGATGAAGAGCACTTACCAACCATTCCTGAGCCAATTATTTTACCCTTGGTATTACCCTCGAAAGTAACATGACTAGCATCTTTCTTTACCAAAGTGCAGAATTTAGCTTTGTCTCCGGTCATGTGCTTGGAATAGCCACTGTCCATATATCATTTGTTGTGATTGGCTGCCAGGCATACCTGCAAGGGAATTAAGTAGAGTGGTTTGGAACCCAGAGTTTCTTGGGTCCCAACAAAGAACTCATCTCATGCAGATAACAAACAAGATGTTTAGGTATCCACATTTTTTTTTGGTGTCTTTTTGAGCATTGTGGATTTTTTGCTTTTAAGATTAGTCTGCCTTTTCTTGCCACTTTCATTCTTTTGACCTTGTTTCTGAGGTGTGGCATTTTGTTTCTTTTTCAAATCATTTTTAGAATTTCTTTGCTAGCGTCTGGCCCAATAGATATTGGGAGTAGTAGGTGACATGTAGACCTTGGACTAACCAGTCATGAAATTAGCATAGCCATAGGAATTTTGACTCCTGAAGTTATTGTTCGTGGTCTGCCTGTAGGAGTTCATATGGTGAGACTACTGCCACTGATTATGATGCATTGGGAAGTATTGCATGGGTCTCATGTAACTCTGACTTTTCCAATTCATCTAATGATTTATATTGTGGAATGCAGAGTAAGTTGGTCCAGTCTTGTGGTGCATTGGACCAGTGGTGGTTCTACCCAGACCCGTCTGTGGAAGTTTGGTAGATTTGGTCTTGGGTTTCGGTTGAATCTTAGCTTTGATGGTCTGACCACTACCCTGGCTTTTGGTCTTGAATGTAGAAGCATATGAACATGACTCACCAGCCACCCCTATCTTCCTTTTGCCTTTATCCTTGGCACTGGGCTTAATTGTCTTAATATTTTTAGTCTTATTCTCATCATGACTTCCACCTGAAGTCATTTTTATCAGGGGCTGAAATGTCCCCTTTTCAATCACAAAAGAAGTAGTTCTCACATCAAACCACTTTTTATTTGTTAGGTTAAAACCCAATCCTTCCTTTCTGAAGTTACTTTTTGTCCCCAGGATGGCATTCAGATTTTCAGTGCCTTGTGCCATGCCTTCAAGGGTATTTTGTTTATCTTTATTTTCTTTTTCAAGATTTTCTATTTTTTTCTTCAGCTCACTGTTTACACTACTAACAGCATTGTATTTCTCAGTGGCTATGTTTGTTTCATTTTGAAATTCATGAATCTTTATCTTGAGATCATCAATGGTCTTTTCTAGATTCTCATTTTCAGCTTTCAAATCAATCAAAATAGTTTTATCATTCTCGATTTCACAAATAGAGTTTTTCAAATTTAAATTCTCAGCTTCTAGACATGCAAGTTTATTAGACAGGGTAGAATCATTGACTAAAGAATTTACTTTCTTTTTCAGGTGTCTGTTCTCCCTACGCATGTCTTCATACTTTTCAAGCAGTTCAGCATAAACATTTTTTCCATTCAATTTGAGTAAAGTTCTCAAACAGGGAAGTTACCTCATCGTCGCTTTTTGCCATCAGGCAAATCTTCTCATCTTTATCATCGTCAGAGGAGCTACTCTGACTTTCCTCTTCCTCATCACTCCAGGTGCTCACCATTGCTCTTCCCTTTTTATTTTTCCACATGGTCTGCTTTTCCTTGAGTTCAGGACAATCTGCCTTGAGGTGTCCTGCTTTCCTACAGTTATAACAAACAATAGAGTCAAATTTCTTTGCAAGTTTTGATTTATGTTTGGGCTGTCTCTTTCTTGTGACATACTTTCTTCTCAGCCCTTTCCCTTCTTTCCTCAAGAATTTCTTAAACTTCCTGGTGAGCATAGCAAACTCATCAGCATCCTCCTCAGAACTCGTGCGGCTATACTCACTAGATGACCCTTTGCTCGAATTAGCTTTAAGGGTAAGAGGTTTTCTTTTCTTCTCACTTTCATCAGTTTTCTTGAGGTTCAGCTCATACGTCATGAGAGAACCTATAAGTTCATCTACATTTGTTTTGGTCAGGTCCCTAGACTCTTCAACGACCGTGGCCTTGGTGTGCCAAATGGGCGTAAAGGGCCCTCAGAATCTTTCTAACCAATTCATAATCACTGTAGACCTTTCCCAGACTTCTCAGACTATTGGTGATAACATTCAGATGAGCATACATATCTGAGATGGTCTCATCAGGCTTCATCTTGAAAGCCTCATATTCAGAGACAAGCATATTTGCTTTTGTCTCTCTGACCTGGGAAGTCCCCTCGTAAATTACTTCTAGCTTATCCCACATCTCTTTAGCAGTCTTGCAGGACGAGACTCTGGAGAACTCAGTGGGATGGAGTGCACATTGTATCGCGTTAATTGCACCCTAATTCAACGAGGACTTACGGATATGCTCCTTAGTCCATAACTCCTCATCTGGAGGTAAACCAAAAGGTCCTTTACTCACTACCATCCAGATCTCGTAGTCCTTAACATGAAGAAATACTTGCATCATGTTCTTCCAATATGCATAATCGCTGCCATTGAAGAATGGTGGCTTACTCATCGAATGCCCCTCAGCAACCATTCCTTAGAATCCATCTCTTCTCTCCGGGATGTGAAGCCCTACGGGAGAGTCTAGCTCTGATACCACGTGTTGGGAATGGGTGGACTCTAAGATCTAGAGGGGGAGTGAATAGATCTACCCTCTAAAACCTTATATCCTTGAAAAATCAACTGTAGTAAATAAACAGATGCAGAATTGAAAGAATTACTACTACTGAATTAAGTTCAACTTAAGGAAGAATATGTATGCGAAGGAAAAATGATCAGGTTCTGTATAATCAACTACACGCTGCTGGAACCAAAACACAAGCACAACGCATACAAGCTACTAAGCAAATATCACACAACAATCACACAGAACTCAGGAGATTTTAGGTGGTTCGGCACAAGCCTACATCCACCCCACACTCAAACAGAGTGTGGCTTACTGCTGATTCACAACTTCTCACGGCTGATCCACAGCTTCGGGGATTGTATCCCTACACCCGCTGAGCTCTACAGCTTGCTACCAGAGGAATCCTCCTCTGCCGCTGAGGTTTACAGCTTAACCTTTCCGCTGACACACAGCTTGAAGAACAGTGTTTCAAAAAAAAACAAAGGAAAATAGAAAACCAAAAACACAACGGGAATGTAGCTCTAGACAATGAGCAAATCGGCTCCGGTTCTGAACCAAGAGACCGATGACGGCGACTCTCAATTGCTTCTTCTCTCCAATCTCTCTCTCAGCACTCTCTCTGAACTTGCAGGCACTAGCTCTCTTAGATCGTGTTAGCTCTTCTTCTCTCTACTTCTTTTTCTTCAATCTCTTGATCACAGATTTCTTCGCATCACCTTCTTCTGTGCTAATAGTTTCTTATTTTTATATGTGCAGCAGAAAGAGGGCGTCTGGAAACCACATTTCTTGCCCAAGCTTTTCATGCAGATTTGAGATCTAAGGTCACATGGCAGCATCTGAGCTTAACAACTTTCCACGTGTCACGATCATAGCTCAGCCTTTAGTCTTGGATCACGTGCCTTCCTTAAACTTTACGAACAAGTGTCCTGTCAAAATGTTAGACACTCAGTCAGCATAAGACAGTTAGACAATCATAGGAATTACACAGACTTAATAGAGCATGAGAGCAAAAGTGCACAGACTCAAATATG
The DNA here is from genome assembly GCA_022559845.1 of Amorphophallus konjac. Lineage (NCBI taxonomy): Eukaryota > Viridiplantae > Streptophyta > Magnoliopsida > Alismatales > Araceae > Amorphophallus > Amorphophallus konjac. Next base: position 357,356,167 of record CM040122.1, read on the forward strand.
CATGAATTATAACGTGCACCGATCTTATTAGGCTCTAATAGAACCATGCACTGACATTATGTGTGCAAGAATCAACGATTGCACCGAGCCAACAAGCTATAAACCTATCGTGCACAGACCTTGCGCTTGCAAGGGAAAAGGATTGCACAGACCTTCTGTGCACATACAAGAAATGTGCACCGACTCATTATGCAACCTACGCATATGTATGAAAGGCATGCACGAACCTGATGTCAACAGTGCAAGAGTTGCACCGGCTCCATATGCTAAGAACGTAACATGCTCAGACTTTATGTGCATAGTTATACTAAAACTTGCACCGACCTCTCCAGTGATTGCACCAAGTTAGATCGTGCGAGATGCAGAACTTGCACAGAGGTTGCAAGAGTGATACAAGTAATGCATCGACCTTGTTCGAGGTACAACAACAAGTTGCACTGACTTATTGAGCACAAAACACAATATGCACCGACTCATTTGCGTGCAACAACAACGGTTGCACCGACCTTGTGTCCCTTAGACACCAACATGCACAGACTCTCTACGGAATAAGCTAGGAATTGCATCGACTCAATATTCACTTAAACACAAACATGCATAGACCTGAGTCGTTTGCAATGCAAGGCATACACTGACATCAACGGTGAGATGCACAGACTTATTTTAGACAAACAATAGATGCATCGACCTAAATAATGAATTGGATCGACCTAGACGCTTAGCAACTGAATGACCAAAGATTTGCACCGACACTATAAACGTGATTGTAGTCAGACAGTTTAATGAAATGTGATAATTTCAATATAAGTGTGCAAACATGATTTATGTATATATATCTGACATATAAAAGATCATCAAAATACACAACATTATCATGGTCAAAATAACGTCAACCAAGTCAACTTCACTGTTGCCATTCAATCAAAACACATTCAGCACATGCAGGAGCACACACACTGCTGAACAATCCCAGAGGAGGCCCAACAAATTCCACTAGAGACAAGTGGTCGTGGCAACTCCCTCCAAAATCAATAGCACAAGCCCTGAGCATATCCTCCACCACCTGATTTATCTTTTCAGTTTGACCATCAGTTTGTGGATGGAACGCAGTGCTAAAGTTGAGTCGGGTCCCCAATGATGATGTAGACCCTTCCAGAATTGTGATGTGAACCAAGAGTTTCGATCAGATATAATAGTGACAGGGACTCCATGTAGTCTGACAATTTTTCTCATGTATAGTGCTGCTAATACATCCACAGACCATCGACTTTTAATTGGTAGAAAATGTGCAGATTTAGTCAATCAATCTATAATCACCCCTATACCATCGTGTCCACCTCTCGTCTTAGGTAAACTCATGATGAAATTCATCCCTATACTTTCCCATTTCCACTCCGGAATATCCAAGGGGTGTAGTTTCCCGGTGGGCTTTAAATGTTCCGCCTTTACTTGCTGACAAGTGAGGCAGCGAGATACAAAGTCTGCTACTTCTATTTTCATATTGGGCCACCAGAAATTTCTCTTTAAGTCTTGGTACATCTTGGTAGCACGAGGGTGAATAGCATACCTTAATTTATGAGCTTCTTCCATGATCAATTTCTTAGTGTCGACATGATTCGGTACACAGATTCGATCCTTAAACAATAGTCTTCCATCAGTTGAAATGGAGAATTCTGGCCTTTGATCAATATTAGCCTTGATCTCCATCAATGTTGGGTCATTTTCTTATAATTTGACTAGATCTTCAATCAATGTAGGTTGTGACCTTATATTAGCAATCATAGATCCTTCCTCTTCTTTATCAACATCGAGATTTAAACGAGCAAAATCCTCGATAAGACAAGTCGTACCTTTCCTGAGGCTTGCTAGAGTTGCCATTGGTTTTATGCTGAGAGAGTCAGCTACAACATTTGCTTTACATTGATGATATTGGATAGTAAAGTTGAAGTCTTTGAGATAATCCAACCATTTGCATTGCCTCATATTTAATTCCTTTTGGGTGAAGAGGTATTTCAGACTTTTATGATCTGAAAATATAGTGAACTTCTCCCCATAGAGGTAGTGTCGTCAAATTTTCAAGGTGAATATAACCGCAGCTAGTTCCAGATCTTGCACAGGGTAGTTTTCTTCGTGACGCTTTAACTGTCTTGATGAATAGCAAATTACCTTTCCATTTTGCATGTGAATGCATCCTAGGCCAATGCCAAATGCATCCGTATAGACTTCAAAGCCACCACCCTCAACAGGTGGTGCCAAGATAGGGGCAGTAGTGAGATGATCTTTAAGAGTTAGGAAACTTTCTTCACAATCCTTTGACCATATAAAAGGATTATCCTTTCTTGTAAGTCTAGTCAAAGAGACGGCGATTTTAGAGAAATCCTTAATGAATCGCCTATAATAACCAGCCAGACCCAGAAAACTTCTAACTTCAGACACGGTCGTTGGCTGGCTCCAATCTTTAACAGCTTCTACCTTAGAAGGATCGACAACGATACCTTCCTTTGAAATAATATGTCCAAGGAAAGAGACCTCCCTTAGCCAGAACTCACACTTGCTAAGCTTTGCGAAGAGTTGATGCTCTCTTAAGATTTGCAACGCTATTCTCAAGTGCTCTTCGTGCTACTCCTTGGTCTTGGAGTATATAAGAATATCATCGATGTAGATGATCATAAATCTGTTGAGATAAGGCCTGAAGACATTATTCATAAGTTGCATAAATGCTGCCGGGGCATTAGTTAACCCGAACGACATTACTACGAATTCGTAGTGCCCATATCTACTCCGGAAAGCAGTCTTGTATATGTTTTCATCTTTGATCTTGAGCTGATGATAACCCGACCAGAGGTCTATCTTGTAGAAATATTTCGCTCCCGAAATTTGATCAAAGAGCTCATCGATATGCGGCAACGGATATTTGTTCTTGATAGTCAGTTGATTTAGTTACCGATAGTCGATACATAGCCTGAGAGATCCATCCTTCTTCTTGACAAATAAAATTGGTGCACCCCAAGGGGATGTGCTAGGTCAAATGAAGCCCTTGTCTAATAACTCATGAAGTTATTTCTTCAAGTCTTTGAGTTCTGTAGGGGACATACTGTAGGGAGCTATTGAAACAGGTGCTGCTCTAGGAACGAGTTCAATGGAGAAGTTTACTTCGCCTTCAGGTGGTAAATCAGGTAAATTCAATCGGAACACATTGGGAAACTCATTCACAATGAGAATATCTTCTAAGATGATTTTCATGGATTTAGTAATGATTACGGAGGCAAGAAAGGCTTCACATCCTTGCGAAATGAGTTTGCAAGCGTGAAGGGATGAAATAATGGTAGGATGTTTCCTATACTTGATGCCAAGGAAAGAAAATCGTGGGAGACCTAGTTTCCAAAAAGAGATTCTCCTATTACGACAATTTATATAGGCGTCGTGGTCTACAAGCCAATCTACACCTAGAATAGTATCGTTGCCTTCCATGTCAAGACATACGAGATTTGCAGGGAGATTATGACCTTCCACCATTACCTCACTATCGGGGTAGTGGGTTGTAAGTTTAGTTCCGGGACCTAAGGGTGTAGTGATAGCTAGGTCAGAAGGTAGAGGAACTGATGAAACTGGCAAGGTTTTTGCAAAAGTAGTAGATATAAAGGAATGAGAAGCACCAGTATCAAATAACATGAATGTAGGATGGGAATAGATTTGAACAGTACCTTTCATTAGCCCATCATCCTTGGGCGCTTCATCATCATCCAGAACAGTGTTAAGATGAGCATGTCGCTTGCATCCATCGCTAGAAGATTGATCCTTCACGAGGGGGCAAGCCGGCATGCGGTGCTCCCAGCTGTCACATCTTAAGCAAGCACCGAGTTGCTTCCAGCATTCCTCGGCCGTGTGGCCAAATTTCTCGCAGAACGTGTAAGCCGCCATGACTTGTTTATCTTCCTCCTTCACCTTTTTATTCTTGTGGTAGCCACTACCACCCCAGTTCCGAGATCTCTTCTTATTATCACAGGATTTTTAAGGTTCCGTGATGCTAAACTTCACCTCTTTTCTTCCTCGCCGATCAGACTTTTAGCTCCGCTCCTCCCCTTTACCTTTGAGTTTATCGACCTTCTCCAAGGTTCGTTCACACAAGTGTGCCCGTTGGACCATCTACGCATAAGTCTGAATATTTTGTGGGCCAAGTTGCTGGATGAAGATGGGCCGCAGCCCATCCATGAAACGATTAGCTTTGAGAAGATATGTGCTCACTAAATGCTAAGCATAAGGTGCTAGGCGAGAGAATTGTAATTCATATTCCGCCACCGTCATCATGCCTTGACGTAGAGAAGCGAACTCCACTGCCTTCCTCTCCTTGACATGTTCGGAGAAGTACCTTGCTTGAAAAAGGGTGAGGAATCCCTCCCAAGTGTGTGGTGCATTTTCAGGCGGTGCCGAAATAGACTTCCACCAAGTACGCGCATCCTTGTTGAGTTGGAACGTGATAAGATGAACATTCTCTTGATCGGTATATTGCATGACCTATAATATACGGTTCATTTCATCTATCCAATTTTCAGCTTCATCTGGGTTGGAGGAACCAGAAAATCACGGAGGGTTTAGACTCCCGAAGTTGCGATGCAGATCGCTAGCACCAGCTCTCGCGCCAGCTTGGGCCATATTTTGTAAGGCCTAGGTGAGAGTTGCAATAGTTTGTTGCATTCCACCCCAATCGACACAGTGGGCCATTGTAAGAATGAGGTACTTGAGAAGAGTAATAAATTTATCAATTCCAATGGAATTGATGGGGTTAATCCTAGAGATAATTTCTAATTACTATCTCATCCCGGGTTCTACCCAATTCCTCTCAAGGGTTAGAAATTGCTTTCCTTGTTTCATAGGTAGGGGTCCTTAAGCCTTTGACTTAGCCTATGTCATGACATTTTCCTAGGAATAAGTAAGTCCTAAGACCTATGCTCTGATACCACTTTAACTGTCACATCCCAAGATTTATGTACAGCGGAAGATATTCGAGAACGTGAACAGTCAGCTAGTACGCCTCAAGCGAGCAATATAATCAGAGCGCAGATCATTCACACATAAGATGAATGGACATAATGATTGATCAAAAATCTAACTTTTATTGATAATGATAATCAAATTACAATGATATTTGACTCAATTTACTAGACTTAATAAAGGAAAAATTACATAGACTCGACTTGACTTATAACTCTACTAGGTCTTCTCTCGATCTTTAATCACTCTCGGATCTACCACTTGAATAATTTGAATCAGACCCACTAGAATTTCCTGAAAAAGATTAGAAAAATAGCGAATGAGCACACATGCCCAGTAGGTATCTTCGTATCAACATGAAGGCAATGTTTAAGTAATTAACATTTTAGCTCTAGAGTAAAGATATACGATATATGGTAAAAACATGCGGTGTAAAGCAAAAGTAACACAAGTAACATGATATGATCAAGATTGAGATATGAGATTGAACATGTATATAACAAGAATGTAAGTTTGGCCTCTCATGAACAAGAATGTACTTTTTCATAACCATAAAGGCTATGCACTAGAAAGTCGAGAATGTACTAGCAAGCATGTAACTTTACAAGATTGCCTCGTGAAAATTCGTGGATTTCACCCATTTATAAAAAAAGTACTCCCAGCGTAATGCGACGCTAGTGTTCATCATACCCCATGGTTTATAGTATGTTTCCGGCTATCTGTCGAGGTGACTAGAGTGGAGCCCTTGGACATTGTCCGTGCCCGCTCTTACATCTTCAAGTTATAAATCAAGCTACTTCCATGAAAAATATAAATATGGCCAATAATGTAACAAGTTCAAACTATGGTTCCATGATTATAAATATCAAGGTAAGAATGCTTCAATTAAGAATATGAGAGTTCAAAGATTTGACTTAGAACAAGGTTATGCCATGAAGAAAAATCGGCAGCATAATGGCATATTCTTTTCTTTCCATAAGTTATTAATATCTTAATTGACAAGTGTTAAGTTCTAAGCAATCATAAGACCATCTAGGAAATTATAAAACCCAACCCAAATGTGAAATCTCGGGTTAGACAGAGTCAGGCATAAAGCGGTCATTTACTGGACCTTTCTGGGACTCATGCGGTCATGTCCAGACCGTTTTATATGGACAGAGTCGACGCATGAAGAAAGAAAGTGTCGACATGGTGAAACCTTTTGGAGCCTTGCGGTTGGCAGGGCCTCTTAGGGTCTTTAGTGGTCAGGTAAATGGCCGCTAGGTACCTCTGGCGGTCGTCCATCCGGCCGCTATGGTCCAGAACACATAAAACATCGTAAAGTGTCTTCTAGACAATTGGATTTTTAGGGTACAACTAGCTCGGCATCCTAGTGAGAATCCCAGGCTCGCGGAGATTTATGGAGGTCTTGAAACAAGATCACCTAGTCCAGCGGAAGGAATATCCAACGGAGAGGATGACAAGTCCAAGACTGTGTGCTTAATGTGCAAAGTGTATCTAATGACATCGTACCAGAATACGTGCCATGTACTTAAGAAAAGACTCATGGATAAGAAGGGATCATGTAAAATAGCGATCAAATCCACCAGTAAAACATGTTCATCTATCATTTAAAGTATGGATTTAATACAAGAGTATAGTGTTTGACTTGAAACTAACTTAAGTTAAAATAATTTCTAAGTATATGTGACACATGAAATCTACGAAAAATAAACCATCAATAGATCCAAGTTTAAAGATATAACACTTAAAATAAGGATAAAACCTAATTATCTAGGCTTACCATTTGATAAATAAGGCTATTCTGCATTATGTTTCGGGTTAACATAAATATAGAAACTCAGAAAATAAAAACGGTTGTGGGAAGACCGTTTTATGGGCCTTAGCGGCCTATCGTAGGGCCGCTAGGGAGACTCTAGCGGTCTTAAGAACACTGTTTCTTCCTGTTTACTGTAAACAGTAATAAAAACTGAAATATGGCTAATCTAGGGCAGATAGATATATGATAAAATATGCCAATATGTAAATATGGCCTTGTAAAACCATATTAAAACATGGAGATGCATGGATTTGAGTGAAACAAACTAGAATTATCATTTTCGTTATTAAGGCAAGGTTGATGCATGCTATGTTAACCCTATATGCGCAGTGATAACAAAATATTAAATACAACATGTACAATGCATGAAAACTCATGAAACAAGAGGGCTTTTACTCCTAACACGTTATTCTAGCCTTTTCATGAGATAACCTACCTTTGATAGTGCTCCTAGACTTTGTATTTATGACTGGAAGTAGACCCTAGTTCTACATGTTCTGTGCCAAACCAGCAAATTTCCGTCCCTCTATCTCCCGATCCTCTTGACCTAAATCCAGAAAAATTGGAGGGTGGATAGAAGGTAGAATGGGGAACAAAAAGTTCTAAAGACACTACTTCTAAATACCTCGTTTAGGAATTTTATTTTCCAGATCTTCACTGGACCGTCGCACTAGTTCCTGTGCAATCTATTGCGATCTAGCGACTTATAGAGGCTCTAACTCTCTAACGGCTAGGTTTTATAGCTTGAAAATTGGAGGCGTGTTAGATAAAACTAAGAAGAACAATTTCTTATAAAGAACCAACCTGAGTAGACGTCTCCTTACCTTATTAGGGTTCGTATGAGTCGAAGTTAGGGTCTATTTATAGGATTCACCTAGGTTTAAGGGATTAGATCGAACCTAGAGTCCTAAATTAGAGTAAAGTTAATCCCCAGAGACTTTTAGAGAGTCATCTATGCCAGGTAGCTTCGATCCAAGGTGATTAGGTCGCCAAAGATCCAACCTTTTCATGTTTTCTTCCATTCACGGAACTGGGTTGCTTAGCGGTCATAGTTGGACCGCTAGGGTGGGTCTGGCGGTCGCGCGATAGACCGTCAGGCTTCCTTAAATCTGAAATTTTTGGATTTACATATTATCCCCCCCATTTATCCCCTAATTGATGTATATATCCCACTTTAAATTCGTAATTTACCTAAATTAGGTTTCTATTAATGGGCTTGGGTCAAAAGGCCTTGAAATTGGGTCTTTGGGCCTATCTAAGTTGGGCTTAGCCCTTGGTAAATATAGGACCTTTAAATGGATTTAATAAATCCCTAATTATTCTTAATTATCCATTAAGCCTTTAAAATGCCCAATAATTATATTTTAATCCCAAAAAAATTCGAAAAAATTCTCGGGCGTTACAATAAGAGAAATGTGATGTACTCCTTTTGCTGTCATTACTATGGGAAATCAGGGCATGCTATGGATGATTGCCTTCTTGTGCAACATGGTGATTTTAATGCTGTAAGACTGTGGAGAGCACCCTCCAATGGTGTAGCTAATCTTTCAGGACCCAAGATATCTTGGGTACCTTTGAATAGAAAATGAGAGCTTGTCCTTGCAGGTGTGCCTTGGAGCAAGGAAAATAAAAAGGGGTTCAATAAATAGGCAAGGCACCTTGGTTGGTAAAACCCCAAGATCTATCTCTTCAGTACTAGATGTATTAGTCTTTAGAAACTCTCATCCTGGAAATTGCATCTCATGTTTTAAGTTTGTCAACTTGTTTATGTATCTCAATTGTGCTTGTTTACACTTCATGTGTTTAGGTTAGTTGTATGACTAACTCATAGGTATATAAAATGGTGTGGGTGGAAGGACATATCATGTCTGTCTGAAATCCTTCACTATGCGTGAGTTCTCTAACTCTGCCAAGTACCAAGAGTTTGTGCTCGCAACTGACATTGAGTCCTCAAATTCAAATAATTGAAGGAAAGTTTGTTTTCTGGTTTTACAGTCAAAATATGTTTTATATACTGCACATTATCTTGTGTGTCATTAACTGTCATGTGCATATTTAAAGTTCGCTTTCCATGATAAACAATTGCATTTAGTTCAAAATTTGTTGTATGAAATTTCAACACATGCGTGTGCTTGTATACATATATCATCTCTGGAACCATATGCAAAAATTTGTTGAATCTGACTGTCATATGAAAGTGCATTGTATTCATGATGCATTCTCATGCATGAACCAATGGTATATGAAATGGTGACATGAAGACGGACAGGTTAGGCCTATCTGGGAACTTTCACCATGTGTGAGTTTTCTCCAACTCCATCGGGTATCATGGGTCTATCTTGCATTGATGTTGCACATCCTCATGAGTTCATGCCAGCATACCATGTTGGGTATGTGTTCTCACATTGTTTTTGACCCTAGTTTTGATGATAACAAATATTGTGAGTTTGTGGGAGCAAAACATTGTGTGTGGTTTAATGAATTCAAAACATTGTGTGTTTGGAAGAGCATGTGCTTTATAATGACATTTGGTTACATTATGATGGAATAATGGTCCTCATTTGATTGTGTGAGTGCATGGATTTTAATGGATCAATCATGTTTTTGGAATAGCATCAATCGCTCCATGTAAGTGCTCATTCATGTGTAAATGAATATCCCTCACTTGAGGTTTAGTGTTATTGAGCATATGTGAGTTTCAAGAATGTCAATTGCATATTAAAGCTTCCATGACCTTGTATTTTTCGAACATATTTTTGTTGGTTGAGGATGGAAGTCAATTTCTTGTTAAAGTGTGTTCATTGTAGTACATTTGAATGATCAAGCTAAAAATGCCATATTTGATGCTCATATGTTTATTATAATCTAACCGCTCATTTCATCATGTGTTTAAGGTTAAGAAATCATGGTTGATCATCATGGGACTTTGGTAATATTTAAACATTTATTTTCCCATGCATTTTTAGTGGTTTAATAGGATTTTGAAAGATATACTGGCATGGGTCGACCCCAGGGGTCGACCCTTACTGCTTCTGGTTCGGCCAGAAGCAAGAATAAAAACCCAAGCCATAGGGTCGACCCCTGGGGTCGACCCTTGAGTGCAGATTTATTTTTTGGCCCCCGGCTGACCTCTGTCTGCCCAAGGGTCGACCCCAAGGGTCGACCCTTCCGGAACGAGATTTACGGGAGACTTTAAAACTCATTGAAAACCCTTTCAAAAATTACCAAAATAACCCCCAATGGTTCTTAAACATATTTGGGGGTTTCTAACATGTATTGGGAGGGTTTTATGTGTCTTTTGTCCACTCCTCTATATATATGAATGTGAACTCCGAATTTGGTGTGGTGAACCCTAATGTGCTCATTTTCTCTTATCTTGTAGGTGAAGAAAGGGGGAAAGGAAGGAGAGGCTCTTGCAAGCTTGATTTCATCTCCAACGAATCATTTTTGGAGATCGTGGAAGAAGAGAAAAAGGAGCGGATCGACGAGAGGAACAAGAGGATGCTTGAATCACCGTCGTCCGATCACTCTCCAACTTGAGGCTTAGAGAAGACATTCTACAAACCCTTTCTACTCTTGGGGATTCACTTCTTCATCTTGTTTTCATTCATTTGAGTCATTTTCCTTTGGTTCACAAGCACGTATTGAACACATCCTTTATTTTTCTTGAACTCCGACCTTGTGTGTGTGTTGAACCGTCGGTGAACGGTAGTCATTTGTGGTGCTGCGGTGTTGCAGCTCGTGTTTGTGGTTAGATCCTTCGTGGATCTTATAGGAGACGTCGTCTCTGTGTCTCTTGGAGTGGAAGCTCCGTGCGCTTCATTTGAAGCGAGTGGATCCTCACCGTTTTGGTAAGGGGTGGACGTAGGGAGCCCGTCGTGGTCCCGGTGTCACGCCCCGAGCGCGGAAGATACCCGGAGATGCGCGACGTGTCTATATCAATCATGTCAATCAGAGTGGTCGTGTATTCGACACAAAGACAGAGATGCGCAAAAATAGCAAGATAACCCAATCCTTTATTTCATAATGGATAGACTATTACAAATCCAATACTCTGTTTAACAAAAAGGAAAAGAATACATATTTGACTCAAGAAACTATGGAAAAGACTAGACGACACTTGTAGAAGCTCTATCACTTTCACTCTTGACCATTCCCATCCGATTGACTTCCATCGTCGTCGGACTTACCTGAAAAGTAAAAAGGGACAAACGGAATGAGCGAACGCTCAGTAGGAAATTATATCTCAAGTACTAGCAAGTGGTTTAAGTAATTACATTTTCATGGATGCAATAAAGCTATGCATGCTCGCATGAAACGACAAGATAGAGAGAATGTAATATCAAAGAAATAAGATGAACTTTCATGAACAAGATACAAGTTATTCAAGATATTCAAGCAAGTACCATTATCGAGTCATGTCAAGAACTTTGGCTATCATGTATCAAGCAAGTAAATTACCCCTTTTCGGGCCACGCATTTCATTTCATGTTAAGTACGAGTCAAGTACAAGATGTGTGTGGAATGTCCAATCAAGCAAGTCAAGTACTCGGTATAATGCCAGATACCTTATCATTTTAACTCCCATGGGCACAAGTACTTTCGGGTGCTCCTCCCAGGACCAGATCGGGCCCTATATGCGCAGGCATTTATCATGTGTTTTGACATCCACTCTTGTTTATATAGCCAATATAGAATTTCAATAATCAAGCTTGTAGACACGTATGACAACTTTGATAGAATAGAGTCCAAAATATGACAAAGGACATAGAATGGCGATAATAACGGTATAATCACGATGTCGATAAAACTAGGTAGAATATGGTTCCCTTAACTTAGGTACCATGACAAATCAATATGGACATTCTTTATATAGAATTGAGGTCCACATGAACAGTATATCAAAGGTAAGATACCCTCATTCTTATCATAGAATTGAGGTTTACAAGAACGACATGATATGGCATGATATCATCATCCCATTAAGAATTTCTTATGATATACTCTTTGTATAATCATAAGGGCCGGTATACCATGTTTTCTTTAGATTGACATGGCAAAAACTGTGTAATGGGTTTTTAGGGTACAACCAGCTCAGTCGGCCTTGAGGGAATCCAAGGCTACGAGGAGTCTTACAGAGGTCTCTATGACTAACTTGCTAGTCCAAAGGAACGGAATGTCCAATGGAGAGCTTGTATGTCAATGAGAGTTGAGTGTGATCGATAAATCAACATGAAACGTGGGACTATACTCACGGAGTGGAGAATAGTGCCGATATATATATATATGTATAATATATAACCCATCGGTTAGCAAATCAGAGGAAAAATCAGTTTACAGTAAAATAACGACTTAGGTCAAGTCGTGTCTCAAGTAATTAACGCCTAACTGAAGGGCGTTTACATATATTGCCAATTTGCAGAATTTTCATTATTTCATTAATTTATCAAAAACACGCCTTTCCTGGGGGCGTTTCTTAAAAGTTGACGACTGCAGGGGCAGGCGTCTCATCATTTACATATTCGACAGGATATAATTATTCTCAGAAATTTATCAAAAACGCGCCCTTGGAAGGGGCGTTACTTTTAATATTCACGCCTTGTACTGGGGCGTTAGAATATGGAAAACGACTTTGTCCAAGTCGTGAATTTCAAGGGATTTACGATATTTTAATAAATAATATTTCGAGAGACAGGAGGCATGTCATGGCAGTAAAATTTAACAGGAATTCACAGAGTCATGCAAGATATTAAAAATCAATATTTCATATGTATTGTAATTTTTAAACAGGATCAATTATTAATCACATGCGATTCTTATGAAATTAACGCCTGCGTAGAGGGCGTCAAATATTAAATTGACGACCACTAGTATGGTCGTTTCTTTTAAATTAGCGCCCTAATCAAGGGCGTTTCTTTCAAAATATTTCAGAAAACGCGTGAAAACTATAATAATCATATGCATGACATGCTTATATATATATATATATCTTGCATTAATTTCATTTGGGCTACAGTAACTTGAGAAAACCTACCTTATGGTTTGATAATACTGATACTCTGTTTGGAACCTTCGTGGATGAAGAACCTTCGTTCTTCAGGAAGATATTGCCACAGCTACCTGTAAAGGAAGAGAAGATATCAATCTTCTTTACCTACGTAACCTGAAGGCAAGGGAAAAAGAAGAACTTTACCTATTCTTCGGCAACGATGGTGATGAAGACGATGATGATGAAGACCCTTTGTCTTCAAACACTAGAAGCAGCCACCTATAGCAAAGACGATGAAGGATGGTTAAAACCTCCTCATGTGTTTATCAAAAGCAAGGAAAGGAAGAAGAACTGTTTGTTCTTCACGTACCTAGCAGCAGACGTTCGATCAAATGGGTTTTAGGGTTCGATCGAACATGTTATTTATAGGATTTTGAAGTCCTAACAAGAGTAGGGTTTGATTGAGGGTAATATATCCTTAATAGAGTCCTTACTCTAATAGACACTTACTAGATTAGGTTAATCTTTCCTTGGATAAGTTCTGGGTTCGATCGGTTCACGAACTGAATTAACGCCTTAGGTCAGGGCGTGTATTCTTGAATTAACGCCTTGCATAAGGGCGTTTCTTAAAAAGCGCCTTAAAAAAGGGCGTTTCGTGTTTTAAAACACGCCCAAGATAGAGGCGTTTCTTTTACTTACCCATTTGGTCGGGTGAGAACTGACGACCGTAGGTGTGGGCGTCCTTTCTTTATTCACGCCATTGGTAGAGGCGTTTCTTTATAAATTAACGCCTTAATAAGAGGCGTTATTTTTAATTTTGTTTTATTTCATCCAATTAACCCTATTCCTTTATATATATTACTTCAGTAATATATATGTTTTAATTCATTTCAATTATTCATTTATTAGGGTTGCTACACCCTCCCCCACTTAAAAGAATTTGGTCCCCAAATTCAATATATATATAATTATACACGCGGAGAGTGTAGGACATATACCTCTTAGAATAACTCGGGAAATCGTTTCTTCATAGATTCCTCGGTCTCCCATGTCGCTTCGCGTTCAGGATTCTTATTCCATTGCACCTTGAGCATGGGAATAACCTTATTCCTTAGAGCTCGTATTTCTCGATCTAATATCTTCAAGGGCCTCTGTTCATATGTGAGATCTTTCTGGATCACCAGATCTCCATGCTCAATAATATGTGACGGATCGTGCACATACTTCTTCAACATAGATATGTGAAATACATTGTGTACCTCGGACAACTGAGGAGGCAACGCGATGCGATAAGCAACCTCGCCAACTCTTTCGAGTACCTCAAATGGTCCGATGAATCTTGGCGTAAGCTTGCCCTTAACACCAAATCTTCGTATGCCACGTCCAGGGGATATTTTAAGAAATACATGATCTCCAACCTGGAATTCAAGATCTCTTCTCCTGGTATCAGCATAAGCCTTTTGCCTTGTCTGAGCAACTTGTAATCTTTCTCTGATTACTTGTATCTTCTCAGTTGTATCCCTTACCATGTCTGGACCTAATAGTTGTTTTTCTCCAACTTCGTTCCAACATATGGGAGATCGGCAACTCCTTCCGTATAAGGCTTCGAAAGGTGCCATTTGGATACTAGCTTGGTAGCTATTATTATATGCAAATTCAACTAAAGGTAAGTGGTCATGCCAGCTTCCTCCAAAGTCAATAATGCATGCTCTCAGCATATCTTCAACAACTTGATTAGTTCGCTCGGTCTGACCATCCGTTTGTGGGTGAAAAGCAGTACTAAAGTTGAGCCTTGTCCCCAACGAATGTTGTAATCCCTTCCAAAAATGAGAAGTAAAACGGGGATCTCTATCAGACACGATTGAGACAGGAATTCCATGTATCCTGACGATTTCTTTGATGTATAGTGCAGCTAGCACATCAATTGACCATCGGCTTTTGATTGGCAAGAAATGTGCCGATTTAGTCAATCGGTCAATGATAACCCAGATTCCATCATGTCCACCTTTAGATTTAGACAAACCCATGATGAAGTCCATACCAATATCCTCCCATTTCCACTTAGGAATATCTAGAGGATGTAGTTTTCCCGCAGGCTTTTGGTGTTCCGCCTTGACCTGTTGGCATGTGAGACAGCGTGATACATAGTCCGCTATTTCTCTTTTCATATTGGGCCACCAAAAGTTCCTCTTTACATCTTGGTACATTTTAGTTGATCCAGGATGAATAGTGTATCTTGATCTGTGAGCTTCATCTAAGATCTTCTTCTTTAATTCCGGACAATCGGGTATACAAGTTCTATCTTTGAACGATAATCTTCCATCAGAAGTTAGTTGAAAATCAGATTGTCCTTCTAATCTGCCTTTGATTTCTATTAACATAGGATCGTCATCCTGAAGTGTTTGTATCTCAGATAACAAATCTGACTGTATGCTTACATGGGATAGTGTGACAAATTTGGATTCCGTGTCCAAGCTTATATTGAGCTCGGAGAATTGTTCAAGTAACCTCCATTCTTGTATCATACAATTTGCTATCTTTGCTCTCGGCTTTCGACTAAGGGCGTCAGCAACATAATTACCCTTTCCGGGATGGAATTGTATATTGAAGTCGAAGTCCTTGAGATATTCTAGCCAACGTCTTTGTCTCATGTTCAGCTCCTTTTGTGAAAATAGATATTTGAGACTTTTGTGATCGGAGTATACAGTAAACTGTACCCCATAGAGATAGTGTCTCCATATCTTTAGGGCAAATACTACCGCGGCCAATTCCAAGTCATGGACGGGGTAATTCTCCTCATGCTTCTTCAGTTGACGAGAAGAATATGCTATGACCTTCCCATGTTGCATTAGAACGCATCCGAGGCCAATGCCAGAAGCATCAGTGTAGACCTCGAATTTCTCTCCTTCAATTGGTAGGGCTAAGACCGGAGCTGTGGTGAGATGATCCTTGAGAGTTTGGAAACTGCTTTCACATTCCTCACTCCATTCATATCGGATCTCCTTACGAGTTAATCTTGTAAGTGGTACGGCGATCTTAGAGAAATCTTTGATAAATCGCCGATAATAGCCTGCAAGACCTAAGAAACTTCTGATCTCGCTTGCGTTAGTGGGTCTCTCCCAGTCTCTCACAGCTTCAACTTTTGACGGATCCACAGATAAACCGTCCTTGGATATGACATGTCCGAGAAAAGCCACTTCTTCAAGCCAGAACTCGCATTTGCTGAGTTTAGCATATAATTGATTTGTCCTCAAGACTTGCAATGCAATCCTCAAATGCTCTTCATGTTCTTCCTTAGTCTTAGAATATATCAATATATCATCGATGAAGACTACTATGAATTGATCCAAGTAAGGCCTGAATATGCTATTCATTAACTGCATAAAGGCAGCAGGGGCATTTGTTAGTCCAAAAGGCATAACAACAAATTCGTAATGGCCATACCTGCTTCTGAATGCGGTCTTGTGAATGTCATCATCCTTGATCCTTAATTGATGATATCCCGACCGGAGATCAATCTTGGAGAAATATTTGGATCCTGAAATCTGATCAAACAATTCATCGATTCTCGGCAGTGGATACTTGTTCTTGATAGTAAGATGATTCAACTGTCGATAGTCAATACACAATCTCATGGATCCATCCTTCTTCTTTACAAATAAGACTGGTGCTCCCCACGGGGAAGTACTTGGTCTAATAAACCCTTTTCGGATTAGTTCCATCAACTGCTCCTTCAACTCCTTGAGTTCAGCAGGGGACATTCTATATGGTGCCTTTGAAACCGGACCAGCACCAGGGACTAAGTCGATGGTAAAGGCCACATCTCTTTGCGGGGGTAATCCCGGCAATTCTTCCGGAAATACGTCTGGGAATTCTCGTACTACTTGAACGTCTTCTATCTTGGTTTCCTTAGCTTCTTTATTAGTGACAAAAGCAAGGAAGGATACACATCCTTTCCTGACGAGCTTGCTTGCTCGAAGAGCCGAAATAAGAGGGGATTTGCTTCGACTCTTAGGACTAGTATAAGTCAGTTCTGGAAATTCTTTGAAAACAATCTTGCTATTACGGCAATCAACCGTTGCCTGGTACTTAGATAACCAATCTGCTCCTAGTATAACATCATATTCTTTTAGATCTAAGCAGATAAGATCAATAGGAAAATTCTTTCCTCGAACCAACACCTCACAGTTTTGGTAATGATGCGTGATATCCGTCTCGTTTCCGAGAGGAGTAGACAACACTATTTTCATCCATTCTGGTTCTAGAGGTAATGGGTCAGCAAACTTCTTGGAAATAATGGAATGCGATGCACCCGTATCAAATAAGACATGTGCATATTTGGAACAAATTTTTAATGTACCTTCCACCAATCCGCCTTCTTCTTCTGGTTCGGTCTCTTGGATTGCATGAATACGTGCGTTCCTTGTCATTGGGCGTTTACCCTCACCGTCTTGGTCATTCATTAATGGACAATCGGGAATCCGATGTTCACGACTCCCACAACGGAGACATGCTCCTAATTTCCTCCAGCATTCTTCTGTTTTGTGACCAGCCTTGTCACAATGCTTGCATACTACGTTTGAAGGGGTAGTGGTGATAGAGAAAGGCTTGGATTTCTTGTACTTCTGATCTTGAGAGGAAGAACCTCCATTATTGGGCCTCTTCTTAAAGTTGGGTTTAAAAGAACCCGAACTTGTGACTTGCTCCTTTTTGTCTCTCCCACGGATCCTATCAGATAGTTCCGTGGCATCTTCAAGCAACTGAGCTCGGCGCACTATTTCAGTATAAACTTGAATATCCATAGGCGCCAGTTGAGTAATGTAGTGGGGCCTAAGCCCATTAAGAAATCTACGGGCTTTCATCTTTTCCGTGCCAATTAAATGCTTAGCATATCTAGACAGTCTAGAGAACTGTGCTTCAAAATCAGCCACCGATAAAGATCTTTGCTTTAATGCGGCAAATTCGGCGGCCTTCCTTTCCTGGACCCTATCAGAGAAATATTTGGCGTTGAAATATTCAACGAATTCACCCCATGTAACTTGAGTTGGGTCAATAGTAGCTTCAATCGACTCCCACCAGCATCTAGCATCCTTTTCTAACTGGAAAGTAGCTAATAAGACTTTGTCCTGATCCGTGCATTGCATGACACGGAATATACGTTCAATCTCCCGAACCCAATGCTCGGCATCGTCTGGATCGGTCGATCCCATGAACTTCGGGGGATTCATATTCTTGAATGCTTGGTGTAAGCTTCCAGCTCGTGGAGCACCACCTTGTGCTACCTGTTGTAGCACTTGGGTCATCCCTTGAAGGGTACGCTGCATGTTGCGCCATTGAGCACGTTCGGCAGCCATTATCCTACAATTACAATAGCTATGTTAGTGTTATATCACTATGATCTTATAAAGGACTCATTGATCATTTAACCCTTGGTTCTACCCACTCTCACTTGGTTAAAGGTTTTGAAACCTATCCTTGGACTTGGGTTTCCTAGGAATTGAATACCTTAGGCTCTGATACCACAAAGACTGTCACGCCCCGAGCGCGGAAGATACCCGGAGATGCGCGACGTGTCTATATCAATCATGTCAATCAGAGTGGTCGTGTATTCGACACAAAGACAGAGATGCGCAAAAATAGCAAGATAACCCAATCCTTTATTTCATAATGGATAGACTATTACAAATCCAATACTCTGTTTAACAAAAAGGAAAAGAATACATATTTGACTCAAGAAACTATGGAAAAGACTAGACGACACTTGTAGAAGCTCTATCACTTTCACTCTTGACCATTCCCATCCGATTGACTTCCATCGTCGTCGGACTTACCTGAAAAGTAAAAAGGGACAAACGGAATGAGCGAACGCTCAGTAGGAAATTATATCTCAAGTACTAGCAAGTGGTTTAAGTAATTACATTTTCATGGATGCAATAAAGCTATGCATGCTCGCATGAAACGACAAGATAGAGAGAATGTAATATCAAAGAAATAAGATGAACTTTCATGAACAAGATACAAGTTATTCAAGATATTCAAGCAAGTACCATTATCGAGTCATGTCAAGAACTTTGGCTATCATGTATCAAGCAAGTAAATTACCCCTTTTCGGGCCACGCATTTCATTTCATGTCAAGTACGAGTCAAGTACAAGATGTGTGTGGAATGTCCAATCAAGCAAGTCAAGTACTCGGTATAATGCCAGATACCTTATCATTTTAACTCCCATGGGCACAAGTACTTTCGGGTGCTCCTCCCAGGACCAGATCGGGCCCTATATGCGCAGGCATTTATCATGTGTTTTGACATCCACTCTTGTTTATATAGCCAATATAGAATTTCAATAATCAAGCTTGTAGACACGTATGACAACTTTGATAGAATAGAGTCCAAAATATGACAAAGGACATAGAATGGCGATAATAACGGTATAATCACGATGTCGATAAAACTAGGTAGAATATGGTTCCCTTAACTTAGGTACCATGACAAATCAATATGGACATTCTTTATATAGAATTGAGGTCCACATGAACAGTATATCAAAGGTAAGATACCCTCATTCTTATCATAGAATTGAGGTTTACAAGAACGACATGATATGGCATGATATCATCATCCCATTAAGAATTTCTTATGATATACTCTTTGTATAATCATAAGGGCCGGTATACCATGTTTTCTTTAGATTGACATGGCAAAAACTGTGTAATGGGTTTTTAGGGTACAACCAGCTCAGTCGGCCTTGAGGGAATCCAAGGCTACGAGGAGTCTTACGGAGGTCTCTATGACTAACTTGCTAGTCCAAAGGAACGGAATGTCCAATGGAGAGCTTGTATGTCAATGAGAGTTGAGTGTGATCGATAAATCAACATGAAACGTGGGACTATACTCACGGAGTGGAGAATAGTGCCGATATATATATATATGTATAATATATAACCCATCGGTTAGCAAATCAGAGGAAAAATCAGTTTACAGTAAAATAACGACTTAGGTCAAGTCGTGTCTCAAGTAATTAACGCCTAACTGAAGGGCGTTTACATATATTGCCAATTTGCAGAATTTCCATTATTTCATTAATTTATCAAAAACACGCCTTTCCTGGGGGCGTTTCTTAAAAGTTGACGACTGCAGGGGCAGGCGTCTCATCATTTACATATTCGACAGGATATAATTATTCTCAGAAATTTATCAAAAACGCGCCCTTGGAAGGGGCGTTACTTTTAATATTCACGCCTTGTACTGGGGCGTTAGAATATGGAAAACGACTTTGTCCAAGTCGTGAATTTCAAGGGATTTACGATATTTTAATAAATAATATTTCGAGAGACAGGAGGCATGTCATGGCAGTAAAATTTAACAGGAATTCACAGAGTCATGCAAGATATTAAAAATCAATATTTCATATGTATTGTAATTTTTAAACAGGATCAATTATTAATCACATGCGATTCTTATGAAATTAACGCCTGCGTAGAGGGCGTCAAATATTAAATTGACGACCACTAGTATGGTCGTTTCTTTTAAATTAGCGCCCTAATCAAGGGCGTTTCTTTCAAAATATTTCAGAAAACGCGTGAAAACTATAATAATCATATGCATGACATGCTTATATATATATATATATATCTTGCATTAATTTCATTTGGGCTACAGTAACTTGAGAAAACCTACCTTATGGTTTGATAATACTGATACTCTGTTTGGAACCTTCGTGGATGAAGAACCTTCGTTCTTCAGGAAGATATTGCCACAGCTACCTGTAAAGGAAGAGAATATATCAATCTTCTTTACCTACGTAACCTGAAGGCAAGGGAAAAAGAAGAACTTTACCTATTCTTCGGCAACGATGGTGATGAAGACGATGATGATGAAGACCCTTTGTCTTCAAACACTAGAAGCAGCCACCTATAGCAAAGACGATGAAGGATGGTTAAAACCTCCTCATGTGTTTATCAAAAGCAAGGAAAGGAAGAAGAACTGTTTGTTCTTCACGTACCTAGCAGCAGACGTTCGATCAAATGGGTTTTAGGGTTCGATCGAACATGTTATTTATAGGATTTTGAAGTCCTAACAAGAGTAGGGTTTGATTGAGGGTAATATATCCTTAATAGAGTCCTTACTCTAATAGACACTTACTAGATTAGGTTAATCTTTCCTTGGATAAGTTCTGGGTTCGATCGGTTCACGAACTGAATTAACGCCTTAGGTCAGGGCGTGTATTCTTGAATTAACGCCTTGCATAAGGGCGTTTCTTAAAAAGCGCCTTAAAAAAGGGCGTTTCGTGTTTTAAAACACGCCCAAGATAGAGGCGTTTCTTTTACTTACCCATTTGGTCGGGTGAGAACTGACGACCGTAGGTGTGGGCGTCCTTTCTTTATTCACGCCATTGGTAGAGGCGTTTCTTTATAAATTAACGCCTTAATAAGAGGCGTTATTTTTAATTTTGTTTTATTTCATCCAATTAACCCTATTCCTTTATATATATTACTTCAGTAATATATATGTTTTAATTCATTTCAATTATTCATTTATTAGGGTTGCTACACCCGGAGCACCTAAAAATCTCTCTCGCATCTGTGTGATTGTGATTTGTGCGTTTGTTCTTCATGTTCTAATCGTGTGATAACAGAGAGGTTGAGAGAACTCCATTGATAATCCAATTCTTGAGTTGGTAGTTAATTTTATTCCGCTACATTAATTTTAAAAACTACCATCGCGTTTGGCGGGAATAATTCAACCCCCCTTCTTGTCCATACGAGGACCTTAAGGTTAACAATCTGGTATCAGAGCGAGGTCTCTGATTTTTGGACAACCTCGTAGTTGTAGAGAAAAGATCCCTTAGTATGGCCAACAAGGGAATGCTCCCCGAGGGACATTCGATTCATAGACCTCCTTTCTTTGATGGGACTAATTATCCCTATTGGAAAAATCGGATGATTGTGTTCATGCGAGCACAAGACTATGATAGTTGGAAGGTCATTAACAAAGGTCCCTATGTGTTACCTCCCAATGAGGATGGATGGGAGGAAGAGCATATTAAGAAATCATGTGCTAATTATAGAGCTATGAATATTATTCAGTGCGCAATACATCCTAATGAGTACTCATGAATCTCTATGTGTTCATCTGCACAGGAAATGTGGAACAAGCTCACGGTCATCTATGAAGGCACTTCAGAAGTTCGGGAAACAAAAGCAAATATATTGGTGCGAGAATATGAGATATTTGCTATGAAGACCAAGGAAAACATCTCAGAAATGTATGCAAGGCTGAGTGAGATAACAAATAATTTGAAGGCTTTGGGAAAGGAGTATTCTAATCAAGATTTGGTGAGAAATGTGTTGCAGTCCCTCACACCTCCATGGCACACCAAGGCGACCATCATCGAAGATTCGAAGGATCTCACCACACTCACGGTGGATCAACTGATCGGATCATTGATGACATATGAAATTAACATCATGAAGCCAGTTGAGGAGGAGAGCAAGAAGAAGAAATCCATTGCATTAAAGGCATACCCAGAATCGTCGCAAGACAGTGATGGAGGCTCATCTATGGACAGCGATGAGAAAGAATTGATGGCTCTTGTAACAAGTAATGTCCAAAAATATTTCAGAAGAGCTAGAAGAGATGGAAATCTTCCCAAAAAATTCATGAGGAGAAACTTCAACAAGAAAGGAGAATCGAGCAAGAAGGAAGAAATCATTTGTTATGAATGTTAGAAGGCTGGGCATATGAGAGGTCAATGCCCAGAGCTCCAAAAGAAGCTGAACAAGGACAAGCAAAAGAAAGGCAAAGCAATGAAGGCAACATGGAGTGATGAGGACTCGGATAGCTCAAGATTAGAAGGTGACAAGAAAGGATTGGGCGAGCAATTCCAAAATCTTTACTTTATGGCGGATGAGGATAACTCTGAGGTAAACTCCGATTCTGAAAACCTTACCCCTGAACAATGGCATTTACCTTATGTGGATTTGTTTCAGAAGTACAAGAAATCAAAACATGATGTTAAGAAAATGAAGAAGAGATTTTGTGACTTGTTCAACTCTACTAATCCATGTGATAGGTGTAGCTTTTATGAAATGCAAATTAAAAAAATCAAGGAAGAAAAAGAAGAGTTTCAATCTAATCTAACCTTGTATATGGATGAACTAGAGTGTTTGGAGGTAGAAAAACATCATGCATATGAAAATGTTGAAAAATCAAAAAATGAGAATGATCAATTGGCAAAAGAGTTGGATGATTTGAAATTGAGATTGAGTGAATGTGAGAAATCAAAAAAGGAGTTGGAAACCAACTTGAAAGATGTTGCTAAAAAACAATTGAAAGGAAAAGAGATAATTTTTGAACATGATGAGGCTAGCAATGAAAATGCTAGGAATGAGAGAATTGTTGTGGGACGCTCACCCACAAAGAAAAATTTGTTTGTGAATAACAAAGTTCAAAAATCATTTGATTCATATGGCTTTAATCATGTTGACTCATGCATGAACTCTTTTGTTGATAAATCTTACATGCATAGGAGTCGGTTTAGAAAGTCAAATGTCACATGCTTCTATTGTGGAATGTTCGGCCACTCAATGTCTGTTTGTGATTTGATGAGGGCCGATGATGAATATTTTGAAAGAAGAAATAGAATGCATTTCTCTCATAGTAGGACTAACACTTCGGGACCCAAGCTTGCTTGGGTACCTAAATCAACTTGAGAGTTGTTTTGATTGTACATGTGATGGGAATCGACGCCGAGCACTGACATTTTTATTTACATTTGTGTCCTTTCATTTGCTTTTATATACTTGGGAAAGTATATGCGCAATTGTAAGACTTTATCAGCCAATGTGTCATTCCCTTGGATTGTTTAGATTTTTGTGCAAAATGTCTATAGGTCCAGCAAGGGGGCCCTCACTCCTTCTCCATTGGTCCACCTCATCCATGTGGGGCTGGTCAAAGGCCTAGGTGGCATCTAGAAGGTCAATTGAACACATGGGGACACATGGGAGACAAGTGTGTTAAAATGTCAAAGGGAGGCCACCTACCATGGTCCATGGTCAAGGGGGCGCCCCCCTTCTTTAGGTAATTTTTGATTTTTGTTAAAAAAACCTATTAGAACTAATTAGTTCTAAACCTTGTATACCCCTCCTAACCCTATATCTAAGGGTAGTTATGGTCTTTTTTACTTTTCTATAAATCCCTTGTATTTTCCATTTGATAGAATTAATCATATGAAATTTTAGAAATTGGCATTTGCTCTCTTGAAGGGTGCACCCCTTACCTCTCTTCCCCTGGTTCATCTTCTTCCTCCAGCCCTCTAGGGTGTGATACCCATTCTCCTTAGCCCCTCTGAGTTCACCTCTGTTGCCGCCGTTCGTGCCGCCATCATGTCGCCACCGCCGCTACATCGAAGTTCTGTCCAAATCAGGATAGAACCTCTCCTCCAAAATTGTATCTCTGGTTCTTGTTGTCTGATTGAGCCCTAAATTTGAGAGTTTGTTCTGTCCATCTACTCTAACCTCCAGTTAAAATTTCATCTCATTTGGAGTCCATTTGATATTTTTCCCGTATTTTTGTTTGTCCTCTCAGTAATCTACCCTTTTGTAGACCTATGGGACAGAGTCTCCTTGTTGCAATTTCCCCACCCACTTATAAACTTTTAGAAAATCCACAAAACTTCCCTAGTGCTCCTCACGTATACCCCCTTCCACCATAATTTTTGTTGAGTCAAAACAAATCATTGAGCCCTCGGTCAAAGGTCTGTTTCAGGCAGATTCATCTCTGCCCTGTGTGTCTGTCAGTCCGGGTCAGAAACAAAAGGCAGTTTGCAGTCATTTTTATTTTTAATCCGTTCTTTGGATGGAGCCACCCAAAATATATGTTGTATATCTCTAAGTCCTCTATCCATCGGTATCTCTTGTGCATCAATCCGACATCGGATCTGGTCGTAGGAATTCTTTTTGTAAAGGTGTGCAGAGCAGATCCGAATTCAGCCAGCACAACTCAGTCCGGGAGAAAATTCAGAAATAAATATCAAAGGTCAACTTCAGCGACCGTCCCTTCAGGGAGTCGTTCAGGGACGCCCTGCCATCGTCCCAGCCAAGCGGCGCCTCCGGAAGATCTCAGGAAGGTAACGTTCCTTTGGAAACCGTTGCTTGCTGTCCAGTGAGTCAGCAACCGAGTTGGCACAGCACCGAGTTTGAATAGTGCCGAGTCTGACCAGCAAGCCGAGTTCATGCCGTACGCACCTCCAGATTACTACCCGTCAACCTAAGGTCGGTCCTCTTGGGCCCCACTTGTAGCCCTTTACCTCCCTGTGTGGAGTGGGTAATAAAATTCACTGTTGTAATTAACTTTTACCATTGTACCGGGAGTCACCGTACTTGGCCGGGAACGTCTTCCTCACGCCCGGAGCGTGGAGGTACACTCGCTACCCTCCTCGTAGGCATTACTTTACTCATATATTTTTGTATATGCCGCTGCATGAGTGATAGATTATCTAGCTTGTTATCATTTTATCACCGCTGCGAGAGCGAGAGTGAGTGACCGTCCCGTGACTCGACCCAAGTTAACGCGGAAAGGCCGATACCTGAGACTCACTACCGGTTTCTCAACCGCGCACGGTCCAACGTTTCCCTCACTTAGAGACGATCGTGAGCTAGAGTCCCAGGTCGCGTGTCCGTCCCGCATCAATTTGGTATCAGAGCACCAGTTGAGTCTAGGGTAGTATTTGGTCAAAAATAAAAAAAAAGTGTCATTTACGTCTAGTCATCGTCTAAGTCGGTGTAAGGTTGCATCTGCATACCATTGTTCGGTATATAAAAAGGTGTTGTCCGAACATTAGGCTACGCCTATCGGGAAGGCCGCACACTTACGCGAGTGATCTTCAGATCGATTAACTCCGCCACGTACCGAATCTTGGTCGTGTCTGGGTTGGTAGTCAAGTCAGCATTCCAACTTTGCATTACTTAGGGTCGTGTCTAGTGTTTTGTCCGAGTGTCGGCATGTCCATTCACTAGCATCCCAGTGTCCCATGGATGACCAAGGGGTCGCATCTTCTGCATGGTGGCGATACTATCTAAAATGGAAGGACCACCCGGACCACCCCAAAAGGCCCATAGTTCGGGACTTCTATGGCTCCGATAACCCGAGTGACTACCTAGAGTGGGAAGCCATTATGGATGACTACTTCGAGGTGTACATTATGTCCGGTCCCATGCAGGTGGACTTTGCCAAAAGGTGACTTTTCTATGAAGCTGTCGAAACATGGAGGGACATCAAATACTTCTGGGAAGATAGGAGACTAAGGCCCATCGAGTCATGGTGGGATATGAAGAGAATGCTTTAGGAGGGTCTACCTTCCCCACCCACCTACCTCCAACCACGGGGGTCATACCACTAGTCAACCCCACCAACTCACCCACAATCAAGTGGGCCACACTTCCAACCAACCTCGCCCCTTTACCTCCATCCAAGCCCACCAAAGCAACCCCAATCAAGTGGCCCTCCCTGTCGCCTCCAACCAACAACCCCTTGGCACCTCCGTCCAATCCCACCCAATCACCTCCAACCAAGTGGAAACCCCACTTATAGTCGAGTCTAGGTCCGCATCCGGGCCGAGAGATGAGGAGCGAGTCCACCCCGAGGCCCCTACTCCAACCCGCACCTTAGATGAAATCAAGAAAATGCTTTCGGATTGGTTGGAAAGGATAGAAAGGACACATGCTCCTTCATCACCCGTGAGTGCTCCATTGCCACTTTCTACTTCCGAACTTTATTCGGAACTATCTTATTTGGAGCCACCCAAGCCCGAGCCACCCATGTTTCTAACAGGTACGCTATACATAGTCGAGCCGCTTCTTAGTTGGCTCAAGGATGGCTTGGTCCCACCTCCTTACTCATCTATGGACCCCACCTTACCTCTAGTGTCCGTCAACTCCTACCACACGACATTCCGGTCTAGTCACCATGTTGATACATTGGGTGACCTTATTCTTGGTTTAATTTGGCAATGGAAGTTGACACACTTATTGGCCCGAGGCTTCGACCAACCCACTAGTCGTAGCTTCACCCATCCGGCCATAGGGTCCATTACCTCCGTGTGCACTGTGGGTTGTGTCACCACGGAGATTCTTCTATTCCTCCCGATATCGGCCGAGTCTGACTTCGTTCCCTTTTGCCCAAGGGAGGAATCCAATTTTCTATACATGACCATCGTCCCACCAACCACAATGTATGACGGCAATTATGAATTCTTAAATTGGGACCGAGTCATGGGGGGAACCACTTCATGGGGTCATACCTTCTTTGACCCTTTTGACTCCTTCACTAGTGAACCTCCCGAGCTATCATATTCACCCCACTTCTTCCAAGGAGTTCACTATCACACCCCTACCCCTCGGTCTAGTTGGCAAGCTGTACCTACGTCTAGGGGTAATGACGAGAGTAGTTTTGGATCTCCTAACCCTTCCCCACCCAAATCCCATAGATCGCCAATGCATGAGTGGTACATCTTAGGGTGTCTAAGAGTCCTCCATTCCGTCAACCATCGAGTACATCTAGTGTATGCATGGCACATATTCGGGTGTCCTAGTCCGCCGTCACACACGTACGGGTCGGACTAACATTAGGTTTGTTTAGGGTCTGTGTGAGTCTTTGTTTCGTCCGATTTGTTTGTCGAAGTGCATTGTGTGTCTGTGCGTACGTTGAGTCGAGTCGGTTTTGTACGCTCACGCTGTTAGTCCCTTTCGAGTATGAGACTTGTCGGACTATTGGGATCGGTTCTACTTCATATCGGATCTAGTCACATAAGGGACAAGCGGTGATTCCTAGTGAGTCTTCGAGCTGCCTTCCCTCATTTGAGAGTGACCCCACCCCGGAGTATCCACCTCTAGCCTCATTTCCTAGTAGCGTGTGCATATCGAATCTATACGGGATGAGCAGGAGTCGCTTACCTAGAGTGGAGCGTACTCCGCGCTTCCAGGTTCGGTGACGGATCCGCCGGAGCTACCCGAGCAGCCGTACCCCTTACTCGACGGGGTCGAGTTCTTCTCACCCGGGGAGAGTTGATGGGAATCGACGCCAAGCACTGACATTTTTCATTTACATTTGTGTCCTTAAGTTTGCTTTTATATCCTTGGGAAAGCATATGCGTAATTGTAAGGCTTTATCAGCCAATGTGTCATTCCCTTGGATTGTTTGGGTTTTTGTGCAAAATGTTTGTAGGTCCAACAAGGGGGCCCTCACTCCTTCCCCATTGGTCCACCTCATCCATGTGGGGCTGGTCAAAGGCCTAGGTGGCATCTAGAAGGTCAATTGAACACATGGGGACACATGGGAGACAAGTGTGTTAAAATGTCAAAGGAAGGCCACCTACCATGGTCCATGGTCAAGGGGGCGCCCCCCTTCTTTAGGTAATTTTTGATTTTTGTTATAAAAAAAACCTATTAGAACTAATTAGTTCTAAACCTTGTATACCCCTCCTAACCCTAGATCTAAGGGTAGTTATGGCCTTTTTTACTTTTCTATAAATCCCTTATATTTTCCATTTGATAGAATTAATCATAGGAAATTTCAGAAATTGGCATTTACTCTCTTGAAGGGTGCGCCCCTTACCTCTCTTCCCCTGGTTCATCTTCTTCCTCCAGCCCTCTAGGGTGTGATAACCATTCTCCTTAGCCCCTCTGAGTTCACCTCTGCTGTCGCCGCCGCTGTTCGTGCCGCCGTCGCGCCGCCACCGCCGCTACATCGAAGTTCTATCCAAATCAGGACAGAACATCTCCTCCGAAATTGTATCTCTGGTTCTTATTGTCTGATTGAGCCCTAATTTTGAGGGTTTGTTCTGTCCATCTCCCCTAACCTCCAGTTAAAATTTCGTGTCATTTGGAGTCCATTTGATATTTTTCCCGTATTTTTGTTTGTCCTCTCAGTAATCTGCCCTTTTACAGACCTACGGGACAGAGTCTCCTTGTTGCAATTTCCCCACCTACTTATAAACTTTTATAAAATCCACAAAAATTCTCTAGTGCTCCTCACTTATATCTTCTTCCACCATAATTTTCGTTGAGTCAAAAAAAATCATTGAGCCCTCGGTCAAAGGCCTGTTTCAGACAGATTCATCTCTGCCCTGTGTGTCTGTCAGTCCGGGTCAAAAAAAAAAGGCAGTTTCAGTCATTTTTATTTTTAATCCATTCTATGAATGGAGCCATAAAAAATATATGTTGTATATCTCTAAGTCCTGTATCCATCGGTACATCTTGTGCATCAATCCGACATCGGATCTGGTCGTAGGAAATCTTTTCGTGAAGGTGTGCAGAGCAGATCCGAATTCAGCCAACATAACTCAGTCCGGGAGAAAATTCAGAAATAAATATCAAAGGTCAACTTCAGTGACCGCCCCTTCAGGGAGTCGTTCAAGGACGCCCTGCCATCATCCCAGCCAAGCGGAGCCTCCGTAAGATCTCAGGAAGGTGACGTTCCTTTGGAAACTGTTGCTTGCTGTCCAGTGAGTCAGCAACCGAGTTGGCGCAGCACCGAGTTGGAATAGTGCCGAGTCGAACCAACAGGCCGAGTTCGTGCCGTACGCATCTCCAGATTGCTGCCCGTCAACCTAGGGTTGATCCTCCCGGGCCTCACTTGTAGCCCTTTACCTCCCTGCGTGGAGTGGGTAATAAAATTCACTATTGTAATTAACTTTTACCGTTGTACCGGGAGTTACCGTACATGGTCGGGAACGTCTTCCCTACGCTCGGAGCGTGGAGGTACACTTGCTACCCTCCTCGTAGGCATTGCTTTAAACGTATATTTTTATATATGCCGCTGCATGAGTGATAGATTATCTAGCTTGTTATCATTTTATCACCGCTGCGAGAGCGAGAGTGAGTGACCGTCCCGTGACTCGACCCGAGTTAACACGGAAAGGCCGATACCCGAGACTCACTGCCGGTTTCTCAACCGCGCAGGGTCCAACGTTTCCCTCGCTTAGGGACGATCGCGAGCTAGAGTCCCAGGTCGCGTGTCCGTCCCGCATCAGCAGGTCTGTCTAAGAGCCAAATGGAGCAAATGGTACCTAGACAGTGGATGCTCCAGACATATGATGGGAAATAAGGAACTCTTTTCAAACCTGAAGGCAAAGGATGTTGGACTGGTTACTTTTGGCGGAAACGACAAAGGTAAAATTGTGGGAATTGGACGAATAGGTAAGGATTCAAATCAATGCATTGAGGATGTCTTGCTTGTGAATGGTTTGAATCATAGTTTACTTAGCATCAGTCAACTTTGTGACAAGGGTCACAAAGTCATCTTTGAAAACACACACTGCTCCATTGTAGATAAGGTGTCTCATGAAATAAAGTTCATTGGTGTTAGAGATGGAAACATCTACTCTGTTGATCTTGAAAATTCTCAAAATAAAAATATTTGTTTGGTTGCAAATAAATCAGATGATGCATGGTTGTGGCATCGACGACTTGGTCATGCCAGTTTTAGTGTTCTCTCTAAAATGTTTCGAAAAGATTTGGTAAGAGACTTACCAAAGCTGAATTTTGATGCAAATAAAATTTGTGATGCATGTGCTATGGGAAAACAGACAAGAGTGTCTTTCAAATCTAAAAATATTGTCACCACCACTAGACCCCTTGAACTTCTTCACCTAGATTTATTTGGTCCCACTAGGACACACAGTCTTGGAGGAAAACTTTATGGGTTTGTTATTGTAGATGACTACTCAAGATTCACTTGGGTATTATTTTTAACCCATAAGAATGATGCTTTGCAGGAGTTCGAAGATCTTTGCAGGAACTTACAAACTGATAAGGGGTATCAAATTAAAGCAATTAGAAGTGATCATGGAAGAAAATTTGATAACCATGACTTTGATGATTTTTGCAGGAAACAGGGGTTTACACACAACTTTTCGGCATCTCGAACCCCACAACAAAACGGAGTCGTGCAAAGAAAGAATAGGACGCTCGTGGAGATGGCGAGGATAATGCTTTCTGAAAATGGGTTACCAAGGTATTTTTGGGCCGAGGCAGTGAGCACGGCTTGTTACATCATCAACCGTGCCATGGTAAGACCCATACTCAAGAAAACTCCATATGAGTTGTATAAAGGTAAGAAACCTAACATTGCATATCTTAAACCTTTTGGTTCTCCATGTTTTATCTTGAATAACTCTAAAGAACATTTGGAGAAATTTTTCGCAAAGAGTGATAGAGGTATATTTCTTGGTTATTCCTTATCATCTAGAGCATATCGAGTATATAATCTACGTACTCTTGTGCTAGAGGAAAGCCCTCATGTTATCATTGATGAATACACATTAAGAATGTCTGACAAAGATAATCATTTTCTTAATATAGGGCATGAAGATGGAGAAGAAAAGAAAGACAAGAAAAATCAAGATGCGGATCAAGCAGAGTCTAGCAACAAAAATGATGAAGCTCCAACCCAAAATGAGGATTGCAACAAGAATGATGAAGCTCCAACCAAAAAATGAGGAGCTCCCCGAGCAATGGATGTTCCACAAGGACCATCCACAAGACAATGTCATAGGAGATGTGGAACAAGGCATAAAAATAAGGGCTTCAATCAGGGAAGTTGAAGAATTTGATAATCTTACATTTCTTTGTAATATTGAGCCTAAATCTGTAAATGAGACATTAAATGATAATTTTTGGATCTTGACTATGCAGGAGGAATTACACCAATTCCAAAGGAATGAGGCGTGGTTTCTTGTGCCCAGACCTAAGAACCACCAGGTGATAGGAACTAAGTGAGTTTTTCGAAACAAACTTAGTGATCAAGGGGTGGTGATAAAAAATAAAGCTCGGCTTGTAGCCCAAGGTTATAGTTAGAAATTAGGAATTGATTTTGATGAATCATTTGCACCCGTGGCTAAGCTTGAGGCTGTCAGAATATTATTTGCCTTTGCATGCTCAAAGAATATTAAAATCTTTCAAATGGACGCTAAAAGTGCCTTTTTGAATGGTGTAGTGAAGGAGGACGTCTATGTTGAGCAGCCACCGGGTTTTGATGATGATAAGCATCCGGACCATGTATTCAAACTTGACAAAGCACTTTATGGTCTGAAACAAGCCCCCCGTGCGTGGTATGAAAGGTTAAGTACTTTTCTTTCAGAAAATGGCTTCAAGAGAGGTAATATCGATCAAACCCTTTTCATTAAGAGCAACAATAAACACATGCTTATTGCTCAGGTATATGTTGATGACATTATCTTTGGAGCCACTTCTGATTCATTAAACGATGATTTTGTAAAATTGATGCAAGGGGAGTTTGAGATGAGTTTGATGGGAGAGTTAACATATTTTTTGGGTTTGCAGGTGAAGCAGTTGAAAGATGGCATCTTCATCAATCAAAGAAAATACACAAAGGTGCTCATCAAAAAAGTTCAAATTCGACAATGCAAAGCCACACAAGACGCCTATGTCAACAACGGTGAAATTGAATAAAGATGAATAAGATAAGTCTGTCGATCAGAAAATCTTTAGAGGAATGATTGGTTCCTTATTGTACTTGACTGCTAGTCGGCCAGATATCATGTTTAGTATTTGCATGTGTGCAAGATTCCAATCTGATCCTAGAAACTCACACTTGTTAGCAGTCAAAATGATTTTTAGATATTTACTAGGCACCACGGATTTTGGTCTTTGGTTTCCACGTAGCTGCACTTTCGATTTGGTAGCTTACACGAATTCCGATTATGCTGGGTGTTTAGTGGATCGTAAGAGGATGAGCGGGTACTGTCAATTTCTTGGAGGTTGCATGGTCTCATGGGCCTCTAAGAAACAAAATACTGTGGCATTGTCAACTGCCGAAGCCAAGTACATGGCGACGAGTAGTTGTGCAGCCCAAGTGCTTTGGATCCAACAATAATTAGTTGACTTTGGCATTTCTTTGAATGACACACCCATTCTTTGTGATAACACTTCTGCGATTAATCTTTCCAAAAATCTTGTTTTACACTCTCGCACAAAGCACATAGAGATTAGACACCACTTCTTGCGAGATCATGTGAGTAAGGGTCATTTTGAACTTATCCATGTAAATACAGAAAATCAACTTGCAGACATCTTCACAAAACCCTTAACTCCTGAAAAATTCACTCAAATAAGGAGAGAACTTGGAATTTACTATTTGAATGAGTAACTGTGCTTGAATGCCATGATTTCTCCGGTATCTCAAATGGTGTTTGTGGAAAGTTGGATTATGTCCATCCGGAAGCTTTCACTACGCGTGATGGCGGTCTTCGGACCTATGTTCTCCGCCACATACTGGAAATCATATTGCATGAATTAACTTTCAAATCCTTGCTTGTTTGCATGTATATATATTTATAGAAGACCATTTCTTGAAAATCTTCTATGACCTCACCTCCTTGTTAAATAAAATGCTTTGATTTTGATCATTTGTGAATCATGACATATACAAAGGGGGAGGAACTATTTCCAATTGTGCATACATTTAGGGGGAGTCATAGCTATAGTATGACAAATTCATGTTCTACATACATAGCAATTATCCACGCACTTTGCACAAGATGATGCATATGACTTTAATTAATAAGGACTTCAGAACTTCTTTTCAACACTTTAAGGAAAATAAAATTTCTACATGAAAATGAAGAGAATAGTGAGGAAAAAGCTGTCGACCCCAATCAATAAGTGGAATGTGGAACTGAGAAGTCGAGAATCCCCATTGAAACAAATGAGTAAACTCGCGTCGAAAAGTGAAGCCAAAATCCACAAGATTCAAAATTATGATGAATCCTAGTAGCCGGGAAACCCCATTGAGACACATGAGGTGACTCACGCCGAATGGTGAAATCCAATAAAAATAAAAATAAATTAAGGGGGTTGTGCGAAACTACCAAAAGTCGAGGATCTAAATGGAATTGTAGAAAGGAAATAACCCTCTAGTGTTTTCAAGAAATTCTGCCAATATCCATATATGCTTGAAGTTCATTGCTCATTTTCACATATTTCACTTGGGTATTATTGTGAAGTTTGTATATCTTGAATCTGTTCTTATCATGGCTTATGCAGTGCTTCAAACATATGCATGCACTACCTTTTTTGATTATGCCTCATGCTCTACACTATGACTTGAATCAAATGCTCTTTTCGTATCCTTCTATCCCATTGAGGAGGAGATATACATATGTACATGCATGCTTGTATCTCATGCTTGCTTGCTTGCGTGCGTGAGTATCCCAGTTCATTGATATGGTTGGTTTTCATGCAAAATGCTCCAGCTCTTGTGTTCCCCATTTTTTATCATGCCAAAGGGGGAGAAAAATGTTTAGATTTTCACAATGTTTTGTCATCATCAAAAAGGGGGAGATTGTTGGGTATGTGCTCTCACATTATTTTTGACCCTAGTTTTAATGATAACAAATATTGCGAGTTTGTGGGAGCAAAACATTGTGTGTGGTTTAATGAATTCAAAACATTGTGTGTTTGGAAGAGCATGTGCTTTATAATGACATTTGGTTACATTATGATGGGATAATGGTCCTCATTTGATTGTGTGAGTGCATGGATTTTAATGGATCAATCATGTTTTTGGAATAGCATCAATCGCTCCATGTAAGTGCTCATTCATGTGTAAATGAATATCCCTCACTTGAGGTTTAGTGTTATTGAGCATATGTGAGTTTCAAGAATGTCAATTGCATATTAAAGCTTCCATGACCTTGTATTTGTCAAACATATTTTTGTTGGTTGATGATGGAAGTCAATTTCTTGTTAAAGTGTGTTCATTACAGTACATTTGAATGATCAAGCTTAAAATGCCATATTTGATGCTCATATGTTGATTATAATCTAACCGCTTGTTTAATCATGTGTTTCAGGTTAAGAAATCATGGTTGATCATCATGGAACTTTGGTAACATTTAAACATTTATTTTTCCATGCATTTTTAGTGGTTAAATAGGTTTTTGAAACATATATTGGCATGGGTCGACCCTAGGGGTCGACCCTTACTGCTTCTGGTTCGGCCAGAAGCACAGCAAGGGTCGACCCCAGCGGTCGACCCCTGAGTGCAGATTTATTTTTTGGCCCCCGGCCGACCTCTGTCTGCCCGAGGGTCGACCCCAAGGGTCGACCCTTCCGGAACGGGATTTACGGGAGACTTTAAAACTCATTGAAAACCCTTTCAAACATTACCAAAATAACCCCCAATGGTTCCTAAACATAATAGGGGGTTTCTAACATGTATTGGGAGGGTTTTATGTGTCTTTTGTCCACTCCTCTATATATATGAATGTGAACTCCGAATTTGGTGTGGTGAACCCTAATGTACTCATTTTCTCTTGTCTTGTAGGTGAAGAAAGGGGGAAAGGAAGGAGAGGCTCCTGCAAGCTTGATTTCATCTCCAACGAATCATTTTTGGAGATCGTGGAAGAAGAGAAAAAGGAGCGGATCGACGAGAGGAACAAGAGGATGCTTGAATCGCCGTCGTCCGACCACTCTCCAACTTGAGGCTTAGAGAAGACATTCTACAAACCCTTTCTACTCTTGGGGATTCACTTCTTCATCTTGTTTTCATTCATTTGAGTCATTTTCCTTTGGTTCACAAGCATGTATTGAACACATCCTTTATTTTTCTTGAACTCTGACCTTGTGTGTGTGTTGAACCATCGGTGAACGGTAGTCATTTGTGGTGTTGCGGTGTTGCAGCTCGTGTTTGTGGTTAGATCCTTCGTGGATCGTATAGGAGACGTCATCTCTGTGTCTCTTGGAGCAGAAGCTCCGTGCGCTTCATTTGAAGCGAGTGGATCCTCACCGTTTTTGTGAGGGGTGGACGTATGGAGCCCGTCGTGGTCCCGAACTGAAGTCCCGCGATCAATGACACCCAAGAGGGGGGTGAATTGGGTGTTTACCAATTTTAAGAAAACTTTTGGCCTTTCCAAAATATGTGATAGAATGCTAGTTAACAGATTCAAAACTATTTGTACACAAGATGGATTTATCAAACTTAATAGATGATAATATAGATTATGCAAGATATACGAAGATAAATCCGGAACAACAATTAACACTAACACTCACTTAGAATGGAGGTCGAGGAAAAGGAAAATTCAAACCATAGTGCACAGCGGATTTTTAGGTGGTTCGGATGTAACGACGGCAATCCTACTTCCACCCCTCACAAAACCCGGTGAGGCTTCACTCAAGGATAAATCCCCAAACGGAGACGACGCTCCACACACACATGCAGGACGACGCATGCACACACACACGGGGACACGCCCCAACACACACACACACACACACGTAGACAAGGTCTCCAACACGATCCAACAAGCGGATCAACAAAACACACACATGCTGCGAGAAGTGTAGCACTCCACACACGCAAACACTAAGATCTGGATAAAACCACACACACATGCAGATCTAAGAAGACCTACGCACACACGAATCAAATACGACACACACACACATGACCACGGATCCAACAACGATCCACACACACACACACACAAGTTCTTGCAGTTTATGATGGAACACAAATTTGAAACTCAAAGCACAAGACACCAAAATAAATAAACCACAGTTTAGAATGCTCCTGATTTAGGCTCCCCCTGAGTGTATGCTCCGGATGTTTGCGTTGATTCCTTCTTCGCTTGAATGGCTTGAGACTCAGCTTGAATGGCCTTGTATTTGATGTAGATCTTCTTGCACGGAATACTATGCACTGCTACAATACTTCTTTCTTCTTTCACTTGGACAACCTTCCCTTAAACTTTTCTTGAGACCATTGCTTGATTGGAACTCCTTGGCTTGAGAAGATGCTTGAATGGCTTTAGTTGGTGTTAGAACAGCTTCGATCGGATGATGAACTTGTTGAACGGAATGTTGTTCACAAGCGTTGCAGCAATCTTCATTTGATAGCTTTCCTCTCGATCTCTTCTTGCTGATTTCTTTCTTCTTCAGTTCTTGGGAGGATGAAGGCTTCGAAATGGATCTTGAACCCTCAGCTATAGATGAAGCTTTTGCCCACGGATCACTGTTCACGGCTACAGTTATTCTCCTCTTCCTTGAGCCACCTTGATCTCTCTTTGTTGATTTCTTCTCTTGGAGTCTCTTAGGGTTTATGACCTCAAAGAGAGGTTTTATAACCCTTGGAAGGTCTATGGACAAGCCCTAGACCAGATCCACAAATTCTGGAGGGTTTGGTGGCTTTGGGATTAAACAATATCAAGAGGAAGGACTTTCCTCGAAGTGACAAAAAGTCAACAAAGATGTGCAGATCGGGGCTGGCGGTCAACCAGCGGTCATGGGGCGGTCGACCGCTACCTACTGCAGATAGAACTTTTTGGTTCTGGGAAAACCGGTGGACCAGACGCCTAGGGGCGGTCTACCGCTACCTGCAGAATCTGGAATTTTTAGGCTCTGGCAATTCTGGTCGATCGGCCAAGGTGTGTTGGTCGACCGGAAAGACCTATACATGTAAAAATGAAGTGTTAGCTCAAAGAAACATGTCCATAATTCAAGGGCTTCATGTGCATATCAAATCCCCGCGACCTGACCGCGCAGGTCGATCCGCGGGCGAGGGCGCATGATGGCCAGAAGGGTTTCATGTTTAATGTGCATGAATGAGGTGTATTAAGGAGAGGTGTATGAGATACACATGGTGAGATCGATGCTAAGACAAGGTAAGAGTCTCACCAATGGTTCTTGACAGTAAATGACATATACCACATGTTTTGGATTGTAGAGGAGCAGGGTGCTGATCCACACATTTGGTTCACCAGGTGATGCCATGAGTTTAATCTTGCAAGCAAGATAGTCAGGGTTAATACCATGCTTGCTCACATTAAAGAGGTTATGAAACCTCTTGCCTCTTGTAAAACTAACATATGCAAACCAAGGATCAAGACCATGCAACCGTTGCCATTTCCCATCTCAACCATACATAGATAACAAGAGCATGAGCAATCAACCACAAGTTTAGTTATCATCACTTAATGACACATTAAGTTTAGTTATCATCAAAACTATAACTTAACAATCACAACAATCATCAAAACCATAAGTCAACACGAATCATCTAAAAATATCTCTCCCATCTGTGTGATTGT
This sequence comes from Amorphophallus konjac, assembly GCA_022559845.1. Taxonomy (NCBI): domain Eukaryota; kingdom Viridiplantae; phylum Streptophyta; class Magnoliopsida; order Alismatales; family Araceae; genus Amorphophallus; species Amorphophallus konjac. The sequence continues at coordinate 357,394,075 of CM040122.1, forward strand.
GATTTGTGTGTTTGTTCTTCATGTTCTAATCGTGTGAGAACGGAGAGGTTGAGAGAACTCCATTGATAATCTTGTGGTTCAATTCTTGAGTTGGTAGTTAATTTTATTCCGCTACATTAATTGTAAAAAATACCATCGCGCTTGGCGGGGACAATTCAGCCCCCCTTCTTGTCCATACGAGGACCTTAAGGTCAACATACCCCTTTGCTTGATTTCCATAACTGGTTTGTCATTGCAATGCACTTAGATAGGGGGAGTAAGTGTTTCATGTATTGATTTACATTTCTCTCATGCATAATTTGCATTTAGTCAGGGGGAGCCAGTACCAACTTGGCATTATTTGATTGCATGCCATTTATGATGGAAAACTCAAAAAGTCCATGCATACATTTAGGGTCAATTTGTATTAAAAAAATAGTTCTGGAAAAACTCAAACTTCTCTACCGTACATTGTAGATGCTCTCTTCTGGTTGAATCATTCAAGTCGACTTAAAAATTGCCCAAGTCGACTTCCCAGCTGCATTATGAAAATAATGCCTTCTGTGTTGAATTCAAGTCGACCTAAAGACTTCTCAAGTCGACTTCATCTGATTTAACTAGAACTTCTGAACATCATGCCTATCTGATCTGTTCTCATCACTTCTCACTCCATAGATCTGAGATTGAATGACTTGCTCCAGTCTCTTTTGATTTCAACACTCTGCATTTGCTAAAAAGGGATGCTCCTTGAAAAACCCTTGATCATTTTTTTGGGGGGGACCTTAACCCTGAATATTTGTTCCAAAATCCAGCATCCTCTGAGAGGGAGTCTCTCTAATGTCTTTTGCTTACATTTTTTTGGGGGAGTCTCTTCCTATTGGTATCAGACATTCTTAAAAACTGTCATCCATGTCACTCCTACTAAAGCTTGAAACTAGTCTACTTGAGCATTCTTAAAAAAAACGGTCTTTCTTGTTGAATCTTGCTAAAAATACATTGAAGCACAATGTGCTTAGAATTATTCCAATCTGTTCACCAATTCATTAATCTGAGCAAACCTATTGAGGAATCTTCTTTAATAAGACCATATGATAACCCATGAATGAAACTGTTGGTTTGAGCTTAATGAATTCAAGAGTTTATAAATTGAATTTCCTAAAAAAGGTTGTATTCAGAACTTAATAGGTCTCAACCAATTCCCACATGTTGTTCTTAAACATAGAATGATCTGAAAAATTCCAAAGGGCAACACTTGATAGAAATTGTGAATCAATGCTCAAGGTAGAGAAATGGCTAAAGGTTCACTGAGAAACTAGATCCTTCATCAAAGAAATGAAGTGAACTATGTCATGAGGTACCCTTGCTATCTCTGCTCAAGTGAAACATGATAGTTAGTCTCACTGAGTAACTAGGGGTGCTGGCGTCTAATCAACGTGTACCCTTAAGTCAAAAGGTGTGGACTATACCTGAATGTTCTTAAAAAATTATGAGCCAAAAAAAATTATGAAAATATGACCAAAAAGGTCAGAAAAAGTGTTGTAACCCTAAGGACTAAATCAGAACTGTCAAATATGTTTAATCTCAATACTAGTCTTTAGTTACTTCTAAGGGAGTCATTGATTTTGAATAAGTAGGGCTAAGGAAGGTTAAACAAGATTTAATCATGTAGTCTTGGTTTATTTCTATTATGTCTGAGTGCAAAATGTTTCAAAGAGTTTCATTGATAAACTCTAAATTTATTATACTTAAACCAAGTAGAAAATAAGGGCTGCATCATAAGAGATCATATAACAGAAGAATATGAAAATTGATAGCTTAACTAATGGATGATGCTTCAGACTGTGATTCTTACTGATGCAATGTCTTCTTGAACTCCATGAAATAATTTTGTCATCACAGAATTCTGATGCTATTCTCAAAATTCTGAAATACTTGAATGGCCTGTCACTACTACTGGAATTCCTTGCTTGATTCCTTGCCTGCTGATATTTGTATTGCCATTATTGAAAATCTCATCACTTGCTTACACTGCTGAACATTCCCTCTTCTCAATTGGTATCTGACCCTGCTACTTTTGATGAGGTCCTATTCAGTTCCGAACACTCATTGTCTGGACTGTTTGTCAATTGCTCACCCATTCCAATTGCTTACCCATCACTTTGATGTTCCTTCTTTCTCTCAATTGGTGTCTGAATCTGTGGTTCTAATGAAGTATGAATCCTTTATCACCCATCACTTGTCTGGAATTGCTCATCTCCACTTTATCTGCCAAGCATCGAACTCCATTTTTTTTTGCTGATGTCAAAGGGGGAGTGAGTTTGTTGAGTCATTATGGATTAAGGGGGAGAGAGTGTGTTTAGGGGAGAGATCATTTGAGTCAAAGGGGGAAATTCTTTTGCACGAAGGAAAGAATCATAGTTGAATTTACATGCCATAATGACTGGCATAATGACTCACAGCTGCCATCATCAAAAAGGGGGAGAATGTTGTGCATGTGTGGTTCATGCTTTATCTTCTTTGTGTTGATGATGTCTAATTATGAGTCATTAGTGTAATATTGATTTTGATCCAACTATGATTCAACATGTTAATTGTCATGATTCATTATTTCTATACTATCATGGTACACGTGAGACCTTCATAAGTGTAGAGACTTTATTTTATAGAGTCTCATGTTTAATCTCTTGAATAATGAATGAAATCTTAATATGATGATATATTTTATTCCCCTTACATAAGAATAAATGAAATCTATTGAAAGCTCGCAGAAAAAGAATAGCAGTAGAATAGTCCTTCAAGGACTGCGTCGACATAGTGAACAGGTGGCGTCGACGCACCAAAGCCGTGCAACAGCAAATAGCAAGAAGCAACGCGGTTGTTCATGGATTGCGTCGACACAACAAGCATATGACATTGACGCACTTGGTACAAGCTACCTTAAAAATCATGCCAGCAGCCAGCAAAAGAAGTAGGGCTATGTTGATCTCAAGGCACATATATGCAAAGGACCAGGAGCCAATCAAGGCTGGAAGAAATCCAAGTACAAGAGCCTTCAGGAGTCAAAAAGCTCAAAGGATAAGGTTACTACGTCAACTCCATGGCGTCAGTGCGTCAACACAATGGGGTTTACAGGAACATATGTACAAAGCTGACAAATAGCTCACCCAACTGTCAAATGATAAATAAGGTTGAAGTTAGCAAAACCAACAGAGTTGCGTCAACATGAGACTCATACTCAAGTGATATTGCATGTTTCATAACTAAGAAAAGTGCAATAGACTCATACTCAAGTGATATTGCATGTTTCATAACTAAGAAAGTTGTGCTTACACAAGGAGTTGACATAGTCATGTATGTAGTCAAATTCACAATATACGCTCAAAACAAATACTCCGTGAAAGTGTATGTGTGCAAAAAAAAAGTGCAATGAATCTTAAACCAAGAATATATAGAATTTCTAAATAACACCCAATGATTTCTTTCCACTCTGTATTTTCACTTCAGATCCTTGTCTATCGGTAGCTTCGCACAACCCCATTTCATCCTTTTGAATGGATTTCACCATTTGACGTGAGTTTCTCCATTTATTTCAATGGAGATTCCCGGTTACTAAGATCTGTCACTGGTTCTCAATTTTTCACAGTGGAAACTCACTTCACCTTTTGATCCGAGACTCCTCACTTGTTCAGTGGGGAGACCCGGTTACTCAATTCCATGGTACAATTATTCTCAAATTTTGGTGGGGCAGGTAACTTTTTCCTCACGATTACTCTTGATGACATGTAGAGACTCGAGTATCTAGAATAAGTGTTAGACAGAAATTCCAATATTCTTGAGATTAACAGACATTAAGCACACCTTATTCAAAGTGTGGGGGTCTTTGTTTCAGGTGTATGCTGTGAATTATGCTACAGACATAAATATTTTCTCCCCCTGAGTGTATGCACTCTTATAGAATGTTTCTCCCCCTTAGTATATGATATGTATCACATCGAGCTTGAATCAATGCACCATTTATTTAGCAAGGAAGATATGGCCTTAGAAGCTTCAAGAAATGGTTTGATACTTTATATACATTCAAGCAAGCAAGGGAGAAATATCTATTCAGACAAGTTGATCTCTGGTACGAGGTGGAGTCTTCACTAACGCATAGTGAAGGCTTCCAATTGGACTTAATCCAACCTTCCACAAATCACCATTTTATATACCAGAGGATCATGGCATTCAAGCACTCAATATTATAGTATATGTCACGTCCCGACGTGAAATATCAGAACGCGGTAGTAGAAAGAGTTAATAATAATATGTTGATTTCCAGACATGATGTGCCAAGGCTAACAATCTAGATACATCCAACATACGCCATCTCAGAGCAAAGGTAGAAGGAATATAATCCACCATAGTCAAACAATTCCACTAATTAAAACATAACATAGTCAATAACCATCATTCCAACACCAACAATTCATATCTAATGACGTAACAAAATTTACATAATAACCGACTAAAAATTATTACAACTCTCGGCCATGACTACATTCTCAGACTAAAACTATCTAGTATAGACTCAAGCTATCTGGCAGGTTCGCTCCAAGGTCTTCACTCTTGCCCATCCCCATCAGTCTGAGAGTCCTCACCTGAGCTACCTGAAAAAGGGGGGAAACAACTGGGTGAGTGAACGCTCAGTAGGTAATAACAGGCAAGTTTAAATAATTAACCATTTTCAATAATGTGATGCGATAATGAAAAGATAATCAATAACGAACTACTCAAATAAAAGAACAAGAATATAGCATATCCAAGAATTGGCTGATCAGGTGTGTAACAAGCAAGTCATGTAGATATCTCCACGAGGGAGGAGTTCAAGAGAAAGAACCAAGTGAATGGAACGCCATAGACATCACGCTAGTCATGCACTCGGTGCAATACCTCACCATGATCGGCACAATACGCCGAGCCACCGGTACCGCACACGGAGCACGACACGAGCCACCTCAGCGTCCATCTGGCTCGGAGATAGCCTGGAGACTCCGCCATGAGCCACCCATTTATTATATTTAGCTAGACTTTATGTGTGTGTAATTTGTATTTATTTCGTTGCATTCGGTTTGCCATTTTGAGTGTAATAGGGGCTTATGAGCATTTCGGACCCCGTGGGCCCCACGGGTCCCCCGGGCCCCACCACATTGGGCCACCTCAGCCTAGGGTCCCACGTGGGGTCAGTCAACATGCCACATGGGGGCATCTAGAAGTTTGAATGCTAAATGGACACATGGGAGACAATGGACTAGAAAAGTCCACATGGGAGGCCACCTACCCCCACCACCTAGTCCACCCTCTCTCCTTGGTCCAAGGGCCGCCCCCCTCCCCATAGTTTTTTTATAATTTTTGTGTGATGTGTCACACTCCATCCCAACCCTCCATTCCCATCCCCTAGATCCAATGGTTGTGGATGGATGTGAGATGTAAGGTATTTAAACTTGTATTTTCCATTTTACTTGAATTAATGCCATTTGAATCCAACAAAATTGAAGAGCAAGGGCTGGTGCGCCCCCCTCCTCTCTCCTCCCTCTCCCCCTTGGTTGCTGTGAAGGCTTCCATTCTGAGGTGTGAAGCCTCTTGTATTAGTTCCGACGATCGCCGCCGCCGCCACGAGCCGCCACCGCACCGCCATCGCCTTCAACGAAGTTCTGCCTGCGCAGTACCACAGCAACTTCCACGAAATTTCCAACTCCGCCACGAGCTCTGATCGACCTGAGGATTTTACTGGAGGTTCCATAGGTGTCAAGGATGTCCCAACAAAATTGGTTTGTCATTCAGATCCTATTCCATATTTTTAGACTATCATCCACTCTTCCATTTCAGTTCTGCCAGCAGCCTGTCTAGATTCATCTCCGCCCTGAGTTTTAGGTCTTAGGTCCACTTTTTGTTTTTTTTTGGTTCGCCCAATTTTACGGGAGTTTCCTTCCATCCACCCCTTCATCCAAAATTTTTATAAATTTCTAGTTCGTCCATTTCATATTTTCTAAAAATCTTTCTCAGTCCCAGCTACAGTTCTGTCCCCCTGTTCCCAGATCCGACCACCAGTCACTCCAAAAATCATATCAAATCGCCACCACCTCCAAATCCAATTACAAAAATGGTCCCCATTTCGTGGTTTTATTCCCTACAACTGTGAAGAAGAGCTCAAAGCTTGATTCTAACGGTAAGCAGGCGGTCAATGGCCATTTACAGGAAACTCATATGCTGATCTGATATTTCGAGAGCTGTGCAACAGAGGATTGAAAAATAGTTAAAGCCTAGTTCCGCAGAGGTTCAGAAGATTCCACTGGCCCTAGGTTGAAGGATTTTGAATCCTCTTTCCAACGGCACTAGTTTCATCACATTCCGACGACGGGGCTGATCGCAGCGGCCGTTTTCGCCGGAGCGCGCGCTGCTAAAACAGCAACCTCAGCTCGTGGACAGCAACTTCAAAGCTTGGAGATCGGGACCGATCGACCCCCGATCGGTGTTCCCGGCCAACCGCCGGCCGTGGAGGCGCGCCACCAGGGGTCCCCATCATAGTGGGTCCCACCCCCGCAGATCCGGAGGACAGCGCCTTCCGTGGGCCCCGCGGGCCCGCAGAACCCGCCGTTCGGAAAGCACGAAAACGCGGAGTTCGGCACCGCCGGGCGACATCAAGATGCTGCCCGTCAACCCAATTCGCGTGATTCCCGGGCCCCGCATGTGACCTTTTACCTCCCTGCGTGGAGTGGGTCAAATTATTGTACTGCTGTAAAATTGTGTTAACCGGGGGTCCGTGATTGGCCGGGGTTGTCTTCGCCACGCCGGGTGCGTGGAGGTAATGGTCCGAACCTCTTGGCGTTCATTTGCTTAGCTAGTATACGGTCTTTTGCCGCTGCCGAGAGTGTAGGTACTAGCCCGTGTGTCCATGTCACCACTGTGAGAGTGAGTGTGACCCGTCCCGTGACTCGATCCGAGTCCGGAAGTTGAGTCGGACTACCCTTGACCTCCGCCGGTTCCTTAACCGCGCACGGTCCGCGCTTTCCCTCGCTTGGGACGACGAGTGAGCTTCCACTTCTGTTAGCGACGTTTTGCCACTAGGAGCTCGTAGTGTCGGGCTTAGTGTCTCCCTGGTGTGTGCTGCTGGTCGCGTCTTCATCTAGAGTACGAGGGTGGCACCTAATAGTGTCGTCTCCCGTGTCCGTCCCGCATCAGTTTGGTATCAGAGTAAGTCGAGTCTAGGGTAGTCTTTGCATATGTCTTGCATGCATCATGGTCTAAGTCGAGTCTAGGACCATCATTATTTTCAAAACAAAAAAAAAGTGTGTTTTAAATTGCATTTGCACCCTTTATTCGGTATCTTAAAAGGTGTTATCCGAACGTTAGGCTACGCCTACCAGGAGGTCACACACTTGCGGGAGTGATCTTCGGATCGATTAACTCCGCCCCGTACAGGATATTGGTTTAGGTCTAAGTGCATCATTTAGTGTGTGTTTGCATTAGTCGGTGTCTTCTAGGTCGTGTGTCAGTTGCATGCCCACCCGTCGAGGTACCCAATACTCGCCACCACCACCTATGGCGGAGTCCCGAGCCCGTAGTTCCGATGAGTCTTCCACGGCCGAGATGTTCCGGGCCATCATGGATCGTTTAGACACGCGTATGGATGGTCTTAGTACGCGTATGGATGGCATAGGGACGCATCTAGAAGGGCGGATGAAGGCCCTCGAGGATCGGGCTGAGAGTTCGGATCAGTCCATCTAGGGCTTAGTTGGGAAGATTGCCATCCTAGAGAGGGGCCCAGTAGCGGCGCAACCCGTGCCGACGAATGGCCAACAAGAGCCGGTGCAGCAACCCGCTGTGCCAAGGGCTCAAGTGGAGAATGTTCGGGTTCAACAGGTGCATGTGGTGGATGATTATGCATCTGATAATGATCATGGGGGTAACGGTCGTCGTCATCAACGACGGAATCATGATGACGAGATGACGACCGCATTCTTAGGGGTGTGCGTGCGGACCCTCCCACTTTTAGCGGGTCCTTGGACCCTAGGGTGTATTTAGATTGGGAGGCCGGCATGGACCGGTACTTCGAGTGGTTTGAGATGACGGACCACCGAAGAGTCCGATACGCAAAGATGAAGTTGCAAGGGCAGACCCAAACTTATTGGATCAATGTGGAGAGCCTGCTCAACCAGCGACGTCAACCCCAGATCGGTACTTGGGATGATATGAAAACCAAGTTGAGGGAGAAGTACCTTCCCGCCTCATATCGCCAACGTCTCATAGACAAGTGGCAAAGCATCTCCCAAGGGAACCGATCCGTGACCGAGTACACCGTCGAGTTCGATGAGTATTATTTACGGTGCGGGGTCACGGAAGAGAGCACCATGACGATATCCCGCTTTTGGAGAGGTTTGCGGCCCAATTATCAATATGAACTCTTTTACCGCAATGCCACCACTTTGGAGCAGGCATATCAGATTGCTCTCGATTCGAGGCCGAATTTGAGTCACCCCATCGGTTGGGCTCCTTTCCCCTTCGTAGTGTCGAGTCTCGTGGCTCATCTAGCACGTATCCGAGGGCCCCCATGGCACGACCTCAGGAGCCCGCTCGCCCCGAGCCCTTTGCTCCTAGGCCTCGTCCTCCACCCCCGAGGGACCTTCCTCGTCCCCAGCATCTTACGGCCCCACCCATAGCTCGTCCACCGGCACCCGCACCTCCTGCACGTCCTTTGTTGCCTACGCCTCCTATCCGTCGAGAGGATAAAGGTAAAGGACCTATGATTGGGGAGCCTAGTGAATCACGGCAGTAGTGTTATCGCTGCAATGGGTTTGGCCATTTCGCCAACCAGTGTCCCACCCGCCCATCTCTTCACATTGGGGACACACAGGCCGAGGATACCACCCCTACGGGCCTCGAGTTAGTCAGCTATGAGGCAGATGAAGAGTTAGCTGACGAGTACTATGAGATGGGAGGTGAGGCCCAGGATGTCCAGCAGTCGGGCGATACCCACGTGGGGGTCGTCAGATGTATCCTCACCCAGCCACAGGCCAGTGATGACTGGCGTCGGACCACTATCCTTCAGGTATTCTGTAGGCTGGGAAAGCAAATTTGTAAGGTGGTCATCGATAGCGGGAGTTGTATCAATGCAATCTCCATGAACGCTGTCGCTTGTCTTGGTCTCACACCCGTAGACCATCCTTGTCCCTATCAGGTATCATGGGTGGATACCACTTCCATTTCGGTCAGGCTGCGGTGCTTGGTCCCGCTGCAGCTCCACTCCTACCGTAACGAGATCTGGTGTGATGTCCTTCCCATGGAAGTGGGCAGTATCATTCTTGGTAGGCCGTGGTTATTTGACCGGGATGCCACGCTCCATGGCCGGTCGAACACCTGTACCTTCGACCGCGCTGGCCAGCGGGTCACCCTCCAACCCGTTCGGCCCAGGAGCCCATCAGTCAGGGGTCCTACTGGCCCTAGTACTCCGAAGCCTTCCGTTCCCGGGCCTAGTACCCCATCCCCAGCTCGGGCTATGACCGTTACCTCTGGCCCAGGAGAGCCCTCGACGAGGAGATTGATGATGATTAGCTCCCGGGAAATGGAGCAGGAGCTTAGTCAGGGCTGTCCGGTGTTTGCCATTACGGTCCGAGAGGTGGAGCGGGACTCCGAGGGTGAGCTCCCACCCGAGGTTGTTCCCATTCTGTAGGAGTATGCTGATGTCTTTCCCGATGAGCTTCCCGAGGGACTCCCACCTATGCGGGATATTCAGCATGCCATCGACCTTGTTCCGGGCTCTTCTTTGCCCAACCTTCCTCATTATCGAATGAGCCCCACGGAGCATGCCGAGCTTAAACAGCAGGTCGATGAGCTTGTGCAGAGAGGATCTGTCCGGGACAGCATGAGTCCATGTGCTGTACCTGCATTACTCGCACCGAAGAAGGATGGCACATGGAGAATGTGTATTGATAGTCGCGCCATCAATAAAATCACTGTGAAGTACAGGTTCCCTATTCTCCGCCTGGATGACATGCTAGACATGATGGCAGGTGCCACTATCTTTTCGAATATCGATCTTAAGAGTGGCTACCATCAGGTGAGGATTAGGCCAGGTGATGAGTGGAAGACCGCATTTAAGACCAAGGACGGTCTATATGAGTGGTTGGTCATGCCTTTTGGGTTGACCAATGCCCCTAGCACTTTCATGCGACTCATGACTCAGGTCCTTCGACCTCTCATTAGAGTCTTTGTAGTGGTGTATTTTGATGATATCCTTATCTATAGCCGCACCACAGGGGACCACTTAGACCACCTTCGGCAGGTCTGTCTGCTTCTTCGACGAGAGCAGTTGTTTGTGAACCCACAGAAGTGTGCCTTCATGACACCTCAGCTTACCTTCTTGGGTTTCATTGTGTCTAGTACTGGGGTCTCCGCCGATCCGGAGAAGGTCCGGGCCAATGTTGAGTGGCCGGAACCCCGTACCGTTCATGATGTCCGCAGCTTTCATGGTCTTGCGACGTTCTATCGTCGCTTTATCCGCGGATTTAGCTCCGTCACAGCCCCGATCACGGATTGCATCCGTAAGGGCACATTTGTATGGACGAAGGCCGCTTCTGTCGCCTTCAAGGACATCAAGGAGCGCATGACCCAGACACCTATCCTTCGACTGCCTGATTTCTCGAAGGTGTTTGAGGTCTCTTGTGATGCATCGGGTGTTGGGATCGGAGGAGTTTTGAGTCAGGAGTCCCACCCGATTGCATATTTCAGCGAGAAGCTGAATGACGCGAAACTGCGATATTCCACGTATGATAAAGAATTCTACGCAGTTGTTCTGGCTCTTAGGCATTGGAGGCACTATCTTTTACATCAGGAGTTTGTTATATACTCCGATCATGAAGCATTGAGGTACCTCCATTCCCAAAAGAAGCTTAACTCGCGTCATAGTCATTGGGTCGAGTATCTCCAGCAGTTCACCTTTGTGCTGAAACATAAGGCTGGAGTGGAGAACAAGGTGGCTGATGCCTTGAGTCGGCGAGCATGTTTGCTTACCACCATGAGTGCCGAGGTCATAGGGTTAGAAAAGATGAAGGAGGCCTATGTTGATTGTCCTGACTTTGGTCAGATTTTTACCACCCTCCAGGCCGGACCCTCGAGAGACCTTGATGAGTATATGCTTCAAGAGGGTTACCTCTTTCGAGGTAGCAGGCTATGTGTTCCCCGAACTTCGGTTCGAGATTTCTTAGTGTGGGAACTACATGCGGGAGGTCTAGCCGGCCACTTTGGTCGGAACAAGACTATTGAGGCAGTGGAGCATCGATTTTATTGGCCGAGCTTGAAGCGCGATGTTGCTAACATCGTGGCTCAGTGCCGTACATGTGCTACGGCCAAGATGAAGAAGCAAAGCTCGGGCCTTTATACGCCTCTCCCCGTGCCTGATGCCCTGTGGCAGGATGTTAGTATGGACTTTGTTTTGGGATTGCCACGTACCTCCAGGAAGCATGATTCGATCTATGTGGTGGTTGACCGTTTCTCGAAGATGGCCCTCTTTATTCCTTGCTCGAAGACTTCGGATGCTTCGAGGGTAGGCCGCCTTTTTCTTACGCATGTGGTGTGCAAGTTCGGGTTGCCTCGCACTATAGTGTCTGACCGTGATGTTAGATTCACTTCCTACTTTTGGAAGACACTATGACATATGATGGATACTCACCTCAAGTTTTCCACTGCATATCATCCCCAGACAGATGGTCAGACCGAGGTGGTCAATAGGAGTCTGGGAGATCTTTTGAGGTGTCTAGTTAAGGACCGCATTGGGGATTGGGATCTCATTTTACCTATGGCTGAGTTTGCATACAATGATTCGGTGAATAGGTCTACCGGCATGAGTCCATTTGAGATTGTCACAGGTCGTAGGCCTAGGAAACCCGTTGACCTTGTCCCCATGCCTATCCATGCTAGAGTGTCGGAGTCAGCCTAGTCGTTTGCTAGGCATGTTAGGAGTTTGCATGATGACATCCGTCGTCACATTGAGGCCAGCAATGCACGGTACAAGGAGTTAGCCGATGCCCACCGACACCACCGAGAGTTTCATGAGGGCGAGTACGTCATGATCAGGGTAAGACCTGAACGGTTTCCTCTGGAACCGTTAAGAAGTTGCAAGCTCGCGGAGCCGGTCCCTTTAGAGTGTTGAAACACGTTGGATCCAATGCGTATGTTGTGGACCTGCCCGAGGAATATGGTATAAGCTCTACCTTCAATGTATCGGATCTTGTTGCATATAGGGACCCAGCGGTGATCCCTAGTGAGCCTTTTGAGCCATCTCCTCCCCTTGAGAGTGATCCCACACCTGAGTGCCCACTTCCACCTCCAGCCCCTTTTTCACGGCAGCGTGAGCATATAGATCGTATACTGGACGAGCAAGTGACAGTTACCAGGAGTGGATCTTAACCGCGCTACCTAGTGCGATGGAGAGGACGGCCCGCTACTGAGGACACTTGGATCACACATGGCGAGTTGTAGCGGATCGATCCTGACCTTTTGGAGCGATACAGGAGCGATGCAGACCCTTACTCGACAGGGTCGAGTTTCTCCCACCCGGGGAGAATTGGTGCGGACACCCGAGCAGTTGATCGGCACGATACGCCGAGCCACCGGTACCGCACACGGAGCACAACACGAGCCACCTCAGCATCCATCTGGCTCAGAGACAGCCTGGAGACTCCGCCTTGAGCCTCCCCATTTATTATATTTATCTAGACTTTATGTGTGTGTAATTTGTATTTATTTCGTTGCATTCGGTTTGCCATTTTGAGTGTAATAGGGGCTTATGAGCATTTCGGACCCGTGGGCCCCCCGGGCCCCACCACATTGGGCCACCTCAGCCTAGGGTCCCACGTGGGGTCAGTCAATATGCCACATGGGGGCATCTAGAAGTTTGAATGCTAAATGGACACATGGGAGACAATGGACTAGAAAAGTCCACATGGGAGGCCACCTACCCCGACCACCTAGTCCGCCCTCTCTCCTTGGTCCAAGGGCCGCCCCCCTCCCCTTAGTTTTTTTATAATTTTGTGTGTTGTGTCACACTCCATCCCAACCCTCCATTCCCATCCCCTAGATCCAATGGTTGTGGATGGATGTGAGATGTAAGGTATTTAAACTTGTATTTTCCATTTTACTTGAATTAATGCCATTTGAATCCAACAAAATTGAAGAGCAAGGGCTGGTGCGCCTCCCTCCTCTCTCCTCCCTCTCCCCCTTGGTTGCTGTGAAGGCTTCCATTCTGAGGTGTGAAGCCTCTTGTATCAGTTCCGACGATCGCCGCCGCCGCCACGAGCCGCCACCGCACCGCCATCGCCTTCAACGAAGTTCTGCCTGCACAGTACCACAGCAACTTCCACGAAATTTCCAACTCAGCCACGAGCTCTGATCAACCTGAGGATTTTACTGGAGGTTCCATAGATGTCAAGGATGTCCCAACAAAATTGGTTTGTCATTCAGATCCGTTCCATATTTTTAGATTTTCGTCCACTCTTCCATTTCAGTTCTGCCAGTAGCCTGTCTAGATTCATCTCCGCCCTGAGTTTTAGGTCTTAGGTCCCATTTTTGATTTTTTTTGGTTCGCCCAATTTTACTGGAGTTTCCTTCCATCCACCCATTCATCCAAAATTTTTATAAATTTCTAGTTCGTCCATTTCATATTTTCTAAAAATCTTTCTCAGTCTCAGCTACAGTTCTATCCCCCTGTTCCCAGATCCGACCACCAGTCACTCCAAAAATCATATCAAATCGCCACCACCTCCAAATCCAATTCCAAAAATTTTCCAGTTTAGTGGTTTGATTCCCTACAACGTTTAAGAAGAGGTCGAAGCTTGATTCCAACGGCAAGCAGGTGGTCAATGGCCATTTACAGGAAACTCATATGCTAATCTAATATTTCGGGAGCTGTGCAACAGAGGATTGAAAAATAGTTAAAGCCTAGGTCCGCAGAGGTTCAGAAGATTCCACTAGCCCTACGTTGAAGGATTTTGAATCCTCTTTCGAACGGCGCTGGTTTCATCGCATTCCGACGACGGGGCTGATCGCAGCGGCCGTTTTCACCGGAGCGCGCACTGCTAAAACAGCAACCTCAGCTCGTGGACAGCAACTTCAAAGCTTGGAGATCGGGACCGATCGACCCCCGATCGGTGTTCCCGGCCGACCGCCGTCCGTGGAGGCGCGCCACCAGGGGTCCCCATCATAGTGGGTTCCACCCCCGCAGATCCGGAGGACAGCGCCATCCGTGGGCCCCGCGGGCCCGCAGAACTCGCCGTTCGGAAAGCACGAAAACGCGGAGTTCGGCACCGCTGGGCGACATCTAATGACCCTCGATTTGGGCACTGGCCCAAATGAGAATAATTCGGGCCCATGAACTCAATGAGCTAGAAATCTGGATAGATTATTGAAGGATCCTTAGGAAATTGGTAACTTACTATAAGGAGATCAGAATTAGGTGAAACTAAAGCTCATGCGACGACCATTAGGTAAGGAACAACTTTGATGAAGAGTGTAACTTCTGAAAAGTAGGCCTAATAGGAGATAAGAAGGAGTTATGATAATGGGCCGAAATAGTTATAGAAAACATAATCACCCGTTAAAATAAAGATATCTTGATCCACAGTCAACCAAATGGGATGAAACTAGGCTCATTAGAAAGCTTGGGCCATTATCCCAAACTCTTCTGTTGACATAGAAACCCAATTCGCACTAGAACCCAAGGTTCTTAGCCCATTTGCTGCCAGCCATCACGAAGAGGTGTGACTGTTAGGAGAACTCGGATGTAATTAATGGGAAATTCATAACTTCGTCTGTGGTTAATGAAATGACCTGAAACTAAGGCCATAATTCCAAGTGAGATGTAATCTACAACTTCTATGTTGAGGTTAAGGTCAAATACTGCCTGGATACTGGAGCTATACCACAATTACCTCAGGCTACTGAAAGGTCACCACTGGAATGAGGGAGAATAAATGATAATATTGTAAAAATCATAACTCGGTCTAGAAATGAGGAAATTTGATGAAACCACCTCTGAAAGTTATATCTATAAGTCCTCATGATTTCATATGAAGACACCCTAACCCAAATCCCAACATACAAATGCGTCCACTCGCATTTATGATCAGGTAGACGAAGGGTCGCGACTGGAACACGGGAAATGAATGTTAATGTTGCGAAAATCATAACTCATGCTAGAATTGATGAACTTCGATGAAACCACCACCAAAAGTTAGATCCAGAAGTATACTTGATTTCATATGAAGACACCCTAACCCAAATCCTAACAGACAAATGCGCGCACTCGCATTTATGATCAGGTATACGAAGGGTTGCAACCGAAAACATGCAAAAATCATAACTCATGCTAGGATTGATGAAAGTCGATGAAACCATGACCCAAAGTTAGATTAAGAAGTCTTCTTGATTTCATATGAAGACGTCCCAACCTAATTCCCAACAGAAAAGCGTGCATACTAGCATTTATGACCGGTCGTCATAAGGTCACACCTGTTCAACCCGAAGGGATGCTTAGCATTAACCCCTCTTTAAGCCAGCGACCTGGTAGTTGGGCTGAATCTTGCTGGACGTGGGACAGGCCTTGGGAGGCTTAAAACCTATATAAAGAAGCGGGTTCCTGGGGTGATCAGACTTTAGCAACATCTATCCTCAAACACCCACCATCTATGGTTTCTCTCGGGTAAGGAAGAGAAGTGAGGAACCTTGGCATTTTGTAAAGGGAGAACCTACAGTGAAGTCTTGGGTGGATCTGGGGTGTGGAGCTCATCCCCAGATCGGAAGGAAAAGCTTTGGGGGGGGGGGTCTGGGGTGTGGATTTCATCCCTGGATCGTCAGTTTACCATCTCAAAGGTAGGCACCTAACCTCAAACTTTAGGGGTCGATGATGTATTAGAATGGTTTTGAAAAAAAAAATTCTACACTCTAAAAGAGGGATTAAGGGCATATGGGGACCACCATCATGTTCATTCTGATTCTATCATTCGTTAAGTTCTCTTGGGTTTCATAAGTCCCCACAGCCCCTAGGAAAAAGGGGTCTGTGCATTTTTGTAAGGTCTGTCCACTCTTGTCCATACGTAGGTAAAAAGGGGTCCATACATGTTTTAAGTAAAGTCCGTGCATGATTTAGTAAAGAAGGTCTATACATGTTTTAAGTAAAGTCCATGCATGATTTAGTAAAGAAGGTCCATACATGTTTTAAGTAAAGTCCGTGCATGATTTAGTAAAGAAGGTCCATGCATGTTTTAAGTGAAGTCCATGCATGATTTAGTGAAGAAGGTTCGTGCATGTTTTGAGGAAAGTCTGTACGAGTTTGTATTAGCCATGGGAAGGTCCATACATGTTTTAAAGTAAAGTCTATGCATGATTTAGTGAATAAGGTCCATGCATGTTTTAAGTAAAGTCTGTGCATGATTTAGTGAATAAGGTCCGTGCATGTTTTGAGTAACGTCTGTGCAAGTTTGCATTAGCCATGGGAAGGTCCATGCTTGTTTTAAGCAAAGTCTGTGCATGATTTAGTGAATAAGGTCCGTGCATGTTTTGAGTAAAGTATGTGCAAGTTTGCATTAGCCATGGGAAGGTCCATGCTTGTTTTAAGTAAAGTCTGTGCATGATTTAGTGAATAAGGTCCGTGCATTTTTTGAGTAAAGTCTGTGCAAGTTTGCATTAGACATGGGAAGGGCCATGCTTGTTTTAAGTAAAGTCCGTGCATGATTTAGTGAAGAAGGTCCGTGCATGTTTTGAGTAAAGTCTGTGCAAGTTTGCATTAGCCATGGGAAGGTCCATGCATGTTTTAAGTGAAGTCTGTGCATGTTTTGTAAAGTCTGTGCATGTATTATAGTAAAGTCTGTGCAGATTTTATAGTAAAGTCTGTGCATGTTCTAGTAATGGTAAGGTCTGTGCATGTTTCGTGAAGTCTGTGCATGTTCTAGTGAAGTCGGTGCAGGTTTAGTTCAAAACATAAGCAGGGTCTGTGCAAGTTTCAGTAAAGTCTGTGCCTATTTGTAAAGTCTGTGCATGTTTTAAAGTAAAGTCTATGCACTTCTTGTCCATGCATAGGTAAAAGAGGTCTGTGCATGTTTTGTAAAGTCTGTGCATGTTTTATAGTAAAGTGTGTGCATGTTCTAGTGAAGTCTGTGCATGTTCTAGTGAAGTCAGTGCAGGTTTAGTTCAAAACATAAGTAGAGTCTGTGCATGTTTCAGTATGGTCTGTGCATGTTCTGCACTGACCCAATTTTCAGAAACTAAGAAAAAGAGAATTTTGAGGGGGCATATTAATTCATAAAAATCTGAAAAATTATGAAATGATAGGTGGATAAGTTATTAACCCACTGTAAAAGTTTCATGTACCCAGAAATTCTGCACTTTCAGATATAAGTCATTTTCTATGCATGTGTAGCCTAGAAGGATAAACTGGTACTAACCTGAGCATGACTGCAAGTGTGCTTACCCCTCTTAAACTAGTAGAAGCACATCTATGAGCATGACTAGAATATTAGAAACACATCTGTGAGCATGATTAAATTATGAGAAGCATGACTGTGAGCTTGTTTGGCCCCTTAATCAATGAAAGCATGCTTGTTATGATAAAGTATCATACTAATATGTGTAAAACGAGATGTTATGTGAATGTGAATACAATGTAAATTATATAAATGGAAACAACAGCCCTCTGTGAGATAGGACTTCAGTCCCCGTGGGGGGGCGGCCCTGGAATAAAATCCTATTGATTCGGTCTTCGGTCCTCATGGGGGGTGGCCTTTGTGATGTGGTGTTACGTAACGTCTTGAGGCCACCAAGAATCTAGGTGGGAGTTCGCTCTCGGGTCTACGCAGTACTCTTTCGTTCGTTCGTTGTGTGTGTGGGACTCCTATGATTGTGGCAGCTGTTTGTTTCCATGAATGACCAAATGTGTCAATGTGGAATGTGAAATTTTGAAAATATGGAAACGTGAAAATGGGATACTATGTCTGGTCCTGCTGCATGCATGGGTACGTATATGATAGTTAAAATGTGTATTTCTCTCATGTGAGTTATTTTCAGCAGATGGTAATGAACGGATTATGCTATTGTTAACATCTAGAATATGTCTATGAAATGGCTATATAGATGCGAGTTAACCCCATTTTGTTTAGGCTGCCTACTGAGCGTCACACTCACCCCTTTGTGACACACGTGTTTTTTTTCAGGGGACATAGAGCAGGAGGTTGAGTTGGAGGATGCAGTTGAGGAGTAGTACTATTGCATAGTTTTTTTGGGTATGCTATGGCTGGGACTCTCTCTTATATGTATGATTTTGGGGTGGTGAGCTTATGTGGGCTCAGGGGTTTCTCTCTCTCTCATGTGAATGTATGCATGATTATATTTTGTGCTTCCGTGATATGTACGAAGTAATGTCTCGAGGTCCGATAGAAAAAAAAATGCCATAAATCTGGCAGTCGGATCTCGGGGCGTTACAGAGTGATATCAGAGCACAAGAGACAAACCATGGCTACAACCATTCTAATTGCCCGAGTAGTAGAAGAAGAGGTAGGCTAGAGTGAAAAAAGGGGTAGAGTATATTTAGAACCATTTCAAACAGACAAACCCTCATAGGTAATAACTGAAATCATAAGTATTTTAGGGACATATTAAGATAGGTTCTAATGAATACCTATGTATAGGTCCACTCAGGAGCAGATGGGCAAGAGGCCTAGGCAGGCAGAAGGAAGGCATGACAAGGATCAGGCTGGGGGTTCCATTATGTGTCCATTGTAAACGCACCCATCCGGGGCAGGAGTGCTGGAAGACAAATGGCAAGTGCTATGTATGCGGCGAGGCCGGACATTTTGCGAGGAATTGCCCAACGAGGGTTAAGCAAAAGCCAGTACCATAAACGGAGAAGATTCAGTACAGAGGGCGAGTCCATGCACAAATGCAAGAAGAGGTAAACAATACCCCTACCACAGCTGAAGGTACACTTCTTGTGGATAATATTTATGTAAGGGTTTTGATCGACCCCCGGGGAGGGCTACACACACACTTATATTCACTAGTTTTGCTAAGCAACAGAAGAACAGACCCCAAGTCCACACCAAGCTTGTGATTCCTACTATAGAGGTCGGAATTAATGGAAGGATAGTACGGCGGGGAGCGTACCTCCTAGATATGGCCTAGCGTGTCTCCATAGAGAGAGAAACCTGAAGCTGACCTCCCAAGAGGCATGGTAAGAAATGAACAAACCTGCCTAACGTAGTTGCAGCGAAGAGGACTATCTCGGACACCATCAAGGTCTGGGTAAGATATTTGTCAGCCTTAGACTTCAAGAAACTAATACCTAGGATCGCACTTTTCCTGTCTCTGACACACTTAATGCCTAGTAAGATATCTAGTTATGTTGATGACATGGATTCTTGGCAAAAATACTCATTGAATACCTTAAACTGATGACCCTACTCCTCAACTAGTTGCAAGATGCTTATTGAAGCTTATAAGGGGGTTCTGCTGTGGCTCATAGTGATAATTCTGTCATGAAAGATAATGTCCATTCAGCATTGACCGACAGTCTAGCTTCCCCACCAATTGCATCAATGGGTTGCCCTGTGTCTCACTAAGTTAGTCTTGAAGTCCTGAGTTGCATGCGGTATGAAACCGTTCCCTCATTTTAAGATTGTTGGGTGGGTATGCTTTAACATGGAGTTACAGGCTTTTGTAAAGCTCAGACATTTCAGTTCATATGTTTAAGAAAAATTGAAGGGGGACCATGTGCTCCTAAAGGTGTTTCTCCCATGGGAGTCTTGCGATTCGGGGAGAAGGGCAAGCTTGGTTCTAGATATATCGGGCTTTTCGAGATTTTGCAAAAGGCTGGCCAGGTGGTTTATCGACTTGCACTTCCGCCTGCCCTGTCACATGTGCATCCGGTCTTTCACGTATCTATGCCCAGGAAGCATGTCCCAGATGTCTCACATGTTATAAAGTATGAGCCCTTGGAGGTTCGAGCAGATATGTCTTATGCGGAGCAGCCCAGTGAGATCATAGACAGGAAGAAATAGGTACTGAGGAATAAAACCATCCGACTGGTGAAGGTTTTATGGAGAAATTCTCATTCCGAGGAAGCAACATGTGAGCCGGAGGACAAGATGTGCCAGGAATACCCTCAACTATTCGGCGAGTAATTTCTCCTAAAGAGGAAACTTTTGGAGTTAATTTCGAGGATGAAATTTTTTTTTAGGGGGAGAGGATCTAATGACCCTCGATTTGGGCACTGGCCCAAATGAGAATAATTCGGGCCCATGAACTCAATGAGCTAGAAATCTGGATAGATTATTGAAGGATCCTTAGGAAATTGGTAACTTACTATAAGGAGATCAGAATTAGGTGAAACTAAAGCCCATGCAACGACCATTAGGTAAGGAACAACTTTGATGAAGAGTGTAACTTCTGAAAAGTAGGCCTAATAGGAGATAAGAAGGAGTTATGATAATGGGCCGAAATAGTTATAGAAAACACAATCACCCGTTAAAATAAAGATATCTTGATCCACAGTCAACCAAATGGGATGAAACTAGGCTCATTAGAAAGCTTGGGCCCTTATCCCAAACTCTTTTGTTGACATAAGAACCCAATTCGCACTAGAACCCAAGGTTCTTAGCCCATTTGCTGTCAGCCATCACGAAGAGGTATGACTGTTAGGAGAACTCGGATGTAATTAATGGGAAATTCATAACTTCGTCTGTGGTTAATGAAATGACCTGAAACTAAGGCCATAATTCCAAGTGAGATGTTAGCTACAACTTCTATGTTGAGGTCAAGGTCAAATACTGCCTGGATACTGGAGCTATACCCAGATTACCTCGGGCTACCGAAAGGTCACCACTGGAATGAGGGAGAATAAATGATAATATTGTAAAAATCATAACTCGGGCTAGGAATGTGTCAATTTGATGAAACCACCTCTGAAAGTTATATCTATAAGTCCTCATGATTTCATATGAAGACACCCTAACCCAAATCCCAACAGAAAAATGCGCCCACTCGCATTTATGATCAGGTAGACGAAGGGTCGTGGCTGGAACACGGGAAATGAATGTTAATGTTGCGAAAATCATAACTCATGCTAGGATTGACGAACTTCGATGAAACCACCACAGAAATTTAGATCCAGAAGTCTACTTGATTTCATATGAAGACACCCTAACCCAAATCCCAACAGAAAAATGCGCCCACTCGCATTTATGATCAGGTATACGAAGGGTCGCAACCGAAAACACGGGAAATTAATGTTAATATTGCAAAACTCATAACTCATGCTAAGATTGATGAAAGTCAATGAAACCATGACCCAAAGTTAGATTAAGAAGTCTTCTTGATTTCATATGAAGACATCCTAACCTAATTCCCAACAGAAAAGCGTACCCACTAGCATTTATGACCGGTGGTCATAAGGTCACACCTGTTCAACCCGAATGGATGCTTAGCATTAACCCCTCTTTAAGCCAGCAACCTGGGAGCTGGGCTGAACCTTGCTGGACGTGGGACAGGCCTTGGGAGGCTTAAAACCTATATAAAGAAGCGGGTTCCTGGGGTGATCAGCCTTTAGCAACACCTATCCTCAAACACCCACCATCTATGGTTTCTCTCGGGTAAGGAAGAGAAGTGAGGAACCTTGGCATTTCGTAAAGGGAGAACCTGCAGTGAAGTCTTGGGTGGATCTGGGGTGTGGAGCTCATCCCCGGATCGGAAGGAAAAGCTTTAGGGGGGATCTGGGGTGTGGATTTCATCCCCGGACCGTCAGTTTACCATCTCATAGGTAGGCACCTAACCTCAAACTTTAGGGGTCGATGATGTATTAGAATGGTTTTGAAACAAAATTTTCTACACTCTAAAAGAGGGATTAAGGGCATATGGGGACCACCATCATGTTCATTCTGATTCTGTCATTCGTTAAGTTCTCTTGGGTTTCATAAGTCCCCACAGCCCCTAGGAAAAAGGGGTCTGTGCATTTTTGTAAGGTCTGTCCACTCTTGTCCATATGTAGGTAAAAAGGGGTCCATACATGTTTTAAGTAAAGTCCGTGCATGATTTAGTAAAGAAGGTCCATACATGTTTTAAGTAAAGTCCGTGCATGATTTAGTAAAGAAGATCCATGCATGTTTTAAGTGAAGTCCATGCTTGATTTAGTGAAAAAGGTACGTGCATGTTTTGAGGAAAGTCTGTACGAGTTTGCATTAGCCATGGGAAGGTCCATGCATGTTTTAAAGTAAAGTCTATGCATGATTTAGTGAATAAGGTCCATGCATGTTTTAAGTAAAGTCTGCGCATGATTTAGTGAATAAGGTCCGTGCATGTTTTGAGTAAAGTCTGTGCAAGTTTGCATTAGCCATGGGAAGGTCCATGCTTGTTTTAAGCAAAGTCTGTGCATGATTTAGTGAATAAGGTCCGTGCATATTTTGAGTAAAGTCTGTGCAAGTTTGCATTAGCCATGGGAAGGTCCATGCTTGTTTTAAGTAAAGTCTATGCATGATTTAGTGAATAAGATACGTGCATGTTTTGAGTAAAGTCTGTGCAAGTTTGCATTAGCCATGGGAAGGGCCATGCTTGTCTTAAGTAAAGTCTGTGCATGATTTAGTGAAGAAGGTACGTGCATGTTTTGAATAGAGTCTGTGCAAGTTTGCATTAGCCATGGGAAGGTCCATGCAAGTTTTAAGTGAAGTCTGTGAATGTTTTATAAAGTTTGTGCATGTATTATAGTAAAGTCTGTGCAGATTTTATAGTAAAGTCTGTGCAGGTTCTAGTAATGGTAAGGTTTGTGCATGTTTTGTGAAGTCTGTGTTGTACTCCTGGTTTTGATGATGACAACGATAAGCTAAGTGATATAACCACTTAAGTTTTAATGAATGTTCAACAGGAACAAAAGGATGCAGGGTGCTCGATGCGTCAACGCCACTATGAAGCAGCGTCGACGCAGCGGCTTAAGAGACGCCAATATACAAGGCAAGACAGGCTTGAAATACATGTTCGTGCGTGAACGCCACCAACTGGCAGCGTGGACGCAGCAGTTCAAATATCTCCGTGCAACCTCTGGAGTACCTTGGAAGCGTCGATGCTGCAGCTCGTTGGGTCGACGCAGCAGCTTGATGGATTGACAAGGTGACTAGAGGGTGGACGCAGCTGCACAATGCGTCAACGCACTCCTTGACGCAAGAAGGCTGAAGTCACTCAAATTTCAGCTGCTGGATCATCAATGCGTCAACGTCACGGGTTGGAAGCGTCGACGCAGCAGTTAAAAGACTAAGCTGGTTACTCGCTGGAATGTATCAATGCGTCAACGCAGCAGGCTGATAGAGTCAACACAACAGACTTAAATCTTGCTGGTAGAATGCCTTTGAAGGCTACGTCAACCTTTTGAAGCAAGTGAGTTGACGCCACCAGACTGTAGTTGCTGATCGTGCTAATGAAGGGCACGTGATCCGAGGTACCAGGATACTGACACGTGGACTGAGGCCTCTTGGCGGGAATCGTGGAGAGCGCATGTCGCCCTAATCGCTGCTGATATATAAGGAAGACTCCTCTGTCTGAAAAAACTGATCGTGATCGACAAAAGGAGAGGAAGAGTGAGAGCTTCCACGATCCAGAAGAAGAAAGGAAAAGAAAAGAGAGAGAAGAGAAGGAGCATAAGAGAAAGAAGAGAGAAAGAAAGAGATAGAGAGCTCGAGTAGAGTGAGAAGAGAAGCAAAGCCTTTTGAATATTTGTTCCTGCTGTTCCGTGGATCATATCCATCTCAGTTAGCTCTAGTTGAGAGCCATTGTCGTGCTACCATAGCTACAGTTTTCTGATTACTGTATTTTTCCTTTTCTTAGTTTCGT
This sequence comes from Amorphophallus konjac, assembly GCA_022559845.1. NCBI lineage: Eukaryota > Viridiplantae > Streptophyta > Magnoliopsida > Alismatales > Araceae > Amorphophallus > Amorphophallus konjac. Next base: position 357,417,946 of record CM040122.1, read on the forward strand.
TTACATTTCTTTGTGGTTCTTTCGATTGCCCTGTTGGGGATCGGGTTCCTCCTGTGGATTCAGGAGAAGGGAGATCGTGGGATCTCCGGTTTGCTCGCAGCAGGGTGCCGCGAGTGGGTTCCCTCCGGCTGAGGAGGAAGAGAGGCTAGACCTCTGATCTGCCAGCAGCTGGGAGCTGCTAGGTGTTTCCCTCCGGGCTTGGAGGAAGGGAGGTTGATTCCTCCGGTTGCAAGTAGCTAGGTGCTGCTTGTGGGTTCCCTCCGGTTGGGAGGAAGAGGGGAGGATGTTCCCCTGGTCAAGCTGTTTGACAGTAATTGTTGCAGACTGAGTCTGCTGTGCTAGTGTTACTAGTGGAAGCCTCACTCCGGTTGGGAGTGAGGGGTGGATGTAGGTCTGGAGGACCGAACCACCTAAAAATTATCTGTGCAGTGGTTTGCCTTGCTTTAGCTCCATGTCTTCTACCTTCCATTCACAGGTTGTGCATGTTTGGCCCGCTGCTTTATCTAGAGATTTATTTTTGAGCATTATATTCTGTTAAATGTGTTTGGGTGGTTTTACTCTGCATTCGCTCTGGTTGATCAGGTGGCTGCAGTATTGCAGGCCAACTGTTTGTTCATTTGATTGCCTTATCATTTCATCTTGGAAAGCTCATTAGTTTTAATTCCGCTTATCTGAGCCTTAGTTTTTTAAAATTGGGCCATATTCTATAGAGGGATACATTCACCCCCCTCTGTATCAAGGTCTAGCACCCTAACAATTGGTATCAGAGCGGTGTCTGCTTAGAAGGTCCAGCGACCTGCAGATCCGATCTTGCTGTCTTAGGTGCTAATTTTTTTTAGTGAATCATTATTCATGTTGCATTGAATCTACTTCCTATTTGTTTCAATGGCTCCTCCACCCGTCTTTAGTGGTTCTGATTTTAATCCGTTGCACGCCGCTCTCCATGTTTATGTTAATGCTGTTAATCCTGATCTGTGGAAATTAATTTCACAAGGTCCTCACACCTTACCTACAAAAGTGTCCAAATGGACCGACAGACACAGATCAAAGGACGGAGAAAATCAGGAAGCCTTTAATCTGATGAAAGCAGCTACTGACAGAGCTCGATGGTCTTGTTTTCATGATTGCAGGTCCGCTAAAGACATCTTGGATATGCTGAAGAAAATTCACAGGGCAAATGAGGACAGCTGCATGATGGCAGACAGATAAAATCAAGGCAGCAGTCAAGATGAAGATGATAATGAGGTAAATCCCTTTCAAAACTATACTTCAGATGATTGGGAAAATACTTATGCTGACTTGTTGGGGCTATATGAAAAATTAAAAAGGGAACATAAGAAACTGAAAAAGGGTATTAGGTTAAACAGTGTAAATTCCTCTTCATGTCAAAATTGCTTAAAATTGAAACAAATAAATGACGATTCTATATCTGAAATTCGTGAGCTTGAGAGTCAAGTTAAATTGCTAAAGAAAAAGAATTAGGATTCTGTTAACTCAGAACTAAGCAAGCTGAAATCTGAAATCTAAAAATGATTCTCTAAAATAATCTGCTAAAGGAAATGATAAAGAAATTGAGAAACTCAAACAAGAGAATGATTTGCTGATTGAAAAAATGAATGCCATAAAGTCTGTAAACATAGAATTACAGAAAGAGTGTGAAACACAACAAAGAGAAATGAAACAAACTGAAAATGGAAGAAAGTATGAAGTCAATTCAGAAGACCAGCTTCTAATAAATGAATTGGTTCAAAATGATAAGCTCAAGGAAGAAATTGAAAAATTGAAGCTGTTAAACAGTGCAATGTCTGAGAGACTTCTAACCTTAGAAAAAGGAAAAACGGTCTGTATTGAAACTCCTGAAAAATTGAGCAATCTGGAACAAGAAATTAAAAAATATAAAACTTCTAACAAGGTGTTAACTGAATGTGTGAATTGCAGTGAGCAAGAAATCGCCAGCTATGAGTTACAAATCACCTCCTTGGAAAATGAAATTCATGACTTAAAAAATTCCTTGTCCAAATTTGTTCATGGTCAAGAAAATCTAGATAAACTGCTAGGTGTTAAAGTCAATTTTCAAAAAGAAGGGTTGGGCTATAACCCAACAAAGAAAAAGAGTTTTGAAAATAAGATTCAAACTTCAGCTGTTCCAAATGTTGCCTCTGCTAGTTCAGCCAATCCTTCAGTGTTTCAATTTGCTGCTCAAAGAATTCTGAAGCCAACTGAAAAACAAAAAGGAAAGAACAAAATGGCTTCTGCTACTTACATGCATCCTGTTTTTAAATCTCATGCTAACAGGAAAACTCAAGTCAGAAATCATGAAGTTAAGAAAAAGAAAATGTCATGTTATTACTGCCATAGAATTGGACATTTGATGCATGAATGTAGACTAATAGAACTGGATGATTTGAATGCAGAAATGATGAATGCTAGGAAATATCTTGCTGTTCATTCAAAGAAAACTGAATGCTCTCATTGTGGTAGATTAGGCCACACCTTTGCTCAATGTTGGGTTGCAAATGGTAAGAGAAAACCATTCTCACATCAAGCTAAATCTTATGCTAACTAACATGTTCTTAATATAAACAAAGCTGCTTCTCTGAACCAGCATGTCAAATGTTTTAACTGTAACAAGTTTGGGCACAAGGCCATTGAATGCTGGCATGCACAGAGTAGAAAATCCAATTCCAAAACTGTACCTAGCAAACATAGTTTTTATCCTGTCAACAGAAACTTTCATGCATATGCACATAGAATTCATGCAAATAAAAATGTGCACAAATCAAAATTGAAATCTGGTACATCTGGCTGTCATCTTAGTAAGCAGAACTCTCTCTCTGCTAATAAAGTTCATAACAACAATAATTTACATAAGAAGACTTTGAAATCTGCTAACTCATGTCATTACTGTGGACAAATTGGGCACTCAATGCATAACTGTTCTATCATGAACTCTGATGACTATTTGGCACAGAAAAGGATGTAGGCAGTCCCAAAAGGGGCCAATTACTATGCAAGACCCAAAACCACTTGGGCTCTTGCTAGTGGAAAATAGGAAGGTGTCTAGCAGGTGTGCTTTGGATGGAATAAAAGGGGTTAATAAACCAAGGCACTCAAGAAGAAAAACCCCATATTAAATCTCTCAGGTAAATTCCCTGCATTTCCTATTCTCAAATTTATTGCATATCTTGTTTATTGTGATTCATGCATGATTATCAATTCGTGCACTCTATGAGTATTCATATCTCTCAATGCTCATACTGAATTGTCTGCTTAGACATTAGAATTAACTTGCTTCTGAGAATCAAAATAATGTTCAGTGTTCCATGGCAAACATTGCTTGCTCTGAGGGGGAGTATTGCTTTCCTTGCTTGTTATGATTATCCTTCTGTCAATCAATTCATATTGAACGAGATTTCAGCATGATATTTATCTTATTGGCATTCATATTTCCGTTCATGCATAATCAAAAGGGAAGTTAGCTTGGGTTGGAGATCTCTGGCTAAATGATGTTTTAACAGACTGAGATGAAGCTCCTGGCTGAATGAATGAGTTAACGTTGTATGAGGATGGGGTCGACGCTTGAGGCTGCTTCATTGAAAAAAAAAAACCCTTTGTGTAAAAGTGTCTCTGGCTGGTTGGATGAGTTGACGTAGCTACGGGATGGAGTTAACGCAGTGGGCATCTGCTTTTGGAAACAGCACTATTCTGTTTAACCGGGATAGTTGGATGAGTTGACGCTGCAATGTGACTAAGTTGACGCAGCTGTCCCTTAGTGGAACGTTGAGTTATATCTTCCTCTATTGAAAACTTCTCCTTGCATACATGCAGCCATTTCATTGCATATCCTTCCTCATTGACTTTGCTGACAGATCTCGAACACATTCTTGAAAGCCTTAAGTCTCTAATTGGTATCATCTGGTTTCTGAATTCCATCAGTCTTTCTTGTAGATTTCAATGGGCTATCCTGATCATAAATCTGAAAAATCTTGAACTAGAAATCTTCTATTATATGTTGTTATGAATGTCTTAAATAACTCATGTGGTTTAAGCTTTAATGTATTCAAGGAGTTTGACTTTAAAATCTCTTAACATATCTGAATCATGTCAAATAAACCTTAACCATCTGTCTCATGCATTGTCTTGTAAAATCTTCTGAAATCTGCACTATTGAATACATGACTTTAATTGGTTAAGTACATGGAATTATTATTGATCTAAAGTAAATGAATCCTTCTGAAGTGTCTAAAGGGTAATTTCTGTCAGAGCAATGACTTTGGTCACTGAGAAACACATGTCCAAAGGACTGTGTCATGAGGTACCTAGTTAACTCTGCAAAATAAAAATTGATTGCTAAATCAGGCAGAGCAATGGCATGCACACTGAGAAATACAACTCATATATCCAGAAATGACTTGGAGTGTGTCATGATGTGTAAACGCTATCTCTGTTCATATAAGCATGACAGTTAGTCACACTAAGTGCTTAAGGATATTGGCCTCTGATCAAGGTATATCCCTCAGCCACAAGGTGTGCACTGAACTAGAATGTTCGTAAAATTAGTACCATGAAGAGTTATTGAACAAATTAAATTATTTGAATATTGATGATAAAATCAAATTGCTACAACCCTGGACAAGTTCATATGACTTCATATCTGCTTGATTTCAATACTGGTGCATGTAATTCCAAAAGAAGTCAATAAATTCGATTGTGTAAGAGAAAGGGTGTTTAGGCAAGATAAGTATGAGGGCTTGGTTCACTTTTATTAAACCACGGGTTTAGATATTAATACAGAATTTTATTGATGAACTCTACATACATCATGATTAAACCACGCTGTTAATAAAGTTCATTCATAAGCTCTTATAATGGAAGACTTTGAAAACATGTTTTGGGTTTATGAGATTAATATCCCCTTGAGAATCCAATTAAATTTCTTCCATGTGAAGCCGATCTGAAATACCTGTGCTCACTGTTCTTGACTTCTCTGAACAGAATTTTCCTTGATTGTCACTGTGATTCCCTTCTCATTCTTTTCATAGGCTCCATTTAGTGAGGGGGAGTTTCATTATTAGATGCATCATGCTGCATAAGGGGGAGAATCTCATTCCTATCTGCATCACTGCGTAGACGCAATGTCACATTGGCGTCAACGCATTATGCCTCTCTGGCTACTTATCTTGTGTTTTCTGTTCACATATGCCTCACTGCGTAGACGCAATGCCCCCTTTGCGTCCACGCATTGCCTCTTATTCAATTTTTTTTCCCGGTTCACCCACTTGAATCGGCTGAACCGTTCACTAAAAGGGTCCTCGAAGTCTCTTTAAAAGCGAAATGTGACCGCTGCTCTTCTTCACTTTTTCCAAAACCCTTTTGTCGTTCGACCTCTCGTGTCCCCCAAAAATCCTCACAGCTCTCTCGCCTGTTCGATTCATCTCCGTGCCATGGATTCTCCAGCATCCACTCAAAAAGGGAAGCAGAGGGCAGAGAAACAACCAGGAGGCTCAGAATCAGCAAGAGGCACAATGGAGTCCCACTCTCAAGTAGCTCGCGAAAAGGGAAGAAGGAAGGAGACGGGTCCACGCAATCCAAGTCCGCCAACCAAAAGGTTAAAGGCATCAGCAGTCAGAAAAGAGAAGCGGAAGGGTTTATCTTCAGGTTCTGCAACCGGTCAGAAAGATGCAGGTAGCTCGCGTACAGTCACCGTGGAAGAACCTCTGAAGGTTCTTATTTCCCGGTACGTTGATGCTACTGATCATAATATGCTTGAAGTTTTTCCTCAGTTGTTTCCTATACTGGACCATCAGGGCTGGTGGTCGTTTGTCTCAACACACAAGACTTACTACCCCACCTTGGTCAGAGAGTTCTACCAGAACTTAAAGTATGAACCTACTGTTCCAAAACTCACATCCAGTGTTAGAGGTGTCAGTTTCGAAATCATAGATAAGCTGCTTGCCAGAGCATGGAAGGTTCCTAAGGTAGGAGTTCAGCTGCATGATTTTGAATATATGATGCGCACGAAGCGTATGAGCTCTTGACTGAGAAACCCAGTAATCACTCCGATGTCAGGGAAACCTACCTAGGCAGTCTCAAAGCCAATCATTTCCCTTCGTTAAATAGACTGCTCCACCACATTTGCACCTCCATGATCATACCACAGAGCAGTGGAAGAGAAAGGGTGATAGAGATGCAAAGATTTCTTCTCTACTGTATGCTAAAGAGAATACAGATTTCCCTGTCGGATGTAGCTATTCAAACTATGGGGTCATGTCTATCTCAGTCCAGAACCCTTCCTTATGCAGCCCCATTAACTGCTGTTTTTTCGAAAAGTTGGTGTAGACTTTTGCCCTAAGAAGAAAATTATCATCCCTCGAGGGAATGTGTACACACTTTCTTATATTCAAAAGTTTATGGGTTTTGAGGTCATTGATGGTAAGGCTGTCAGAACCCTTCCTAGTCAGAAATCAGCTCCATCAGAGATCGGTCATGCATCAAGAACAACCACTATGGATGATGGTCAAGTGCACAGAGTAGAAATACCGATTCCACCTGTGGTGAGTGAAGACATGCCAGAGGACAACTCCATGAGAGGAGAGCAATTTTTTGAGGCTTCTGAGGAACCGAGTGGCTCTGTACCTACATTAGAACCATCTACGTCTGGAGCCATTAAAGTTTATAGAAGAACCTCTCCAACTTGTGATGCAGCTCCACCACCAGCCACTGTTGAAGAGATGTTTGCTCACATGTCTATGATGCTGCAGCGTCAAGATGCAAAGATGGACAAGCTAATGGAGTTTACAAATTTTCATCTCAACAAACTGACTACTCGGGTTATATAATTTGAAGTTTCTGTCTTATCCGAGTGGCAAAAATTCCTACTCTCCAAGATGCTATCTGACCAAGCCACAAGGTCTGTCTTGAAAAACATATCAGTTCTTCTTGACAAACTCTCAACTCTAGTGAGCGACGTGCACAGCACCCAATCTTCATTTTGTCAATCTTTTGTAAAGGTTATTGATATATGTTATGATGTGAGGATAGGTGTTGAAACCCTCAAGAGTCCTGTCAATGCACTTCCTCAATGCATCAAGGTTCTTTTAGACAAGATTGACACTGTGACTGACACACTCAAATCTCTTGAAACTCAAGTGAAGAAATCTGATGACATGTTCTCTGCAATTGCACATGTGAAGACCACACTGCAACATGACTTAGCTGCTATATCTCAAGACATTCGCACGTTGCTGAGCAGAGATCAATCTACCACTCCACGTCAACCACCAAGTCAACCATCAAGGGCTCGCGGATCTTCTTCCAGTCATGCCAGATATTTCAATTGAGGCCTCGTGCCAGATCACATGTTACCCCCTTCATGATGATGTCAAAGGGGGAGAAAAGAGTTCAAAGCAGTTTGAGTGCAGCTTGAGTTCCTTTGTAATGACAAACGCATTGATAAATGATAGCATATAATTTACCTGTGATTTATCTGTGATACAACTGTGATACAATGTAATGAAGCTTCTTGAATCTTAGATACTTGAATCTTAGATACCTGTCCATGCGTTTGTTTTATGCCTCATCCTTAAAACAGTCCAGAGTTGCCATCATCAAAAAGGGGGAGATTGTTGTACTCCTGGTTTTGATGATGACAACGATAAGCTAAGTGATATAAACACTTAAGTTTTAATAGATGTTCAACAGGAACAAAAGGATGCAGGGTGCTCGATGCGTCAACGCCACTATGAAGCAGCGTCGACGTAGTGGCTTAAGAGACGCCAATATACAAGGCAAGACAGGCTTGAAATACATGTTCGTGCGTCAACGCCACCAACTGGCAGCGTGGACGCAGCAGTTCAAATATCTCCGTGCAACCTCTGGAGTACCTTGGAAGCGTCGACGCTACAGCTCGTTGGGTCGACGCAGCAGCTTGATGGATTGACAAGGTGACTAGAGGGTGGACGCAGCTGCACAATGCGTCAACGCACTCCTTGACGCAAGAAGGCTGAAGTCACTCAAATTTCAGCTGCTGGATCATCAATGCGTCAACGCCACGGGTTGGAAGCGTCGACGCAGCAGTTAAAAGACTAAGCTGGTTACTCGCTGGAATGTATCAATGCGTCAACACAGCAGGCTGATAGAGTCAACACAGCAGACTTAAATCTTGCTGGTAGAATGCCTTTGAAGGCTGCGTCAACCTTTTGAAGCAAGTGAGTTGACGCCACCAGACTGTAGTTACTGATCGTGCTAATGAAGGGCACGTGATCCGAGGTACCAGGATACTGACACGTGGACTGAGGCCTCTTGGCGGGAATCGTGGAGAGCGCATGTCGCCCTAATCGCTGCTGATATATAAGGAAGACTCCTCTGTCTGAAAAAACTGATCGTGATCGACAAAAGCAGAGGAAGAGTGAGAGCTTCCACGATCCAGAAGAAGAAAGGAAAAGAAAAGAGAGAGAAGAGAAGGAGCATAAGAGAAAGAAGAGAGAAAGAAAGAGATAGAGAGCTCGAGTAGAGTGAGAAGAGAAGCAAAGCCTTTTGAATATTTGTTCCTGCTGTTCCGTGGATCATATCCATCTCAGTTAGCTCTAGTTGAGAGCCATTGTCGTGCTACCATAGCTACAGTTTTCTGATTACTGTATTTTTCCTTTTCTTAGTTTCGTTTACATTTCTTTGTGGTTCTTCCGATTGCCCTGTTGGGGATCGGGTTCCTCCTGTGGATTCACGAGAAGGGAGATCGTGGGATCTCCGGTTTGCTCGCAGTAGGGTGCCGCGAGTGGGTTCCCTCCGGCTGAGGAGGAAGAGAGGCTAGACCTCTGATCTGCCAGCAGCTGGGAGCTGCTAGGTGTTTCCCTCCGGGCTTGGAGGAAGGGAGGTTGATTCCTCCAGTTGCAAGTAGCTGGGTGCTGCTTGTGGGTTCCCTCCGGTTAGGAGGAAGAGGGGAGGATGTTCCCCTGGTCAAGCTGTTTGACAGCAATTATTGCAGACTGAGTCTGCTGTGCTAGTGTTACTAGTGGAAGCCTCACTCTGGTTGGGAGTGAGGGGTGGATGTAGGTCTGGAGGACCGAACCACCTAAAAATTATCTGTGCAGTGGTTTGCCTTGCTTTAGCTCCATGTCTTCTACCTTCCATTCACAGGTTGTGCATCTTTGGCCCGCTGCTTTATCTAGAGATTTATTTTTTAGCATTATATTCTGTTAAATGTGTTTGGGTGGTTTTACTCTGCATTCACTCTGGTTGATCAGGTGGCTGCAGTATTGCAGGCCAACTGTTTGTTCATTTGATTACCTTATCATTTCATCTTGGAAAGCTCATTAGTTTTAATTCCGCTTATCTGAGCCTTAGTTTTTTAAAATTGGGCCATATTCTCTAGAGGGATACATTCACCCCCCTCTGTATCCAGGTCTAGCACCCTAACAGTCTGTGCATGTTCTAGTGAAGTCGGTGCAGGTTTAGTTCAAAACATAAGCAGGGTCTGTGCAAGTTTCAGTAAAGTCTGTGCCTATTTGTAAAGTCTGTGCATGTTTTAAAGTAAAGTCTATGCATTATTTATAAAGTCTATGCACTTCTTGTCCAAGCATAGGTAAAAGAGGTCTGTGCATGTTTTGTAAAGTCTGTGCATGTTTTATAGTAAAGTCTGTGCATGTTCTAGTGAAGTCAGTGCAGGTTTAGTTCAAAACATAAGTAAAGTCTGTGCATGTTTCAGTATGGTCTGTGCATGTTCTGCACAGACCCAATTTTCAGAAACTAAGAAAAAGAGAATTTTGAAGGGGCATATTAATTCATAAAAATCTGAAAAATTATGAAATGATAGATGGATAAGTTATTAACCCACTGTAAAAGTTTCATGTACCCAGAAATTCTGCACTTTCAGATATAAGTCATTTTCTATGCATGTGTAGCCTAGAAGGATAAACTGGTACTAACCTGAACATGACTGCAAGTGTGTTTACCCCTCTTAAACTATTAGAAGCACATCTATGAGCATGACTAGAATATTAGAAACACATATGTGAGCATGATTAAATTATGAGAAGCATGGCTGTGAGCTTATTTGGCCCCTTAATCAATGAAAGCATGCTTGTTATGATAAAGTATCATACTAATATGTGTAAAACGAGATGTTATGTGAATGTGAATACAATGTAAATGATATAAATGGAAACAACAGCCCTCTGTGAGATAGGACTTCAGTCCCCGTGGGGGGGCGGCCCTGGAATAAAATTCTATTGATTCGGTCTTCGGTCCTCATGGGGGGCGGCCTTTGTGATGTGGTGTTACGTAACGCCTCGAGGCCACCAAGAATCTAGGTGGGTGTTTGCTCTCGGGTCTGCGCAGTACTCTTTCGTTCGTTCTTTGTGTGTGTGGGCCTCCTATGATTGTGGTAGCTGTTTGTTTCCATGAATGACAAAATGTGTAAATGTGGAATGTGAAAATTTAAAAATATGGAAACGTGAAAATGGGATACTATGTCTGGTCCTACTGCATGTATGGGTACGTATATGATAGTTAAAATGTGTATTTCCCTCATGTGAGTTATTTTCAGCAGATGGTAATGAACGGATTATGCTATTGTTAACATCTAGAATATGTCTATGAAATGGCTATATAGATGCGAGTTAACCCCAGTTTGTTTAGGCTGCCTACTGAGCGTCACACTCACCCCTTTGTGACACACGTGTTTTTTTTCAGGAGACAGAGCAGGAGGTTAAGTTGGAGGCTGCAGCTGAGGAGTAGTACTATTGCATAGTTTATCTGGGTATACTATGGATGGGACAATCTCTTATATGTATGATTTTGGGGTGGTGAGCTTATGTGGGCTCTGGTTTATTTTGGAACAATGGCCATGTACTCTTCTCTGGAAATTATGAATGGTTGAGATGATATTTACATTTTTATAACTGTGGTTTCTCTCTCTCTCATGCGAATGTATGCATGATTATATTTTGTGCTTCCGTGATACGTACAAAGTAATGTCTCGAGGTCCCATAGAAAAAAAAATGCCATAAATCTGGCAGTCGGATCTCGGGGCGTTACAGATAAAGTGAATAAATCACCTAGGCACAATGCACAGCAGAATTATGTAGAGTGGCTCAAATGTAAAAGACTCGGATTACAAGCGATGAAGAGTCAACACTTCTTTAAGCACATTAGTGATCTTGAGAGATACAAGCCTTGTAGTGCAGGGATCATAAAGCATAATACTAGTGCATGAAATGGCTTGCAACAACCGTGCGTGTGTGTGTGCTATGTTGATCACTCAATGTGCATATGTGTGTGAATGCAGTGGTGATCAACTAAGGTGCATGCGAGTCTAAGCAAGGGAAACACTTAGCAATACTTTCTCCTTGGCGCCTGTGTGCAAGGGTGCAACAGGCCGCCCAAGGGATGCATTAAAAGTGCTAAGCTCAACTAAACCACAGATAAAACCAAAAGTGGAAATCTGAGTGCTTGAGTGTGTAAACAAGATGACCAAGTATGGAAGCACACGAACCTGTGAATGGGGGTAGAAGATATAGAGCAATCGCACACGATGAACAACCCACAACACATGGATTTTTAAGGTGGTTCGGTTGCAACCCCGTAACCTACGTCCACCCCTCACCAAATCTTGGTGAGGCTTCCCTGCTGACTCACAGCTTGTCCGGGGACACACCCCAAACAACAGAACAGAGAAAACCCTCTTTATGTCTTCCTACACACAAAGCCGGCAGGGACGGCTACACCGCAGATCGGAGAACTCCCGATTACCTTCCTACTAACCACCGGTAGGGACGATCTTCAGTTTCAATAGATTGAATGAAATGAAAATAGAACAAATGAAAAAGCTTAAACAACATATGGAGATATGCTAGAATGAAGTAGATCTTGTCTGAGATTGTTGGATCTTGAATCTGTTGCTTTGATCTTCCTTTGATTCTTTTGAGTTGATGGAGAAGATATAGGATGTAGCTTGATCTTTCCTTTGAATCTCCTTGAGTTGATGAAGAAGAATATTGGATGTAGCTTTGATCTTCCCTTGAGTTAATGAAGAGGTTTGGATGTAGCTTTGATCTTCCTTTTGATCTCCTTTGTGAGCTTGCTTGATTCTCTTCTTCCTTAGAGATTGAGGGCTTCAGATGTAGGCTTGAATCCCTTAGATTGGATGTAGAACTTCTGCATGGAGTACAGTTCATGGCTACAGTACCTCTTCTTCCTTGGAGCTCCTCTAGCCTCTCTTCATCTCTCTTTTCTCCAAATGATCAACTAGGGTTTCTAACCCTCTTGTGTTGGCTTTATATCTCTTTGGATGGTCAATAAACACATCACAGACCAAATCCACATTTTGTGGGTGATTAGGTGACTTTTGGATTAAAGAAATCCATGGGGAATGGCCTTTCTCGAAGTGGAAAATAAAGTCAACATTGAAGGCACGGGGCTGACGGTCAACCTGTGGCTTCTGGCGGTTGACCGCTACTGAGAATCGCTGTAGAAGATTAGTCCCTGGAATTTCGGTCGATCGCTACTGGGCTTGCGATTGACCGCCACTGAGAGAGCTGCAGCCTGGAGGTTGCTGGCAGGGGCGGTCGACCGCCCCTGTGCTGGCGGTCAACCGCCAGCTGGGCAGACCCCGCGTTTTCCCGGGTCGGTCCGTTAACTGCTTTAGCTCTGTCGCTTAAGTTCTTTAGCACCCCATTCATGTCTATAGCATCACCCTTGACAGTCTACAAGATGTCAACTAAGTCTCTGACTTTGGGTTCTCTTGGTTTTGCTTCTTTGTGCATCGACCTTAACTGTGATTAAGCTTTCACTTTTGCCAACTCCACTCCATTCCTTGGATTATCTTGTGGCTTGCTATCTAGAAGTTGCACCGACCTTGAACCATTCATAAGGCAAGACATGCACTGACCATATGAAGAATATGCAATGACCTTATGTGTGATACTATTCAGCTTGATTTCTATGCTTGAAACATGCTGGATTTTCATGCTTCCAATATTGTCATATGCCTTGATATCTGTGTATCCAGTTGCCTAGATTTATGTGTCATTCTTGATCTTTTGCGCTGGAAGTATAATGACCTGAAATGAATGAATATTAACACTATCAAATGCAGGTATAGTTCATTAATGACTACAGAGGCAGACATCATCAAAACCTTAAAATTAATCATGTTGCACACATGTTCAACATTCTCCCCCTTTTTGATGATGGCAACTATGAGTCATTCTGAACTATGAGTCATTATAAATTCACATGCATTAGTAATTCACATGGCAACTAAAAGTCAAAAACATTCTTAAGAAGAAGAAGAAGAGGATTCTCTCCCTATCCCCTTTTGACAATGACTCACATGGTTCTCACCCCCTTTGACACACAGAGTGGATTCTTTGATTAATGACTCACATAAACTTCTCCCCCTTTGACAACATCAAAAGATCCAGAAAAGGGACAGAGAGACTCACATTAATGACGCACACAAAATGACTTACATGACAGTGCACGCAACATTCCAGAAAATGATGTGGAAATACATCCCAATGGTTGTACACTTATTAAGGTTGACAAGATAACTAGAGAGAACAACCAATTGTGGAAAGCCAGTTATAGGACCGATACCAATGAATGATATGGATGTATCGAATATGGTGGTGTCCCGTGGCTTGGCAAAGATAATGTAAGTGTGAGAGGTGGAGTCACAGCAGCAGGATTCAATTTCATAAATAGGAGATGGATAGAGCAGCCAAGGAGCACTTTTGTGATTTCAAATTTTGTAAAATTTTTAGTGGTTTTCTAGTTTTCAGATTTTTTGGATTTTCTATGCAATGCATGGAAATGATAAATGCAAGCTACAATTGTATGAAGTTAAGACGTGCATGCCACCCTACTGCATGAAAGCATGATGCTAATGATGCTAGGACTTATGCCACATGCCAATGAATGAGAAAGCAATGTGATATTACTTGACAGAGGGCACCAATGATTTTAGATACGACTTGAAAGGAGCATCAAGATGATACCACTTGTTGGATGATACCAAGGTAATGTAATCATGGCAGCTTGAATGATTTATGTTGATATGGCAGATGAAGGCAAACAACAAGGAGTATCAAGATATGACTTCTCAAGAGAGAATGGAGGTTCTTTAATCTGAAACCAAGTTCATAAATCAGAGTTATGGATTTTTTCAAATTTTCAATTATAGAACCCAAATGAACCAGCTCTTACATTCAGATTGGTTTAATGCTAATGAGTTCTGGCCTACTCAGTAGAATCACATGAAGACATTTGCATGCAAGTTTAATAGTAGTGAACCAGAAATTCATGTCAAAACAAGATTAACCTTCTCTTATCTTACTCATTCAGTTATATTGGTTCCCTTGAGAGTGACCACAATAAGTGTTGAGTCTAAACACTTAGATGACTTAGATTTGATTCATGAGTGCTACACATTCAGATTTTTCTTTTGAAATCATTTGAAAGATGATTGTTATCATTTTATGAGTAGTCAAGTGTAGCAACCACCTTTTGACGTGAGTGTGCACATTTACCAGACGCAAGCACCCCTAGTTACTCAGTGTAGCTCACGATTTTACCTTACTTAGAACCGAGATAGCATAGTCATCTCATGACATATCGAACCTCATTTTCTTTGATGAGGAGATATATTTCTCAGCAACAGTGCCATTGCTCTACCTTGAGCTTACTTTAAGTGTAGCCACTTTTTGAAATAAACAGATTCAACAAATGTTTAAAAATAATACTTAGCTGAAATTTCTCGATCAAGGATGCCTTTGTACTCAAAAAATCTTTCAGATTCAAGACGGCATAACAAGTCAAAACATGAGAAACTAATTTAAGTCTATTAAGCCCGACCACAAACATTTTCAAGACTATCAAACTTCAAGACTCAAGAAATCATTAATGTTAAACCAAAATCATTCATGTTCAAGGCAATCACAAGACTCTATAAAAGAAAATTTTTCTTGAAGATTTACTCTGATAAACAACCTCAATAATAGATAGGGAATCCTCCAAGAAGTTCAAGGCACTTTGAATCCAAGTTGAACCACAAAAGGATGTTAGCAAGATGATGCAGTGGTTTGATATAAAAAGAGAGTGTTACATATGAGTGGAAGCTTGAGAATCAATGGTGAACACTTCCCCTGAGGTTATGCACTGAGCTCAGACTGGAATGGAAGAGATAAAGTTATCAGGTGCAAGGAAGTGTTGACTCTGACATTGTGTGATGTCGACACCCGGAGCTCAGACAGAAGTAATTTTCAGGTAGATAGAACTGTGGGGTCGACCTGTCAAAGGAGTGAGGTCAACCTGTTGAACTGCAAGGTAGAGTTTTGACTGGATTTTCATGATGGGCAGACTCCCCATGAGAAGAAGCATTCTGTGCCATGATGTTAATAGAATGAAGATGAAGCATATGCATGAATGCTGCAAAGAAACAACTCCCCCTTACTATATGGCCTATATGCGAAATTGACGCATGGTACGTGGTGGAGGTGAAACCTCACGCATATTGAGTGCTTCTAGGTAAGCATAACCTACCTTTCCATACATCAACATTTGATATACCATGGCCGTGCAAGAGTGAAATGATGTGAAATGATTCAAGCTAGATTGATGTTGACTCCCCCTGAGTACATGCATGGGTTGGCAATGAATTATGTTGCCTAAGATTTATGTGAATACACAATGCAATGAAGATGTTGCAAGATGATTGTGCATTTTTGTGTCTTCTAAACATGATGTGCATTAAGGTATGTGTGATCATAAGATGATGCAAACACACATGAATGTAACTTGATGATGATGTCAATAGACACCCCCTTTGAATAATGCTAACATGAATAACGAGTTGAAAATGCAGCCATGGTATGCATCATCAAAACCAAAATCCAAGCATTTCATGTGGCTGATAGCAAGACTTAAGCAACTCATCATCACATCAACTTCATTAGCATAACAAGTTTTTCATGAATTAAATAGCTGAAATCAAGCATGGTGTGAGCAAGTTATCTAGCTCAAAAGTTCATCTCACACCATGGGGGTTTTGCATTTCAAAGAGCAATTTAGTTTGGAGAATCTAATTACATTGGGCAGATGTATGATGCACTATCTACATGTCAAGACTAAACATGCAAGATGACTGAACTTAAAAGGTTTATGTACATACCTGTGCCTTGAGCTTTTATTTACCTTATGATCCTTTGTTCAGCTCCAAGGCATCTTGCACCCAAAATTCTCATTTAGAATTTTTAGGTACCCAAGATTGCTTAGGTCCTTGTGGGTTAGTAGCTTTGTCATATTCACTAATGTGGCTCATCTGTTTCAGGGAAATCAGATCATCCTTCCTCATTGTATGACAATCATACATGTCATGACCATTTTTCCCACAGTAAAAACAGCGCACAAAAGATTGAGCATTCTTTTTATGTTCATGTGTGTGTGCATGTGCATTTTATTTTTGTGGATGAGCATGAGATTTACCTTTCATGGCATGAAAGTGATTCTTTCCCTTCAAGTGCCAGCACTCTTGGATAGTAGGGCCAAACTTACCACAATGAGAGCAGCAAGGAGGAAGATTTTTGTTTAAAGTCATGGAGAGTGTCGACCTTCTTGTATGGGAGTGTCGACTCTTCTGACTCCCCATGCAGTTCTGTGTAGATATCTGCTGAGTAGGTCCTTTGTGAGTGTTGACCTATTTCTTTCCTTGCTCTTTCACTTGATGTCCTCCTCTAAGCTCATCATTTCTCAAGATAAAATAATCATGCACAGTGTGACCATGTTTACCACAATAATAACAATGGACATTCATTTTGTGGAAAGCATGATATTTAGCATTGGACATGTTATGGTGCATGTTTGGATGAGCATGCTGAGTTTTACTTTTCTTTCGAACAGTATGCCCTTTTTGGTGACCACAGGAGGTGGTGGCTTCCGGTGAGCCTGAATCTTGGATTTGGGCAAACAAAGACAGGAAATCATTCAGACTTTAAATTTCATTTTCAAGTGAAGAAATATGCTGTTTAGATTCATCAAGACCCTCTTTGCATGCTGCCAATTACTCATTGAGCATGACATTTATTGCTTTAAGATTTTGATTTTGTTGTTCTAAAGCATGCAATGTTTCAGAGTGATCATCAATGACAGATTTGCCTTTTTCATGTGCAGCTAGTTTTTCATGCAATTCTTCTTCAGCTTGTTCACGTTAATTTTCTTTTCCAACAACTCTCTATTCTCTTCTTTCAGAGAATCAATCAGTTTTTATTGTCATTCAAGATCATCATGAAGACCAACATTTATGTTTCTCAAGAATGAACATTTTTCACATGCAAAATTAGCAGAGCATGAAATAGAATTTTTATTTCCTTCAATCAACTTCTCATGATAGATTAGCCCATCGGCCATAGTTTGATCATTAGAGATTGACTTAGGTTGGTTTTGAAGTTTTATTACAATTTCTTCCAACTTAGTGATTTCACCATGAAGATTTTCATTTTCATCCCTTTGACATCAATGCTTTGTTTATGCGTATCTAGATCAAAAGAGAGAGTGTCGTTAAGCTCTTCAAAAATAGAACACTTTTTACAAAACGAGCTTTCATTTTGGTTGATTTTTTTGAGATCCTTTTTCAAATTTTTATTTTCGATTTTTACTTTTTTGTATTGTGTAATCAACTCATCATAGGCTTCCATAAGCTATTCAAAAGTGAATTCCTCGGAGTCAGACTTTACCTGTGATGAGGATGCATTGCTGGACTGTTCTGCACGGTCGGCCATGAAACATTCTTGTTCTTGTTCCTTCCCTTGATGGATTTTCACCAACTTGTCCAGTACTTGCTTGGCTGTGCTGCAAGAGGACACAAGATGAGTTAGTCTGAGATCAACTGCAGCTGTAATTAAGTTATATGCAAGAAGATTATCATTGTGTTTGATCTCATGTTTGGCTAACCAATCAATTGAATTTGATGGTAGCTCATGAGGACCATTGTATATAAGAGTCCACAATTGTGGATCTATGGAGCTAACATAGATTAACATTCTCCCTACCCATGTAGAAAAATCTGAACCATCATAAATGGGTAGAGAAACCATCGAAGCATGTGTAGCATATGAAGCCATTTAAATAGAATACACCGAGATCTTTCCCTGCGGATTGTAGGATCTGGGAATGGCAGAGCCAGGCTCTGATACCACTTGTTGGGTCTTGCAAGGTGCAAATATATCTAGAAGGGGGGTTGAATAGATCCTATCAAAAGCTTTTGCTTATTTAAAAACTCTTAGCTATCGGAAGCATGAACCACTCCTATAAAGTGAATGAATCACCTAGGTACAATGCACAGCGGAATTATGTAGAGTGGCTCAAATGGAAAAGACTCGGATTACAAGCGATGAACCGTCAACACTTCTTTAAGCACATTAGTGATCTTGAGAGATACAAGCCTTGTAGTGCAGGGATCATAAAACATAATACTAGAGCATGAAATAGCTTGCAACAACCGTGCGTGTGTGTGTGCTATGTTGATCACTCAAAGTGCATATGTGTGTAAATGCAGTGGTGATCAACCAAGGTGCATGCGAGTCTAAGCAAGGGAAACACTTAGCAATACTTTCACCTTGGCGCCTGTGTGCAAGGGTGCAGTAGGCTGCCCAAGGGATGCATTCAAAGTGCTAAGCTCAACTAAACCACAGATAAAACCGAAAGTGCAAATCTGAGTGCTTGAGTGTGTAAACAAGATGACCAAGTATGGAAGCACACGAACCTGTGAATGGGGGTAGAAGATATAGAGCAATCACACACGCTGAACAACCTACAACACAGGGATTTTTAAGGTGGTTCGGTTGCAACCCCGTAACCTACGTCCACCCCTCACCAAAACCCGGTGAGGCTTCCCTGCTGACTCACAGCTTGACCGGGGACACACCCCAAACCACAGAACAGAGAAAACCCTCTTTCTGTCTTCCTACACACAAAGCCGGCAGGGACGGCTACACCGCAGATCGGAGAACTCCCGATTGCCTTCCTACTAACCACCGGTAGGGACAATCTTCTGTTTCAATAGATTGAATGAAATGAAAATAGAACAAATGAAAAAGCTCAAACAAGATATGAAGATATGTTAGAATGAAGTAGATCTTGTCTGAGATTGTTGGATCTTGAATCTGTTGCTTTGATCTTCCTTTGATTCTTTTGAGTTGATGGAGAAGATATAAGATGTAGCTTGATCTTTCCTTTGAATCTCCTTGAGTTGATGAAGAAGAATATTGGATGTAGCTTTGATCTTCCCTTGAGTTGATGAAGAGGTTTGGATGTAGCTTTGATCTTCCTTTTGATCTCCTTTGTGAGCTTGCTTGCTTCTCTTCTTCCTTGGAGATTGAGGGCTTCAGATGTAGGCTTGAGTCCCTTGGATTGGATGTAGAACTTCTGCACGAAGTACTGTTCACGGCTACAATACCTCTTCTTCCTTGGAGCTCCTCTAGCCTCTCTTCATCTCTCTTTTCTTCAAATGATCAACTAGGGTTTCTAACCCTCTTGTGTTCGTTTTATATCTCTTTGGATGGTCAATAAACACATCCCAGACCAGATCCACATTTTATGGGTGATTAGGTGACTTTTGGATTAAAGAAATCCATGGGGAATGGCCTTTCTCGAAGTGGAAAACAAAGTCAACATTGAAGGCTCGGGGCTGGCGGTCGACCTGTGGCTTCTGGCGGTTGACCGCTACTGAGAATTGCTGTAGAAGATTAGTCCATGGAATTTCCGGTCGACCGCAACTGGGCTGGCGGTCGACCGCCACTGAGAGAGCTACAACCTAGAGGTTGCTAGCAGGGGCGGTCGACCGTCCCTGTGCTGGCGGTCGACCGCCAGCTGGGCAGACCCCGGGTTTTCCCGGGTCGGTCCGTTAACTGCTTTAGCTCCGTCGCTTAAGTTCTTTAGCACCCCATTCATGTCTGTAGCATCACCCTTGACAGTCTAGAAGATGTCAACTGAGTCTCTGACTTTGGGTTCTCCTGGTTATGCTTCTTTGTGCATCGACTTTAACTGTCATTGAGCTTTCACTTTTGCCAACTCCACTCCATTCCTTAGATTATCTTGTAGCTTGCTATCTAGAAGTTGCACCGACCTTGAACCATCCATAAGACAAGACATGCACTGACCATATAGAGAATATGCAATGACCTTATGTGTGATGCTATTCAGCTTGATTTCTGTGCTTGAAACATGCTAGATTTTCGTGCCTCCAATATTGTCATATGCCTTGATATCTGTAAATCCAGTTGCCTAGATTTGTATGTCATTCTTGATCTTTTACGCTGGAAGTATAATGACCTGAAATGAATGAATATTAACACTATCAAATGCAGGTATAGTTCATTAATGACTATAGAGGCAGACTGTTGTGTCCCTGAGGATATTTGAGTCATTCTGTAGTCACTTGGGTCATTCGACATCATTCTATGGTCATATGCATTCTGTGGTATTCTTAGTTTTGATAATGGCTTAACACTATGAGTCATTGTTGTTTATCACTCTCCATGTATTTGGTTTCATGATGCCCATTCACAACTTGCATTATATGTTCTCACATTGCATTAATACCAAGGAACATGTGGTTCTTGAATGCTCACATCAATCTTGAAACTTTGGGTTACATGATGATCATCCATTCGTTTAAATTCATTGTCATATGAACTTGATCTTTTGATATGGATGGTTAATTTGAGAATGAGCTTTTCTATCCTTCTTGTTATTGAGATTCCATGAGTGTGTTTCATGGATATTTTACTTGGGGTGGTTGAGCTCTTATCTCTTGATCTTTAGCTCAGAACACTTGTAATTCAAAGTGTTCACATATAACTAATTCATGAGATTTCATATGTGTATTTCATACATTTATTATATGGATTATTGAGCTAAAGTTCTAATCCTTTTTATATGATTTTACAGGCCAAAACACTCAATATATATTCCCCAAGATCAAAGGAGTTTGATGCCACAGAGTTCGGAAGGGTTACAATGGCATTTGGGGCTTAATTGTGTTAATCTGGAATTTACTGTAGCTTTAGGTCGACCGGCGGCACTGTAGCTAGGTCGACCGAATTTCCCAGAACCAAAAGGTTCGGGGTCTGTGACATTCCGATCAACCGCCCCATGAATTTTGGTCGACCGGTTTTGCCAGAGCCGAAAAGTTATGGCTGCAGCAGGTTCCGGTCGACCGGCCCATGAATTCCGGTCGACCGCCAGCCCCGATGCAGCCTTGTTTGACTTCAAAATCAACCTCGTGGCCAGCCCCTTT
Organism: Amorphophallus konjac; assembly: GCA_022559845.1. Taxonomy (NCBI): domain Eukaryota; kingdom Viridiplantae; phylum Streptophyta; class Magnoliopsida; order Alismatales; family Araceae; genus Amorphophallus; species Amorphophallus konjac. Next base: position 357,439,238 of record CM040122.1, read on the forward strand.
ATATAGATTTGTTTAATCAAACCTTACCTAATCTTCCATGATTTGTGGATCTGGTCTAGGGGGCATCTATGGACCATTCAAGGTCTATAAAACCAACACTTGAGGGGTTAGAAACTCTAATGCTTTAAGGGGCTTCTTGTGAGATCTAGGGTGGCTGCAAGGGAGGTTGCAAGAGAGCTTGGAGACGAGCTACTGTTCACGTGAACAGTAGTTCGTGAAGGAGTTCTTCATCTAATCAAAGGGGAATCAAGCTCAAATCAAAGTCAGCAAACTTCAAGGAAGATTACATCAAAGCAAGGCTATCAAAGTGATCCAAGGAAGCTGGTTTGATTCAAGTTCTTCAAGGGAAATCATCTACATCCATTCAAGCTCTTTCAAGCTCATCCAAGGTGATCTTTCAAGCATTCAAACTCCTAGGAGCTAACAAAGCAATCAAGATTCAAGGTAGCTTCATCATCTCCTTCATTCATTCAAAGAAATTCAAAGAGAAGATCAAGAGAGAAGAATTGAAGGAAGAGGTACTGTTCACGTGAACAGTACTCCGTGAAGAACATTCATCCAATCAAGGGTGAATCAAGAAGATTGAGTTGAATCCAAGAGGAGCCTTATTGCTGATCAACATTTCATACAAGGGCCAATTCATTTTCACTCATAACTCAATCTCTTGTCTTAGTTCATTCACATTTGTTTCATTTTCATTATTGTTTAAACATTGAAAGTGTGATTCATCCCTACCGGTGGTTAGTAGGAAGGCAATTGGAGGGTGTTCCAATTTGCGGTTGACATCCCTACCAGGTGGTGAGTAGGAAGGCAATCGGTGGTTTCCGATTTACGGTTCTGTGCGCTGCACAAGTGAAGCCTCACCGGGTTTTGGTGAGGGGTGGACGTAGGGCTGAGGATTCAGTCCGAACCACCTTAAAAATCCTGTCTAGTGTGGTTTGCTTGTGTGATTGATTCATTCTAGTTGCATGCTTAGGATCGAATTATTATATATCTTGCTTATCTTGCTAAGTGAATCATAGCATTCTTGGAAGCTAGTTTCTATTCCGCTACAATTCATTTAAACTAGCTGTTTAGAGGGTCGCATTGCGAAAAGTGGAGCTGATCTATTCACCCCTCCCCTCTAGATCCGCTATCCACCACTCAACAAGTGGTATCAGAGCCTAATCTCTCATTATGGGGTCCAACGACCTTGAGGGAAATGGTGGATCAACGTCCAAGGGTTTTCTACCCGAAGGACATGCTGTGAATAGGCCGCCTTACTTTACTGGAACTAACTATCCTTATTGGAAACATTGCATGCAGGTGTTTATTCGCGCCCAAGACTACGAACTTTGGCGAGTGATCAGCAAATGTCCGTATGAGCTTACGGATAATGAGGACTTGTGGACTAAAGAACAGATACGGCAATCCACTGTCAATTGGAATGCTAAACACATCATGCAATGCTCACTCCATCCAGTAGAATTCTCAAGAGTGGCTACCTACGCATCTGCAAAACTAATGTGGGAAAAGTTAGAGGTAATCTACGAAGGAACTTCTCAGGTACGAGAAACAAAAGCCAACATTTTAGTTTCTGAATATGAAATGTTCCGCATGAAGCCTGATGAATCAATTCAAGATATGTATGCTCGATTAACTGTGCTTACTAACAGTTTGACTGATTTGGGAAAGAAATATTCAGAACAGGAAATTGTAAGAAAGATTCTCATATCACTGACTCCAGCATGGCACACAAAGGCTACCGTGGTTGAAGAATCGAGAGATCTCGCAACTACCAAGGTAGATGAACTCATTGGGTCATTGATGACCTATGAGATCAACCTCAAGAACAAAGAGGCTGAGGCACCTAAGAAGAAGTCCCTAGCTCTTAAAGCAGGACCCAGTCGTCAAGGCTCTTTCGATGAAGGTGAGGATTCGGGAAGTGAGCGAGATGAGGATGACGTAGCCATGCTCACACGTAAGTTCAAGAAATTCCTGAGAAAGGAAGGTAAGAGCTTCATGAGAGGAAGGTCAAAGGTAAGAAATGGTTTCAAATCTAATTCTGAAAACTTTAAGAAACCTGGTAAAATCATTTGCTATTCTTGCAATAAACTAGGACATTTCAAGAATGATTGTCCCGACAGATTCAAAAAGGCTGACAAATGGAAGGGCAAGAAGAAGAACAAGGCCATGGTGTCCACATGGAGCGATGAAGAGGAAAGTGATGACAGAATTAGCTCCTCAGACAAAGAAAAAGAAGATTTCTGCCTTATGGCCAAGGGTGACGAAGAAACTGAGGTAAATTCTCCATTTAAAGATTATACAATTGATGATTGGGAGGAAGCATATATACAACTCATGGAAAAATATGAAATGTACAAAAAGGAGAATAAATCATTGAAAAAGAAAATTAACTCATTTGTGCATGATCATAATATGAATGATAAGAATGCTCTACTTGAGACTGAAATTGAAGATCTTAAGAAGATGATTGAGGATTTGGAGGAAGGAAGAAAAGAAATGGCTGACTTGGAAACTGAAAATGAGGATTTGAGAAATGAAATTGATAGCATGAAGCTCAAAATGCAAAGCTATGAAAAAGATAGTAAATTGAGCAATGAAAAGTATGAAGCTGTCAAACAAGTCAACATTCAACTTCTTCAAAATATCAAAAACCTACAAAAAGAGTTGAAGGATAAACAACAATCTTTAGAAAAATTTGTGGATGGAAGAGAAAACCTAGATGCATTGCTAGGTACTAGAATGAACTTCAACAAGGAAGGGTTAGGTTTTGAACCAACAAATAAAAGGCCAATTGGGCTCAAAACTGTTACATTCATTTCATCTTCCGAAGCTTCCACCTCAAACACAACTCCCACACAAAACCAGCAAAAATAAAAGGAAAAAGGGAAAGAGAAGATTGCAGAGGCAGCCACTGAACTTCCCAAAAAGACTGTCCAAAAGCCTAAGAAAGGTCGACCTTCCCCGAATCATAGGTCAACAGTTCCTTGGCCATCGCATGCTCAACCTTCCAGATTTCACCACAATTGAATTGCACACTCATATAGACCAGCATCACCATATCTTTGGGATAATTATGATTTGTGTGTTCATCAATCCCATAGGTGGCAAAACAATCACTTTCAACCCAAAACCAACCAACGGCCTCAATGGTTTAAGAAGCCAACTTCATCAAACTTTCATAAATTCCAACCAAGAGTCTTCAAACAGAAAATGAATGTCAATGTTGAAAAGAAAAACCAAATCCCTGCTCTAAGCAAACAAAACATGAATGTTAGAAAGGTTTGGATTCCAAAACAAATGGTTTCATGTTTTGAAATTCTGAAAAGCTTGAAGGGACCCAAATTTGGTTGGGTTCCAAACACCATTGCTTAATTGCTTGTGCAGGAGTGTCTTGCAGCCATGCATAACTGGTGGTACCTTGATAGTGGCTGTTCAAGACACATGACTAGAGACAAATCAAAATTTTGTCTCTTGGAGGGAAAGGAAGGAGGATACGTTACATTTGGAGGGAATAACAAGGGAAAAATCATTGGAATAGGTAATGTAGGTAAGAATCTCTCCAACTCCATTTGTAACGTGTTGCTAGTTGAAGGTTTGAAATACAATCTGCTGAGTATAAGTCAATTGTGTGATAAGGGTCACAAAGTGTTGTTTGACTCTCATGAATGTAGAATCCTTGAACCAAAATCTGACAAGGTAAAATTTTCTGGTAAGAGAGTCAACAATGTTTACATGATTGACTTAGATGATCCTGCTTATTTAAACCTTTGTCTTGCTGCACCAAAATCTGAAATTGCTTGGTTATGGCATCGTAGACTAGGACATGCTAGCTACAATGTCTTGCATAAACTCTTGAAGCATTCAATGGTGAAAGGTTTGCCTGAACTATCTTTTAAACAAGAAAACAAATTGTGTGATGCATGTGCCCTAGGTAAACAAACTAGAAAATCTTTCAAGGGAAGATCTGAAAATACATCATCCAAACCACTCGAGCTAATTCATATGGACCTATTTGGCCCAACCAGAACTGCTAGCTTAAGTGGTAGAAAATATGGATATGTCTTGGTGGATGACTTTTCTAGGTTCACATGGGTTTTCTTTCTCACACACAAAAATGATGCTTTTGATGAGTTTCAGGCACTCTACATGAAGATAAAGCAGGACGGTGAGTTTAAAATTTCCAAGATTCAATCTGATCATGGTGGTGAATTTGAGAATGCTGATTTCTATAATCTTTGCAGGGCTGAAGGCATTTCACACCGATTCTCTTCACCAAGAACACCGGAGCAAAATGGTGTAGTTGAAAGGAGAAATCGAACACTTGTAGAGATGGCAAGAACTATACTTGCTGAACGGCAACTTCCAAGGAGATTTTGGGCTAAAGCGGTAAACTCGGCATGTTACATTATCAACCGGTCTATGGTAAGGCCACACACCAAAAAGACTCCTTATGAGTTGCTGAAAGGTAAAAAGCCCTCTCTCTCACATATGAAAGTGTTTGGATCAAAATGCTTCATCCACAATAATGACAAAAGAGATTTAGATAAATTCGAGCCCAAGAGCGATGAAGGTATATTTCTTGGATATTCTGATAGATCTAGGGCTTATAGAATTTATAACATTAAAAGTAAAACTGTGGAAGAATCACCCCATGTTTCTTTTGATGAATATCATGATTCTAACAATGATAATTCTTGCAGGAAAAATGATGAAGATGGGGAATTCCTAAGCATGAAGGACAAGAGTGATCCTTCATAAGAAGAAATAAAAGAAGATGGTGACCTAGCTGAATCAAGCAATGTAAGGGATCAAGCTCCAGGAGAAGGTAATGATGCTACAAACATTAGAATTCTTAAGGATCATCCTTTAGAAAATGTCATTGGCAGCTTGAATGACCCACCTAGAACAAGGTCCCATTTTAAAATTATGGAAGAACTAGATCAACTTGCTCTTGTCTCTCAGCTTGAACGCAAAAATATTGAAGAAGCTCTAAAAGATGAAAACTAGATAAATTCAATGCAAGAAGAGTTAAACCAGTTTGAGAGAAACAAAGTTTGGCATCTTGTTCGTAGACCTTCATCACAATCTGTCATAGGCACTAAATGGGTCTTTAGGAACAAACTAAGTGAGGATGGTAAGATAATAAGAAACAAAGCTAGGCTGGTGGCTCAAGGGTATAATCAAGAGTTTGGGGTAGACTTTGATGAATCTTATGCCCCGGTTGCTAGACTTGAAGCCATCAGAATTTTACTTGCCTTTGCATGCTCCCTTAGAATAAAGTTTTATCAAATGGATGTCAAAAGTGCTTTCTTGAATGGCTTGATCAAAGAAGAAGTCTATGTTGAGCAACCCCCTGGCTTTGAGAATTCTAACAATGTAGATTTTATATACAAGCTAGACAGGGCGCTTTATGGACTTAAGCAAGCACCAAGAGCTTGGTATGAGAGACTAAGCTCGTTCCTCATTGAAAAAGGGTACACACGAGGTAAGGTAGATCAAACACTTTTCACCAAGAAGCAAGGTAAGAACATCTTGATTGTTCAAATTTATGTTGATGACATTGTGTTTGGTTCTACAAAATCTGAAATGTGTGAGGAGTTTGCTAATCTCATGACTGGCGAATTTGAGATGAGCTTAATAGGAGAACTTCAATTCTTTCTCGGTTTGCAGGTCAACCAAGGAGAAGATGGTTGCTTCATAAGTCAAGCCAAATACATCAAGGAGCTGCTGAAAAGATTTGACATGGCTAACAGTAAAATCATTGCAACTCCTATGAGCACCACAACATCACTGGATTCGGATGAAAATGGTAAATTAGTGGATGCAAAGATCTATAGAGGTATGATTGGCTCTTTGCTTTATTTAACTGCATCCCGACCAGATATTCAGTTTAGTGTATGCCTTTATGCTAGATTTCAAGCTAGTCCTAGAGAATCTCATTTGACTGCCGTCAAACGTATCCTTCGATATCTTGCCGGCACTCAAGATTTGAGATTGTGGTATCCGTCATCATGTGATTTATCTCTTATATCTTATTCTGATGCAGATTACGCTGGATGCAAGCTGGATCGTAAGAGTACTAGTGGCTATTGCCAGTTTCTAGGCGGGTGTTTAGTTTCTTGGGCCTCCAAGAAACAACACTCGGTTGCCCTCTCAACCGCGGAGGCAGAATATGTTGCTGCGGGGAGCTGTGGCACCCAAGTGTTGTGGATTAAACACCAACTCCAAGACTACTTGGTGGATCTTGGTTGTGTCCCGATTCTGTGTGATAACACTAGTGCTATCAACCTTGCAAAAAATCCAGTCCAGCACTCTCGGACTAAGCATATTGAGATTAGGCATCACTTCATTAGAGACGAGGTCAGTAAGAAAAATTTTGAACTACATTTTGTTGATACTCTAAATCAAATTGCTGATATTTTCACCAAGCCCTTGTGTAATGATAGGTTTTCAACACTCAGAAGGGAGCTTGGTCTTTGCCGACCTCAGGCCAATAAGAATTTGAATTGATCATCATTTTCAATTAGTTGTGTATTTTACATTCATGCATTGTTTATATGTCAATATGTCATTTTACATATGTGTCGCATTGTATGTAGTTGCATAATAAAGTTGAATTTATGTTCACAATACATTGCATGGTTTGTGTCACATCATTCTTGCATGGCAATGGTATATCAAATGTTACTGTATGGAAGGGCAGGTTATGCTTGCCTCGAAGCACTCAATATGCGTGAGGTTTCACCTCCGCCAAGTACCATGTGTCAATGTCACATATAGGCCATATAGTAAGGGGGAGTTGTCCTTGTGCAACATTCATGCATACATTTAATTTTCACTCTATTGCATTTAATAAGTGTATAACCATGTGTTGGGTCATGCATCTCATGTCTGTCAAATTCATGTCAACCCATGCATGTTTCAGGTCATTCTCCTCTTGACAATTATCATTCCACTTGCTTGCAAACATAACTCCTTCGAGCATCCATTGCATATCCTTAGGGGGAGTTTTGTTGAATCTCTTAACCTCTCGCAATCTACATTTCTTGGCTCACAGTCTGAATATGAGCTCATGAGACTAGCGAAAATATGGTGTAAGAGCTTTCTATTATGTGCCTTGATGATTGTCAATTCAAAGAACATAGTTCAGATTTAATGATTTCCTTGCAGTTCTGAAATTTTTGTTTTGAAATCATCTATATTCTGTGGATTTAATAGCCCTTAACTAGAGATTGCATATTATGCTTTGAATGACTATCCTGATATCTGAAAATCCAGACTTCATGACAATCTTGGTGATACTCTAGAGCTATGTATTGTTTTTAAACATCTTGATGAGCTGGAATTCCTGAAAATCAATTTGACAGAGCAATGATATTGTTGCACGGAGAAATATGTCACGTCATCAAATCAAGTGACGAATGACATGTCATGATGTGCCTCTGTTATCTCTATCTTACTTATATTTGGACTCTAGACAGAGCAATGGCATAATTGCTGAGAAATATATCTTCTCATCAAAGAAATGAGATCGAACATGTCATGACGTGATTTTGCTATCTCTGTTCTTTCTGAAGCATAACAGTCAGTCTTGTCAAATACCTAGGGATACTGGCGTCTAAACAACGTGTATTCTTACGGCTAGGAGGCATGTACTAGACTTGATTGCTTGTAAAATATGAGTCATGTGCTTTCGAATAATAAAGATATTGTAAATCAAAATATGAAACCTCTTGCTTCATATCACAATTCCATGCTCAAGTCCAGATTGTTTAGCCTCAATACTAGTTTTTGTGTTATTCCCTCTGTGGTTATTGAATATGGATATATAAGACAAGGGAAGGTTACGCATTGCCATGATATGCATTTTTGGTTCATTTCTATTAAATCTTGAATGTAGCTACTTTTCGAACTCTGTTGATGATCTCGGATTTCATTAACTTTGAACCATATATATTGCTCACGGTCTGTTTCACGTTTGCATATAATGGCTTGCTCTTCACTCCTTTTAGCTCTGGTCTCACAGGTGTTTTCCTATTCTCACTCCTTTTTGCTGTTGGCAAAGGGGGAGAATTATTTGTGAGTCCTTTGTAAGTGGTATCTAAGTGGTATCACAATTCTTTGCGGGAGTATAGAGGCACGGGCTTTGCATAACTGCTAGCAATTCATATTGCATAGCATTCACATCTGCATTCATAATTACATTTACATGCTATTACTATCATGAAACTTGAGCTGCATATGTGCATGTATTATAACTTGTGCCATTTTAGACATTCATATCACATAATGACTCACAGTGTTGCCATCATCAAAAAGGGGGAGAATGTTGTGTCTCTGAGGACATTTGAGTCATTCTGTGGTCACTTGGGTCATTCGACATCATTCTATGGTCATATGCATTCTGTGGTATTCTTGGTTTTGATAATGGCTTAACACTATTAGTCATTGTTGTTTATCACTCTCCATGTATTTGGTTTCATGATGCCTATTCACAACTTGCATTATATGTTCTCACATTGCATTAATACCAAGGAACATGTAGTTCTTGAATGCTCACATCAATCTTGAAACTTTGGGTTACATGATGATCATCCATTCGTTTAAATTCATTGTCATATGAACTTGATCTTTTGATATGGATGGTTAATTTGAGAATGAGCTTTTCTATCCTTCTTGTTATTGAGATTCCATGAGTGTGTTTCATGGATATTTTACTTGGGGTGGTTGAGCTCTTATCTCTTGATCTTTAGCTCAGAACACTTGTAATTCAAAGTGTTCACATATAACTAATTCATGAGATTTCATATGTGTATTTCATACATTTATTATATGGATTATTGAGCTAAAGTTCTAATCCTTTTTATATGATTTTGCAGGCCAAAACACTCAATATATATTCCCCAAGATCAAAGGAGTTTGATGCCACAGAGTTCGGAGGGTTACAATGGCATTTGGGGCTGAATTGTGTTAATCTGGAATTTACTGTAGCTTTAGGTCGACCGGCGGCACTGTAGCTAGGTCGACCGAATTTCCCAGAACCAAAAGGTTCGGGGTCTATGACATTCCGGTCAACCGCCCCATGAATTCCGATCGACCGATTTTGCCAGAGCCGAAAAGTTATGGCTGCAGCAGGTTCCGGTCGACCGGCCCATGAATTCCGGTCGACCGCCAGCCCCGATGCAGCCTTGTTTGACTTCGAAATCAACCTCGTGGCCAGCCCCTTTCCATAGATTTGTTTAATCAAACCTTACCTAATCTTCCATGATTTGTGGATCTGGTCTAGGGGGCATCTATGGACCATTCAAGGTCTATAAAACCAACACTTGAGGGGTTAGAAACCCTAATGCTTTAAGGGGCTTCTTGTGAGATCTAGGGTGGCTGCAAGGGAGGTTGCAAGAGAGCTTGGAGACGAGCTACTGTTCACGTGAACAGTAGTTCGTGAAGGAGTTCTTCATCTAATCAAAGGGGAATCAAGCTCAAATCAAAGCCAGCAAACTTCAAGGAAGATTACATCAAAGCAAGGCTATCAAAGTGATCCAAGGAAGCCGGTTTGATTCAAGTTCTTCAAGGGAAATCATCTACATCCATTCAAGCTCTTTCAAGCTCATCCAAGGTGATCTTTCAAGCATTCAAACTCCTAGGAGCTAACGAAGCAATCAAGATTCAAGGTAGCTTCATCATCTCCTTCATTCATTCAAAGAAATTCAAAGAGAAGATCAAGAGAGAAGAATTGAAGGAAGAGGTACTGTTCACGTGAACAGTACTCCGTGAAGAACATTCATCCAATCAAGGGTGAATCAAGAAGATTGAGTTGAAGCCAAGAGGAGCCTTGTTGCTGATCAACATTTCATACAAGGGCCAATTCATTTTCACTCATAACTCAATCTCTTGTCTTAGTTCATTCACATTTGTTTCATTTTCATTATTGTTTAAACATTGAAAGTGTGATTCATCCCTACCGGTGGTTAGTAGGAAGGCAATTGGAGGGTGTTCTAATTTGCGGTTGACATCCCTACCAGGTGGTGAGTAGGAAGGCAATCGGTGGTTTCTGATTTACGGTTCTGTGCGCTGCACAAGTGAAGCCTCACCGGGTTTTGGTGAGGGGTGGACGTAGGGCTGAGGATTCAGTCCGAACCACCTTAAAAATCCTGTCTAGTGTGGTTTGCTTGTGTGATTGATTTGTTCTAGATGCATGCTTAGGATCGAATTATTATATATCTTGCTTATCTTGCTACGTGAATCATAGCATTCTTGGAAGCTAGTTTCTATTCCGCTACAATTCATTTTAACTAGCTGTTTAGAGGGCCGCATTGCGAAAAGTGGAGCTGATCTATTCACCCCTCCCCTCTAGATCCTCTATCCACCACTCAACACAGACATCATCAAAACCATAAAATTAATCATGTTGCACAAATGTTCAATAGGTCCTAGTCTGGCCGCACATGTCTCAGACGGTCCAAGGCGGGCCGTGCCAAGGAACATAGCCAAAATAAGCGATCCGAGCTAGATAATTGGTGTAGGGTATGTGGTACAACCTGTCCGGCGTCCTAGTGGGAATCCCAGGCTCGCGGGTGCTTACGGAGGTCTCATAATGGAGGTCCTAGTCCGACGAAAGGAGTATCCGGCGGAGAGTCCCAACCATTACGAGAAATAAGGGCTAGTAAATCATCGGAATACAACATGTATCGATCAGTCAGATCCACCGGAGTGGAGTGACTGTCAAAACATTCCTAATAAGAATTTCTTCCATAACATGATTAAGGTTATACATTCGTGAGTTAATAACAATAAGAAGGACAAGATTGTTAATAAAGATCAAAAGTAAGTAGACAAGATTGAGCATTATAATCTTTCATTTATTTCCAATAATTTTGTTGGTTGCTACCTTATTTACAGACTAGATTAAAGAGAACTCGACATTGCTTAAAATCAGTGATAATCCATTCTGCGTGACAGAACGGTCCGTCCAGAACCGCTCTACAAGCCTCAACGGTCTATCGATAGGCCGTTCAGGTCCTGCGGACCCGGAGTATATACGGGCCCTGAGCGGTCTATCGAAGGGCCGCTGGGTCACTGCGCGGTCTGTAGATGAACCGTCGCCCAAGACCATACGGTCTATCAAGGGGCCGCTCAAAGTTACGCGGCTACTGTAAGACCGTGTATAAAACGATATGGCAAAACAATAAGCGATTAAGACAACCTTCACTAGGAATATCAAATTCGCGAGGTACAAAGCATGAATTTTAGGCAAATAGGTCTCACTAGAAAGAGTACGAAAAACTACATAATATGGGTAGATTAATTGAATCATTAAGCTGTTAAACCCAACATTAATCGATGATAACAAGGTAAACCCTAATTCTGACATGCTCTAACTAAAATGACGATTTCTCTCATGATACTAAATAACTTTTAGGGATTTTTATACCAATAGAAAGAGGACTGAGAGACGAATCTAACAATATATAATACTTAGGGTTTGGTCTGCTAAAACCTACCTTAAACGAGGGAAGAAGAGGTATGATAGGTCGCCAGCCGCGCTAGGGAAACCTCTTCAAAGATCACCTCGTTCACGCTCCTCGACAGCCGCCACAGCAACTAAGCATCTCTAGGTCGTTCTAGGGTCGATTTAAATAGAGGGAATGATTTCTAGGGCGTCGATTAAAGGGGATAGAGTCCACGAATCTCCTATCGCGCGTGAATCGCGCAAGACTCGGTCAAGCCGCAGTTCTTTCCCCAAATTTGAAGTCTGGGGTTTAGGGTTCTAGCTGGAAACATAGGGGAAATGATCTCCTCATCGAGGCCGTTCATTCGGGTCCGGTTTGGGATTAAATGATCAAGAATTGGGCCCTAATTTGGCGACTTAAGATCCGGTTAGATTAAGTGTTGATTTGGGCCTTAAGCTTCTAATTCGGCTCACCTAGGGTTTTATTTTGGGTTGGTAGTAGAAGACAATTTGACTGAGTTTTCTATCCTTTATACGATTATAATTTTTTCTAGATTTTTATAAATTGGTTGAATTTTCACCTATTGTATTTTTCAAGAATTTTCTTTATAATCCCCTTTTATTTTATTTAATAATACATCGGGGTGCTACACCCTCCCCCACTTTAAGAAATTTGGTCCTCCAAATTCATTGCACGTGTCGGAATGGGGAGTAAGATAACTAACCTTCGAATAAATCAGGGTATTGCTTCCGAATAACGTCCTCAGATTCCCAAGTGGCTTCTTCCGTTCCTCGTCGACTCCACTGAACTTTTATCATAGGTATAGAACGATTTCTGAGTTGCTGCTACTTATGGTCCAAAATCTTGATGGGTCTTTCTTCATAAGTCAAATCTTCCTTCAATTCCAAATCCACATGCTGAATGATATGGGTGGGGTCGTAAACATATTTCCGTAACATAGATACGTGGAAGACATTGTGTACTCCAGACAACTGGGGTGGTAAACCTAAGCGGTATGCAACTTTCCCAACTCTTTCCAGAATCTCGAATGGACCAACATATCTTGGACTTAACTTGCCACGAATACCAAACCTTTGGATTCCTCTTGTGGGTGAAACTTTCAAGAACACATGCTCGCCGACTTGAAATTCCAAAGCTCTCCTTCTACAATCCGCATAACTTTTCTGTCTTGATTGTGCTACCTGTAGACGGTCTCGAATAATGCGAATATTCTTGGTTGATTCTGAAATGAGATCTGGTCCCAACCATTGTTTCTCGCCTACCTCATTCCAACATAATGGGGATCTACAGCTTCTTCCATACAGAGCTTCAAATAGAGCCATCTGAATACTCGATTGGTAACTATTATTGTAGGCGAACTCGATCAAAGCTAAGTGCTCATGCCAACTGTCTCCAAAATCAATCACGCAAGCTCTTAACATATCTTCCACAATCTGATTGGTTCTTTCAGTCTGTCCATCTGTCTGAGGGTGAAAGGCAGTGCTGAAATTTAGACGGGTTCCCAAAGATTCTTGTAATCCTCTCCAAAAGTGTGAAGTGAACCTAGGGTCTCTGTCGGACACAATACTAACTGGTATTCCATGCAGTCTGACAATTTCCTTCATATACAGAGCAGCCAAAACATCAACTGTCTATTTGGACTTAATGGACAAGAAATGAGCAGACTTAGTCAATCTATCAACAATAACCCATATTGCATCAAATCTACTACGAGTCTTAGGTAGACCCATGATAAAATCCATATCAATGTTCTCCCATTTCCATTGGGGTATATCAAGTGGCTGTAACTTCCCAGCAGGTCTAAAATACTCAGCCTTGACTTGCTGACATACCAAGCATCTACTTACAAATTCTGTGACTTCCTTTTTCATGTTCGGCCACCAAAAGGATCTTCTCAAGTCTCGGTACATCTTTGTACCTCCAGGATGAATAGTATACCTAGACCTATAGGCTTCCTCTAAGATCTTGCTTTTTAGTTTGGCTACATCAGGTACATAGGTCCTTCCTTGAAATAATAATCTGCCATCATTGGCTAACATAAAATCTGGTCTATTACTCAGATTTTCCTTGATCTCTACCAACATTGGATCATTCTCTTGTAAGGACTAGATTTCCATGAATAACTTTGGACGAAGCTGAATCTGTGCAACCAAAACCTGATCCTTGCCAACGCTGAGATCTAAACTAGCCAATTGCTCCAGCAATCTCCATTCTTGTAACATGTGACTTGATAATTTTGCTATTGGCTTGCGGCTTAAAGCATCTGCCACCACATTATCTTTTCCAGGGTGATACTCTATAGAAAAATCAAAATCCTTCAAATACTCCAGCCATCTCCTCTGCCTCATATTGAGTTCCTTTTGAGAAAATAAGTACTTCAAGCTCTTATGATCTGAAAACACCGTGAATGTTTCTCCATACAAGTAGTGCCTCCAAATCTTCAAGACAAAAACTATTGCTGCTAGCTCCAAATCGTGGACTGGATAATTCTCTTCGTGCTTCCTTAACTGCCTAGAGGAATAAGATATCACCTTCTCATGTTGCATAAGCACACAGCCTAGGCCAATACCTGAAGCATCAGTGTAAACAATAAAACCTCCTTCTCCAGAAGGTAAGGCTAAAACAAGGGCAGTGGTTAAACACTCCTTCAAGGTCTGGAAACTATGTTGACAACCCTCTGACCACTCAAATCAGTTTTCCTTACGGGTCAATCTGGTCAGAGGAACTATAATTTTGGAGAAATCCTTGATAAATCTCTGATAGTAACCTGCCAAACCTAGAAAACTCCTTACTTCAGTTACATTTGCAGGTCTATCCCAATTCTTTACTGCCTCCACTTTCGAAGGATCAACAGAAATACCTTGCCTGGTGATAATGTGTCCTAGAAAAGACACTTCTTGCAACCAGAAATCACATTTACTAAACTTGGCATATAACTGATGGTCTCTTAATAATTGCAACGCCATCTTCAAGTGCTCAGCATGCTCCTCCTCATTCTTAGAGTATATCAAGATGTCATCAATAAACACTACGACCCACTGATCAAGGTAGGGCCGGAACACGCTGTTCATTAATTGCATAAAAGTTGCAGGAGCATTTGTCAGTCCAAAAGGTATTACCACAAATTCAAAATGCCCATACCAGCTACGGAAGGCCGATTTAAATATATCCTCATCCTTGATTCGTAGTTGATGGTATCCTGATCGAAGGTCGATCTTAGAAAAATATTGAGCTCCAGCTATCTGGTCAAATAACTCATCGATCCTCGATAGCGGGTACTTATTTTTTACTGTAAGCTGGCTCAATTGCCAGTAATCGATGCACAATCTCATCGAACCATCCTTCTTCCGGACGAACAACACCGGGGCTCCCCACGGGGAAGTACTTGGACGAATAAACCCCTTCTCGAGTAACTCCATCAATTGTCGCTTCAATTCTCTCAACTCCGCAGGAGACATACGATACGGAGCCTTTGAAACAGGGGACGCGCCAGGAATTAGGTCAATAGAAAAGACTACTTCTCTCTCAGGTGAAAGTCCTGGAAATTCCTTAGGGAAGACATCTGGAAAGTCTCGAATGACAGGAATGTCCTTTATCTCAGTCTCCATCTCCGGGGTCAAAGAAACCAAGACTAGAAATGCCTGACATCCTTTCTTCAGTAACTTCTCAGCTCGAAGGGCCGAAATGAGCGGCACAGACTTAGAGTGTCTAATCCCGACAAAAGAAAGTTCGCGGTGCCCAACAAACGACACAGAGCTAGTGCTACAATGGACATTGGCCTCATATTTAGCCAACTAATCTGCTCCTAGGATTACATCATAATCCCTCATGTCCGTACAAACTAAATTAGCTGGCAGATTTCGCCCACTAACCAAAACCTTACTAGAAGGGTAGTAATATTTAATTGCTAATTTTGAACCAATGGGGGTTGAGATCGCTAGGGGAGAATTCATTAACACAGGTTTCACAGCTAAAGACTTAGCAAAACTCTGAGAAATAAAAGAGTGCGTTGCTCCAGTGTCAAATAGGACAAATGCCGGCTTATCATGAACAATAAGTGTACCTTCAACAAGTCCACCTTCCTCGGTGGTTCCCGTCTCCTCTTCTTGTAGGGCTTGAAGCTTGCCCTGCTACTTTTGACTTCCTTGCGGCTTGTTTGGTGTAACTTGATCTAATAGGAGGGGACATTCTGGAATACGGTGGTCCTGACTTCCGCAACGCAGACAGGTGCCTAACTTGCGCCAGCATTCCTCCATCTTGTGACTTGGGCGGTCACAATACTTACAAGGGGTCTTGGATGGTACAATCGGACCAGGCTTCTTTTCATCATTTTTCGGCATCTTGCCTTTCCATGCACTAGACCTGCCATTGGGCCTCTTCTTGCCATTACCGGGATTAAAGTTCCCGGAACTAGTAGTCTGTTCTTTCTTGGGATTCTTCCCACGAATCTTCTCCATCATCTCTAGAGTATCCTCCAAAACTTGAGCTTTCCTCACCATCTCGGCGTAAGTCTGGATCTCCATTGGTGCCAATTGGTTGATATAATGTAACTTCAGACCATTAAGAAATCTCTTGGCCTTCATCTTCTCCGTAGACACTAAATGAGTTGCATAACGAGATAACCGAGAAAACTGAGCTTCATACTCAGTAACAGATAGGTTCCTCTTTTTCAAAGCAGCGAACTTCGCCGCCTTCTTCTCTTGCACTCTGTCATAAAAATACTTGTTGTTGAAGAGTTCCTCAAACTCCTTCCAGGTGACTTGCTTGTCTGCAAGAGTAGCCTTTACTGCATCCCACCAAGTTCTTGCATCTCGTTCTAATTGAAAGGTCATCAAGAGAACACGCTCTTGATCACTGCACTGCATCACTTCAAAGATTCAATCCATCTCCTTCAGCCAATGCTCAGCTTCGTCTGGATCCGTCGAGCCACTGAATCGAGGGGGATTCATTCCGCGAAAATTTCGGTGAAGATCTCTCGCTCCATGATGAGCCGCTCCTCCCTGGGCCACTTGCTGCAGAGCCCGAGTCAATCCTTGCACCGTTCGTTGAATATCCCTACATTGCGCACGTTCCGCTGCCATTTGAAATACCCTACGAATAGAACATATTAATTTAGAACCATTTGGAAGGAATCTTTCTGGAGGTAAATTATTAACTTAACCCAAGTCTCTACCCGAAACTCACCGGGTTGGATCCTTAGATTTGTAACAGGGTTATAGGTCCTATGACACTACCTAGAACCCTAGAACTTAGAGAACCTAGGAATATAAGAAAACCTAGGCTCTGATACCACCAAACTGTCACGCCCCAACGCGGAATATCGGAACGCGGCAGTAGAAAGAGTTAATAATAATATGTTGATTTCCAAACATGATGTGCCAAGGCTAACAATCTAGATACATCCAACATACGCCATCTCAGAGCAAAGGTAGAAGGAATATAATCCATCATAGCCAAACAATTCCACTAATTAAAACATAACATAGTCAATAACCATCATTCCAACACCAACAATTCATATCTAATGACGTAACAAAGTTTACATAATAACCGACTGAAAATTATTACAACTCTCGGCCACGACTACATTCTCAGACTCAAACTATCTAGTACAGACTCAAGCTATCTGGCAAGTTCGCTCCAAGGTCTTCACTCTTGCCCATCCCCATCAGTTTGAGAGTCCTCACCTGAGCTACCTGAAAAAGGGGGGAAACAACTGGGTGAGCGAATGCTCAGTATGTAATAATAGGCAAGTTTAAATAATTAACCATTTTCAATAATGTGTTGCAATAACGAAAAGATAATCAATAACGAACTACTCAAACAAAAGAACAAGAATATAGCATATCCAAGAATTGGCCGATCAGGTGTGTAACAAGCAAGTCATGTAGATATCTCCACTAGGGAGGAGTTCAAGAGAAAGAACCATGTGAATGGAACATCATAGACATCACGCTAGTCATGCACTCGGTGCAATGCCTCACCATGTCATTACAAACTCCCATGGGCACAAGTACTTTTCGGGCGCTCTCCCCAGGACCAGACCGGGCCCTTGTGATGCATTGGCATTGATTTGGAGGATCTAGGATCCAGTTATGTCTAGACATTCACAGGAATTCGGCCAAAAAGTTTCAATATATAACGAGAATAATCCATGAATATAAACAGTACAAGCAATTCCTAGCCTGACTATCGAGGCACACAAGAAATCACGAAAACTCATAAGCTGGAAGGTACGCGGTCATATCTAGACCGCTTACAATAAAATGGTCTAACACTGGACCATGAAGGATGAACTGGGCCAAGGACAACCCAGCTCGGTGCCAAGAGAATAAACAGTCCTCTCATGAGCCGTTCAGTAACTGAACGGTCTAAAAAGGGCTGCCGAAAGCAATTCTGGGCAAGAAAGAACAAGGCCCAGAGTCAAGGGAGTACACAGTCCAAGATGGGCTGTTCGAACAATAGAACGGTCAACCATGGGCCGTTCACACTCTAGGTCAGTGCAAAAACCAGGTCGATGAAAGTCAGGTAGGTCGGTGCACATCCAGTTCTAAACGGTCAGAAATGGGCCGCTTGATAATAGAAGGGTCCATATATGGCCGTGTACAAAACTGGAGTTAACCCAACGCAAAGATCGATGCACAACCCAAAGAGGTCAGTGCACCTGGCAGGGTACACGGTCGAATTAGGGCCGTTCAACATGGTAAACAGTCCTAGTCTGGCCGCGCATGTCTCAGACGGTCCAAGGCGGGCTGTGCCAAGGAACATAGCCAAAACAAGCGATCCGAGCTAGATAATTGGTGCAGGATATGTGGTACAACCTGTCCGGCGTCCTAGTGGGAATCCCAGGCTTGCAGGGGCTTACGGAGGTCCCATAATGGAGGTCCTAGTCCGACCGAAGGAATATCCGACGGAGAGTCTCAACCATTACGAGAAATAAGGGCTAGTAAATCATCGGAATACAACATGTATCGGTCAGTCAGATCCACCGGAGTGGAGTGACTGTCAAAACATTCCTAATAAGAATTTCTTCCATAACATGATTAAGGTTTTACATTCATGAGTTAATAACAATAAGAAGGACAAGATTGATAACAAGGATCAAAAGTAAGTAGACAAGATTGAGCATTATAATCTTTCATTTATTTCCAATAATATTGTGGGTTGCCACCTTATTTATAGACTAGATTAAAGAGAACTCGACATTACTTAAAATCAGTGATAATCCATTCTGCATGACAGAACGGTCCGTCCAGAACCGCTCAACAAGCCTCATCGGTCTGTCGATAGGCCGTTCAGGTCCTGCGGACCCGGAGGCTATACGGGCCCTGAGCGGTCTATCGAAGGGCCGCTGGGTCACTGCACGGTCTGTAGATGAACCGTCGCCCAACACTATACGGTCTATCGAGGGGCCGTTCAAAGTTACGCGGTTACTGTAAGACCGTGTATAAAATGATATGGCAGAACAATAAGCGATTAAGACAACCTTCACTAGGAATATCAAATTCGCGAGGTACAAAGCATGAAATTTAGGCAAACAGGTCTCACTAGAAAGAGTACGAAAAACTACATAATATGGGTAGATTAATTTAATCATTAAGCCTGTTAAACCCAACATTAATCGATAATAACAAGGTAAACCCTAATTCTGACATGCTCCAACTAAAATGACGAGTTCTCTCATGATACTAAATAACTTTTAGAGATTTTTATACCAATGGAAAGAGGACTGAGAGACGAATCTAACAATATATAATACTTAGGGTTTGGTCTGCTAAAACCTACCTTAAACGAGGGAAGAAGAGGGATGCTAGGTCACCAGCCGCGCTAGGGAAACCTCTCTAAAGATCACCTCGTTCGCGCTCCTCGACAGTAGCCACAGCAACTAAGCGTCTCTAGGTCGGTCTAGGGTCGATTTAAATAGAGGGAATGATTTCTAGGGTGTCGATTAAAGGGGATAGAGTCCACAAATCTCCTATCGCGCGCGAATCGCGCAAGACTCGGTCAAGCCACCGTTCTTTCCCCAAATTCGAAGTCTAGGGTTTAGGGTTCCTGCTAGAAATAGAGGGGAAACGATCTCCTCATCGAGGCCGTTCATTCGGATCCGATTTGGGCTTAAATGATCGAGAATTGGGCCCTAATTTGATGACTTAAGATCCGGTTAGATTAAGTGTTGATTTGGGCCTTAAGCTTCTAATTCGGCTCACCTAGGATTTTATTTTGGGTTGGTAGTAGAAGACAATTTGACTAAGTTTTCTATCCTCTATACGATTATAATTTTTTCTAGATTTTTATAAATTGGTTGAATTTTGACCTATTGTATTTTTCAAGAATTTTCTTTATAATCCCCGTTTATTTTATTTAATAATATATCGGGGTGCTACAGTATATCTACAAGCAGATGCATATGAACGTGGGTATGTTTGAAACTCAGAAGCCATTCACAATTATATGCAGAATCCAGTATATGCAAGAGCATGAAGGTTATATGCAACGATGAACCCTATGTGCAATTGAATGTGTGAAAATTTGAATGTATTCATAGTAAATGCCTCCTAAAGTATGAATAATGTGCATGTGAATACGTTATGTGCAAAATCTTATATGTGTAGAGAAGTGAATGCAATATATGATTTTTTTAAATGAATGCAAACTTTTAGCCCTATTCACAGAACTCTGATGAGATTTTCTGTGCATTCTGAAATGAGTAGAAGAACTTTTTTTCTATTAACAAAACATTAATGAGACCTTTGTGCAATATAAAGTGAGTATGAAGTTTTCATTTTTATTCTTAAAGTGTGGACTAAAATATGTGCATGTGTAAAACTCAAAAGCCAAAGAGAAACTGATTATGACCAACAGAGAATTCACACCAACTATCTAAACTCTAAAGAGGAAGGAAGGAAGTAATAAGGTGAAAAACAATCATTGAGTGCAAAGATAAAGATTCTAGTTTCTTCATTGAACTGAGACTAAACCAAAGAGAGTTTATTTCAATCTATCCATGAGAAAGTTTATTCCTCAAAAACTAATTTTTAACACCAATCAATTAAAAATTGAAATAGGAGCTGAAAATGACTAGTATGCCAAAGTGACCATGATTTTTACATATCAAAGCTTGTGACCCATCTTAAACAAAGATATTCTCGAATGTAAGCTGTAAGCATTGAAATTCATTGGCAAATTGATTCCATTAAAATAAATATTCCCTCGTATGCCAAACATTTTGAATTTTTGAATTCTGACAAGTGGGTGAAAAACCATCAAAATCATACATCCAATAATGAAAGAAAGGTTGAAGTCTTACCAAGTAAGTGTGCCTTTTCCTTTTTTTTGGAACCCCTTTCTTTTCTATTTACTTTAGGCACACCTACATAAAAATCAACTCATTTGACAATTTTAGGAACCCAAGTCTTCTTGGGTCCCTAGAGGTTTGTAGCATTTTTACCAAGCATATTCTTCCTTATATTCATGGTAATTATATCATCATTTTTCATGATTTTGTAATCTTCAATCACACGTCCAAAATTTTCACAATAAAAGCAATTAGGAGGAGGAACTCTAGCAAAAGACTTCTTTTTATGAGTAAAAGAGTTTTCAAAAGTATTCCATCTTTTATTTGCAAAAGTTCTAGATTTAGTAAAATTAAACCTAGCATTCATCCTGGATAGATGAAAATCATCATTCAATTTTGCCCAACAATCTTCCATACTGTGATCATATTTTCCACAATAAATGCAAGAAGAAGAAAAAGATGATCTACCAAAAGATTTTTCTTGATGTGTAAATGTTTTACCAAACACATTTCATTTATAAGATGCTAAAGTTCTTGTATATGCAACATGTTTATCATTGAATTTGTGTTGAAATGGTTTTTTCAAATTCATAGCAAGCAAGTCATCATTTTGCTTTAAAAAATACTTTTCCATGACATGGCCTAATTTACCACAATAAAAACATTCAACCCTAGGTTTTTTTTTCTGTATATTTTTATCAATTTGAATCTTATTTGTTCTGTTTAGCTTAGTGTTGACATTTTTCTTTTTCTCAGAATTGATTTTGAAAATTTTCTTATGTGGAGTGGGAGGAGATGCTTTGGACGTGTTGGGAATATACGATACATCAACAAATGAAGTTTTAAGTTTGTTTTCAAGAGATTTTTATTCATAAGGGAATATTCAATGCCTTCTTTTTGAAAATTTATTTTGACACCAAGCATTTTGTCCAAAGTTTCCTTGCCCTTCACAAACCTCGGTAAATCAATCTTAAAATTATTTATCTCATTTTCACATGCAAGGATTTTATCACTAAGCAAACAGTTCTTTGATATGAGTTTCTCATTTTCTTCCATGAGTTTTTTGTTTTCCATATTTGTACAGTGGAGTTTTTCAGTTATCTGATCACGAACTTTTTTTGTTTATTCGACCGATGAAATCTTTCCAAGTAGCTTTTCATTCTCACATTTCAACATTGAGTTTTCATTTTCAAGATTTTCAACATTCTTCAAATTACTTTCAAGCAATGAAATTTGAATCAACATGGCACTTTCTTTCTTCTTATATTCCTCAATTTCAATCACAGTATTTCTGTTCAGCAATTCTGTGTAAGAAGTTTTTTAAACATTTTTTCATCGTCAAAAAATGAATCTAACTTGTTTCTAAGACATTTTTATGTTTCTTCGAGCAACGAGATTTTAGACAACAAGAATTTATTTTGCTCATGTAATTCATGACACTCATTTTCAAGTTCCAAAGATTTATCAGATTTTTGTGTCATTTCACGCTCTTTGTTAATGCAGTTAATTTCATCTGAAAACACTACAAGAAAATTGGCCTATAGCCACGAATTTTACCTACGTCTTCAAAAGGCGTAAGTATAGGCGACATATTCTGACGTTTTCAAATAAACGTTGGTAAATTTCCTACGTTTTATTATAGCGTAGCTATATGGTTATGTTATTCCGATGCTTTGAAAATAAATGTAGGAAAATATATTATATTCTAATATTTTTTTGTAAATGTGAGAATAGATCTTAGATATTGTTTCATTTTTAACAAAACGTAACACTAAGTCGCTTCAAATAAAAAAAACAAAAAATTTAAAAATGTAGTAATTGGGATGACCCAGGTGGCGGCAAAACGACCACCCGATACTTTTCAATTTTTTTTATTTTAACACCCGATTTCCCTCCCCCCCATCAAGTATAGGCAATGCAGGCGTCGACGTAGCCTCTAGAGTAGGAGGTGACGTTGAGGATCTCCCTCAGGTATTTGCCGTCGGTAGACTCGTCATCGTGGCCGGTGGCCTTGACGATGGCCACGTCCAGCTCCGACGCCACGGTGTTGGACACCTTGGCGAGGCCGATGCTGGTCTGGTCCTTGACGGCTCCCAAGACCTTGCGGATCGAGCTGGGCGGCGCCATGTCTGTCTGCTCGCCGGATCAGATCACCGACCACCAGCTCCCTCCCTGCCCCCTCTCTGCCCCTCCTCACCGCCTCCTCTTCCCCTGTCCTTGCAAACGCCAGACCTCGATCAGCGGGCGAGATCTGGTAATTCGGCTTCACCCCTGGCAACATCGAGCGAAACAAAGACATCAACATCATTAGGAAATTATATGTATCCCGCAAGCAGAGGTGAAAAACAAGAACCAAAACAAGACGCGTGGCACGGTGCCAATGATTTTTGGGGCGACAGGGGAGGGGGAAAGAGTTTTGAAAAAAAAGTAACCTCTTGCTATCCGGTGCCACCAAATCTGATGGCCGATTAGACCGGAGTGGTCAGGCAAGAGGAAGAGAGGGCCAGTGGTGGCCAAATCTGGGTGGGACGAGCGCGACCGGAGGGTGGGCGTGGAGGCGGATAGAGCACAGATCTGGCTGATTGGATGGATCCCCCGCCACACAGCACGGTGATCAACTTCGCGTGCGTGCGTGTGCCAACACCAAGAGGAGTCCGAGGAGAAGAAGAAGAGGGGGAGGGTGATTTCACTCCTGCCCTGTTTCTTGCCGCCTCTCCGACTCTTCCTACAGACTCTCTCGAAGAAAGGTCGCGTCTCTCTCTCTCTCTCTCTCTCTCTCTCTCTCTCTCTCTCTCTCTCTCTCTCTCTCTCTCTCTCTCTCTCTCTCTCTCTCTCTCTCTCTCTGTGTGTGTGTGTGTGTGTGTGTGTGTGTGTGTGTGTGTGTGTGTGTGTGTGTGTGTGTGTGTGTGTGTGTGTGTGTGTGTGTGTGTGTGTGTGTCTTGCTTGTCAACTAGCTAACTTTTATTTTCTTTGCTGCATTTTCCCCCTAAATGTATTAGTTTTCTAGATATGTTTTTTAAAGAACCTTGATTTTCTAAAATGCTTTCAAGTTTCTGTTAAGATGCCAAGTTGGAATTTCAGGTTAACTTGGAATACCTTGGTCGAGTCGTCTTCAACACGGATGGGATCATGTATCCTGACAGTGTGGTTGGGACTGATTCTCATACAACAATGATTGATGGATTAGGTGTTGCCGGCTGGGGAGTTGGAGGAATTGAAGCTGAGGCTGCAATGCTTGGGCAGGTATTGTTTGCAATATGCATATAGAGCTATGCATTATTATTTCCTTCTTCATGAAGAATTGAAGATGAATTACTCTTTGAATTCATGATCTAAGATGCTTATATTGATCCTTTGTTACATCTGGATCAAGTGTTCTTTAGAATTTTGAATAGGCGGAAACAGTAACGTCATGAGCCAACATGTATCTAGTATGATCCATTGCTAATCTGCTTAACCTAGGTATGCATACGCATGTGCATACCATTGATGTTTGAAAGTATATTGTATGTTGTCTATGTATATGGTAATATATTATTTCTAGTGTAGTGCAGTGGTCGCTGCTCTTTACTTGTGCTTTTTAGACAGTCATTGCTACTTCATAAATACATCTTGCCTATTTCTAAGTTGCTTCGTCTTTGATTGGATAGCCTATGAGCATGGTCTTGCCAGGTGCTGTTGGGTTTAAGTTATCTGGAAAATTGTGCAATGGCGTGACAGCTACTTACTTGGTCCTAACTGTGACACAAATGCTACTGATATACCATATTGATTTTTTTTTACTTTATTTGTTCCCTATCATACTTACATGTATATATGTATATATATGTGTGTATGTTTGTGCATATCTTCTTGACCTATATTGATATAGATAGGTCCCTGTCCAAAACTAGCTGAAACTAGAACCGGCTAGGTAGGGGTGTCAACAGATCAGATCCGGATCAGATCCTTTGTGATCCGAATCCGGATCCGATAACAATGAATCCGAATATGACCCGAATCCGAAATTACACACTGTTTCAAATCCGGATCTGATCCGAATCTGAACTTAAAATTTTGGATTTGGATCTAACCCGATATCTTATTATATACACCTTTAATAGGGAATGAGTTAGAGGATCTGAATTTTCGGATCCAATGGATCAATTTCGGATCCACATAGTAGAATAACAGTTACAGGTTACCGAGAAACTTAGGTCTCAAGAGAATTTGCAGATAGTCACTATAATACTCGAGCCCTTAAAAGGTATCCACAAATAAAAGTTCTCCAATTTCTTCTCACAGTAACATTGCTGGACCTATATAAGTGGGAACCTTTTTCCATGTTGAAATACTGTCTCAAACCAAACTTGCATTGTTTAGGAGTTGGAAACTGTAGCGTTCAATAGTTTCCACCTTTCTCCATCTAAGTCAATGTAGCCAAAATTCTGCAAACATAAACAGTAAACATATGATGGAAATTGCAAAGCGTAAACATAAGCATTACAAATATTACTTCAGATCAATTGTCTCATCCAAACAGTAAACATAAACATTACACATAAATCCAATCCGAATCCAGCTCATCACTAATACACCCACTGCCAATTGCATCAAACAAGCAGGCAGATGATGGAGTGTCTCCAGCAGGGCTCAAGAAAAAGAAAGATCTGAAATATGAGACCAAAAAAAATTAGATCCAGAAAAGATGATGGAGTGTCTCCAGCAGGGCTCATTTGAGTGAACTTTTTATATTCCTACTGGAATATCTTATGTTCGATTCATTCTATTTCAACACTTTCCTGTCAGGAAAGGCTAGCCACAAAGATGTAAAAGACTCGAGCAATTGGCTTTTGAAGGCATATTATGGGCAGCGGTTGTTCATGGGCTTCTGTTGTGTTGGATCTGAGGCAATTAATTCTATCATACTGCTGATTGCAACCCTCCCCCCTTTCACTTTTTTTCTTCTTTTAATTAAATCAAGTTTCTACATTGTAGGTTCATTACATCATCTTGTTTCTTCTTGCTGAGAGGCAGCCTGGAAGTGTGATTGGTGTAAGTGGTTTTGGTTAGCTTGTTTCTTATTAAGCTCTAGTTTGTGGAAAGCTAGATAGCTTCACTTTGTTTACATTACTCTTTTTCTAGGTTTTTGTGGAGAATGTGAAACACATTATAATTCTGATCATGGGGGAATCCCCTCTCATGGTTGTTTACTCTGCGCCGCGCCCAGATGTCGCCAAGTTGATCTGCTTTGATTGGAATCAAAATTAGCAAGTAGGAATGCATGATTAAAATCAAAAACTCATTTAAATACCCAAAAATATATTAACACAGATTCTCGAGTGCTTTGTAATACATAGATTCACAATTATTAGGTGTTCATTCACATTCTATCCTGGCATAACTTGGAATATATAGCCCACTAGTAGGAAATATGGATTTCAACACAACATAGATGGTTAAAGGAAAAACATGATTCTCAGTTCGACCTTAATTCCTTGTTCTGAGAGTATTCTCAGCAACTGCATGTCCGCAATGAATTCTCAGTCACTTTTCCTTCCAATGTATGGATATGGGTTGGCATAACTTGGAATATATAGCCCACTAGTAGGAAATATGGATTTCAACACAAGGTAGATGGTTAAATATGAAGAAAAACCCTATATGAGAACAAATAATTCATAACATAGTTACAAAACTTACATATGGGAACAACAAAATTTGCATGAAAATCAACAACCTTAAATGATTTCTGAATGAATGATGCAATCGATTACCGGAGCGGATCTTTACATACTTTCAGGATCTACTACAAAAATAGCTAACAGTTAAAACAAAATCTGATGATAGTCTAGATATAAATATGTCAAAAGAAACTGAATATCATATCACTAAAAATAACAAGTAAAGAGTGTAAGGTGACAAAAGCCTACCCATAAGAAACTCTTTACCATTTAGAAATTCTCGTGGTTGCTTCCTTGAGGAAATACAACCTGATAACCACCACTAAACTTAAGTCCTAACATGCAACCTTGAGAAAATCTGAATGCTATTGTTGAATAATGCCAAACATACAGATCTCAGGGTTGACTTTAGAATGTCTATGACTGATCGAGCAGATAGGTATTCTAAAGCCAACATAACAAAGAAAGGGGGTGATCATTCTGAAGAATAAACTATGATAGATAATACTTACCATCCAGATTCTGAGAGTTGGACTTAGCTTCATTCAACCTATAGTACATTTACACAATAATTAAATCTTAAAAATATTCATTTAAAAGATAATAAATCTATAGTACATCCACATCAACTGCATAAGTCTCCATAAACAAAGAAAAAGATAGTCTACATCCATCTCGAATGTACATAAGTCAAGATCTCTCTCAGTTTAGTCAATCTGCCAACCTCAGCTACAATCTACAAGTGAAAATTGGCAAAAAGGAATAGAAGTAGCTGAGTATCTATTTAACTACCAAGTGCTAGCACAAATGAAATATAGCTAGCCATTAATACTTGTTCAATTGTTTCCAACGATGGAACACCATTTTCTTTGATTTCCTCTTGTGATGCAGAGCTGGGCAAAAGCTGGAGATTCAGTGAGACTTGGGGAAGCAGAGACTACAGGGAGAGCATTTTAGAGGTTCTATGTTTCCCCATGTTGGGGAATAAACCACTTTCTGCAGGATCATTTTAGCTGTCTTTACCACTTGCTTTCTCTTTTCCCCTCTCTATGTCAGTTCTTTTATCATCATCATAAATTTGAAAAGGAAAATCAAGGCATTTTAGGCTGTGTGTGTTGACACTAAAAATATTTCTAATTTTTCTTGACCTTTTTTTGGTAGGTCATAAACGCTAGCCAAGTGCCCCTACACCCCCAAAATGGGAAGTCGAAGGCTCAATCAGTGGAAAACCCGAGTGACCCGATCAAGACACGCGGAATGCGGAAGTGGTCCGTAAGTGCCCAGAAGGACGTCCGATCAGGGCAGAAATACTTCAAGAGGTGGCCCTCCTAATGAAGACACCCCACGTGTCCACATCGTGGAGTTGGCGGCATAGACTGCTGAGCCGAAGGCTAAATCAGAAGAAAACCTGGGAAATCTGGTCAACACACACGGAATGCCGAAACGGTCCGTAAGTGGCCAGAAAGTCATCCAATCAGGGAAAAAATGCTTCGAGGGATGGCCCTCCTAATAAAGACACCCCACGTATCCACAGCGTGGAGTTGGCGGCACGAAGCAACGTGTTGAACACCAAATTAGGAGAAAACCCGGGTTACCCGATTCGGGTACGCATCGCACTGGAAAGGCCCGTAAGTGGCCGAAACGATGCCCAGTCAGAACGAAAATACTTCCACGGGTAGTCAACTCGATGAGGATGTCCCACATATATTTGTAGTTGAGTTGGTCGCATGAATTACAGTGCCGAATGCCGAATCAGGACAAAATCCGAGAAAATCGGTACGGGTTCGGCACGTCGGAATCACCGGAAATTGCAAATCGGGGCCCGGAAATGATGAAATCTACACTCTGAGGCCACTGCATCAAACCCAAGGCATTATCGGATGTCAGGCCTCCATTCGGTCCAATTCCGAGGTGAAATGACAAAAACTACAAAATGCCATTAGAATGAGTCGGTGGCATATTTTATTATTAAAAAAAGGGGTGAAAAGTGAAATGGCCAAAAGGGTGAATCGGTGGCACCTTTTTGGCACTTGTTCAAATGAGTCAGTGGCATCTTTTTGAGACATTTTAAGGTGAATCAGTGGCCCATGTTTTGCAAGGTGAATCGGTGGCACCTTTGCTTGTGCCATTGAGTCGACGGCGGTCCTCTCAAGCACGAGTCGGTGCCGCTGCCCTAGGGTCACATCCACCCTCTGATCCCCTGCTTTCATCTATAAGTACTCCACTTCCAGCACCACAGAAAGAGAGAGAGCATAAGAAGGTGGGTTCCGTGTGGGGGACTCTATTCTTTCTTTCTGTATTCTTTTCTTAGTCTTCTCTCCTCTCCGTTCACTTGTTCTTCCCAATCCTCGAATTATTGTAAGCCCTGATTATCACCCACTGCAATTGTAGAGGAGAGCTAATAAATGATATCTCAAGTTTTTTTTAACTGTTATCTTTACATTCCGTCTTTGGTTTGTTCTGCTTCAAGCATTTTATTCTATCGATTCGTTGCTCCGAGTTTCGTGGTTTCTTCCCGAGTGTGAGGAGGCCATAAGGGCTAAAGCTCCAGTCAATCCAAGGATCACTCGGTGAAGGGAGGAGACTTACAATGGCTTTCTACGGCAATGGCTATGGCCATGCCCTGAACGAGCAACATTAAATTCCCTCCCTGGGAGCTCTAATTGCAACGTAGTTTCTGCCGATAGATCTAGCTTAACGCATCGTGGGCTAATGAGCAGATTAGTTTTCACCATCGGAGGCTACCGAGTGGCCCTTTCACTCGTTCCATTAGTTGTAAGGGCACCGGGCGCTCTAATAATTGTTGGAATAATGGTTGTTTCCTCCGAGCCACTGTGTGTCCCTCCCGATATTCGACGATTTGCCCTTAAAGGCCTCTATCCCTCTCAAATTCTTCTCTTCTAAAACAAGCACGAGTCGTGCCCACCGACCAGGACTGCTTGATGATTTGAGCTCTGCCTTGTGGTGAGCCAAAATTTTCCTAGTTGTTTCTTCAGGCGTATTTCGCATTGTTTCTAAGTGTCCACGCTAGTCCTGCTATTGGGGAGGGGGACAGCTCTGGGTCGCGGTTCTTTTGCTTGTTAAAGTATCCTCACGTCGGGTTCCAGGAGATCTGTCGTTCTATCACATGTTCTCCTGGAAGCCCACTGCACAAGGTGACATATAAAATGCCATTCGCTTGGCTACATTATGACCCTTTGCGACTGTAGTTTTCCCTGGATCATCACGAGTCCTTAGAAGGCCAGCCCTCAGGATTCAGTAAGTGCTGATCACGGGTTCTGAGATAGGCCCATTGGGCTTCTCAGTTGATTTATGGACTTGCACCGGCTTACCCCATGTGTGTGTCCCATTACTCCCCGAACACTGCGGGTCTAGGGGAGATGCTGCCAACTTTTCGTAAGACCTTTGGATTGAACCACAAAAAAAAAATAATAATGATAAAAATAAAAATAATAATAATAATAATAAAATAATAGCAACAAACAATAAACAAAACAAATGAAACGAACATGAATAAATAGACAACAAAGAAAAAGGAGAGAGGGGTTGAGTCGGTGACGACGCCACCATATCACCTAATGTCTCCATCATCTCACCTTTTGAACCACACTTCTCAACACTTCCACCGATACACATGTAACAATATAGATAAAGCAACATATAAACAATACAACGTGAAAACATTCACATGCACATAAATATTCAACAGTCAATGCATAATCACGTCATATGCACACACCTATATATACATCATCCACTCAACAAAAAAAGTGCATATAAATACCAACGTTCACACCCCACCTATATGGTGCATATAATAATCATAAAAAAAAGAAAGGGGAACAAAGTCAACAGCCATGCGTCGGTGCATACCTTGCACCGACCTCACCTCCCCATCCTGTTGCTGTCTCGGTGCATATTGCATCGACCTATATCTCACCACCCCATCCTACTGCTGCCTCGGTGCATATTGCACCAACCTATATCACCCATTCACACCCCACCACCACTAAATGCAACCGCCACTAAATGCATATTGCACCAACCTATTGCATCGACAAAACACACTTCATACTCAATGCAACCGCCAATGCACCCACGTGACACTAACCCCCCTTTAACACATCCAATTAACACTAACCACCCTTAACTAAACCTACCAAAACCCATTAATCCATGGTAATATGTCCAACCCCCCCTCCATATCCATATATAAAAAAAAGAAAGAAAGAAGGGAAAGGAAACAAATAATGAAATCAACAAAACACAGTCAGCCAAAATTGAGGAAATAAAAAAATAAAAAAAATAAAAAATAAAAAAGGACATGCTAACTAAATAATGACCAAATGAATGACAACAAAAAAATAAATAGCAATAAATAAATAAAGAGAATAAAAATGATAAATAAATAAAAAAAGAGGGTAAAGAAATACTAAATAAATAATAAAAAAGGGCAATAAAGAAAATAAAATATATACGTGCAATGTGAAAATAAATAAATAAACAATACAAAGGGGAATAACATAAACGAAATAAGAACAAAGAATTAAAAGAAGAGACGCATTCATGCATCTAAAAATAATAACAAGAATAAATAACAAACAATGAACACGATTGTACCCGCCTCGGGGCTCTCACCTCCTCTAGACCCGAGTATGGGGAATGGAGAGGGGGATTTCTGTAGTCCATCTAAGAGCGGTCGAACCAAGTCTAGCAAGATCAAACGAGGCCCAGCTCATCTAAGTGACCGCCACGCAGGGCCCACTTAGCATAAAAGCCCAATAAGATCACTCGAGATCAAGCACTTCCTCGACGGCCATTAGGCTCGGAAGGCCCAAGCGTCGGTCCGGTCGGAGGAAGACCCAAGCCCGACCTGTCCCCCTCGCCGGGATAAAGGCTAGCGCCCCACGCCCACTCCGACCGAGCCTCATCCGAGCTATGCCGATCGCCCGGATAGGGTTGGCACTCTTCATGCTTGGGTCGACCGATGATTACTTATCCACGCTGCCGTTGAGAGCCCTTTATGAGCAGGAGTTCACAAAGATAAGGGACCCACGAATCCTCAAGGTTATAAAGAGCCCACGTCGAGGATGTAACCCCCGCCTGAAACTCCTCAGCTTACGGGGCTCATAAGGCTACCACACTATTTAAACCGGAGACTCCCTCCAGCGAACGGTAAGGCCTACACACGCCTAAAACTCCCTGAGTAGGAACCACTTCACCACCTTGGTGTAGAGGGATCGCGTGCATCTCCTTCCTCCTCCTTTCATAGCTTCCACCACTGCTCTACGTACTGACTTAGGCATCGGAGGGTTTACCCCAGGGAACCACCCCTGGGCCCCCTGATCTGTTTCCCTTCCTTGCGGTTCACTGATCGGTGATCATCCCCCCAGCTCAGGACTAGCGCGAAATCGCCCCTCTTCATGGAATATTAATGGTGCCCGACAAGTCGTGCCTAGACCTTGGGATTCACCCCATTATGGTCATGGCATAGCTTCGCTCCGGGCCAATAATCCGCTGTCTTCAATTCGTTCCGACCGGGTTTCAACCGCATTTTCTCGTTTCTTGAACAGCAAGTTCGCCGTATCCCGGCATACATTGTCCCGACATTACATGAGTCTACCCAAGCGTAGTCATGCTTGGCCCACCTCATGGGCCCATATGTGTGTACCGTAATGCCATGCGCAGCCTCAAAATAAAACGGCCCCGATAACACTCGAAGTTAGAGAGACGTTGCCGAAATCTCTTTTAAAATTATGAATAAATGATCAAATAAATAATAAACAATAAAACTAATTACTATTATCTTATATGCTTGCATGAGCCGCTTCTTCGATATATCAAATAGTGATTAGCGGAAAGTCAGGTTAGGCCCGGCCATAAGCTTTCACTATGCGTGATGATGGTCTTCGGACCTGAAGCTCTCCGCCTTGTACCGGAAGCCGGTTTAATGAATAAATACTACCATGCTGTATGCTTGCATGCAAATATGTCTTTCATGTATTCTATGGGTCCCATGGTCCTTCTATTTTAGCAATTAATCAAGGGTTGTCCCTCTTTCGGAGGGACGTAATTAATGTCGTAGCCTTTACGGTACGGTGGGTTTTGAGTCCCGACACGAACATCACAATCGACTGACCAAGTCAGATCGAGCGCATAAATAATTTGTCACCTACGTGATTGGCACGCCTAACAAATTTAAATAAAATAGATGTCACCAAAGTGGCACGCCCGGTGGGACTCAGCCTCCCTTCATCTTTTCACCGAAATAGAGGGACCATGGGGCCCCCACTTAAATATTTTAAATATCCACTATTTCGTTCATCTTGTTTCTCCCCTTTGCAGGTTGGAGCGATGACAAGCGGATTGTCTGGACTTGCCTTCGGCCCCGCAATCATGGCCGACCATGCTACATATGGATACCTTGTCGTACGAACTATCTTTGGCAACTTCCCCCCGGCTGTTGGCTTCCCCAACTTCCTGGGAGTTGCATTTGTGAGTCTTCTGCTTGTGGAGGACTCGGAACCTGCGAAGCGCAGCCAGGAAGATATGATTCAGATGGTCCCGGAATATTTCCATAGCTTTGGAAGTCCCGTTGTGGGTCGGCAGAGGTGGCTTCATGATGTCGAAGTCGAAGAAGAAGAAAAGAACAAGATATCACCGGTGGAGGTGAACGAAGAGGGGAGGCGAGCCAAAGTTAGAAGCCTTGAAATGCCTCTACAAAATGAAAAGATAAAAAGAATTTCCATGAATAAAGAGTCGACTTTCTCCTATCAGGCCCGAAGGGGAGTCGGAAAGTACAATAGAAGAATTTAAATCCTCACCTGTAATATGACAGGGGTGATGAGTGGGCATAGCACTATGCCGAATGAACAAGAAGAGCAAGCCGAGATTGTTGGAAAAAAAGGCCCGATAATAAGACAACACAAAATTACCATAGAATTACTGCAAGCCGTTGAGGGCAAACGGGTTGCTGATGAAGACATCACTACTGTCACTGCCAGAACAGTGGCGTCTGAACAAGAAGGAGCATTCATGTCTCCTCCATCTAAGTGCACCTCCAGTAGCACACTCGAAGGCACCAATAACGAAATATCTATGGACCCCACAGTCTTAATAATCTTGCGAAGGTACCAGCAGGAGGTAGAGCTGCTGAAGAAACAATTAAATGAAAAGACTGAGCATGCTATGGCACCTGAGCAACCGGGAGCACGAGTCGAACTGTCACGGGAAGGTTCCAACCTCACGAGTGCTCCTTCACTGGTCGTTTTACAGACTGCTGGTCAGAACTGGCCTACTCCCCAGCATTGTTCCCAGTGGCTTCAGCCGGCACGGCCAATGCCTCCTCAAATGCAGCAGCGGGATCCCCTATTGGAGCCTCTACCACCTCATGTTGCGGCTTCGGCCTCACAATTGATGCATCCCGCCCACCTCTGCCCTCAACCAGCAGAGCCAGTTATGGTGAACGAGCTGATGGTGGAGCAATTGATCGAAGCAAGGCTGGCAAAGAGGGGAAGTAAAGATCATGCCCCCTTTGACATATATGAAGTGCCGTATCCAGCCTATCATGCTGCCAAGAGACTGACACCCGGCGTAAACAACCCACCAAAATTTGACAAATTCAACGGGCAGGGATCCCCGAAAGAACATATTGCACACTATATAGCAGCCATGGGCAACTTGGCGGTAGACGAGTCATACCTGCTGAAATTTTTCGAGTCTTCTCTGATAGGACCCGCCTTTGAATTGTATTCTACCCTACCGACCAGATCTATCAAAGATTGGCCAGATATGCAGCATAAATTTAATGAGAGATTTTACGTTGCCGAGGCAGAGGTAACTGTGGCCGAACTATTGGCAACCAAACAGAGAGATGATGAGACGATTGCAGAATATATTAACAGATGGAGGGATCTCAGCATGAGGTGCCGACATCCTCCGCATCCAGAAGATGCAATACATGTGTGCAAACAAAATCTGAGGAAAGAGACCCTGGAAAACATAATTGGAATAGAAATCCAATCTTTTGACCGATTTATTGATGTTGCCACGGAAGTAGAAGACTTCTTCGAGAGATATCCCTCACTTCCTACCGACCCAAGTCATCAAGTCAAGCAGGTTAATAAGCGGCCGATGCTGAAAGTGGTCCATGCTGTTAGCCTCGGGGCTAAAAGACACAAGTGGGTGCACAATCCTCCCCCAAATAAACCTGCTAAATGTCGAGAAAGGCCTCTCCGACAGGATAGAGAAAAGAAGCTCTACGCTTTCCCCAGGGATAGGACTCGAGCACTGTTTGAGTGGGCTGTCAAGTATAACAAAATCACTCTTCCAAAGCCAAAGAGGCCTGATGACGTCAGGAGAAGAGATGACCCTTGCTTCTGCCCTTACCATAGAATCCTCGGGCACCCCATTGAGGATTGCCAAATATTCAAGGGCATCGCCCAGGGCCTAATAAAACGAGGGGAACTACAGATGGGGGAGCACAAAGTCAGTCCTCCATGCCCACATGAATTGCCTGCTCTAGGGGCATCAATAAACATGATATCTATATGTCAACAGCTACCCGAAGAAGTGCCAGAGGCCTACAACCGGCGCACCAATGAGGACTGTGTTCCACCTCCTAAAGAAAAACAAAGGAATCGACGAGCAATGCCAATAAAAAAAAGAGCAAGGCCAGCACCTCGCTCGGCTCTTGAGATGCATGACAAAATCAACTCAGCCGTGCAACGGCTTCAAACCATAATAAACGGGCCAGACGAGCATGAGCAGCCTGAGGGCCAGCCTATGCAGCTCAAGAAGCCTGCCCCTTAAAGATACAATGAGCCCCACCGGCTAATAAAAAGAACCAAAGAAAAGGCAAAGATGTTGAATGCACCAAGCAACCCACTGTGGGGGCAGATGCCAACCATAAAGGGGAAGGAAAAGAAGAATGCAAAAGTTGAAAGGAGACGTATGGCCCTCTCCTGCAACACATTGTCAGCCTCGTCTGGCGGGGCGCAAATTGCTGATGAGGAAAATGAAGAAATCTGCTTTGTGCCGAAGAGAATAACTCAGGCTGAGGCTTCCTCCTTCCACTCATTTACTGGGTTCGGAAGAATGTCAAAACAACGCCCATCAGCTAATAAGGGGGTTCAACACAACATTCCTCCTAGACCCGGAGGCATAAAACACAAGGAGTTCGTTTGAAGGAGCTACCTGTAGTCGGCAATGATGGCAGGATGCCACACATCTTGTACAAACCAGAGGCGGAAGGCAGTGGCACTCCCCGCCCCTTCTTATAGGACTCCGCCTTGGTGGCACTACTACACCAAAAACATCAAGAGATTGAAATGCTACAGAGGCAGCTAAATGAAATGAATGTAAGTCCATACATGACTCGATCGGTATGACATTTACTTGAAGTGGTATAAGCTAGTGCTAGCTCACCTAAAGCCCCAACATGGCCAGCCATGCTCCGACTAACGCCTAAATATACAGGGGGCATCCCCCCTTAGCCACTCCAATATCTGGTCCCCCGGGCATGTCAGGAGGCAATCAAAGCATCTCCGACAAGGGCGTCAATGGAGCTGCATATGCAGCCAACTGTCTTACATCAAAGTCCAACAAGTCTGGTGACAATAGACAGATCGAGGATAGAACAAACAATGAGTAGGAAGATGGCTGAAGAAGAAGTCACTAAGGCCGAACTACAAGCAACCAAACAAAAAGATAATAAGTCTGCCATGGACTACATTAGAAGGTGGATGAATCTCCGTGAAAGGTGTCGACATCCACCAAGCTACGGGGACTCTATTCAAATCTGCAAAGAAAATTTGTGAACATAAATTCTACAATGGGTCAGTGACATTGAAGTCATAACCTTTGAACAGTTAAGTGACATCGTGGCCGATGTCGAAGTAATTCTGGCCAAGCTCTGCCCGGCTTCTACAGCCTCAAGCCAAAAGAATAAACCAACCGGAAAATACCCGGTGAAAGAAGAAATTTGCGCTTAAAATTTTGAAGCCTTCGAGCAACAGAAGAAGAAAACGAAAGAAGCAGCCAGCCTTTCTTCCACCGAGTCGGCAAAACAGGGGTCCTCATTAAGGGGCTGAATGATGAAACCATACTCCTTTCCGAAGGATAAGACTAGGACTCTTTTTGAGTGGGCCTATGAATGCGGCAAAGTGGTGCTCCCGCAGCCGAAGAAACCAGGGGATTCCGCAATAAAAGATGATCCATGCTTTTACCCTTATCACCAAACGGTGGGGCATCCTATTGAGGATTGCTATATGTTCAAGGACATTAGTGAACGCCTGATCAAGAAATGCGAATTGTAGATGGGCGAATATAAGGTGGATCCCCCGTGCCCTCATCAAATGCCCGTCTTCAAAAGAGCAGCCCCACGCAGCATCGCTTCCCCAACGGCTCTTCACAGATTTGGCTGAAGCCAACATTTAGTATCATCCCGCAGCTCGAATGCGGATATTTGCAAAAAAAAGAAGAAGAAAGAAAAAAAAGAGAGAAAAAAGAAGGGAAAAAAAGGAGAAAACAAGGAAAGAAAATGGCCTGTTCTGGGGGCAGGCACACAAAAAAAATGAATGAAGGAGGCCTTGATAACTGCATCTACTAGGGAAAAGATCACTCCTCTCATGACTTAGTCTGTGCCGAATAAGAAACTACCATTGTGAGATTGGTATGGTGGAGCGAACCACTCATCCCCTCTTTGAGGAGTGAGCGCTCTCCTATGCACCTGCCTTGGTCTGTTAAATGAAAAGCAACGACTCTATACTACACTGGCAGCGCCATCAGAGTTGTCCATTCAAAAAAAAGAGATAAGAATGAATGCAAGAGAAAAGAAGAAGGGAAGTTATGGGGTCAACAGGGCTTCCCCAGACGCCTCACCCTACGGGGGTACTCCCCACTTATCCCACCAGGACTGAACCCCTACCCTTGATTTGGGACCTATGTCCCCGGCCAACGTATTCTCGCTGTCTTCTGGCGTTCGACTAATAATGATTCAGATACACCAAGAGATGTCACATTTGTCTCACGGGGCTTTCCCACCACTACCGGTTCGGACCCCTTTGCCTAATGTCGGCCCAATAAAATCTCTCTTTTCTCGGCATAAGGCACTATCCCCTTGTGAAGCTCCAAAAATCTTTACCCATCAGTCCAGTCGGGCTGGGTCCACAAGATCTTTTTCCTTGGCCTGAGGTGCTCCACCCTCATCGAGCTTGAAAATAACCTTTTGTCCCATCAGGGCTGGGTTCACAAAATCTTATCCTTGGCCTGAGGCGCTCCGCCCTCATCAAGCCCTAAAATTACCCTCTATCCCACTGGGCTGGGTTCATAAAGCCCTTTTCTCTCAGCTTGAGGTGCTCTGCCCTCGCCGAGCTCGAACACTATCCCTAGCCTCACAGAACCGGACCCTTGAACCCCTTCCTTCCCAGCTCGAGGCACCCCGCCTTGGCTGGACTCTTGGACATTGATCCCTAGTCCCACCGGCGTAATAAACAATGAAAGTCACCAACAGTCCCACCGAATAAAATGTCCCGCACCGCAAACGAGTCTGTGCCAGGGATACCAAAAATAAAACACAAAAAAAGAAACAAAAAGAAGAAATAAATAAATAAATAAATGAAGAAATGAAGATGATGATTTAAAATAAACTTAACGAATCAACAAATTCAACAAAACCAGTAAGTTCAACAGATTTAGCAAACTCAATAAACCTAATAAATAGAACAAAACCAATCACCAAAATAAATCAATCAATCCGAGGAACTAAATAAACCACGATAAACTTAATCAATTCAATAAATCAAACAAGCCCAATACACTCAGTAAACTACATAAACCCAACGAGTCCAATAGACCCGATAAAATCAATAAACTCAATGGATACAACAGAATGAATAAACCCAATAAACCGGGCGAAATCAATCAACCCAATAAATCAATGAACTCAATAAACCTAATAAAATCGATAAACTCAATGGAATTGACAAAATGTTCAACAAACCCAATAAGCTCAACAGACTCAATGAATTAACAAATCGAATAAACCAAATAAACCTTAATAAACTCAACCAATAAATTCAATAAGCTTAACAAATTCAATAAACCCAATAAACTCAACAAATTCAATCAATACAAACAAATAAACTAACAAAAAGACCTCTTCGCTTTGTCTCAGACCTTCTGTCTGGGCGAGGTTTATTGACCCTGACCTCTTCACGGGTCAGCGTCCATATTCTATCCTAGCTTAGACCTCACGTCTCTGCTAGGTTGGTCAACTTCGACATGACGCCAGGTTGACACCCTCATCTACACATTCTACCCTTATTTTAGGCTTTCCGTCCGAGTAAGGTTCGTTGACTCTGACATTTCGTCAGGTTGACACTAATATTTAGCCCTGGGTCTGGGCCTCTCATCCATCTACAATTTATTCTACCCTCACCCCAAACCTTCTGTCGAGGCAGGGCCCGTTGACTTTGACACGACGTCGGGTCAACATCCACACCCTATATTTTGCCCTTGGCTTAGGCATCACGACTCTGCCAAGTTCAATGGCTTCGACAAGACGTCGAGTCAACACCTACCCTATACTCTACCCTTGGCTTAGACCTCATGCTTCTGCCAAGTTCGTTGGCTTCTGCAAGACGTCGAGCCAACGCCTATCCTATATTCTGCCCTTGGCTTAGGCCTCACGCCTCTGCCAAGTTCGTTGGCTTCGATAGGACGTCGAGTCAACACATATCCTATATTCTGCCCTTGGCTAAGGCCTCACGCCTTCGCCAAGTTCATTGGCTTCGACAGGACGTTGAGTCAGCACTTACCCTATATTCTTCCCTTGGCTTAGGCCTCACGCCTCTGCCAAGTTCGTCGGATTCGACAGAACGTCAAGTCAACACCCAGTCTATATTCTGCCCTTGGCTAAGACCTCACATCTCTGCCAAGTTCGTTAGCTTCGATATGACATCGGGCCAACATTTATATCCTATATTCCTCCCTTGGCTTAGACCTCACGTCGTTGCCAAGTTGGTTGACTTTGGTAGTCTGTCAGGTCAACAACCATTTTCTACCCTAGCCCAGACCCTATGTCTCTCCCAGGCTAGTCATTTTCGACATGACTTCGAGACGACAACAATGTTTTATGTCCGCCCTTGTCTTGGACATACCGTCTAAGCAAGGTTTGTTGACTCTGACATCCCGTTGGGTCAACATCTATATTTCACCTTTGGTTCGGACCTTCCGTCCGATCAGAGAACAAAAAGACCCTTCTTCTACCTCTGGCTCGGACCTTTCGTCTAGCTAGATAACAATAAAAAAAACCTTTCACCTTTGGCTCGGACCTCCCGTCCGACCATAGAACAAAAAGACCTTTTTACCTTGGCTCTACCCCTTCCATCCAGTTAACAGAACAAAAAGACCATTTTAATTCTGGCTCGGACCTTCCGTCTGACCATACAACAAAAAGACCCTTTCACCTTTGGCTCGGACCTTCCGTCCGACCATAGAACAAAAAGACTCTTTCACCTTTGGCTCGGACCTTCCGTCCGATCATAGAACAAAAATAACCCTTCGACTGTCAATATCATGACCTTTCATCTAGGCTGGCACGTAAATTAACAAAAATATACTTGTCCGACGTCATGGCTTCTCGCCTAAGTCGGTAAATATTATATCTTGGTGTCATGGCCTTCCGCCTAAGCCAAGCTGTGCGGCGTCATGACTTTATGTCTAAGCCGTTAAATATCCTTGTCTGGCGTCATGACTTCTTCCGCCTAAGCCGGTAAATATTATATCTTAGCGTCATGGTTTTCCACCTAAGCCAAGCTACCCGGCATCATGGCCTTCCGCCTAAGCCGGTAAATATTATATCTTGGCATCATGGCCTTTCGCCTAAGCAAAGCTGTACTGCGTCATGACTTTACGTCTAAGCCGTTAAACACCCTTTTCCGGCGTCATGGCTTCTTCCGCCTAAGCCGGTGAATATTATATCTTGGCGTCATGGTTTTCCACCTAAGCCAAGCTACCCGGTGTCATGGCCTTCCGCCTAAGCCGGTAAATATTATATCTTGGTGTCATGGCCTTCCGCCTAAGCCAAGCTGTACGGCGTCATGACTTTGCGTCTAAGCCGTTAAACACCCTTGTCCGGTGTCATGGCTTCTTTCACCTAAGCTGGTGAATATTATATCTTGGCGTCATGGTTTTCCACCTAAGCCAAGCTACCCGACGTCATGGCCTTCCGCCTAAGCCGGTAAATATTATATCTTGGCGTCATGGCCCTCCACCTAAGCCAAGCTGCACGGCGTCATGACTTTAAATATAAGTCGTTAAATATCTTTGTTCGGCGTCAGGGCTTCTTCCGCCTAATCCGGTGAATATTATATCTTGGCGTCATGGTTTTCCACCTAAGCCAAGCCACCCGGCGTCATGGCCTTCCACCTAAGCCGATGAATATTATATCTTGGCATCATGGTTTTTCACTTAAGCTAAGCTTCCCAGCGTCATGGCCTTCCGCCTAAGCCGATGAATATTATATCTTGGCGTCATGGCCTTCCGCCTAAGCCAAGGTGTATAGCGTCATGACTTTATGTCTAAGCCGTTAAATATCTTTGTCCGATGTCATGGCTTCTTCCGCCTAAGCCGATGAATATTATATCTTCGCGTCAAGATTTTCCACCTAAGTCAAGCTACCCGGCGTCATGACCTTCTGCCTAAGCCGGTGAATATTATATCTTGGCGTCATGGCCTTCCGCCTAAGCCAAGGTGTACGGCGTCATGACTTTATGTCTAAGCCGTTAAATATCTTTGTCCGGCATCATGGTTTCTTCCGTCTAAGCCGGTGAATATTATATCTTGGTGTCATGGTTTTCCACCTAAGCCAAGCTACTCGGTGTCATGGACTTCCACCTAAGCCGGTGAATATTATATCTTGGCGTCATGGTTTTCCACCTAAGCCAAGCTACCCGGCGTCATGGCCTTCCGCCTAAGCCGGTAAATATTATATCTTGGCGTCATGGCCTTCCGCCTAAGCCAAGCTGCACGGCGTCATGACTTTACCTCTAAGCCTTAAATATCCTTGTCCAGCATCATGGCTTCTTCCGCCTAAGCCGGTGAATATTATATCTTGGCGTCATGGTCCTCCACCTAAGCCAAGCTACCCGGTGTCATGGCTTTCCGCCTAAGCTGGTTAATATTCTGCCTTGGCAACATGACATACCCTCTAGGCCAAGTTGTCCGGCGTCATTGCTCTATGCCTAAGCCAGTAGATATTCTGCCTTGGCATCATGACATTATGTCTAGGCCAAGTTATTCGGCATCATGGCTCTCCGCCTAGGCCGGTAAATATTCTCCCTTGGCATCATGACCTTCCGTCTAGGCCAAGTGGTCCGGTGTCATGACTTCTTGCTTAAGCCGGCGAACGCTCTCTCTTGGCGTCATGGACTTACGCCTAAGCCAAGTCATTCGGCGTCATGACCTTTTGTCTAAGCCGACATTCATCTTATCATTGGCCCAGAAACTATCATCCAACCCAATGAACAAAAAGACCCTTCTACCTTGGCATTACGGCTTTACATCCAAGCCAAGTCTTTCGGTGCTATGACCTTCGAGCGAGGCTGACCACCACCTTACTATTGGCTCGGAATTGCAGTCCGAATCAATGAATGAAAAGACCCCTCCCTTGGTTTCACACTCCTGACCCCTCTTGGGATTCACAACAACATATAACTTCTTCTCTCCATTGTCACGGCGTCAGCCACCTACCTCTCAAACTGTCGGCCTACGGGTGTGCCTATCAAGCCCCATATAAAAAAAGAGAAAAAAAAGAAAAGGAAAAAGAAAAAGAAAAAAAAAGAGAGAAAGAGAA
This sequence comes from Amorphophallus konjac, assembly GCA_022559845.1. Classification (NCBI taxonomy): domain Eukaryota; kingdom Viridiplantae; phylum Streptophyta; class Magnoliopsida; order Alismatales; family Araceae; genus Amorphophallus; species Amorphophallus konjac. The sequence continues at coordinate 357,481,529 of CM040122.1, forward strand.
AAGAAAGAAAGAAAAAAAGAGAGAAAAAAAAGAAAGAAAAAGAAAAAAAGGAAGAAAAGAAAAAGAGAAAAAAAAGAAAAAGAAAAGAAAGAAAAAGAAAAGAAAAGAAAAAGACAAAAAAGAAGGAGCATAACATGGTTTGCGTGCTTTCATGTTTTGCGCGCATGTTTACTTGTAACATAGCATTAATACACTTCCTTCAAAATTTCTAAGACCGCATGCTCTCTTGCTAAACAACGCTGCCCAGATTCTGTGCCGGTGTGCGTCACAGCACACACTAAGGAATGAAAAGCCAATTCTCGGTAAGTGCATACGGCCAGGGGAAGAGTCGTGGCTATGTTGCTAGTACAACTCGCATGATACACAGTAGATGAAACTCCCACACTTTGCACACAATATGAGCAGTGGCTCCTAGTCATGGGGACGTCATAAACTCTTCCTAACACTTCATGGAAACTTAGAATCTCTGCACTCTTGTGAAGGGTAATCGTGACGAAAAAGCTGCCTACCCTCTTAAAAAAATAAATAAATAATAGTAATATATATATATGTGAATAAGAGGATGAATTTTAGTAGCCGGGAATCCCCATTGAGACACATGAGGAGACTCGCGTCGAATGGTGAAGTCCATAATGGCACTATGAATAAAAGGATGAATCCTAGTAGCCAGGAATCCCCATTGAGACATATTGTAAAAAAAAAGAAGAAAGAAAGAGGATGAATCTTAGTAGCCGGGAATCTCCATTGAGACACATGAGGAAACTCACGTCAAACGGTGAAGTCAATAATATCACTTCGAATAAAGGGATGAATCTTAGTAGTCGGGAATCCCCACTGAAACAAATAAGGAGACTCGTGCCGAACGGTGAAATTCTGAATTAAGAATAAATAAGGGGGATGTGCGAAGCTACCAAAAGTCTAGAACCCCAACTGCATGCGTAGGTGATAAAGTAATCCTCTAGTGTTACTTAGAACGTTTGTACGTCCTTATGATTAGGGCTCGCTGCCCATATAATTGCACTTTCACTCTATGGAAGAATAGTCTTTGGTGCGGATCGTGGCATATGCTATGCATATATCCTACGCAGTTTCCTCTTCACGTAAGCACGTCTCCCTTAGTTGTGCCTTGTGAGTTGCACTCCGTCCGTGAATTTTAGGCTCTGTCCTTATCCTATCCCTTATATAAGGGAACTACACTATATATATGATATGTCTGCTAGTGATGAGTGCTTGCGTGGTTGCGTGAGAGTAAAAACGATGATGATAGAGAAGTAAGTGAAGTAAAAATGATAACAGAAAAATAAAATAAATAGAATAAAAAGGATGATAAATAAAAAATGATGAAAATGAAATGAATGAAAATGATGATAATAATGAATAAAATAATAATAAGGATAGTCTTAGAATAATAAATGAAAGATAAAAGATATTTTCAAATGGGCTATGGGCTACACCCGCAGGTCCCGCTCTTTCGTCTCTCCCTCGCGACACCCGCGGGTGGGGGGCATTTGTTGACACTGAAAATATTTCTAATTTTTCTTGACCTTTTTTTGGCAGGTCATAAATGCTGGCCGAGTGCCCCGACACCCCCAAAATAGGAAGCCGAAGGCTCAATCAGCGGAAAACCCGAGTGACCCGATCAAGACACGCGGAATGCCGAAGTGGTTCGTAAGTGGCCAGAAGGATGTCCGATCAGGGCAGAAATACTTCGAGGGGTGGCCCTCCTAATGAAGACACCCCACGTGTCCATAGCGTGGAGTTGGCGGCACAGACTACTGAGCTGAAGGCTAAATCAGAAGAAAACCCAAGAAATCTGATCAACACACATGGAATGCCGGAACGGTCCGTAAGTGGCCAGAAAGTCATCCGATCAGGGCAGAAATGCTTCGAGGGATGGCCCTCCTAATGAAGACACCCCACGTGTCCACAGCGTGGAGTTGGCGCCATGAAGCAGCATGCCGAACACCAAATCAGGAGAAAACTCGGGTTACCCGATTCGGGTACGCATTGCACCGGAAAGGCTCGTAAGTGGCCGAAAGGATGCCTAGTCAGAACGAAAATACTTCCACGGGTAGTCCACTCGATGAGGATGCCCCACATATATTCGAAGTTGAGTTGGTCGCATGAATTACAGTGCCGAAGGCCGAATCAGGACAAAATCTGAGAAAATCGGTAAGGGTTCGGCACACCGGAATCACCGGAAATTGCAAATCAGGGCCCGAAAATGATGAAATCTACACTCTGAGGCCACTGCATCAAACCCAAGGCATTACCTGATGTCATGCCTCCATTCGGTCTAGTTCCGAGGCGAAATGACAAAAACTACAAAATGCCATGGGAATGAGTCGATGGCATATTTTATTATTAAAAAAGGGGGTGAAAAGTGAAATGGCCAAAAGGGTGAATCGGTGGCACCTTTTTGGCACTTGTTCAAATGAGTCGGTGGCATTTTTTTGAGACCTTTTAAGGTGAATCGGTGGCCCATGTTTTGCAAGGTGAATCGGTGGCACCTTTGCTTGTGGCCCTTACGGACCATCGGAGGTTACCGAGTAGCCCTTTAACTCGTTCCATTAGTTGTAAGGGCATCGGGCGCTCCAATAATTGTTGGAATAATGGCTGTTTCCTCCGAGCCACTGTGTGTCCCTCCCGATATTCGACGATTTGCCCTTAAAGGCCTCTACCCCTCTCAAATTCTTCTCTTCTAAAACAAGCACGAGTCGTGCCCACCGACCAGGACTGCTTGATGATTTGAGCTCTGCCTTCTGGTGAGCCAAAATTTTCCTAGTTGTTGCTTCAGGCGTATTTCGCATTGTTTCTAAGTGTCCACACTAGTCCTGCTACTGGGGAGGGGGACAGCTCTGGGTCGCGATTCTTTTGCTTGTTAAAGTATCCTCATGCCGGGTTCCAGGAGATCTGTCGTTCTATCACATGTTCTCCTGGAAGCCCACTGCACAAGGTGACATATAAAATGCCATTCGCTTGGCTACATTATGACCCTTTGCGACTGCAGTTTTCCCTGGATCATCACGAGTCTTTAGAAGGCCAGCCCTCAGGATTCAGTAAGTGCTGATCTCGGGTTCTGACATAGGCCCATTGGGCTTCTCAGTTGATTTATGGACTTGCACCGGCTTACCCCGTGTGTCTGTCCCATTACTCCCCGAACACTCCGGGTCTAGGGGAGATGCTACCAAATTTTCGTGGGACCTTTGGATTGAACCATAGAATAAAATAATAATAATGATAATAATAATAATAAATTAAATAATAATAAAATAATAGCAACAAACAATAAACAAACCAACTGAAACGAACATGAATAAATAGACAACAGAGAAAAAGGAGAGAGGGGTTGAGTCGGTGACGACGCCACCGTATCACCTAATGTCTCCACCGTCTCACCTTTTGAACCACACTTCTTAACACTTCCACCGATACACATGTAACAATATACATAAAGCAACATATAAACAATACAACGTGGAAACATTATCATGCACATAAATATTCAACAGTCAATGCATAATCACGTCATATGCACACACCTATATATCCATCATCCACTCAACAAAAAAAGTGCATATAAATACCAACGTCCACACCCCATCTATATGGTGCATATAATAATCATAATAAAAAAGAAAGGGGAACAAAGTCAATAGCCATGCGTCGGTGCATACCTTGCACCGACCTCACCTCCCCATCCTGCTGTTGCCTCGGTGCATATTGCACCGACCTATCACACCTCACCGCCACTAAACAATACACTGCACCGACCTTTACACTGCACTGACATCCCCCACCGTCTCAACCCATGCACCCATTCATGTGAAGCATACGCATTCAACCCACTAATCAAACCCACTTAAAGACAAAACACACTTCATACTCAATGCAACCGCCAATGCACCCACGTGACACTAACCCCCATTTAACACATCCAATTAACACTAACCACCCTTAATTAAACCTACCAAAACCCATTAATCCATGGTAATACGTCCAACCCCCCCTCCATATCCATATATAAAAAAAAGAAAGAAAGAAGGGAAAGGGACAAACAATGAAATAAACAAAACACAGTCAGCCAAAATTGAGGAAATAAAAAAATATAATATAATAGTTAAAATAAAAATAAACAAATAATAAAAAAGGACATGCTAACTAAATAATGACCAAATGAATGACAACAAAAAAATAAATAAAGAGAATAAAAAATGATAAATAAATAAATAAAGAGGGGAAAGAAATACTAAATAAATAATAATCAAACAAAGGGCAATAAAGAAAATAAAATATATATTTGCAATGTGAAAATAAATAAATAAACAATACAAAGGGGAATAACATAAATGAAATAAGAACAAAGAATTAAAAGAAGAGACGCATTCATGCATCTAAAAATAATAACAAGAATAAATAACAAACAATGAACATGATTGTACCCGCCTCAGGGCTCTCACCTCTCTAGACCCGAGTATGGGGAATATTAATGGTGCCCGACAAGTCGTGCCTAGACCTCGGGATTCACCCCATTATGGTCATGGCATAGCTTCGCTCCGGGTCAATAATCTGCTATCTTCAATTCGTTCCGACTGGGTTTCAACCGCATTTCCTCGTTTCTTGAACATCAAGTTTGACGTATCCCGACATACATTGTCCCGACATTACATGAGGCTTCCCAAATGCGGTCATGCTTGGCCCACCTCGTGGGCCCATATGTGTGTACCACAATGTCATGCGCAGTCTCAAAATAAAAAGGCCCCGATATCTCTCGAAGCTAGAGAGACGTTGTCGAAATCTCTTTTAAAATTATGAATAAATGATCAAATAAATAATAAATAATAAAACTAAATACTATTATCTTGTATGCTTGCATGAGCCGCTTTTTCGATATATCAAATAGTGATTAGCGAAAAGTTGGGTTAGGCCCGGCCAGAAGCTTTCACTATGCGTGATGATGGTCTTCGGACCTGAAGCTCTCTGCCTTGTACCGGAAGCCGGTTTAATGAATAAATACTACCATGTTATATGCTTGCATGCAAATACATCTTTCATGTATTATACGGGCCCCATGGTCCTTCTATTGTTGCGATTAATCAAGGGTTGTCCCTCTTCCGGAGGGACGTAATTAACGCCATAGCCTTTACGGTACGGCGGGTTTTGAGTCCCGACACAAACATCACAATCGACTAACCAAGTCAGATCGAACGCACAAATAATTTGTCACCTACGTGATTGACACGCCTATCGAATTTAAATAAAATAGATGTCATCAGTGTGCTGTGTACGAAGGTGGTTGCTTTATGAATTTATCCATGGAAGATTATACTTGGCACTTATTAATATATTTCTATATTTTTATCTGATAATTTGAGTTCATATGTTTACTCAAATTTCTATTGCTCATTTTTCTATCAACGTCTCACATTTTTAGGCTTTTCTATATTTTGGTTCCTTTTTTTCCTTGACAATGTTCTTTCAAATGGTGAGTCACTTGCCCAGGCATTTGAGGTCGAGTCCTTCCTCATGCTACTGACTATGTAGATGAGCTTCAGATAGCTTCTCGGATGAATTCCTTATTGCATTAGTGTGGATGGCTTTCTTTTTCCCCTCAGATTTCAAAATTTTAGATACTTGTTGATTCTGTTGTTGTCCAGGTTAAGCCGTGGATCAAAACAAGTCTTGCCCCAGGTTCTGGAGTTGTTACCAAATACCTGCTTTAGAGGTACACTTTTGATGACTTATGTGATGAATGCTGATTTTGATATGACTGATGCCTACATTGAACATTTTACAATTGTTTATCACTGTCAACTTTCTGCTTTCTCAGTGGATTGTAAAAGTATTTGAATCAGCAAGGATTCCACATTGTTGGGTATGGGTGCACTACATGCATTGGTAACTCTGGGGATCTTGATGAGTCTGTTGCTACTGCAATTTCGGATAATGGTGACTTCAGTTCCTATGGGATTTTACACTTTATGTTCTTCTGCCAATGCATTTTTTTATAGTTGTTAGAGCATACTATCTGATTTGTTTAATATTTTATCTATACTACATTTGTTTCAGACATAGTTGCTGCTGCTATTCTTTCTGGTAATCGGAATTTTGAGGCTCGTGTACATCCCCCGACTCGAGCTAACTATCTTGCATCTCCACATCTTGTTGTTGCATATGCTCTTGCTGGCACAGTAAGTAGTTTAATAGATATTATTTTTCAGAGCAAAGAATTCATGTTGTTAAGTTTTCATTGTTTTCTCATACCCTTTAGAGCATCTATTTTGACATCCACATGCATGTTAGTTGGATATCTCTTATTGAATTTGACTTTTGATCAATTTAAATACGCAAGTAGGCTGAAAGTTGGGACTGCACTATAAGCTTTTAAGGTCGCCTGCTTTGAATTATTTTGAAGTTATTTGTGAAAAAAAATAGGCTTTAGCAGATTATGGATGCTTTACTGATATTCAAATGTGTTTTTGTTGGCTTTTAAATGGATTGATAATTAACCTGACACCATAAGTTAACTTAAGTTTGACTTTTGGCTTGAATTTGATAAAGTTGGATCATAAAGAAGCATGGTAGGTGACCAGATGGATACACGATGAAAAGTGAGGTGTTGGTAAAGATATGGACTTTCACATAAATACTTTTTCATACTTTTGTTGGATGTGGATGAGGATACTTTTTGGTTGGATTAAAACTAGTATGAGATTTATTTTGTATTGCACATTACAATTCTAGTGAAATGAGTACTGTGGCAAATCCTATAGGGATTCTATCATAGCGCAGAGGACTCTGCTATGGTTATCTGATGTTACCCTTTTCTGATTTTATGAAGCTTGGAGCTCTTACTTGTCATGTAGGAATGCACTCTTTAAGTTGCTTGCGAATCACTTCACACCATCAGAGTAGGGGGTATTTTAGTGTCAATTACTCGTGTTTAGTAGTTTTTGATGGTGTTTCTATTGTGGATGCAAAATTTTCATAAAAGGTGTCCATCACAATGAAGTTTGTTCCAACATTGATGCAACATTTGTTGAGTTAGATGAAATTTGATTAAAGATGAATGTGGTACGCTTGAAGGGAGTTTTGTCTATGGCATTGCTGTTTTGTTAAAACTATCCTATAGTCTTGATGCTTGTCCTGCTTGAAGGGAGTTTTGTCTCCGGCTTGCTGTTCTGTTAAAGCTATCCTATAGTCTTGATGCTTGTCCTATTACGGTTATGACTCCACTATCTGTTCTATCATGCATTCATGTTTGTGTAGTGATCTTCTATCCATGATAGGGAGTACATTAGGAAAATTTATTTTGATTTGGCTTGGGTCTTTAGATGGTTTGTTAGAATAATCTTGTATTGGATACTGGCTAAAATAAAATGTGTTTAAAAGAGTGGAGCCTTCTCCACTCCACACCTTAAGATTTTGAGTTGGATGTCCCAATTCATATGTTCATGTATGTCACATTTTTCTACGTAGGTGGGAATGAGTTTACTTTACTCCTGTCTCTGCGTTGAAATTATGGTCTAGCTTAGTTGCTAGATTTAAATGCATACCAATTTGTTGGCTTTCGCAGGGTGGCCTGGAACACGAGCAAAAGTTCAAGTTCTCAGTGACCATATGGTTCGCTATAAATCTCTCTTATTATTAGTATATGTTGTATATTTTTTTGTAGCTTTAGTTAAAGACTTTTAAATCATTTCAAACATTCTATATTTTATTTTTTTATGTGACTTTTGGGCTGCAATTATGTTTCCATTGGTTTTTGGTGTTCTTGAACTTTGAATTTTAGATGTCTTAAGAGTTTCAAGTGTATTTATGGGGTTCTGAGTACTCGATGTGTTTGTTAGGTTCATCTTCTCTTGTCCAGACAGTCACATCATCTTTTTTATTATCATCTCTTTTATTAGTAGATAAATTGCTTTGCCACTCATCCAGACATCCATTTTTTTTTCTAGCGATTGATTATTTTTCTTATGTCATGTAAGTAGGTCTTCTTTCTATGTTAAAGCCTCAAATGGTTGTCTTCATGAAGAGGCTTTATTCAAAGTGCTTATTCCTCTTTGGAGTTTCTTATTAAATTGTTCAGTCAAATTTCGCCACTTTTGTATTGATGCTTACATTGATCAACATTTGATTATGAAATTGTGATGTGATTTCATTTTATTTTTTGGATATGAGTTTTGGGTCTTCATTTTTCAACCATGGTTTGCTTTTGGTTTTGTTCTATGTAGATGATGTGAAATGGATTCTCAAGGTTGAGAGTTCCCCGTTGTATCCACACCCGATTGGCGCAGGAAGAACAAATAAAAGAGAATCACTGCTGAGACAAGTGACCCTGGATCGAGCATCACTACTGAAGGTATGCTGTGTATCTGCAAGTTTTTATTTCACAGGTTGATCACAACTCTAAGTGGTCACTAGTGTGTCATATCCATCATTTTGGAAATAAATGGCTAGTATATAAGCTGTCACACTAACCCTTTTTAAACTAACCTTTTTAAGCTCCTCCTCTCTTCTGTTGAACTCCATTTTCAGCTGAAGCTTATTCACATTCTCCTCTCCATCTTCAGCTTGTTCTTTCCTTCCTCAACTCAATTCCAGATTCGATGTTTACATTCTACTTGGCGGGGAGTAGAGACATTACCCGATGTCAAGGACACTTGCAGCAATACTTGGAGGTAGTGCGGCAGGTCTTGCATTGGTGGTGATAGCTATAGGGCTAGTATGGTTTTACATACTACATTGTAAGGACCTCTCAAGCAAAAACTCTGAGACTAGTTCTTCAGATCCACCTGCGCCAGGTATACAGCTATTCGAGGGTTTCAATTGAGATTGAAAGCTAAGACTTGCTTAACTGTTAAGGGTTATGCTGATATTTCTTTCTTATCTGAAGTGATAGTGGAATGGAATAGGGGGGGTCGAGTCTCTTCTGCAGGTTCTGGGCCTCTATCAAAACCCCAGGGTGCCAGGCGTTTTATGCTAGAGGAGTTGGAACAAGCTACAAAGAGCTTTAGTGAATCCAATCTTGTTTGCAAGGGCAGCTTTGGTTCAGTTTATAAGGGCTTGCTTTGTGATGGGACCATTGTAGAAATTAAAAGGCACATGGGAGCACCCAGGAAAGAATTTGTTGAAGAGGTAAAGCTGCTTTATCATTGCTGTACAGGCATGCCATTTTTTGTCTTTAGATAACAAGTCTAAAAATTCTGCATTTTGTGTGTTTATTTATAGGATTCTGATTGTTTGCTGAACTTTTTTGTGGAAAGTATAAGTTGTCTCTCCCTATTCATCCAATCTCTTTCCCAAGTCTGGGAGAACCTTCCAGTTGCTTTGCACTTGAATGAGCTTAAACTATGCAATAAAGTAGTAGATTTCTTACCTGCCAAGTGGCATTTTGATACTTTTGGCCGACACTCATTTTCAAAGCTGCTCACTGAGCAGTTAACATCCTTTTGCATGGAATTGATGCTAGTCAAGCAGCTAGAGAGAGCTTTTCCAAATACTTTGTATTTCTTTATTTGATCTAGCTGATCCCACACTGATGGGATAAGGTTCTTTATTGATGGTGATGATAGGAATCACCAAATCTAATTGGGACTAACAAGAGATAGGAGTAGCACTGTGCTTTTCCAATTTAGTGAGAAAATCTTGAGACAACTTGATGTTCCAAATTAGAAATGGTGCAATGAAAAAAATATATCTGTCCACTTATGCAGTTCCCTTTTCATTGCATTGTTTTAGTACAATTACTTCTCAAATTGTGACACTGAAGTGACGTGAAACAAGACAATTATGCCCAAGAAAGCTATGCAATGTCACACACACACACACACACACAGAGAGAGTGTGACAGGGGGCAAGAGTCATGAAAGATGGGAAAATGCATATCATCTTTTAAAATGACTTTAAGGTTTCCTATATTTCTCAACGAGACTTTGCCTAATTTTTTGGCTATTGAAATTACTGTTGTTATGGTAAAGCATCATTTTTTACATTTTGAGCACATGGTGGTTTGATTCATTCAAATATGAATAGTTATAAATTCACATGAATGTCTATACAATAAAATCAACTTTGTCTAGATTATATTTCCATGATTGCTTTATGTAGAGATTATCTTTTACCAAAATTTACTGAAGTTTGTTCTGGCTATTTTGTTCTGATAGGTCTGACAGAAGCATCTGTCTTGCCATATCTAGGGCTTCAAGGTCAATCCTTGACTTTGGACGAGAAGGCAAGACAACTATTTGTTGGCCAGTTGTATGAATCACAGTCCTTAGCTATATTGGTTTCATTCTTATATACATTTGAGATGGATGTAGATTACTTTATTCTTCATTTATGGAGATTTATGAAGTTGCTTTAGATGAACTATGAGTTTATTATTTTTTGAATGAATGTCTTTAAGATTTAATCATATAAATGTATATTCCTCAATTATCTTCAGGGAATGAGATTTGTAAATACGTGTGAATGAGAATTATATGGATCAGCATGGTTGTGAGTGATACAATTCATGAATGTGAAGATATAAATGGATGCACTCTTATAGGTGATGAGAGCACATATACTAAAAGGACTTTTTTTAAAAAATAAAACCTATTCCTACGTTTTTCATTAAGTGACGTTAAAGAATTTTCCTACGTTTTTTAAAAAGTGGTGTTAATCTTTATTCATATGTTTTTTTTACTATGTGGCAAAAGGTAATACTTACGGTTTTAGAAATATATGCATATCTTTTTATATACGTGTCTATAGGTGACTTTACCCTACGCTTCTGTTGGACTATTCCTATGCTTCAGAAGAGTAGGAATAGGTCGATCTACAATCACGTTTTATAGAAACGCAGGTATAACCTATAGTCACGCAGGTAAGCGCCACGCTTTGAAAGCGTGGCAAGGAAACGTAGGTAAAGGATTTACCTACGTTTTTTGGCCCTATAGCTACGTTTTAAAAACATAGGAAAAGGTTCTTGTAGTGAAATAATTCAACTTTAGATTCTAGAATTTCATTTTCATATTCCAGATTCTCAATCTTCGACTCTAATAACTTGCAGTTTTCACAAGAGAGATTATCATGCACATTCTCATTAATTTTCTTTTTCAAAGTTTTATTTTCAGACTTGAGTTTCTTATATTTTTCCATCAACACATCATATCCGACAATCCATTCCTCAAGAGATAGTTCATCAGGGTAAGATGTTACCTCATTTAAATTCCTACCTTCATGAGCCATCATACAATGTCCCTCTACCATCTTCTCATACCTGAGTTTAAATTCATCCCACAACTCCTTAGCTGACATGCAAACAAGAATTTGTGAAAGTATGTTAGGATCTATAGCATTCTTGAGAAAGTTTAATGCTCTAATGTTCATGACATTTTTGTTTACATGCTTGCCTTTCCATTTGTTTTCATTTGCAAGAAGTTTATATGGATCTTCACATATTACTTTCCAAACTTCTAGTTCATGGACACCAAGATAAGCACACATTCTGTTTCTCCATGAAATGTAATTATGACCATCAAAACATGGAGGAAGGGTAGTCAGACTACTTTCAGCCATATTGCTTGAGACTGTCGTTGACTAGGATCGCTCTATAGGTCGTGAGGCCTCAAAGTAGATAGAGCCAAGGCTCTGATTCCAACTGTTGGCCCGGTGACAATGGCAATCAAGAGGGGGGGTGAATTGATTGACTAATTAAAATCTTCTAATTAATGTGAACACTCAGATTTAATTATAGATCTATGACTAGATTGAAAATAAAGGGCAAATTTTGTGACTGACCTCGACTAAGCGTTGTGTGAAAGGAAAGATGCTCAGAATTGAAACTTAATAGCAAAACAAGTAGTTAACACTCTACTCGGTGAGATAGATAAACAATCGATATATCAAGGTTAATAGCAAGCAATTTTAAATTTCACTCATGCTCACCGATCACACATGCATTGAAATAGCATTCAAACCACAATAATGCAAACCACAAGAGATAGTGGATTTTTTAGGTGGTTCGGTCACACACCTTTGTGGGCCTACGTCCACCCCTCACCAAACCGGTGAGGCTTCCACTATCTTGTAATTTCTCTACAAGATAGCACACACAGAGCGATGCTCGAACACACATGCAAGTAACCACCTACACACACGGGGTACAACCCCCAAACCACACACGCAGGCTATTCCTACACACAGGGAGAATGACTTCCCCAACCACACAGACACTCAGTGATCTAATCTCTGAACTCACACACAGTATATTCGTTCAGAAATGATCAAACTGTGCACAAATAGATACAACGAACTCAAGATGTACTCTAAAGACCGAAACAATGATAATCTATCAAGTGTAAAGCTCCCCCTTCTCCGGATGATCCAGTTCTTCTTGGTGTCATAGATGGATGATTATGATTTCAGCATCATCTCATTCTTTTCTTCATTTCGTTCCTCTTTCTCTTCTTTGACGAGCTCCAAAGATACCTTGAAGTAGATGAAATCCCCTTCTCTTCTTCTTCTTCTCTCCTTCTTCCCTTTCTTCTCTTACAAGATAGAAAAATGTTAGCACATGAGAGTTCTTCTTCTAAAATTTGGAATAGATGTATATATATAGCTTAGAGTGGCCAAATGACCCATCTAACCCTTCTAGAACATGTTAAAAGCACCCTCATAAGTGTAGAAACCATTTGGGGGTAATTTGGTGAAGTTTCCCAGTGAGAAACACGTGATCAAGGCGTGTTTGCGAAAGGCTGTCAGAAAGAGTCGACTCTAAGAGTCGACTCCTGGCTTGTTCTCTTCACAGAACGCAAGGCAGAAGTTAGGCTTGAGGGAGTCGACGCTGGGAGTCAACTCCTGGCCTGTCTGTCCCCCAGATAGTGGGAGCCAAGAGAGAGTCGACTCTCAGAGTCGACTCTTCCCTGTCCACTTAGCAAAACCACCTCTTAATCCTCCAATGCTCCATGAATGTAAGGTGGTATGACGATATCATTGACCCTTGATTCTGAGGGGTTTTAACCTATAGATTTGTGCCTGTAAAAGCACAAGAACATCAAGTTAGTATAGGTATCAAAATTAAAGACTCCTAACATTTAAACTTGATTCTTCCTCATAAAAGTCCACAACTTCACAACCATCAAAATGCACATTACACCAAGAGATGTTACCATAAAGACTTAATTCACAAGCTTTTGCTTTTGATGATCCTTGTATCTTCCAAGCATCCATGGTATATACAATAGCATGGGAAGTCAATCATTCAATTAGCATGAGCTACATCATTCATGTTGATCCTTGTTTCTACCATATCTCCAACACCCATATGTAAACATCCATGCCATATTTCACCCCTACACATATCCATAGACTATGAGGATTGAGAGCAAAGAATTCATCTCATATCAATTCAGAAAAGGCAGCAGAAATGGGTTGAGTCGACTCAGCCTTGGCAGCAAGTCGACTCAAGCAACAAGCCAGCAGCAAGCCAGCTGAAGAAGTATGAGCTGAGTTGACTCAAGCTTGTATTGAGTCGACTCACACCGCCATTGCTACAAAATTTACAGATTGGTCAGTGTTTGAGTCGACTCAAGGTTGTGTTTGAGTCGACTCAGCTTTGCTGCCCATCATGAATGATTGCATTTCAATTTTGGCTACATGAAGTAGTGAATGCATCATCGTTTGGAGCAAAGAACTCGATCACAAAGGTTTGTAGCAATGAATATCTAACATATAACATTAGAAGGAGAACTCAAGTATAAAGTTTTGTGATCATCAAAATCACACACACAATAGTCTTGACACCAAGGCAGAATAGATATTGGCTTCGATGGAAGGTCGTAACGCCGATCAACTTGGCTTAGACAGAAAGTCTTGACGCCAAGGCAGAATAGATATCGGCTTCGATGAAAGGTCGTGACGCCGAACAACTTGGCTTAGACGGAAAGTTTTGATGCCAAGGCAGAATAGATATCAACTTCGACAGAATAGATATCAGCTTCGACAGAAGGTCGTGACGCCGAACAACTTGGCTTAGACGGAAAGTCTTGATGCCAAGGCAGAATAGATATCGGCTTCGACGGAAGGTCATGACGCTGAACAACTTGGCTCAGACAGAAAGTCTTGACGGCAAGGTAGAATAGATATCAGCTTTGATGGAAGGTCGTGACACTGAACAACTTGGCTCAGATGGAAAGTCTTGACTCCAAGGCAAAATAGATATCGGCTTCGACGGAAGGTCGTGACACCTAACAACTTGGCTTAGACGGAAAGTCTTGACGCCAAGGCAAAATAGATATCGGCTTCGACGGAAGGTCGTGACGCCGAACAACTTGGCTTAGACGGAAAATCTTGATGCCACAACAAAATAGATATCGGCTTTGACGGAAGGTCATGATTGCGAACAACTTGGCTTATACGGAAAGTCTTGACGCCAAGGCAGAATAAATCGGCTTCGACGAAAGGTCGTGACGCCGAACAACTTGGCTTATACAAAAAGTCTTAATGCCACGGCAGAATAGATATCGGCTTTGACGGAAGGTCGTGACGCTGAACAACTTGGCTCAGATGGAAAGTCTTGATGCCAAGGCAGAATAGATATCGGCTTCGACGGAAGGTCATGACGCCGAACAACTTGGCTCAGACGGAAAGTCTTGACGCAAAGGCAGAATAGATATCGGCGTCGACAGAAGGTCATGACACCGAACAACTTGGCTTAGACGGAAAGTTTTGATGCCAAGGCCGAATAGATATCAGCTTCGACGGAAGTTTGTGATACCGAACAACGTGAGGCCGAACAACTTGGCTTAGATGGAAAGTCTTGACACCAAGGCAGAATAGATATCGGGTTCGACGGAAGGTCGTGATGCCGAGCAACTTGGCTTGATGCCGAGCAACTTGGCTTAGACGGAAAGTCTTGACGCCAAGGTAGAATAGATATCGGCTTCGGCGGAAGGTCATGATGCCGAGCAACTTGGCTTAGACGGAAAGTCTTGACGCCAAGGCAGAAAGATGTTTACTCGACGGAATGTCAAAGTCAACCAACCTGACTCAGACGGAAGGTCTGGGCCAAGGGCAGCATAGATGTTGACTCGACGGACTATCGAAGTCAACCAACTTGACTCAGAAGGAAGGTCTGGGTCAAGGTTAGAATAGTTAGTTGTTGGGATCGAGGGTATGTATCTGCCAAAGGTAGTCTCTTCCTTTTTTTTTATTGATCATCATTTCCATTCATCTTCATCATTTTTTTTGTTGGGAAATTTGTGTTATCTGGATCATTGCGTCGACGGCCCTTTCCAGTTGGACTTTTGAGTTTTCGTTCTTTGCCAGGTTCTTCTTCTAGCTTGCTGGGCTCCCTGGTACAGATTCATTCGCAATGCGGGTTGCTTTGTCTGGTGGGACTACTAATGAATTTGACAGCTTTGCCAGTGCGTCGGCTAGGGCATTTCAATCTTGACCGACCCGGCTCATTAACAGAGGCAAATCGCTCCATGAGCTGTATAATCAGGGCATCCTGCTCTCCGTACTGAGGGTAGCCTGCTTCATCATTTGTGCAGACCTCACTAACCAAGCACGAGATATGCCAAGCCTCGACGTTTGAGGTTAGAGGACACCTATCAACCTCGGCCCAGTGATTGGAGTGCGCCTCCCTTCTATTCTCACTAGTCTTTGCAGCGACAATAGAGAACCTATTTTTTTTCTTCATCATTATTTTGAGTCTAGCATTGCTCCCAGGGGATATTCGGTCAACAGCTATGTACAGAATCAGCAGCTGCCCTTTTGTCATTAATTTATGTAAGGGATGGCCCGAAAAGTTACAGCTCTTGCAGGAATAGGCTCCCAGCGCTTGTACCAAGTGCCATCTTCTCGACCCTTTGTTGTATTGATGGTTGTAGTTGCAGGGTCTTCTTTGCTCCGTAGTCGGTGCAATCATTTTATGCCCCCCAGACATTCATCACGTAATGCTTCTAGGGAGTCTTTGCCTGTAGAGGCGGCTACAAAGACCATGTTTGTCTCATAATTTTTCTCTTTCATTTTCTTCCTTTCTTCTTTTTTTTTCTTTTTTTCTATTTTTTTCTTTTCTTCTCCTTTTTTCTTTTCTTCTCTCATTTTTTTAGAGAAAAACCCAAGCCTGGGTGTTAAGCAATCTACGGCAGCTCCATGTCCATCTTTGGTGGATGGCACGACTTTCGAAGTATTTTATCTATTCATTTCATTCATTCGTCATTCATTATTTCTTTTTTTTCTTCTCTTCTTTTTTGTGTGTGCTCCCACGTGGGGAGAGAGGTGTCTGCTGCTTCCTTGCCATTTTAACCGCCTAGTTGGCTTCATCGGGGGGGAATCCCTTGGTCGAAACGACCTGATCATATATTTCTCTTAGGGAAACGGGAGTGACACCTCCCTTGTACACGCAATTCTTCTATTGCATAGAATATATTAGTAGGAGGGCCGACCTTGGGCGAGGAGCTTTAAGAACCTTCCGCGGTTTAGCCGTCTGGCAGTCAGCATTCATGATGAGTTTTGTGATTCCTGGTGGGACTCTGTTGTGCCCAAATAATCCTTTGGCTTCAGATGCCCCCGGGCCGGGATGGATAGCTAGAGAAACTGCTCAGGGTATATCTTTTGCTATGGATAGCTTGGTTTCTTCGTGAAAGGTCAGTTAACTAAGCAGTGGCAGGGAGAACCCGTCATTGGACTCCACCATCTTTTTTTATTCATCTTCAGCCTCCTTGGCAGACCATTCTTCACCCTACTTCATACATGGGCATGCTTCAAAGAAGTGACCCCAAGTGAGTGTAATTTAGCATATCATTTTTTATTTTTTATTTTTATCTTCTTCTCCACCCTTGGTGGTGAAAGCCCCAAGCGAGGGATGGACTTCTGCCGTACTTGAAGGCACTTCAAACTTCCGATTGCAGTCGGCTATCTAAATCATGCTCAATGGTTGATCATCTAGTTGCCCTCTCTCATACAGATTGGTCTGTTATGGGTTGCAGAGGGCGGGTGCACATCTTCCTCGGAGAGAGTTATGATTGTCCCGACTTCATTTCATTTTTTTTGAATCTGTCAACTTGAGCGGTGCCGACAGCGTATCGCAATGTAGAGTGGTAACTCTTCGTTTATCTTCGGATTTCTTCCTTCTTTTGCTTGTGGTATCTTCTCCCAGAATAGACCACCATTTGCATCTTGTATTTCTTTTTCGGCTTCCTTCTTTTCCTTCTCTTTTTTTTTTTTGCATTACCCGCCAATTCCCCCTGCCATCTGGCGGGTATTAATATACAAGCCTCATAGACATGCTAGATGTTGGTTTCCGTTATGTCTTCGGAAAGCGGCTGATACAGTGAGGCCATATTGGCCGACGTCTTTAAGACGGGCATTTGATGAAGGCGTGGTGGATCCACCTTATACTCGCCTATTTGTAGTTCACCCTTCTTAATAAAACTTTCGATGATAACTTTGAACATATAGCAATCCTCAATGGAATGTCCCATCTTTTGATGATAAGGGCAAAACTGGGGATCGTTCTTCTTTTTGATATCATATGGCTTTTTGGGCTCCGGAAGGACAACCTTGCCATATTCGTGGGCCCATTCAAACAGAATTCGAGTTTTGTCTTTCGGAAAGGTATATGGTTTCTTCATCTTATCCCTTAGTGAGGATTCTTGTTTGGCAGGCTTGGCGGAAGAGGGGCTAGCTGCCTCTTTCGCTTTGTTCTTTTGCTGCTCAAAGGCTTTAGGATTAGTGATGTGAATTTCTTTTTGAACAGGACGCTCGCCAGCTGGCTTATTCTTCTGGCTTGAGGCAGTAGCAGTCGAGCAATATTTTGCCAAGAAGGCTTCAATATCGGCTGCAACATCATTCAATTGATCGAAGGATTTGACTTCAATGCCAATCACCCTTTGTAGGATCTCCTCCTTCAAATTTCTTTTACAGATTTGAACAGCGTCCTCATAGTTTGACGGATGCCTGCATCTCATACTAAGATTTCTCCATCATGTGATATAGTCCAGAGCAGACTCATCATCCTTTTGCTTAGTTACATGCAATTCTACCTTAGTGACTTCTCCCCCGGCTAGCTCCGTCTTAATTGTTTGTTCCACCCCTAGCTTGTCCATTGTCGTCGGACCTGTCGGACTTGGGCGTAAGCAAACTGCTTGCATATGTGGGCTTGTCAGCACCATGGCCTGAGGTGTCATGATAGCCCGCTGACATGCCTAGGAAGCTGAAGGACATGTCGAGATTGCCTGCTACAGCTGTTGAGGGAGAATGCCCCCTGTATGGTAAGATGTTGTTCGGGGCATGGCCGACTGTGGTGAGACTTCGAGTGGCTCAATACCACCTCGTGGGGTCTCGGGTGGAAGTTTTGCCTGCCTGAATGTAGATGGATGTATATCCATTTCACTTAATCTTCTTTTCAGCATTTCAATTTCTTGATGCTTTTCACATAGTAATGCCATTAAAGCAGGGTCATGTCGGGAGGAGCCAGGAATGCTGCCTTCTGTCTTGATTTTGGGTGGGATAGGCGACATCCTGTTATGATCACCAGCTACATCCAGCTCTTTAGAGGCTGAAGTCCTTGACCTCATGTCCTCATGTGGAGGAGGAGTATGATAGTGCACCTCTTCATCAGCTGGTGGAGGGTGTTCCCACTTTCTCCCGGACCCGGTAGCATGGCGGGAAGTAGAAGCTTCAGTCTGATTTGCCCTCGTCGACACGAAGCATATTACTTCATCTTCTTCCTAATAAGCCTAGGCCATGTTAGACAGGGCTGACAGTGTATCATAAGATAGAGCAATGCCCCTCCTTTTATTCTTTGACTACTTCTTTTTCTTCCCCTTTGTGGCTAGCATTTGACCCCGCAGCGAGTCTTCTGACACCTCTTTAAGCAATTGTTGGTAGAAAGATATCACATTGACTGTTGTGCCCAGAGTGGACATTTCATGGGGGTATGGGGGATCAACCATGTACTTCCCCATCTGCAGCTCCCCCCTTTTGATCAGTTCTTGGACTATATCTTTGAATATATGACAATCCTCGATAGCATGCCTAAGCATTTGATGATAAAGGCAAAAGTGAGGATCATCCCTCCTCTCAACATCATTTGGTCTCTTTGGCTTTGGGTGAGTGACCTTATTACATTTAATGGCCCACTTGAATAGGGCTCGAGTCCTGTCTCTGGGGAAGGCGTAGAGCTTCTTTGTCTTGTTCTACAGGGAAGAGCCATCTCGACGTTCAACGTGTTCGGCAGGAGGAGGATTATCTGTCCCTTTACCCTCTTTCGCGTTGAAGCCGACAGTGTTAACTGCTTTAAGTGTCGGCCGTTTATCAATTCGCCTGACCTTCTGGCTTGGGACAATAGGGACAGAGGGGTATCTTGCAAGGAAGGCCTCGATCTCAGCTACAACATTATTCAGTCGGTCGAAACACCTGACCTCAATTCTGATTATCCTTTCAAGGATTTCCTTCTTCAGATTTTGCTTATAGATTCATACTGCATCTTCTTGATGTGGAAGGCATTTGGATCCCATGCTTAGGTTTCTCCACCTCTTGATATAGTCCAAGGTTGTTTCATCATCTCTCTGCCTGGATGCATATAATTCGGCCGTGGTCACTTCTCTCTCAGTGACATGGAATCTTTCTTTAAACTTTTTCTACATATCGGGCCAGTAAATGATAGACCCGGCTGGCAAGCTTGAATACCAATCGAGAGCGAGTCCCGTAAGTGAAGACCCGAAGAACTTTAAGAGGTAGGATTTGTCAGTTGCCAAATCGCCCATCACATTGATGTAATAGGCTATATGTTCCATTGGTGACCCAAGCCCGTTGAACCTGTCAAATTTTGGTGGCTTATTGATGCCGAGCGGCAGTCTTATGGCAGCGTGATAAGCTGGGTATGGTACTTTGTAGACATCGAAAGAGGCATAATCATTACTGCCTCATTCCGCCAACTTCATTTTGAGCATTTGCTCCACCATTAGCTTATTCATCATGGTCGGCCCAACTAGACTTGAATAGAGAGGAGCTTGCTGCCATTGCGGTGTCATCGTCACCATCAAGGTGGTAGTCCCTTGGTATTGAGGAGCTAGAGGCTGTGCCAGAGCTGTATGTTGCGGTTGCTGGGGGGAATACCCCCAGTGTAGGTAGGTGCTGGCTAGGCTGCTATTATCTGTGGTGCAACCTCAAACATATCGGCATTTCCCCGTGAAAATAAGGAAGGGCTTCGACCTGCTCTGATGTTGAAATGTGGCCATTTCTTTCATTGAGCTGCCTTTTCAACATTTCAACTTCTTGTTGATACTTCTGAAGCAACATCAGCATAGCGGGATCTTGTGCGGAGAGATTAGGAACTCGACCTCCCTCCTCAATTGGAATTTCTTCGAATGGCATAGACGGCATCCCGCTGTCATCCCCAATTGTGACCGCATTCACCATGACGGCTGTCACGGCCAAATCTGGACTTGCTTTATTGACGAGGGTCTGTAACACCTCATTCGCAGCCTTTTTCCTTCGGGTGAGAGGACCTGGCCTCTCAACAAGCTTAGCTACTTCTTTGTATTCTGCAAGCAAGGCCCCATAGTGGATGTCCACTCCAGCCATATTGCAAGTATAGACTAGTAGGCCTCTTTCTTTCTTCACCGTCCTTCTCGACGGCCCTTGAGGAAACATCAGTCTTTTAAAGACTGAGGTTCTTGTCTTCATTTTACCCCGAAGTGGGGGTTCATGGCTATGATTTTGACAACTTCTTGGCTCTACGCTTGGCAGAGTCTGGAATTCGCGGCCTTCTTAGACTACTTCCATGGCCTG
The DNA here is from genome assembly GCA_022559845.1 of Amorphophallus konjac. Lineage (NCBI taxonomy): Eukaryota > Viridiplantae > Streptophyta > Magnoliopsida > Alismatales > Araceae > Amorphophallus > Amorphophallus konjac. The sequence continues at coordinate 357,502,319 of CM040122.1, forward strand.
TAAGAATCTTTGCTGGCTTGGAGAGGCGCTCCCCAAATTTTGCAGATAATGCCTCGTAGTATGATTCACCCCCTTTTGTGCTTGTGAAGAGGAGAAAGTAGGTGACAACACCCTCCTTTCAACATGGGGTCTGTGAGCTGAATGCTCTAAGGGGGCTATCTTGGTGTGATGTTTGAAGTGATGAGGAATATTTCCTTGTCGGGCTCGTGTAGTGAATGCCGGCGGAGGGTAAATCGGGCCTATCAGCTCAACCCGCATACCTTGTCTTGGTCCTCTCTGACGGACCTTTCTGATTTTTTTATCATGTTTTTGTTCTAGTAATCTTTACTTCCATTTGGTTATATGTTGTTTAGTTCTCTCATATGTTTAATATTATCCCCTTTTTTAGTATTATGATTTTTTTTGTTGTTTTGGTCTGCCATAACTTTTGAGTTATGTTGTTGTTTTTATATATAATATATATGTATATACATATTAAGGTAAAAAAAGGGCGGAAGAACTCAGTCGATCGACCATGAGGTCGGTCGATCGATTTCACTTCATGCTTTGTTTGTTTTCTCTTGTTTATTTTTTTTGTTGTTGTGTGTTTTTTTTTAAGCAGAGGCCGGATAAGAGACATGCCACTCACATGCATTAATGGTGCCGGATACAAGGGATGGGCGCTGCCGGTTAATATATTTTTTTCTTTAGTCATGTATTGAATGTATGAACAGTGTCCTACCGTTTATCAAATTGAAAGCTGCCGGCTACGTGGGTTTGAAAATACAGGAAGTGTTGTTTAATTTATTTTAATTTGTTTTGGTTTTATTGTTATCTTTGTTTTTTTTGCGTTGTTAGTGCATTAAATGCGTGAATAGTACTTTTTAAACGTTGGGCTGTCGGATATGTGTTATTTACGAATGAAACCTTATCTGTTTACTTCTTTTTTTTTATTTTTTTGTTTTGTTGTTTGTTATTTTTTTTATTTTTTTATACATATATGTGGGTGAATAGTGGATGTGAGTGCATTTAATGTACCAGATTAAATGAGGACTTGCTTTGTTTTGTTCTTTTGAACGGTTGCCGGTTACGTGTGCTCAAAGGGAGAAAAGAGGTGAAGTTTATTTTGTTTATTTTTTTATTTTATCATGCATTAAATGCATGAACAGTTAGGTTGTCATTTATCAAATAGCAGACTGTCGGTTAATGAGATTACAGGCTAAAAAATGAAGTCGGTGTCTTCTCCGAAGGTTGCCGGAACCCTCGGTGCCTTTCTCTGAAGGTCGTCGGAACCCTACCCTCCACCCCGACCGCCCCCCCTTTCCCTTCCTCTCTCGGAGCGGACCGCTCCGGTCTCCTCGGTGCCCTCCCACCGGCCTCTCCCTTCATAGGGCTTTCTTTGTTTCCTTCTTCCTCCCCCCCCCTACCGTCGACCGTGCCCCCCCCTTCTTTCTCCCCCAGTGGTCCGTCTTCTACCCCAGGGCCCCCCTTCCCTGGGCTTCCCCACCTCTTGGGTCGTTTCACCTTTCAACCCGATTCTCCTTTATTCCTGTTCCCCTCCTGTCCAGGCCCTACCCTACCCGACTCCACGATTCCCTGACCTCCTTCCACAGTATTTTCTTCCACCCGGCACCTCTACAACGCCTTCCCCTTTCCGTTTCTGTCAGATCTTCGCCACCCCTGGACCATCCTATCCCCGAGTGTGAATCCCTCTTCATGGTCCCTCAAATTTCATTCTGAGCGCTTTCTCGCTACCGTTCTAGCTATCTTCTCGATGGGTACTCATATATTACCCCCTTCTCCAAGTAGGCCCATTTCTATTCCTCCTTTCCCTATCCTTGTTTTGCTTATCTTCCCCTGCAGGCCCTTCCCCCCTAGTGGTCCGGCGGTCATGGCAAACGACGAAGGAGAGCCTATGATGGAAGACGAAGAGGCAATCAGATCCCGCTTCAGGCAGTTGATGGTCAGAGAAAAGAGCTCCGAGGTCATCGATATCTCCCAGTCGGCCCAGTCAGACCGGGATCGAGGAAGAAGCTCTTTGGTAGTCAAAGTATTGTCGAAATCCAAGATAAGAGTGGCCGGCTTCAAGGAATGGATAGAAAATTTATGGAAACCAAAAGGTGAGTGGCAACTCATTGACTACCCAAATGATTCCTATCTAGTTCGATTCACATATTCTCAAGAGGTTAACATTGTTTGTAAGCGTTCCCCATGGTTCTTCAAGAAGGACATTGTGTTATTCCAGAGAGGTGAATCCTACATGGCACCATCCCAGTATTCCCTCACCAAAGCTGATCTTTGGGTCCGGATTTATGACCTGCCGGAGGAGCTTCTCAATCCCGCTTCCATCATAGCACTGGCTTCCCAAATGGGAGAGCCGTACCCACCCGTCCCCAGAGAAATTTCTTCCTGGGGTTGGTTTGCCCTCATCAAGGTGTCAGTTAGCATCGAGAAGGCTATCAAGTCCAGTATCCAAGCTCGTCTCCCAGACAACTCTATTCGGTCTTTCCAGGTAGCTTATGAACGTCTGCCCTGGTTCTGTCACTTTTGCGGTTGTATGGACCATGAAGTCGACAGTTGTGAGGAATTGATGGAGCTGAAGAAGCACATTAAAGAAGCCTATTCACCGCAGCTGAGAAAGGATCTGGAGGAGATGATTGAGTTCGAGTATGGAGATTGGTTGAGGGTAGGTCCTTCATACCCCTCCCCCAGTCCGAGAGATCCTACTAAACCCATGTCTTCTTCTCCCCATCATAGCAGAGGGGAAAGCAATTCCACGGAAGGTCATGCAATTTCAGCAGGTGTCCCGACTACTCCTAAATGCAAAAAAATTCTGTTTCAGGAGAGTCCACCCTCAGGACAGAATGCTGACGTTCTTCTTGAAGAGGCGCATACTGGTTTGCCCACCACCCTCCCTCAGCTACCCCTCTTAGCCTCCGCTTCCTCTGATCTTCATTTCCCCCCCTCACATAGCTCCAATCAACTCACCCACCCCACTCCATCCATTCCCATCCCCACGCTTCTAGCCAATCCCCTTCCAGACACTCCCCCCCTCCCCCCCCCCTAGACCCCCACCACCCTTCTCTGGTACTCTCTACCCTTGGTACCACAGCTAGCCCCGCGAAGAGGAAAGCCGAACCTACTCCCCCCACCCTCCAGACTGGAAATCCCAAAAAAGCTAAGACCGATCCTCCCACTAGCTCCACCATCATTTTCCATCCCGGAACTTTTACTGACCCCCATCAACCACAATCCAGATACAAAAAGCTCAAGCAGGTAGCCAGATCCAAGAATCCCGTCCAGGTTCAGTCCTCCCTCAGTCCAAATTTCACCTCATATACTGCAGGTTCTGCAGCCAACCTTAAGGAGCCGCCAAGTACAAAATGAAGATCCTATCCTGGAATTGTAGAGGGGTGGGTGGGCCCTCCACAATTCCTTATCTAAACCAACTAACCCACGCCATTCGGTCGGACATTCTGTTTCTTTCTGAAACCAAGGCAGCCCCTCAAACCAGTAGCTCCTTCTTTAGTAACAGAGGAACCGGTACCTTCGTGTACATTAACCCGGTTGGCAGAGCGGGAGGACTCTGGGCCTGGTGGAATCCTAGCTCTAATGTCAGGGTCCTTCAAGCAAATTCGCACAGGATTATAATAGAGATTGAGGATCCGCCGCAAATTACCTGGAGACTCTACTGCATTTATGCCCCAGCCAGAAGGTCTAGCAGACAGGAGTTCTGGCAGCAACTAGCGGAAGAAGTCAGAGCCTACAAAGGTCCCATCCTGGTCACGGGAGATATGAATTCTATTCTCGACCCCAGTGAGAAAGTTGGGGGTTCCAGTTTCAGCTATCAGCAGATGAAAGACTTCAGTAATTTTACTCTTGTCTCTGGTTTAATTGATCTGGGGTTTGATGGTCCTGCATTCACTTGGACCAACCGTAGGATGGCCAAATGGCATATCAGGGAACGGCTCGATAGATCCCTAGCTAATGTGGAGTGGAGGATGCTCTTCCCACAGGCTGTTGTCCATCACCTCCCTCGTGTAGCTAGTGACCACAACCCCATATTTACCACTCTCCACAAAAGTACCATTCAAAGAAGACTCTCATTTAAGTTTGAATCTATGTGGATCCAAAGGGAGGATTTAGAAACCTTGATCAGAGATAGCTGGAATAACTCTCCCAATTTGACGTCTAGCTACCAGAGAAAGACCCAGGTTATGCAATCCAGAATAAGGAGATAGAGAACTGTCAAGTACGGGAATCCCTTCCACAGGTCCAAGGAGATATCTACTAAGTTGCAATTGCTCCGCTCCCTCCCTCCCACCTCAGACAGTATCAGAGCTGAATCCGAACTGGAAGGCCAATTGGAAGAGCTGATAAGAAGTCAGGAGGAATATTGGAGACAAAGAGCGAAAACTCATTGGGCTAAGGAGGGGGACAGATGCACTAAATACTTACACTCCAAGGTTCTCAACAGAAGATCTTCAAATAGGCTCTCCTAGATCAAATTGCCTGACAACAGCTGGATCGGGGAGATTCAATCAATCAAGGATTGCTTTGTGAACTATTTTCAGGACCTTTATACTTCATCCATTCCCAACCCGTCCTATAGTAATCTCCCCTCACACACCTCTACCATTTTCCGCACCCAAGACAACATGTTCCATTCTCCTCCTTCCATCCAAGAAATCGAGAATGCACTCTTCACCATGAACCCTCGTAAAGCTCTTGGGCCTGATGGTTTCCCCCCTCTCTTTTACCAAAAATACTGGCCAATCATAAAACACCAGTGTATTGACCTCATCAATTCCATTTTTCTCAATCATCGTATCCCCAGTGGACTGAACCATACCTATATTACTCTCATCCCTAAGAAGTCCCCAGTCTGCACTCCTTCAGACTACAGACCCATTAGCCTTTGCAATGTGCTGTACAAAATCACCACCAAAATTCTGGCAAACAGAGCCAAGTCCATCCTACTAAATGTTATTTCCACTAATCAGTGTGCTTTTTTGCCAAATAGGTCAACTACTGATTGCATTATTACAGTTCAAGAATTACTGCATTCTATCCGCACCAAGCAAGGAAAGAGTGGACTCTTTGGCCTCAAGGTGGATATTAGCAGAGCTTATGATAGCCCGGAATGGCATTTCATTGATGCTGCTATGGATTCAATGGGCTTCTCAGCATGTTCCAGGAACCTTGTCCAGCAATGTGTGGGAACTGCTACCTACTCAATTAATGTCAATGGAGAGCCCACGGGACACATTACTCCGACAAGAGGCTTAAGGCAAGACTGCCCACTCTCCCCATACCTTTATATCATCTGTGCACAAGTTCTATCAAATCTCTTCAGAACCAAATTGGAGGAAGGAAAGATACAGGGTCTCAAAATCAACAGCCGGGCTCCCTCCATTTCCCATATTATGTTTGTAGATGATGTCTTCCTCTTCGGGTGCGCAAAGGACTCTGAAATTCAGGAATACATGGAGGTGCTGACTACTTATGCGTCTTGGTCAGGTCAGTACCCCAATAGATCAAAATCTGGTTTCATTTTCAGTCCAAATGTCTCTGCTGCTCTCCGGACTTATGTTAGTCAGTTCACTCATATTAAGAGTCTCCCGAAGAATGAATTGTACTTGGGAGTTCCTCTATGGCCCGAGAGGAGAAGAATACAACAATTCCGCTTCTTGGAATAGCGCATCAGAACTAAGCTAAGTCAATGGAAATGTAAGACTTTGTCTCCTGCAGGGAGAGCTACTCTTATTCAGTCCACCCTCTCCTCCATTCCGGCACACATCATGAGCACTTGTTTGCTTCCTAAGGGTATTCTACACATGCTGAACTCCATTCAGAGTAATTTTTGGTGGGGGGCAGATGCTCATCAACAGAAGATTCACTTCTGTAGCTGGGAGAATATGAAGCTGCATAAGAAAATGGGGGGTTTAGGTTTTCGAGACCCCTCCAGGTATAATAGGGCTGCCATCATGAAGGTTGTTTGGAGATTTCTCAATGAGCACCAAACCCCGTGGGTTAGTATTCCTGAAGCCAAGTATCTCAAAGGTTTAGATTTTTGGGCTACCAGTAAGCCAGCCAGCTGCTCCCATATTTGGAATGCTATTCTTTCTGTCGGGCAGGAGATGAAGGAGGGCATGCACAACCAGATTCAAGATGGCAGGGGCACTAGCATCTGGGAGGATCACTAGATTCCGGATAGGCTCAGCCCTACTATTTCCCGGGATGCTCACTCCAACCTCCACCCCCTCATGGTCTCCCAATTAATTTCCAACAAGCAGTGGAATCGGCCCTTCCTCACAGCCATCTTCAAGGAGGAAACTGTCCAGGATATACTGAAAATCTATCTTCCCCAGCAACCTGACCCCAAGGGTGATCAGCGGTTATGGAAATACACCAAGGATGGATCCTTCACTATAAAATCAGCTTACAGGATGCTCACAGAGAAAATTCTCCCACCTTCAACATCAGAAAATCACAACTTATGGACCTTACTTTGGAATCCTAGGCACTGTAAACACATTCCCCCCAAGGTCACCATCTTCATTTGGAAATGTCTTGTGGGAGCTGTTCCTGTCAATGCTCGGATCTCCAGAAGTGTCAAGTGGGTCGACCCCACCTGTCCCATATGCAATTCGGCGGAGGAAACGATCCATCATTTACTTTTTCAGTGCAACAAGGCCCGAGTCACCTGGCTACTATCTCCACTAAATTACCAATCGGCTGAGGATCCGAAGTCTCTGGAAGAACGATTTTTGGAGTGGTCAAAACCCCCTTTTACCAAAGAACCCAAGGATTTCAAATTTCTATCCATGTGTTATGCCATCATATGGCAGATGTGGGTGGCCAGATGTAAAAAGGTTTTCGAAGGAAGGGAGGTTCATCCCTACAACATCATCCAAAGAGCTGTGAAAGACCAGCATGCATGGTTGCCCGTCGACGACTCCTCCTTATCTGCCCCTAAACAGCCGCTAGCAGCAATGCTTTATTTTGGGGACGTCCGACCAAAGATCCAAGTGGACGCAGCTTTCTCAGAAGGGCAGGGAGCTCTGGGAATCATCCTATTGAACGGCGAAGGTATTCCTGAAATTTGCATGCAGTCTTTCATCCCGCAGGTTTTCTCTGCCGAAATGGCAGAAGCTTTTGCCTTTCTTCAAGGTTCGTAGTTGGCGACTTCCTTCCCCCAACCTCTGGTGATTGAAGGCGATGCTCTAAATGTGGTCAGTTATATCAATGGCAAATCCCCTCCCCCCTGGAGGCTTGCATCGGTCATCCAAGATTGTAGAGGATATCTTGATGACAGGTCAGTGGTTTGTTTTGTTCCGCGGGCTTCTAACAGATTGGCACATGCTCTAGCCAGGGAGGCCCTTCTCCTCCGTAGATCATGTTCTTGGTATTATCCGGTTACCCCGGAATGTATCTCCCACTTTGTAAACTCAGGTTCTTATTAATGCCATGGTTGTTTATCTTGCTTCCAAAAAAAAAATTGAGATTACAGGCTATCGACTAGTTTAATTATTATTATTATTATTATTTATTCATTATTTATAGTTTTATTTTATATTATTTTATATTTATTTCATTTCCTCTCTTCTCTCTTTTTTTGCTTTTGTTCTAGTCATGTTTTTTATTTTGAGCTCCCCAATATATTCATAATGATTTATTATTATTGTATATATATTATATCTATTTATTTTCTTCTTGTTATTTTGGTTGTTCTTTTTTTTTAAGGCCCGGTGAATTTTTGGTAACACCTCCCCCAGACTGATGTATTTTGGAGAGTGAGAAACGGGTACTCGTCTACGGAGAATCCGAGACGGTCCCTTAATTACTCAAGTGCGCACGGAGCGGCAACACTCGTAGTGACTTGTAGTGCCAAGTCTCCTGAGATAAGAGAGAATGCGCTATTTGACTTATGTGGTTAAAGAAAGGAATGGGGGGTTGCTGGTTTACTGATTAGAAGTGGCATTAGATACTAGAGGGTGCTGCCATATCAAGATATAGTGGTGGTAGCAGAGAGAGGTGTTGGATCGTGCAGCGAACAAAAAGAGGTGTCGGGTCACACTACATTTGGGGGTTGATGGATAGGATGGATGCTATTGAATTATGATTCGAGAGACCATCGCAGGAGATGCTGTAGGTTTGTCCCCTAGAGTGGAGTCTGGGCAGATCGCTGACACAAAAAACAAAACAAATGCGACCGCCAAGAAAATAGAGTACTAAGCAGCCTCCCCCCATGAGCATCAGGATGAAGGGAACGCTATGTAGCATAGATGAGGATTTTGGTAAGTAACCCATGAGGGCTGAAGCACGGGGTCATATCCATGGTATTGGATAAACCCTACACCTAAGCCCTTATGAAGGTATGTACATTACCATCCCGGGTCGTTTGACACATTTTACTTTCATGAAGAAGTAACCATGCTGGAGAGAAGACAGTAGAAATAGAATGAAAGAAAAAAATGTGGAGCACGAGTAAAACGTTCCAAATGGAACACTAGGCACAGACACGCTTATTCAGGAGATTTCTTTTATTCACTAAAACAAACATACGAAATACAGAGGGAATACATCATCGAAGAAAAGAAAGAAGGAACAAGGAAAAAAAATACAAAGGGGGAGGGGGAGAGACGGAGTACTGACTCCTTATCCCCATTCCTCACCTCTCCTCTCTCTCTTTCTCTCTTCTTTTCTTCTTCTTCCTTTCTTCTTCTCTTCTGGGTACTGTTCTTCTGCTCCGGTCAACCAATTTGCAGTTCAGTCAACCTAGATTTCATATCAGTCGACTGATTTTCAGAAAATCAATCTACCTTTGCACAGTTCGGTCGACTGATTCTTTAAATCAGTCGACCAATTCCCCGTCCAGTCGACATATTTCTCAATATCAGTCGACATATGATCATTTCAGTCGACTTGTTTCTATTTTTATCTGTAGAAGCCTGGTCGCGGTCTGTCAAGTGACCGCGATCATCAGATCGCGGTCAACCACCAGACCTCGTTCTCCTTGGTTGTGTCGACCCATCGGCCGTTGTGCGTCGACACATCCTTTGTTATTTTTCTCCTTTGAGCATGTCGTAGTTCTTTCCAGTCTGCGTTCTCCCGGTAGCGGTCTCGCGACTAACCATGTTCTCAGTGCAGAGTCTAGTTCATCCCAGACTCTGTTTTCTTCGACAGAGGATGCCTTAGCTCCACTTTGATTGGGGATAAGTAAGAGTTAACCTGAGTTTTATCCCTGCGTTAAAACTTTTTTACTTTGATAGGTGGAATAAGATAACTAGGCTAAAAACATGGTTAACCTGGATTTAATCCGAAATTCAAAACCCACCTCAAAAGGTTGGTTAACTCTAACCCAATGCATATCAAACTAAAAGTGGATTAACTTTGGAACAATCTAATCTAGTTGAGTTAACTTATTTTTAGTCTATCCCCCAATCAAAGTGGAACTAGAGTCCGAGTTTAAGCCATAAACTCTGAGGATTTCGTGCTAGATCAGTTACTATCCCTTCTAGGGGCGTTATCTCATCAATATCCCGCAAATTTATCAATCAAAATCTTATATTTCTAGGATTTGTTCTCAAATTCTGATCTAGGGCTTCTATGGCCTATAAATAGTCTCCCATGGCCATGAGCTTGTGGGAGAAGACATTTTTCGATGTGGGGCGAAGCCATGCCACGTTGCCAACTCCCTTCTTTGACCCCCAATCACTAGGGAAGCCTCATGCCTTCGTCCTCCTTCTTCTACGGTTTCGTTTATTTGTTATCTTTCTTATTCTCTGCACTATTTTTCTACACATCTCATGCACGCACATACACATTTTCATCATCTCTTTATCACTGTTTTACTGCGTTTTCTACCATTTTACACTCTTTTTTACAGCTCTTTACACTCTTCAATCATCATATACAACACACACCTATTAAAGAGGCGAGATCTCATGCCAAGCCGTATACCGTTGGATCTGATATGATCGTGGAGGGCAGCCACCTCAAGAGAGAACTCTACAAACAATGGGAAAAAGCGATCAGGGGGCCCGGGGTTGAGATCCCGAGGAAAACCCTCTGATGCTTAAGTCAGCAATGGTAAGAGCCAAGAGTGAGAAGGAGGCAAGGGTGTAGTGGGCACGAGACTGCTCCTCACCTGTGAAGTAGCTAGAGTTTACTTACCTTTTCTGAAAACTTTCCTACATTTATATAGTGGCTTGTTCCCTCTCTGTGCCTGGGGAAGCAGGAGAGCTTAGGGGTGTTACCTCCTGGACGTGGGCTCTTCTCCGTTCGAGGACTCTTACCCTTCTCTTCTCCCCTGGACTTCCTGCGGTCGGTTATGCTCGGTCGCCCATTGGGCTTTCCCTGCACGTAGGAGGTGCCGTTATTTAGACTCCCAAGCCAGGAAACCATGTGGGTTGTCACGCCCCGACTCGTAACCCAGTCCAGTCGTAAAGACTCACGTCAGATTCTGATCGAAACATCACAGTGTGACAACCCAAACGGTACAATTACGGTAGAGAATTCCACATAAATATTGAGATATCATTGCAACGAAAATGAAATTACTCAATCAGTCCGCTTACAGTCTAAAGACTTTATCCACATAGATCAAATAAAGGTAACGATTTTATAAGTCATTTATTACATAATCAAAATCCACACACTTTTTTTTTAAAATAACTACCTAAGATAATGATACGCAGTAAATCCAAGTCGCGGTCAGAACACTGCGAGATCACTTCTCGCTTTCTTTTACCGCTTCTCCTGAAAATGTTCAACATGGTGAGTCTACGAATAGACCCAGTAAGAGACTTGGCATAGTCCCCAATCATAACATGTATAAACATATCCAAAGTGATTTATGGTATATCTTTTTATAAGTCATTCTTAGACATAATTTCAAATGGATAACACATAAAATTAATACATTTAACCCAATTTCAATTTTTTACGATCATAAGTCATGATATTAACATTTTACAAATAAAGCATGTACATTAAAACTTTATTCTATCAATGACAAGGTAAATGAGTATTCAATATTAATAAATATTACCATGCAATATAATTCGATTCATTTATCAATAGAATGATTCCAGTACTAGGCGGAGTAAAGTCTCATGCATAGTGAAAGGATCCAAACAGACTTAATCCGCCCTTTTTCAAATCACCATTTGATATACTGGAGATTCAATAACAGTAAACATTTACAGTGTAATAACAGTGAAATACAATAACAGTTCAGTAGGCAATAACACTGATTTCAATATCAGTTCAATGAGCAATAACAGTAGTTTCAGTATCGATTCAGTGAACTGTAACAGTAGTTTCAATATCAATTTAGTGCAGTAACAGTCGTTTCAATATCGATTCAGTAAACAGTAGCAGTTCCAATATCAATTCAGTGAGCAGTAACAGTCATTTCAATAACGACTCGGTGAACAGTAGCAATAGTTTTAATATCACTTCAGTAAGCAGTAACAGTAGTTTCAATTTCAATTCAGTGAGTAGTAACAGTGGTAAATAGCCAAGACACAGTGCCCAAATCACCACTAGAAGGACAGTCAGTTGGTACTCGCTCACCTAGGTAAATAGTGATGAGTCTTGGTTACTGCGCAGAACCGGGAGAAGTCCTCTCCACCTTAACCAGTGGTACTTATCCAACTCCAGGATTTCAATCCCCATTACCCTCGGGGCCAGTACAGTGTGAACCTCTCCATAGGGGCATTTCTATGGCTTGCTTCCAGTCTCCCCCTATGGTGGCAGTGTCCATTTGACAGTAATAGCAGTACATTAATTAGATAATTATATACTTGTTGAGTAGTGGATAGCGGATCTAGAGGGGAGGGGTGAATAGATCTACCCCTCTTTTCGCAGAACACCCCTCTTTAAAGCTAGAAAAAAAATAATTACAGCGGAATATAACTAGCTTAACGAAGGACACAAATGATTTGCTTAAAAAGATGATTACGCAATATAGATATTGAACCTAAGCATGCATCTAACACAGAGCAATCGCACAAGTAAATCACAACACACGAGATTTTAAGGTGGTTCGGACTGAATCCCCAGTCCTACGTCCACCCCTCACCAAATCCGGTGAGGCTCCACTAGTGCCACGCACTGAACCGTAAATCAGAAAGACCTCCGATTGCGTTCCTACTAATCACAGGTAGGGACGTCAACACCGCAGATCGGACAACTTCCGATTGCCTTCCTACTAACCACCGGAAGGGACGATCCTCAGTTCCAAATGTTTGAATGAAATGGAAAAAGAATAAGATATGAAAACACTCAAACAAGATATAGAATATGCTCAAAGAGAAAGGATCTTGTCTGAGATTGTTGGAGCTTGAATCTTCTTTTCTTCACACGATGTAGATCGCCAACAGAAGCTTCTTTCTTATTCACAAAGCTCTCTTCTTGATTCAGCAACAATGGCTTCTTCTTCCTTGTGAAATGAGCTTCCTTGGATATCCTTGAGTTGATGAAGAAGATGATGGTTGCAGCTTTATCTTCACTTGGCTTGGGGTTGATCTCCTCTTGAAGTAGCTTAAATCACTTGAGGATTTGATGAAGAACTTCTTCCCGGAGTACTGTTCACGGCTACAGTACTTGATCTCCTCTCCCTTGAACACACCCTTGTAGCCTCCTTTGATCTCCCTTGGATTCACAAATGATCAACTAGGGTTTCTAACCCTCTTGCATTGGTTTTATATCTTTTGAATGGTCCTTGGAAATCCCCCAGACCAGATCCACAATCCATGGGGGATTGGGTGACTTTTGGGTTAAACAAATACAAGGAAAGGGGCTCTTCTCGAAGTGGAAAATAAAGTCAACATTGTTGGCTCGGGGCTGGCGGTCGACCTGTGGAAGCTGGCGGTCGACCGCTATTGAGAAACGCTGTAGAAAGTTAGTCCCTGGTATTTTCGGTCGACCGCTATTGGGCTGGCGGTCGACTGCCACTAAGAATCGTGCAAACAGGGAGATGCTGGCAGGGGCCGTCGACCGCCCCTGTGCTGGCGGTCGACCGCCAGCTGGGCAGACCCCGGGTTATTCCAGGTCAGTCCGTTAACCCATTTAGCTCCGTCGCTTGAGTCCTTTAGCAGCCCGTTCTCATCTGTGGCATCAACCTTGACAGTCTTGAAGATTTCTATTGATTGACCGCACAGGTCGATCCGCGTGCGAGGGCGCAATCATTGAGCTTTCACTTTTGCCATCTCCACTCCATTCCTTGGCATATCTGTCATGAAAGAACATCAAGTAGTTTAGTCATATAAGAGTGGTAAAACATCAATGACTTATAGTGTTTAGCCATTATCAAAACCAAGAATATCAAATAACTCAAATGACCACAGGATGATGTCGAATGACTCAAGTGACCACAAGATGACTCAAATGACCACAGGGGCACAACATTATATATGTAACTCATATGAAATGGACACATGCCACTCAAAAATTCATGCTGTGAACATTAAGTATAAAATAAGCTAGTACTGAAAATCCTTTTTTTCTGAAATTCTCAACTTATCAAAATATAAGGGCATATATATATCAAAAATTTTAATTATGTATACAGAGATCAAAATACTTTGAAATTTCAGCGAATCAATAAATTTACAGGAAAGATCAAAACAGAAAATTATCATCATTTTCAGACAATAGTTATAATTTTTTCAGGATTATTTATACTCCATTTATACATCAAAAATTTATAATTCTATTCTCCGAACTTAGAATACATTGTAATTTCAGGAAACTAATACATTTACAGGAAGGACCAGAACAGAAAATTTTCATCATTTTTTAGACAGTAATTATAATTTTTCTGAAATTACATATACTCCAACGTGTATCATAAATTGACTAACTTTAGCTACCAAATTCAGAAGGTCATTAAACTTTTACTGCAAATCACATTTGTACATAACACTGCACAAATTTTTTTTCATAATTTTTCATGTAGGAATTCAAATATTTCATAGTCATTTAAATTCTCCTATGCATGAAAAATTAACTAAACTTAATGGCAGTACTCTGAAAATCACAATAATTTTTCAAACCATCATTCATAATCAAAATATCATTTCTGAAACTTTTCATTATTTTTCACACTATATTACTAATATTTTGATAGAATAACAAAATGCATCATGAATAATAAGTCAACTAAATATATCCACAATGATCAAAAAATTACTCAAAATTTACAGAACGTTTTTCCAGGCAGAAGTATCATATAGAGGAAAATTTATAATTTTTCATTCAGTATTTCGAATTTCTGAAATTTTATATCAATTTCTAAGATTTACAACAATAGCTTTTAAATAGAGAGAATTACTCAAAATATTCACAATGACTGAAATATACTACACATTAACTTATGAATATCATATATCAGTTTTGTAACATTCTCAGATTTTTCACAGAATATTAATATTTATTCAATTTTTTTAGTTATTTGTTCAAACATTAAAAATTATACAAGTCAAGATTTTGCAATCAGAATAATATGAAATTCTAATAAATTAGTTATAACATGTATTTAATTCTTATGGTAAAGTTTCAAAATTTTTCATAAAATATTTCTGTTTATCTCATAATTTTATACTTCTAATAACTTATTGAAAATTATGTAAGTTCACTTACAGACATCTATAATTGTTGATATTTTATAAATGCATCACACACATTTGTAATAACTATACTGTGAAATCGTAAGATTTTTATGAACAGTATATATAATTTCTATATAATTATTTATTTTCTTATCATGTATTAAAAATTGATTAACAGAAATATCGTGGTCTAAAAATAATGAAACTTTTTCTACACGTGGGTCTCATAGTAAGATGCATTCCTACGATTTATGGTTATTTTATATCACCCCTTTAGACTTTTAGTATAATTAAACACCTTAAAGATAATATTAAAATATTTATAAACGCGAACATAATTTGAATCAGACATAGAAATTTTTACAGAGAGCTTAGAATATCAGATCCCATGATTCTGAAAACTTTATAAATTTATCATACACCATTGTTAATTATAGTGTATTAATCACTTGATTTTACCCTTAATCACATGTCTTAACACTAATGATCTCATGATAATTCGACTAGATGTGATCACACATGGTGAAATACAGATCTCTGGATTTAATTATCTCTATAGATGCTAATTAACACACCTTAAATCATTTTAAATATATTAATCATGCTAATCAAAAGGATTAATGTAAAATCCATGACCTTAATGAAGCTTAAACACCTCCTTAATAATCCCAGCACCATCTCCTTAAGCACTTCACGTAGCTAGCCTCCAAGAAGAGTAAATGAAACCCCTCCCATGGCTATTTATAGGGGTTTTCCTCTAATCAATCTTAGCCATTGATTTAAATCAAAGGTGGGGATTAAATCATTAGTTTAATATTATTTAATTAAAATCTAACTTTTCAAAACTTCACCAACCCACTAAGCACTTTTCTTTTGACTATCCCATATTTTTCTTTTTTTTAATATCTATTGCACATGGGGATTGACTAATAGAAGAGATTTAGTCTTAAGAAGAATTAAATAATAATAATAATAATAAGCTTTTTTTTAAACTGCCGCAAAGCGGCCAAATAAGGGGGGGGGGACGCCCGCACGCACGCGTGCGGGAGGCCACCCCTGCCTTTTTTATTTTTATTTTTATTTTTTTGCCTTTTACCCCCTTTTTTACATTTAATCTTTTATCTTTTTTTGTTTACAAATGCCCCCCCTTCAATTTTTTTTTATAAAATGATTAGCCTCCTTCAATTTTTTTTTAAACAATTAACCCCCTTCATTTTTCTTTTTTGCTTTGTTTAACCTCTTCAATATTTTTTTCTTTGTTTGCCTTTTTTTTCTCTTCCCCTTAATCTTAAAATCTCTTTCTTTTCTCTTTTTTACCATGACTAAAATAAATATAAAAAGATTAATAAATTAAATATTTAGGCATAAATAAATATATTTTTATAAATCAAATAAAATACTAAACTACGAATTCGTAGGGCATTACATGGGTTGTGTTGGTTTGAATGAGTTGGGTCTCCTGATGAGTGGGCCTAATAGGAGGATGTCACTCGTTGGGATATGCAAGTCTTATTGGGCCGTATCGGGCCGCATATCTTTTGGGCCACAAATCTACCCCTCACCACATATGTTTGTTCCCTTCTACAGGGGTTAAAAACCCTCCCCCGGTGCGTTCTTTCCCTGATTTTCATGCTTGTCTTGCATGTGGGATTGATGCTACACCTTCATGTTCTAATGGATTTTTCTCCTCTTTGTTGCCTTGTTTCGTAGGATAAGCTGGTTTGGACATGAGACCCTTGCTTTCTAGCCCGCTGGAAGGCTAGGAGAAGCTGAACCATGAAGTTCCTGCATCCCGTGTTGAACACGGTTTCACACGGTACGCGATCATATTGTAACGGTCGTGCTTCGACCGCGTCCTCTCTTTTGATTTCCAAGGTACGCAGCATATCCCTAGCTTCTTCCTATCTTCTATGTTGTTATCCTTGGTAGCGATCATGGTATTTTCTCTATCTCTTCATTACCCTCCCCCTTTTCTTATGTTATATGATTGCATTTACTTATTCATTGTTCGGGGGCGGATTTAATGCCTACACCTCTATTTTTTGGCGATCACGGTGGGACCTCTAGTGCCCATCACAGCACTCTTACCTTCCTGCGGTCTCTGTGTGTGTGTTTCTATTTAGATAGCATCTCCCCAATTTTTCCCGTTTAGTGTATAGTTTCCGGTTCTGTGAGAAGGTAGCGGTCTCCCCAGAGACCACCTCCTGCAGAAAGCGGCCCTCTGGAGACCGCATTCTGTCTCTGGAAACCCAAGGGTAGCCCCTAGGTACACCACTCTCTTGCTAGTTTGATCTTGTTTGTTGCTTCTAATTGTGGCTGTTTATGTTCCTGCACTTCTGTCCATTATATTCTCTTCATTTTCTCATATTGTTTGCATCCATCTTTTCATATTTTCATGTGATTACTTTACATTGATTTGCTAGTTTCTAGGCTAGATTTGCATGCACTCTGGTGCGCATAGGATCATCCATTGCATACCTTAGTTGCATTCCTACCTTGCTAAGTGATCCTCTCGGCTTTGTATTCCTCGGAGTCAACTAGGTGATCTTATCCGGGAGCTCCATAAGTCTTCGTGAGTCGTGAATTTCCAAACGGACGCCGAGCTGGTTGTACCTTTGCTACCCCCGTGTCTAGGTTACATTTGTATGAGGGAGTTAACCCTAGGTCAACCCGAAGTTCAGGCCTCCTTTCCCTTTAGGATTCCTATCTTGAGGGAATTATGCTTAATTAAGATATTAAAAGGTCCACTAAAACTTCTAAAAAAATCTTGCTTCATCTTAACCCGTTTGACTTGGGTGAAACCTCTCATGTATGATTATTTGTAAAGTTTGAGTTTCTGATAAGCTCGTTCGCCTTGTTTGTGCTACGTTCCCTCAGCCATCATATAGTCTTTTGTTGATAGATTCATTTAGTTTTAGCCCTTTTGTTGTGTTTTATAGCCTGGTTGCATCGTTCTTGGTCGTATTTTTTCATTAGTTTTTCATGCATAAGTCTGTCTGTCGGGCCCATTCCCAAAGGCCTGGTCATGGTCAACCGTTGACCGTTATTTCCTAGTAGCGGTCTTCATAGAACCGCTATCTTTCCTGTGGGTTTGCCCTCCTCCTCAGCCGTTACATCTTCTTCCCTGGTTGTACTTCACATTGGTTTTCCTGTATTTTCGGTAAGTCTCCACCTCTTTCATGGACCGCCGCCTTAATTATGTGAATCCTTCTCCTCAAGCTTCCAACTCCCGTGTGGAATCTACCTCTCACGCGGGTCCTTCCTCTCGTGGTCCCTCTGACCCTTCCGAGGATCAAGCAAATCTCATGGCCCATATCTCTTGCCTTGTTCGCCAAATGGACCCTGTTCATGCCCAAAAATTGCTTGCAAACCATTTTAATGGACCTTCTTCTTCCCATACTGCTAGCCCAATTAGTCTATATTCTAATGTCCAACCTAGGTCCATGTATCCTTCCACTCCTGTAATGGGCCCTTCTTCTTCTCAGTCCGGATCCTCTTATCCGGCCCACTATCATAGTCCTAGTCCACATTCACAACCCTTTGTTCAAGTTGGCCCACATTATTCTCAATCTCTCCCCACTCAGGAGATGATTTCTCAAACTCAACATCGGCTTGATGAGCTTCAACGGTGGATCGATCCTAAACCTTCCTTGAGTGTTCCATTTGCATTCCAAAATCTCCGTCTTCCACCACCTTTGCAAATTCCTACATACCGTCGTTATGGTGGAACCGGTGACCCCTATGTGCACTTGAAGGAGTTCATTTATGAGTCGGCCCAATTTCAGCACTACCGGTGCCTCATGGCTTATTTGTTCGGTCTGTCATTAGAAGGCTCGGCTCGGGATTGGTCTTTCTCTCTGCCGCAAAATCAAGTTGTGGATTTTCAAATTCTTCAAGGAAAATTCATTCAACAATATCAAGACCGGGTTGTACCTAGGTATTCTGTTGTGGATTTGGCCTAAGAGAAGATGAGGCCCGATGAGGAGTTCTACGCCTTTGCTGATCGTTGGCGTCAAATGGCCGTGCAAGTCCTGGGGCATATTTCAGAGAAGGAGCAAATTAAGATGCTTATTTCCAATGCAACATTCGAATATCGTTTCATCTTAGCCTTGAATGACATTACGTCCTGGCAACAACTCTACAGTCGAGCCCGCTTCATTTGCCAACAACTCTAGAGTTCCCTTGACTCTGAGTCCCCTCCACATTCTACATCCACATATATCTCGCCATCTACATGTACCTCCTATGCACCCTCCACGAATCAGCCCTCTGCCTCCTATCAGCCCTCCATGAGTCAGCCACCCATGTATACCTCTCACCAATCCCCTATGAGTCAGCCCTCCTCCACATATCAGTTGTCCATGAGTCATCCTTCCGGCTCCTATCAGCCATCCGCCATCCATGGTCATCCTTCCGCCTATTCATATCCACATTCATCTCCGCCTTTGGTCAAGGGAACACCAAACCCCGAGCAAGTGGATGCCGTCGACTACATACCTACACCTTCGCCTAGTCGCCACATACCTCCACATCATCCTCCACCACAACCCTCTCCTCCATCTCATGCCCCTCAGCATCCGCATTGCCCAAACAGGGCTCTTTATCCTTCGTTGTCGGAGTCTCTCTTAGATATCCTCCGGGCTTTGATGGCCACCCACGCATTGTAACTTCCTCCGGTTGAGTCTTTCCGACTCGCGGTCGGGGATCTGTCTCAATACTGTGCATACCATCATCAGCAGGGGCATTTAGTTGAGGACTGCCCCGAGTTCTGGAATTATGTTTATGATTTGGAAGCTAAGAAAAGAATCAATTTTCCCAGAATTCGTAAAGTTTTTTTATATCTTCGTAATAAGCAACAACAACAGGCCCCACCTCGGCAGCCGTCTCCATTATTGCATGGCCAGGGGCACCCCTGTGACTCCTCATTAAGTGTTGCACCCGCTCCATTGTCATCTCCCTCACCACCCTCTCCATCACCAATTCCCTCACCTAGTCCGTCACTGATCCCGTCATTCACGTCACTTATCCCATCGCCATGCCCATGTTCGTAGCCCCCACAAATCCAAGCCTCTGCTCAAGCTAGTGCCTCCGCTACCTCTGCTCCCATTGCCGCCATTACCTCCGCTCCCAATGCCGCTCAGCTTGTCGTATCGATACGTCGATGATGGACACTGCGACCCTCCTCTTCATCCTCTCCATCACCGACACCATCCCCATCACCTCCGTCACCCTCATCGCTCTTGCCACCTAATCCCCTACCTCCATCATCTCCACCACTTTCACCATCTCCGCCATCACCCTTATAGCTCGAGCCAGCGCAGATCACACCTTCATCTTCTCCTTTACCCTCACCCACACCCACACCTGAGCCTGTGATGTGACACCATTCCCGGGCCTATGATTTTCTTCCTTATTTTCAAGAAATATGCTTCATCATGGTTCATAAGAGGATAAGTGCAGATGAGCCATGCATCGTGGGGTGGAACTGGCACGCGGTAGAGGTAGAAGTAGCTTATGGATTGGGTCCCCCCTTCATGGTCTTGTAGCAGCGTGGTGTACTCTGTTGGAATCCAGTGAGGTTGATGATAACTTTGTCAGCTTTCATCCCTCCTTGAGAGGGGATTTCACGCCCTCTTCCCAGATATCGCATGCATTAACCCCAGAACCAACATAAAGAGGAGCGGTCATGGCATTAAATGAGCCATGCACATGTTGTAAGGATAGGCCGTGCAGAAAGTGTTGAGATGAGGCACTCCTATCCTCTTTGTAAAATTTAAACCTGAGCACTTATGCCTTTGAGTGGGTGAACGATACCCTTGGATTTGCCTGTGGTATCACCAGTGCATTGCATCGTCATTTTCTTGAGAGTCTTTGATGCTTCTATTTCTTTCTCAATGTCTCCAAGCCATCCTCCATTTGTAGCTTTTCATGCGGGTTAATATCACTTGAGCATAAGAGATAAGCTGAGCATAACTGTAGCTTTTCTGGTGCACTTTTGCTAATATACTTCCCAGTTGGATAGGGCATCTCCATGGGCGCAACCAGACGGCGCATCAGCCACTCCTACTACCATCGGGCTGGCGGTGAGAGCAGTCGAGGCGGCTGAAACAGGCCGCGCTGGCGGGGCGTCGGTGCCGAGGGCATTGTCACTGACGCAGCAGCAACCAAGTTGGCATGCTATTGGAGGCATGCTTGGAGTCGACAGGTGGCGGATGGCTGGGCAGGGTTCGTGGACGCAATGGCGGCGTGTCAGTGGTGGCAACTGCTTGCTTGGAGAGGGGGCAGTTCGCTTGTGCGGCAGCGATCCTGGGCAAGGGAATGGGAGTGAAAGAGGGTGGCCAACAGTCCTAAATATGGCGAGCTGATGAATAGATGGACCATGGATGGCCTGCGGGACGACTCAAGGGTGAGCCAGCGTGCTGGGGAACACACAGATGGTGGTGGCGGACTGGGTGCGGCGAGGCGAGCAGCGGCTACTTTGGACGTGGGTGGCGGCCGTAGAGGTAGACAAGGGACGTGGCAGGTCTGGAGCGTGGAGCAGGCCGTATGGGGTGGGGTGGAGTGCAGGTGCGTGGAGGCGGGGTGGTATGCATGGGATGATGGGTGGGGCTTGGATGCTTGCAAAGGGGAGAGGGTCGAGGCAAGGAGAGAGAAACGGAGCTCTATTCTAAATGAGAGGGAGTGCAGAGGAAGGGAGATGGGAGAAGAGAGAGGGAAGAATGGAGAAGCCATAGGTTTAGAGAGATAGAGGGTTGTGAAGGGTGGGCAGGAGAACCAGAGGCCAGTGGAAGAACATGAGGGGAGCAAAAGGGAGGGGGAGGGGAAAAGAAGAGTTCGGCGGTGGTGAAGAGGCGGGGAGTTTAACAGGTAACGGAGAGACAAGGAACCCGCATGCATGGCCGTGGGGTCTGCGGCGACTTCGCACAGGAGTGCAGGGGTGAGAGAAGATGAGCGGGTAGGGAGAGAGAAGGACAGTGTGTGGGGTGGTTGCGGCTTAGGTGGGGCAGGGGGAATGCTGCACGAAGTGGAGAGTTGGAGGAGAGGGGAAGCTCAGAGAAAGGGGAAGGTGTAGGGAGAGGAGAGGCCGCATGAGGAAGGAAGAGGGGGAGAGAATGAAGAAGGCTAGCAGGGGGGATGGCTGGTGCAAGAGAGACAGAGGGAGAAGGGTCGACGAGAGAAGGGAAGGGTGGTTAGGGGGAGAGGGAGAGCAGCCTGGGGAAGACGAGGTGGGAGGCTAAGAGTGGGGGGAAGAGATGGAGACGTAGGAGAGAAAAGGGAGGGAAAAAGAGATAGAGAGAGTGGGGGTTCCCACCTTTTCCAAAAATTTAACTTCATTTCATTGTTTCAAATAAAGGCTACAATATTCTTTTTATAGACTCCACAAAGAAGACCAAAGGACACACTCTAAGACTCTTTAATTCCTAGAAATATGAAAAGACACCTATGACTCATTATAACTCTCTTAAAGACGTTAGAGATATCAAAAGATAAATTTCAAAGACCCTTATGTAAAATAAAAAAATTACGAATAATTTAAGACGGAAGATCAACTCCAAGTCCGATGCCGATGACGATCCCGTCAGGCTGTCATTGCCACCTTCCCTTTGCCTCCACTGATGCGGGACGAGACTATGGACACGACAAGCTCGTGACTGCCCCTTAACGAGGGAAGCGTCGGACGTGCGCGGTTGAGAAACCGGCAGTGAGCTAGGGTGGTCGGCTCTCACTTGTGCCCGGATCGGGTCACGGGACGGTAACGCTCTCTCTCGCAGCAGCGGTGATATAAATATAAAGCGAGCTATGATCCTAGAACATGCTCTCTAGCAGTGGCATAAATAAGTATATATGAAAATAAGCAAATGTCGAGTGTAGGGAGCGAGAACGATACCTCCACGCGCTCGGCGTGGGGAAGACGGACCCGGCCGAAACTCGTACTCCCGGAACAATAATACACAATATTACAACAATACACGTCGCTGCCCACTCCACGCAGGGAGGTAAAGGGCTACACAATGGGGTCCGGGAGGACCGAATTTGGGTTGACGGGCGGCTTCTCGCGTAGCTTCGGCAACACCCGAACTAGTGACGGTGGGGTCCACGTGCTGTGCGGAGGGGCCGTGTGGGACCCGATGGCACCGCTGTGGTGGTGGATGCCTGGATGAGCGCTCCCTGGAGTGGAGGCGCGTTGGTTCACCGGTCGGAGGTCGGGCGGCACCGATCGGCACCGGTCGGAATAACCGGGCACGGATCTGCAACTTCTGGTTTTCAGCGCGCGTCCCGGCGAGAACGGGCGCTGCGATCAGTCCCGTTGTCGGATAGACACGAGACTAGCATCATTGGAAAGCTAACTTCAAATCCTTCAATCTAGGCCTAAAGATCTGGCCTGGATCTGCACGGATCTAGGGTTTAATGAATTGTTGAGTTGCTGTTGTACAGTGATATGACTCTCAGATCTGCAGAGAACTTGTCTGAGAACTGCCTTTGACCGATATGTGAACGTTCGAATCTGAAGTTATGGTCTTTAGAAAACTTGTAGGAAATCAAGATAGAAAACTGGGACTATTTTTTATGAAGGTTTTGGAGGTGGTGGTGATTTGTTCTGATTTTTGAAGTGGAGGGTGGTTGGATCTGGAACTTGGCTGAAAACACTGTAGCAGAGATAGAACACGAATTTTGAAAAATGGATAGAAGATGAATCAAAAATCAAGAAAAATGGTGGATGTAGGGGATGATGGACAGAACTCCCAGTAAAATTGGGAGGGTTTGTAAAATTCAAAACGGTGATCCGTGATGGGAAACTCAGAACTGTTGTCACTGTAGACAGAGATAAAATAGATCTGGGAATGTAAAATGAACGAAAATGAAAAATTACTAAATGGAGGAGTTTGGACGTGAAAAGTTAGGTGGATATGGGAATACAAGATAGGAACAACCTCTGAAAATTTCAGATCAAGAGGATGTCGGAGTTGATAGAAGGAATTCCGAGAAGAAGCTTCTGTCTAGGATGGGCAGAACACCAAAGTCGACTTCGCGGCGGCTCGAAGGCGGCACGAACGGCGGCGGCAGCACCGGAGATGAACTCAGAGATTGAGGGGGAGGAGATAGAAGGGTTCCACTCTAGAATTGGGGGTTGGGGATAAAGAAAACCAGGGGGAGAGAGAGGGGAGGTCGAAATTCCCATAAGGGGGGCTCTTGCACAATGCTTTTTTTACTTTCATTAATTCTAGAATAATAGAAATACATGACTTATATAATAAATAAAAAAAGACCACGAATACCCTTAGATCTAGGATCTGGAGGGGTATTTAAGGGACTTCATATTTGATTCAAATAAAATAAAAAAAATAAAATTCCTAATTAATTCTAATAGGGGGACAAGGTAGGTGAGGTAGGTAACCTACCTTTGAATTTTTAATCCACTTGTCTCCCATGTGGTCAATTGGCATTCCAACCTTCTAGATGGACACCTAGGATGGTTGACCAACCCCATGTGGTCTAGGTGGACCAATGGGAAAGGGGTGAGGGCCCCCTTGCTTGGGCCTACTGGAATGTTACATATAAACCCACTAAGACTTACAATTGCGTACCCATATAACACAAGGGTATACATACAAATATGAAAGGACATAAATACAAACAAAATGCGGACGGTCTTGCCTCGATGTCCCCATCAATTCTCCCCGGGTGGCAGGATACTCGACCCCGTCGAGTAGGGGTATGGATGCTCGAGTACTCCAGCGGATCCGTCACCGTGCCAAGTAGCGCGGGTATGCTCCACTCCAAGTGATCGTCACCTGCTCATTCCATATATACTCGATATGCGCGGACTGCTATGGGTCGAAGGTGGACACTCCGGGTGGGGCACTCTCAAAAGGGAAGGAAGCAGCTCGAAGACTCACTAGGAATCACCACTGAGTCCCTGTAGGTGACTGATCCGGGTATAGATGTAGAACCGATCCCATACTCATCGAGTGAGTCGACTCGCCTCACACTCATAAGGGACTGACATCGAGCTTACACAAGACACATACAGACTCACCATGCACTAACACACATATGCAAACTACACAAAGAAAACACACTGACTCATCTATGACCCTAGACACACCTAATGTTCGTCCGACCCGTACATGGGTGACGGCGGACCAGGACACCCGAATATGTGCCATGCATGCATTTGACGTAACCGGAGGTTAACGTCATGGGGAACTCCTAGACATCCTACGATGCACCACTCATGGACATTTGGATTGGAGGTGGGAAGTCCGGGAGGTTCGGGTGGTTTAGGTGGACTCGGGGAACCAAAGTTTTCATTACCCCCGAATGAAGGTTCGGACCTATGACTATGTGGAGGTTGCTTGGCCCGAGTGGAAAAGGCTTGATAGTGAACTCCGCGGAGGAAGTGGAGTGAAGATGGCGGCTCGGGAGATTCACTAGTGAGGGGATCAAAAGGGTCGAAGAAGGTATGACCCCGTGAGATGGGTTCCAACATGACATGGTCCCAAGTTTAGAATTCTTAATCACCGCCATACATTATGATCGGTGGGACGATGGACATGTGTAGAAAATAGGACTCCTCCCTTGGGCAAAAGGGAATGAAGTCGGACTCGGCCGGCATCGGGAGGAGTAGAAGAATCTCCGTGGTGACACACCCCACGGTGCACACGGAGGTAATGGACCCTAAGGCCGGATGTGTGAAGCTAAGACTAGCGGGTTGGTCAAAGCCTCGGGCCAGTAGGTGCGTCAACTTCCATTGTGAATCTAATCTCATGACAAGATCATCCAACGTGTCAACATGGTGACTAGATCGAAATGTGGTATGGAAGGAATTCACCGGCACTAAAGGGAGGATGGGGTCCATAGGTGGGAAGGGAGGTGGGACCAAGCCATCCTTGAGCCAACTAAGAAGCGGCTCAGCTATGAAAAGCGTACCCGTTAGAAACACGGGTGGCTGGGGCTTGGGTGGCTCCAAATGAGAGGGTTCCGAATTAAGATCGGAAGGTGAGGGTGACAATGGAGCACTCTCGGGTGGTGTAGGAATTGGGTTAGGTAGTCCGATCGGCTCGGGACTCGGTTGGGAGGTAGATGTTTGCCAAAGGGTTCGACCTCTAGAGCGAGAAAAATGAGACTCAAAGGGCTCGACCTCTAGAGCGACCTTATAAGATTGCGCCAGCGAGAACGCGTCGTGGACAAGCCATTCAAGTTGGAAGTGAAACCGCAAACCTCTCCGGAACTGAAATGCGGTCGTGGTGCTCTCCTCTCCCAAGCCATATTCCAACCGGTACTTATCATAGTCCCGGATGTACTCGGACACGGACCTATCACCTTGGACGGGTCGACATGGGTTGGCCATTGGTGCCGAAAAGGTGGGAATAGATCCCTAGGAATGGGTATGCAAGGCCATTTAGACAAGACACTAGACCGACTATGCACGGTTTGGGATGCATGCACACTAAGGACAAGACACCAAGACTCGGTACGTGGCGGAGTTAATCGATCCGAAGATCACTCGCGCAAGTGTGCGACCTTCCCGATAGGCGTAGCCTAACGATCGGACAACATCTTTTTATATACCGATTAATGGTATGCAAATGCAACTCCTAAAACCGACTTAGACATTTTTTTTTGTTTTAAAACAATGATGACCCTAAACACGACTTAGACAATGACTAATGACTAGACGTAAATGACACTCTTTTTTCTTTTTTTTTTGACACCCTAGACTCAAACTCGCTCTGATACCAAATTGATGCGGGACGAGACCACGGACACGATAAGCTCGTGACTGTCCCTTAACGAGGGAAGCGTCGGACGTGCGCGGTTGAGAAACCGGCAGTGAGCTAGGGTGGTCGGCTCTCACTTGTGCCCGGATCGGGTCACGGGACGGTAATGCTCTCTCTCGCAGCAGCGGTGATATAAATATAAAGTGAGCTACGATCCTAGAACATGCTCTCTAGCAGTGGCATAAACAAGTATATATGAAAATAAGCAAATGCCGAGTGTAGGGAGCGAGAACGATACCTCCACGCGCTCGGCGTGGGGAAGACGGACCCGGCCGAAACTCGTACTCCCGAAATAATAATACATAATATTACAGCAATACACGTCGCTGCCCACTCCACGCAGGGAGGTAAAGGGCTACACAATGGGGTCCGGGAGGACTGAATTCGGGTTGACGGGCGGCTTCTCGCGTAGCTTCGGCAACACCCGAACTAGTGACGGTGGGGCCCACTTGCTGTCCGGAGGGGCCGTGTGGGACCCGATGGCACAGCTGTGGTGGTGGATGCCTGGATGAGCGCTCCCTGGAGTGGAGGCGCGCTGGTTCACCGGCCGGAGGCCGGGCGGCTCCGATCGGCACCGGTCGGAATAACCGGCCACGGATCTGTTACTTCTGGTTTTCAGCGCGCGTCCCGGCGAGAACGGGCGTTGCGATCAGCCCCGATGTCGGATCGACACGAGACTGGTGCCATTGGAAAGCTAATTTCAAATCCTTTAATTTGGGCCTAAAGATCTGGCCTGGATCTACACGGATCTTGGCTTTAATAAATTTTTGAGTTGCTGTTGTACAGTGACAGGACTCTCAGATCTGCAGAGAACTTGTCTGAGAACTGCCTTTGACCGATATGTGAACGTCCGAATCTGAAGTTATGGTCTTCAGAAAAGTTGTAGGAAATCAAGATATAAAATTGGGACTATTTTTAAAGAAGGGTTTGGAGGTGGTGATGATTTGTTCTGATTTTTGAAGTGGAGGGTGGTCGGATCTGGAACTTGGCTGAAAACAGTGTAGCAGAGATAGAACACGAATTTTGAAAAATGGATAGAGAGCGAATCAAAAAACAAGAAAAATGGTGGATGTAGGGGATGATGGACAGAACTCTCAGTAAAATTGGGAGGGTTTGTAAAATTCAAAAAGGTGGTCGAAGATGGGAAACGCAGAGCTGTTGTCACTGTAGACAGAGACAAAACAGATCTGAGAATACAAAATGAATGAAAATGGAAAATTACTAAATGGAGGAGTTTGGACATGAACATTTAGGTGGATATGGGAATACAAGATAGGAACAACCTCTGAAAATTTCAGATCAAGAGGATGTCGGAGTTGATAGAAGGAATTCAGAGAAGAAACTTCTGTCTAGATGGACAGAACACCGATGTCGACTTCGCGGCGGCACGAACGGCGGCGGCGGCACCGGAGATGAACTCAGAGATTGAGGGGGAGGAGATAGAAGGGTTCCACTCTAGAATTGGGGGTTTGGGATGAAGAAAACCAGGGGGAGAGAGAGGGGAGGTCGAAATTCCGACAAGGGGGGCTCTTGCACAATGCTTTTTTCACTTTCATTAATTCTAGAATAATAGAAATACATGACTTATATAATAAATAAAAAAAGACCATGAATACCCTTAGATCTAGGATCTGGAGGGGCATTTAAGGGACTTCATATTTGATTCAAATAAAATAAAAAAAATGAAATTCCTAATTAATTCTAATGGGGGGACAATGTAGGTGAGGTAGGTAACCTACCTTTGAATTTTTAATCCACTTGTCTCCCATATGGTCAATTGGCATTCCAACCTTCTAGATGGCCACCTAGGATGGTTGACCAACCCCACATGGTCTAGGTGGACCAATGGGAAAGGGGTGAGGGCCCCCTTGCTTGGGCCTACTGGAATGTTACATATAAACCCACTAAGACTTACAATTGCGTACCCATATAACACAAGGGTATACATACAAATATGAAAGGACATAAATACAAACAAAATGCGGACGGTCTTGCCTCGATGTCCCCATCATCCACCCTACATCGCCATACCCATTGAAACCTCCCCGTCATCCAAACCTTCTACCGTCACTTCTCCACCTACTTCCACCCCACGGAGCGGGTGTGCACTACCTATGGTGCCCCCTAGGTCTAGTCCCCAGGGAGAAAATGAGCCAAGTCAGTACCGATTGTAGACTTCAAGATTCATGATTTCATATGCCGTATACCAATTTGTGTCCCTGTCTCTGGCTCTTTTGGGGATGATGAGCTCGCACTCCCGATGATGGCTGCCAAGAAGAGCTCCCTTGCACTTATACTAGTTCCTTCACAAGTGAGACCGGTGACAATCTCGTTGCTCGCCGGAGGGTCTACCATTGATGCTATTATCACTTCTCGCTCTACGGCTATTCAGATTGCTAGTCAGGAGGGGCTCTCTACCTAGATTATGCTAACATCTACGGCTGCCAAAAGACTGATGAATTCTATGTTCAAGGGGTAAATTGCCGTATTTTCAAGATTTTGCAAGGACATTCTGTAATTTTCATGCAATCTCCCTCGGTTAGTTAGTAAGCCGGCCCGCGTCAACGCCGCACATTACTCTCCCTTGACCTCATCTTCCTCACCTGTCAAGGGAGTTATACTTCATTCCTTACCATCGAGTGGAGTTTCCAAACCTCATGCTTCTCACACCCAGTGACAAGACTCCATGAATTCATGATGTTCATTCACCTGAGGAGTTGTCTGTTCAAGACTGTCCAGATACTATTTGCATCCGGTGCCTAGGGGCAACCGCCCTGACAAAGCTGCATGTTCATGACAGGGCTAGGTCGTCTGCCAAGTGGGCCCGTTATTTAAGAAGGCATTTCAAGTCAAGAGGCCCGAAGGTCCAAGCCCGTGCCAAGCAGGTCCATTACAAAGAGATTTCTGCTAAGAAGAGGCGGAGGTGCAAGTTCAAAGGCCGTCCATTGTGCACTCAAGGGGTCACTTCTCCTTCTTTCCATTCATCATTTCTTTTGCTTAGTTCCCACCCTTGGGTGGTGTATCTCTCCTCTTCCAATCATATGTCCATAATCTTCTCCCCTCCTCTTGGGTCGTCATCCGATTCTTTCTCTCCTCCTCATCCGGAGCCTCCGGATTTCTCTCGTCCCGCTTCTCTACTACACCCTCAACACCCGGAGTCTACACGTTGTCCTCGTTACTCCAATTTTAAGTCTTCATTTGGTTATTCTCCTCATCCGGTTTGTCCATATTGTTTTAATTTCCAATCACCTTCTAAATCTCCCTCTTTTCGTCCGGAGCCTCCACATCTCTTTTGTTATTCCAGTCTTAAACTTTCATCTGATTCTTCTTCTCTTCCAGGCCCTACTAATTCCCCTGATTCTTCTCTGATTCTGTCGGATGATTACTCTTCTTCTTCGCTTTTGCCGCAATCTCATTGTTTCTCTATTCCTTCTTTATCACCTGCTTCGGGTTTTCACCCTTTCTCGTGCTATTTTCGAGACTTTAGTCCACCTTGATCTCAGTTAATCTCTAGTTCTTCTGTAGACAGTTACTTGTTATCAGGGTCTCTGCACCTTCGCGAGGGAGTTCTAGCCCTCACCTCTTTTTCTTTTTATCTTTCTTCGTCCAGTTTGGTTGTGTCTACTACTCTTCCGTGTCGAGGAATCATCTATCCCTTCCTATCCTCTCCATCCTGGTCCTGTCAAGCAAGGAATACAAAGCTCACAATATTCAAAGCTCACTGATCAAGATTGCTTCAGGACGCTGTTTTCTTTTTTTTTTAAAAAAAAAAAATTGGGGGAGGCGAAAGCGGCTCGAAGCCGTGCCCTCCTGCCACCTACGCAGGAGGGGGGAGGGGGGGTGTCCAACCCATGGATCGCAAGGTACCTTTTAATTGCGTAAGAATATGTTATCATTGCTATAACTTTTATTATTTTCTGCTCATGGTTATAATGCTAGTTCCTTAGCACGTTTGAGTGGTTTAGGAGTCTTGGTTAGGTCAATTTTAGTCAAAAATTTAGCTCGCTTCTGTAGCATCTTAGGCTGGTGGTAGCTCCGTGCTAGGAGTCCCAGTTTATTTTCCCTGATCGTTAAGGGTACCTTTGAGCATGCTTTTTTTTCACACACTACACAGCGAGCTGTAGCTAACTTCTCTGATGCAACATCGTTGCTACTTTGGCCATTCTTTGGGTATGCACAAATACCTTTTCTTTTCTCTGCTCGGTCGAGCATAGGGGCAAGAGATGGACGGGTAAGATGACCAACCTAGGCGCTCCCTGATACGAGAGAGGTCTCAAATAGGGGCAGTCTTAATGACCCTTTTGAATATGAGCTATCATGCACAATCTAGCCAGTAAGGGCTATCAAGGCAAAGTCAATGGGAAATTATAACCTCCCTTATGTTAGAGATATCTGGCGCATGACCAACTCTGCTGACAAGTTCTCCCACATATTCAGAGAAGCCAATACAGTTGCTGACTCACTGGCATCTTTAGCATGTAGCACCAAATGTAATTCTTTTTTTGCATCTCATGAGTTGCCTCATGTTATCAAAGGTGCAGCTCGATTGGACAAGCTAGGAATGCCTAGCATCCGACTGATGTAAATTTTATTTTCCCATCTATCAATAAAATTTACCTCTTAGGTCTGGATGGTGGAGTGGCTACTCCCTTTACCTCTGGTAAGGGGTGCACTCTCCTATTCAATCCTAGGCAGGGCTTCCCAAAAAAAAGTAGAAAATTATAAAAATCAAAGGCATGGCAAGAGTGACAGTATAGTTTCCCGCGGGATGTCATGAGCCCGGTTGTATACGTGCCTAATAAATGGGTCCAAAATCAAAGACACAAAGCCCCGGTGTAACCGACTATATCTCTGAAGGGTAGTGCCCTGGAAGGAAGTTGAGTCCTAATATCTTCCATCTTGCATACGGCTTATCCCTAGTTTTTCTTCTGTTTCTCCCTCTTAGACTGGGTTGTATCCCGAGTATGGCCTTAGTAGTGGCACCATTCTTTAGAGGTAGTTGGTTGTGGTGAGCTACCGTCAAATGCACGCTCTGCTCAAGGGAGCCTTTAAATGAAAGGGAGCAGCGACGATCACCCCTAGCTAGTAGTTTAAGTCCATCTCTGTACGCTGCAGATAGCTTGCTAAACAAAAAACAAAAAAAGATAAAAATCTAAAATCTAAAAATTGTCAAAAATCTAAAAATATGTGTCTTTTGTTCCTTTCTCACACATCTTCATTTTTCTGGCTATCTTGAGAACATATATACTTTATTTGTTAAGTGTGCAGATTGCAGGTCTTCAAGCTTTCCTTTCTTTATGTCTTGTTTATCCTATCAACACCTTTTGAGCTATCTCTTCTTCAGTCTTTACCCCTTGATCTAACTTGAAGATCATGTCCTTCTCAATTTTTCATTCACCTCGCTTCATCATGATGCTTGAATTAGAAGGCTTTGCCTTATGATTATGAACCTGGCGATTCTGCTTCGTCTGATTTTAGGTTTTAAAGAATATTTATCGTTTCTTTTAGTTGTCTCCGCCGTGTTTTTTTGTCCCACCACGTTTGCTATCTCTCCGTGCCATGTTTGTTGTCCCACCACACTTGCTTGTTGTCTGTTTGCTTATGATGTTGTCCATGCCATGATATGTTGATGTTACATTTTGTTCATCTTGGGTAGTTTTGTTCATTGGTTGCGGTTGTCTTATTTGAAAATCCATACAAATCTGGAAATCAAAAATCCAAAAAATGTCGTTTCGCCAGCACAGGTAAGATAGGTATGGCTCTCTATCCCTTCTCATTGTTGCATTACTATATGTTCTCTACGTTATTATATTCTCTCAAGGACCAGCTGGTTCTCCGTATGCTTTAGGATCTGATGTTCCCCTTTACCAAAAATGATGATGATCTAGGAGCACACGGTTAATCATTGAATAGGCCGTTAGGTTGAGTCAGATGGGGGATGACAGACTCTGTCTCGCACGCCGTGGTTGCAAGAAGATTCTTGACCCTAGCTTATTCGGTCTAGCAATATTATCCTTGAGTACTTTCTATTTTCTCTTTCTTTGCATTCATTTTTATGATTTCTTTATTTTAACCCAGCATGCATCATATCATTTTGAGCATTTACGCCTCATGATTCTTTCAAGGTTTCTCCTTAGCAATGGTTAATTACGTTTTAATTCTCTTGAATAAGAGGTCCTCATTCCACTCCGAATTTGAACATCTTCTCTGATCTATTCATTTGGTCTAGTTGGCTAGCGTGATTCTTGTCTAGATTTTATATTAATTTCAATCCTCCTTTCAACTTTTCAGCTCTTGCTCTTCCGATCCCCTCATTGGCTCTGGATTATGTCCCCTAATGAGGTCAGTCGTGTTTTTCTTTTCCTTAGTTAGTTCTCCAGACATGTGTCATCCGCGTCAGCTGTTCCTTGTGGTTAGTTCGGTGTTTTGGAGAGAATTCTTGTCGCTTGTTGGTTGTGATCGGTGTCTTTTGTCTTGATGCCCACTTTTCAGTTCTCTCTGTTTCATCTCTGCTTCATATCCATTTCATGTCGTTGTTGCGTTCGCTCCATCTCCATTCCATTTCGCCTCCGCGTCACTTCCGTTCGTTCCCTTGCAAAGCAGACATCAAGGAGGGGCATCTGTTGACACCCATTTTTAGCCTACAACCTGAGTTCTTTCTCTTATTCATCTTTTATGATGTCATGAATTTCCCGTTGTTTTGGAGTCTTCCATGAGCACATCTCGAGCCCATTTTTGATCATTTTTCGGCCCATTAAGTCTTGGAGGCTATTTTCACATTTTCTGGCCTATTTTCCAGTCTACTTATTTCATATTTTCTGAAGAATTGTTCAGTTGACTGAATTTTCAATTCAGTCGACTGATTTTTAGAATCGGTCGCCCGATTCTCACTTCAGTTGACTGACTTTCAAAAATCAGTCGACCTATTTCCCAGGTTCTGGCAGCCAATTTGCAATTTAGTCGACCTAGTTTTCATATCAGTCGACTAATTTTTAGAAAATCAATCGACCTTTGCTTAGTTCGGCCGACTGATTCTTGAAATCAGTCGACCAATTCCCTGTCCAGTCGACCTATTTCCCAATATCAGTCGACATATGATCATTTCAGTCGACTGGTTTCTATTTTTGTCAGCAGAAGCCTGGTCGCGGTCTATCAAGCGATCGCGATCATCATATTACGGTGGACCACCAGACTGCATTCTCCTTGGGTGTGTCAACCCATCGGCCGTTGTACGTCGACACATCCTTTGTTTTTTTCTCCTCTGAGCAGGTTGCGGTTCTTGCCAGTCCACGTTCTCCAGGTGGCAATCTCACGACTAACCGTGTTCTCAGTGCAACGTCCAGTTCGTCGCAGACTCCATTTTCTCCTGTCGAGGATGCCTTAGAGTCCTAGTCTAAGGCATCAACTCTGAATATTTTGTGCCAGATCAGTTCCTATCCCTTCTAGGGGCATTATCTCATCAATATCCCACAGATTTATCAATCAAAATCCTATCTTTCTGGGATTTGTCTTCAAATTCTTATCTAGGGCTTCTAAAGCCTATAAATAGTCTCCCATGGCCATGCGCTTGAGGGAGAGGACATTTTTCGATGTGGGGCGAAGCCATGCCGCACTACTGACTCCCTTCTTCGACCCCAAATCACCAAGGAAGCCTCATGCCTTCGTCCTTCTTCTTCTAAGGTTTCTTTTCTTTGTTATCTTTCTTATTCTCCGCACTATTTTTCTGCACATGTTAGGCACGCACATGCACGTTTTCATCATCTCTTTATCACTATTTTACTATGTTTTCTACCTCTTTACACTCTTCAATCATCATACAAAGCACACACCTATGTTTGTTCCCTTCTACAGGGGTTAAAAACGCTCCCCCAGTGTGTTCTTCCCCCAATTTTCATGCTTGTCTTTCATGTGGGATTGATGCTACACCTTCATGTTCTAAGGGGTTTTTCTCTTCTTTGTTGCTTTGTTTCATAGGATAAGCAGGTGTGGATGTGAGGCCCTTGCTTTCTAGCCGGATGGAAGGCGAGGAGGAGCTGAACCACGAAGTTCCTGCACCCTGTGTTGACGTGATTTCACACGGTACACGATCATATTGTAGCGGTCGTGCTTTGACCGCGTCCTCTCTCTTGATTTCCAAGGTACGCAGCACATCCCTAGCTTCTTCCTATCTTCTATGCTGTTATCATTGGTGGTGATCATGGTATTTTTTCTATCTCTTCATTGCCCCTCCCCCTTTTCTTATGTTATATGATTGCATTTACTTATTCATTGTTCGGGCGCGGATTTAATGCCTACAATATTCATGCTATTGGATAAACCCCGAGCCTAAGCCCTTCTGAAGGTATGTACATTGCCATCCCGGGTCATCTGACGCATTTTACTTTCATGAAGAAGTAACCATGCTGGAGAGAAGGCTGTAGAAACAGAATAAAAGAAAAAAAATGTGGAGCACGAGTAAAATGGGCCAATTGGAACACTAGGCATAGACACGATTATTCAAGAGATTACTTTTATTCACTGAAACAAATAGATGAAATACGGAGGGAATACATCATCGAAGAAAAGAAAGAAAGAACAAGGAAAAAATACAAAGGGGGAGGGGGAGAGAAGGAGTACTGACTCCTTCTCCCCCTTCCTTATCTCTCCTCTCTCTCTTTCTCACTTCTTTTCTTCTTCTTCCTTTCTGGCTACTGTTCTTTTGCTCTGGTGGAGGATTCTCTTCTTTTCTTTCTTCGCTCTGCAGCTTCTTCCGGGGAGGATTCTTCTCTCTATATTCTAGGGGGAAGATCGTCTTCGAGAGTTAGTCTCCGACCTCCTTTTTCTGGTGGCTTGTGGGCCTTTATATAGAGGTGTAGGGAGGCAGACGTAAGGGTCTCACTATACTATCGGATGAGGCCCCAATCATTAAGAATCGAAGCTTCGAATTGCTGCCTCACAAGTCTTACCAGCACTGCCATTTAAAGGCTTATGTGCGCTGCCGTTTAAGGCTTGCGTGTGCTGCTGGGTGAAGGCGCTGGGGGCACTGTCGTTTAAGGCATTAAATGGACAAAGAGGGCTGCCATTTAATACCCCAACGGGGCTGCCGGTTAATGCACATTCGATGCAAAGGAAGGGCTGCCGGTTATGGCCCATGGGGCTGCTGTTTAATACCCAAAGGGGCTACCGGATGGGTTATTTAGCCCATTTGAGGAGCATTAAATGCTCATAGAGGGGGGCTACTGGATGGGTGGCTCTCCCTATTTTCCTTCTTCTTATTTTTTCTTCTTTTTTTTGTTTCATCTGTTATCGATTCAACCCACTCCCACCTTTTTTCTTCTTTCTTCTTTTCTTCCTTCTTCTTCTTTTATTCTCTTCATGTCCCCCCTTTTTTCTTCCTTTCTTCTTCTTTTCTTTTCCTCCACTTTCCGAAGTCCGGGCTTCCATAGTCCGGCTCACAATGGTATCTTTTTAGGGGCGCCTGGGCCTTTTTAATTGTGGGTTCAATTCGTCCGTCGGGGGGGGGCAAATTTATGATGACATAGTGTCACATTTATGATATGGCACCGTCATCTCTGGTATTGAAATTCAGCCATTCCGGGCTCTTCTTTTGTTTGTTCACTGCTGGGTTCCTACAATCGAGCCCGTGGCAACGTGCCTTAGAAACACCTTGACTTCCCACGATTTATGTCATATCATGGTATATTATGGTGTCCAAATTTTGTGCGTCAACAAGACTCGAGTAAGGTGGACTGGATGGGGCTCCCAGCTCTCTCCTTTTTTTATTCATTCGTTCTTTTTCTTTTTCTTCTCTACCGGTGCCGGGGCGATCGGTCGCGATGGGACGAGGGTGCCGTTATGACACGTCGGGTGAAGGTGCATTCTTTTTCTTCTTCCACTTCTTTCTTTTCTTCTTTGCCCGATGCGGGGCTTTACAAAATATTCCTACAATCATTTTGGGCTATTTTATTCTAACTGCCCTTGTTCGGCTGGGCGAGGCTTGTTGCTCTCGATGCCAAATTTTAAGTGTCAACAGTGCCGCTGGTGCTCTTTCTATCTAATTTGCAGCCAACGTAATCACCATCTTAATATCCTATTAATTCAGGTGTGCATAATTTTGGATGCCATAGACTCATATTAGCAAAACCAAGTAGATATATGAAGATTCTTTTAATATGTATTAAGTGTGATTCTTTCATATTAGCTTGATATCTTGCGCACATACAAACTCTGAATAAAATGTCAGGTCCACTCGCAGTGAAGTATAAGAGGTGTGGACGCACTAAAATGAGGAGACTAATACATTGTACCAAGAGGGGACCTGTAATATCCTGGATTCTTCGGATTGGAATTGGAGAGCTTTCGGAACACTTTCGTGGGTCCTGAAACGTGTTTTACGATCCACTCGGAGTTTTCCCCTGTATAACTTGCGGAATCCCGTGGAGAGTGAACCGTTGAGTTTTACGACTCCGGGACGCTACAGGTGCATTGTGCTTGTTCCGAGGATCGTGAAGACTATTTTTTCTGTACTTTTCTGAATTTACATAATTTCATGCATAAAATTAGATTTTAAGAAAATTGCTAATTTTCCTATATTTCTTTTCTTCTTAACCCTTCTCTCTCCACTCTCCTCCCTCACGATCTCTCATTTATCTCCCTCAGTTCTCTCTCCTCTCTTCTCCTCTCCCCCGGCTACGTGACCGGCGTGGAGCTGGGTGAGGTGGTGACGGCGTGGAGCTAACTTGAGAAGTGATAGCGCGAGTATCGGAGCGTGGCGTTGGCACGATCCCGTTCGTGGATTCAAAGCTGACGTGGATTGTTTGTGTGATCATTTTTGACGTGGTCTGGCCATTTCGGCGTGTGAGATCTTCAGTGGAGGTAGGGGGATGGATACCCTACTCTTTTCTTGCATTCCCTCGCGATTTGGAGCAGAACGGCGTGAGTTTGAGCGAGTTTTTCTACTTTAAGGGTGAAACCATGTTCGGGGGGTGTGAGCCGATGGTTTTCACATTAAATGGTAAAATTTGAACCCTGGCATATTGGGATTCGTTTCCCGCCAGTTTGAACTCGTTTGGTTGTGAATTGGGGCCGGTATGAGCCCGTTTGTCCATGTGACTCATTTTGGATCGATTCGTAGGAATCACCCGTTTCTTACCATTTTGAGGTCGGTTTGATCCCTTCTGGCTTGTGGAAGGATGATGTTGTGGTTAGGAATGTTTCCCCGTCGTTCTGGGATGATTGGGGCGTGGAACGACCGAGTTTTGGGTGGTTCTACGATTTTCTCGCCAGAGCAAAGTAGAGGTCCTTCCAGTGACCGCCATTTGTAATAGGCGGCCCTCTGGAGACCTCTATTCGGAGTTCCATTGTCGGTTTGGTGTTTCGGTCTCGCGACCGACCGTAACTTTGACTTAGCGGCCCTTGGGTGACCTCTATTTGACGTTTAAGTCGGTTAATCGGTTTAAGTCAGTTTGGGCTAGCGGTCTAGCTGCTGACCGCAAGGTGGCTTTGGTGGCCATAGGAGGACCGCCATTCCTAAGAAACGGTCCAAGGAAGACCGTTAGCTGGTTTAGTCGGTTCACTGGTAACGGCCATGCGACAGACCGCCATTTAGTGGTAGCAGCCCTATGGGTGACCGCTACCTGATGTTTAAGTCGGTTTGATCGGTTTGGGGGCTGACTGGGAATAGCAGCCAGGTTATGACAGCTAAATCCAGCTTGCGGTCCTGAGGAGACTGCCATGTGCAATTAGCGGCCTCAGGCAGATCGCAAATTGCCTGTTTCTGTGGATTTTGTGTCTGGGGTTTCCTGAGGGTAGCGGCCATGGACATGACCGTCACCTCCAGGAGGCGGCCCCTTGAGGACCGCCAATGGCAAGGTGCAGCCCCGGTGAGACCGCCATTTTCCTGCCGCTCTGTGTTGATGGTAGTGGCCCTTTGGATGATCGCCATTTTGGTTTAGCGGCCAAGGGTAAGACCGCCACCTGCCCAGAGTGTTCTTTCACGTTGGTTTGGTTTTTGGTCAACCCGGTTGTGACCTAGTGGTTGACACGTGACCTCGTGAGTGTCTCGTCCATCCTGCGAGGAACAAGACCTAGTTTTGGACACTTGGAGGTATTGTCTTACCTCGATTTGGATGTCATGTGGTTTGAGAACTTCGGTAATCCCTCGTGTTCCGTGTTATACGGAATTGTGAGTCCGGTGAGCGGCCCGAAGGCCGTGGACTATCATTATTACTGTTATAGATCCGGTTGTTCTGTGTTGTCTTCCATACTGTGTTTCCCATGGTTTTTTGCTTAGGCACTAGGCTGATTAATGGCGTGTTGCCGTGATATGTACGACGATCTTGACCCGAGTCTTGTGACTCAAGGATCATTATGAGTAGGTCTAGTTGTCTATCCTGAGTCTGGCGGTGGTTCTGTGTGCTGCCTTGTGCTTCATGGTACTTGTGACAGGTACGTCTGTGACTTGTCCACACTTCACTATTTTGAGTCTCTGTGTCTAGTGAGCCTCCAGTACTAGTCGTAGCCTAACGAAACTTTCCTGTGTGTCAGCCCACCTGGGAGTGGTGGCGGGGTGAGTCCTAGTTGAGATGGTTTGTAGGCTGGTTACCGTGGGCCCCTTTGTCTTACCGTGAGAGTCCTATGGGAGGGAAAAATCAGCTAGAGCCCTGGCTCAAGACATTGAGCATGTGTGTGCACACGTGATCAGGGACGTTGGACGAGCGCCGACAGGCGTAACCCTGACTAGTCACTCGTTACTTGGTACTTGGTTCCTATTGAGTGTCTTAGTTATCACCGTTCTAGGCCTGTGGGACATACTTGTGGCGCAGTGTAAGACGTCAGTGGATGCATTTAGCTTTTCTTCTAGTGAGGAGGTGCTTCTGTCACTTTGCGCATGACTTATGCTTTCGTGACTTGTCCGGGTAGCCTGTGCTTGGCTTCACTCGAAGTTACGGTTACTATAGTGTACACGATAGTGGGATCGTGTTTGTCTTGTGCCTTCGACCGTGTAGGTCTTTTGTAAGGCCTTTGCCTGTTTCTGTAGGCATTCGCGATATGGGTTTCATGATTTGTCAATGGATCAGTAATGCCTGACTTTGTGAGATCGAGGTTTGCCTTTTTGTTGCCGTTTGGAGTTGTTTAGAGGGCCGAGGTTCCTTCGGCTGCCATGTTCCATGTTACGGCTTTCCTCGTTACTTCCATTGTTGTTGTTGTTCCTACTCCTGATGTTACTACTTTGCTATAGTTGTTAGCACTGCTGTTACTACGTTGTTTTGTGGTAGGGTTCTATGAGATCCCTACTGAGCCAGTGATAGGAGGCTCACCCCTGACTTTTCAGGTGTAGTTGTTCTTCCTCGTGCTTGGAGGTGCAGTGTGTGGTGCTTAGTTGCCAGTGTTTGCCAGTGTCGGGCTTCCCCCGACTTGAGAGTACGTTCTCTTTTCTATTGTATTGTACTTTAGTTGGACTGGACTCTGCTAGCTCTGTTAGTTTTAATTGTTATAGAAGATGTAATTTTATTTTCACTATTTTAGCAACCTTGATCATTGAAATTTATTTACTTACTGCTTTATCTGAAAGTTCAATGTGCTCTCACATACCTTTCTATCCCTTCGGAGCTTTCCCGCTCTTGGGAGGCCTCTCAAAATCCAAGTGGTATTGGGTTTACCCAGTATATGGAGATTGGGTCATCACAGAACAGATCATACCTCTAGAAATCTTCTGATCTGTAGGTTTACCTATTTCATCACTATCTATCGTGGCAGAGAAGCTCATTGGTGTAGACAATGGCTTTGCTTTGTCAAGATTGTACTTCTTTAGCATGTCGTTGCAGTACTTAGTCTGGCTTATAGAAATTTCTTCTGTTAATGGTTTGATTTGCAGACCTAAGAAATAGTTAGGTTCTCCCATCATGCTCATCTGAAATTCTCCCTGCATCAACTTTTCAAAGTTCTTGCACATTTTGCTATTAGTAGTTCCAAAAATAATATCATCGACATATATTTGAACAATCAGAGTTCCTAGATGGTTATTTAAAATGAAGAGAGTTGTGTCTACTTTACCTCTCTTGAATTCATGTTTTGCTAGGAATGAGCTTTGTTGTTTGTACTAGGTTCGTGGAGCTTGTTTTAGTCCATCAATGGCCTTATGTAGCTTGTAGACATGATCACTCTCGCTTAGATCCTCAAATCCAGGTGGCTGTTCAACATATACTTCTTCTTTGATATAGCCATTTAAAAATGCACTATTGACATTCATCATATATAAACTCAATCCTTGTGTAGCCGCATATGGTAGAAGGATCCTGATAGGTTCAAGCCTTGCAACCGGTGCAAATGCCTCGTCATAATCGATGCCTTCTCCTTGAGAATATCCTTGTGCTATGAGTCTGGCTTTGTTTATGGTAATCACCCCTGACTCATCCAATTTATTTCTGAATACCCACTTGGTTCCAATTATGGGGCGATCCTTAGGTCTTTCTACTAAACTCCATATTTGGTTCCTTCTGAATTAGTTTAGCTCTTCTTGCATAGTTAGGATCCAAGCTTTATCCTCAAGAGCTTCTTCTACATTTCTTGGCTCTACCTGTGAGACAAAAGCTAAGTAGTCATAGGAAAACAAATTTCGACTAGTCGTTACCCTAGCCTATGGATCTCCAATGATATTCTCCTTTGGGTGACTCTTGACATATTTCCATTCCTTTGACAATTCTTTTGCTGAAGTTCTTCATTTGGCAGATCTAATTGATTTTATTTCTGGATTGAAAGATCTTCCAACTGCGAGGTC
The DNA here is from genome assembly GCA_022559845.1 of Amorphophallus konjac. Classification (NCBI taxonomy): domain Eukaryota; kingdom Viridiplantae; phylum Streptophyta; class Magnoliopsida; order Alismatales; family Araceae; genus Amorphophallus; species Amorphophallus konjac. Next base: position 357,543,460 of record CM040122.1, read on the forward strand.
AGCTCATCTGCATCATCATAAACTGAATTTCCTCTTTCTTTTGTGAGAGGGTTAGTTTCATCGAATTTTACATGTGCAGTTTGTTCTACAAGGAGAGTTCTTTTATTAAATACTCTAAATGAATTTAGTTTAGAAATGTACCCAAGAAAAATACCTTCATCACACCTTGAATCTCGCTTTCTGTGATTATCTTTGCCATTATTGTGAATGTAGCATTTGCATTCAATTGGCTTGAGGCGATTGATGTTTGGCTTCTTTCCTTTAAATAATTCGTAAGGTGTTTTCTTCAATATAGGTCTGATCATGGCTCTATTAATTACATTGCAAGCTCTATTGATGGCTTCAGCCCAAAAATATCTTGGAAGATTATAGTCAGCCAACATTGTTCTTATCATATCCAGTAAGGTTCTATTCTTCCTTTCAATAACTCCATACTACTGAGGTGAGTTCGGAGGGGGAGGAGCTTGTGCTCCGTTCCCCCTCCCCCATCGATGTATTTCTTATTTTCTCTCTGATGTATTCCCCCCTTTTGGCTTTGGGGTAGATTCCCCGCTATCTTTCCCCTCGCGGATGAATAAAAAGGAAAGCTTTTTGCAACATATGGTGTTCTACTGCTTCATCCTCTTTTCCTTCTTTTTCTTTCTCTCCGTCTCCTACTCATCCAGGGTCCTCGAAGCCTGCCTCTCCGTGGCATGGCCTTCTAAGGAACCCGTCGAAGGGATGCACACTCATAGCCTCTCATGGCATACATTCGCCCCGCTTACGAAATCATCACCCGTGAGCTACTGGAACTCTTGAAGGCTAGTCCTCGATCCTCCGTACTCACTTATGGGTTAACGGAGGCCTCACTCCGAGTTTTGAGGTTCACCCCGGAGCAATCCGTTTGGTGTTCTTCTATTTTTCTCTGGCAAGCTTCAGTCCGGGGGAGATGCTACCCAATTTTTGCCAGGAACATAAACAATAAGGACAAGGAACGAGGACACATAACAGAGGATAAATGAAGTTCCCTCAAAACAAAATACTTCTATAAGTAAGGCACTGAACTAACCTCTAAAGCCTTGCATAATAAACTCCTCCAATAAAACACTTAAACCTTCATGCTAAGTGACCTTAACAAATGGCTAAAACACTTAAACTTCCTCTCCACGAACTTAATCCACCAATTGGGTGAACAAACCAATCAACGAATTAACTTGCAGGTGAAAGAAAGAAGATAAAAGAAGCCAGAAGAATGAAAGAAAACCTCCTAAGAGCTATCCCGGCACGCACCTATTCGGCGCGGGCTAATCTGGCGCGCTCACCCCTCGCGCCGGTTTAACTCTACACTCAAAACAACTTTCAAAATATTGGAATGAATAGTGCACCCCCATTCCTATTTGGAGCCCAAAACTGGCGTGCCTCCCGTTATTGGCCTTAACCGGCGCGCCCCCCTCTCATTAAGCCTATTCCGGCGTGCCCCCATTACTCCATCTATTCCAGTGTGCCCTCTTGTTCCACTCTATTCCGGTGCACCCCTGTGTGCTACCCTATTCCGGCGCCCCCCCCATGGCTTCTCCCTTAAACCGGCGTGCCTAAAAGAGAAAGAGAATTAACCCAAATAAAAGAAAAGAGTTGAAGGTAATGAATAAAACAAATGAAAGGAATATGAAGCCAATAATCAAAAGCTGCCCCTCCATAATCGAATTTTACATGTGCAGTTTGTTCTACAAGGAGAGTTCTTTTATTAAATACTCTAAATGAATTTAGTTTAGAAATGTACCCAAGAAAAATACCTTCATCACACCTTGAATCTCGCTTTCTGTGATTATCTTTGCCATTATTGTGAATGTAGCATTTGCATTCAATTGGCTTGAGCCTATTGATGTTTGGCTTCTTTCCTTTAAATAATTCGTAAGGTGTTTTCTTCAATATAGGTTTGATCATGGCTCTATTAATTACATTGCAAGCTATGTTGATGGCTTCAACCCAAAAATATCTTGGAAGATTATAGTCAGCCAACATTGTTCTTATCATATCCAGTAAGGTTCTATTCTTCCTTTCAATAACTCCATACTACTGAGGTGTTCTGGGAGCTGAGAAATTATGCTCGATTCCATTTTCTGCATAGTATGACTGAAATTCAACATTTTAAAATTCTCCAACATGATCACTTCTTAATGCTATTATATTGTACTTCTACCTTTTATGAACCTTTTTGCTGAATTTGATATGGGTTTCAAAGGTTTCGACTTTGTTTTCTAGAAATAAAATCTATGTAAATCTCGAATAGTCATCCATTATAACTAATCCATAATTCTTCCCTCCAAGGCTTGTAGTTCTAATTGGTCCAAATAGATCCATATGTAGTAGTTCTAGAAGTTTGCTAGTAGTGATAATATTCTTGCTTTTGAAGGAATTTCTAACTATTTTTCCTTTCATACATAATGATTTGCAAATTGGTAACTCTGCAACTTTCTTAAGGGGAAGACCTTTGACCAAGCCATATTTTGATAGTTTCCTTATAACTCTTTGACTTGCATGGCCTAGTCTTCTCTGCCATAAAATAGCTTACTGTTCATCTTTGACTATAAGGCACACTTGTTGCGATCTCAGATCATCCATATACACTATGTACATATTTCTTTCTCGTTGTGCCTTGAATATGACATTGTTTGTATCGGCCTCAAGGATTATACAGTGGTCAACTTCAAACTTCACTAGATGTCCTTTGTCGCATAACTGGATGATACTTAGTAGATTGTGTTTTAATCCTTCCACATATAGCACCTTATCTATGTATTGGGTAGTCTTAAATCCGACAGTTTCTATGCCTTTGACTTGTCCTTTTCCATTGTCTCCATAGATCACAAACCCTCTAGATTTATCTTTAACTTTTGTGAATAGAGACCTAGCCCCTGACATATACCTTGAGCAACCACTATCAAGATACCACATTATTTTGCTTGCTTCAAGGCAGATCCGCAAAATGCATTAATTCTAAGTTTTAGGTATCCAAATCATCTTGGGTTCTTTGGTGTTAGTGATAGCATGTAAGAATGTTTTAGGAATCCATTTCGTATTTTTACTTCTATTTACTTATTTTATTGTCTCATTTCTTTTGAGAACTTCCTTCGGAGGTTTTATTGTGTTCTTGACTTTTACAAATGTTGGTAGAGGGTATTTTTATATAGATTTATTTGAGATTTATCTTTGTGTCTTGTATACCCAACACCACGTCTTCTGAAACTTGCTGATTGAAACTTTAATACTTCTTTTATCCCTTTTTCTCCTTTTGTAAATATTTCTAAAATTTTCTTGAGGTAGGCTTCTTTTTCTTTTAGTTCAATGACTTCTGCTTCTTTAGCTAATATTTTATTGTTTTGGTCTTTTATGTGATCTATGTTTTTAGTGGTTGTTATAGTGCTTACTTGTAGTTCCTCATAACATGCTTCTAGTTCCAGTTTCATTTCTTCATTTTCTTTGGTAAGTTTGGTGACTTGAGTTTTTAAGGATTCACATTGTAAACATTTTTTATCTATTAAATTTTCATGATCTTTCTTGACATCTTTAAGCTCTTTATTGACTAATTTAAATTTGTTGTAGAGTTCTTTCAAAACATCTTCTAATGAATATTCTAAATCGGAATCAGAGCTGAGGTTAGAGTCATGTACTTGGTTTTCATCATTATTTGTCATTAAGGCTAGATTTGCTTCTTCTTCTGATTCTGAGGCTGATGTATAGAATGTGGATTCTTCATCTTCCCATGTTGCTGTCATGGCCTTCTTTTTGAAGTGTCTTCTAATCTTCTTGGGATTTTATGACTTCTTCCAATTTTTTCTCTTTTCTGTCTGCTTCTTAAGTCTAGGACATTCGGCCTTGATATGTCCCAGTTTGTTGCACTCATAACAGACAACTTCTTCTTTCTTATGGAGATCCTTCTTTGAATACTCCTTCGTCTTCTGATTTCTGAAGAGCTGTCCTTCTTTCTGTAGCCTTTTCTTTCTAATGATGTGTTGCAGACTTTTGGACAACATTGCCACTTCTTCATCTGAGTTGTTTGGAGTTTCCTCTTCTTCTTCTTCTGATTCTGGTTGTGATTCTTCTGCTTTTAGTGCACTTATTTTTCTACTCGTAGAGGCTTCTCCCAATCTCTGCATGTTGATTTCATGGGCCATCAGTGACCCTATTAATTTTTCTAGAGATAATGTGGCTAGATCGTTTGCCTCTTCAATAGTTGTTACTTTTGTTGTCCAACTGCCTGACAATGATCAAAGAATCTTTCGCACCATATCCCCCGAGCTGTATTCTTTCACAAGTGCAACTAATCCATTGGTGATGTCAATGAATCTGCAATACATCTAAGAGATGGTTTCAATAGACATCATTTTGAATTGCTCATATTATGACACCATGATGTCTATTCTTGTCTCATTCACTTTGTCTGTTCCTTCATAAGTGATCCAGAGCTTCTCCCAGATTTATTGCGTTGTTTTGTAGGCAGACTCTGTTAAATTCATTTCTTTATAGTTCGCAGCAGAGGTGATATTTTACCCTGGCATTCAAGGAAGCATTGTTCTTATCAGTGGTGGTCCATTCATCTTTTAGACTCGTGATGATATAATTACCCTCTTCGACTATCATCCATAGATCATAGTTCTAACTCTTTAAGAAAAACTCCATTCGAGTTTTCCAATAAGAGTAGTCTGAACCATCGAACAGTGGAGGACTGTAGTACTTGGGAATTTTACCATAATTCATAAAGAATATTTTATGTCGATATTTTGGTTAAGTGCTGTGGACGTCAAAAAAGAGAGAAGAAAAAGAATGTTCATGTGGCACGGACGTCTCGACATCTCAAGAGCAAGTCGAAGATGGGAAGGTCGAATAAACTCTGTACCTCCTCCAAGCAAGATGAATATATACCCGGTGCTCAGCCACCCAACAAAGAAGCCCCTCAGGCAGAAGAGACAGCCTCGGCTCCCCAGTCGGCATTGTCGAAGGCCAAATCATAAGAAGCTCGGAAACTCGGACACGGGTTTGGCTTATGCTGAAAATCACTCAAAGTCCCGAATCGGGATTCGAAAACTTCGAACTAAACACATCGGAGCAGGAGCATTGCAGCTGAAGTTCTTCAGGAGCACAACTTTTCGCCTGAATGGCCGCGAAGCCGAGATGAAGTCTAAACCGGCGCGGCCTGCACTTAAACTGGTGGGCCCTTGCTTGGGCCTTAAACCGGCGCGCCCCTCCATCAAGCCTTAAACCGACGTGCCCTTGCTTGGGCCTTAAACCGGCGCGCCCCCTTGTGTGCTACTAATCCGGCACGCACAACCCCGCGCCATTTCAACCAAAGGGGCCATCCCATCCTCCAGTCGATACCCTATTTTCGCATCAGTCTGGTGTCCAGAGGGCATTCAATGCTCTGAAACCCTGTCTCCACCTCCGTTCGACAACGCAGGAGCATCAACGGCGAAGGCAAGCATCGATGGGGGCAGTAGCAGTAGCAGATCTCCCAGAAAACCCGCAAACATCCTATCCTCGGACGAATGACAACGTACGGCAGGAATCACCGGACGCCAGCGTAACTTGTCAATCATGCTCGTCTTGCAGACGAAGTAAGTTTCGGGAGTTCCTTCCGTCCGAGAAAAGAAAGGGCAGTCGGCTATATATACTCTGCATGTTTGATAGAGCAAAAGAGAATGGGCTATTGAAAGAGAGAGTCTGGTTCAGCTGGGAGCTACCTCAGAAGAAAAAGAAAGGAAGCTTGATCCCCCCCTGCGTCGATCGAGGTGAAGAAAAAGAGAGATTGAGTGTGAGAGAAGAGAGGTGAGTTCGGAGGGGGAGGAGCTTGTGCTCCGTTCCCCCTTCCCCATCGATGTATTTCTTATTTTCTCTCTGATGTATTCCCCCCTTTTGGCTTTGGGGTAGATTCCCCGCTATCTTTCCCCTCGCGAATGAATAAAAAGGAAAGCTTTTTGCAACATATGGTGTTCTACTGCTTCATCCTCTTTTCCTTTTTTTTTCTTTCTCTCCGTCTCCTACTCATCCAGGGTCCTCGAAGCCTGCCTCTCTGTGGCATGGCCTTCTAAGGAACCCGTCGAAGGGATGCACACTCATAGCCTCTCATGGCATACATTCGCCCCGCTTACGAAATCATCACCCGTGAGCTGCTAGAACTCTTGAAGGCTAGTCCTCGAGCCTCCGTACTCACTTATGGGTTAACAGAGGCCTCACTCTGAGTTTTGAGGTTCACCCCGGAGCAATCCGTTTGGTGTTCCTCTATTTTTCTCTGGCAAGCTTCAGTCCGGGGGAGATGCTACCCAATTTTCGCCAGGAACATAAACAATAAGGACAAGGAATGAGGGCACATAACAGAGGATAAATGAAGTTCCCTCAGAACAAAATGCTTCCCTGAGTAAGGCACTGAACTAACCTCTAAATCCTTGCATAATAAACTCCTCCAATAAAACACTTAAACGTTCATGCTAAGTGACCTTAACAAATGGCTAAAACACTTAAACTTTCTCTCCATGAACTTAATCCACCAATTGGGTGAACAAACCAATCAACGAATTAACTTGCAGGTGAAAGAAAGAAGATAAAAGAAGCCAGAAGAATGAAAGAAAACCTCCTAAGAGCTATCCCGGCGCGCACCTATCCGGCGCGGGCTAATCCGGCACGCTCACCCCTCACGCCGGTTTAACTCTACACTCAAAACCACTTTCAAAATATTGGAATGAATAGTGCGCCCCATTCCTTTTTGGAGCCCAAAATCGGCGTGCCTCCCCTTCTTGGCCTTAACCGGCGCGCGCCCCTCTCATTGAGCCTATTCCGGTGCGCCCCCACTACTCCATCTATTCCGGCGCGCCCCCACTACTCCATCTATTCCGGCGCGCCCTCTTGTTCCACTCTATTCCGACACACCCCTATGTGCTACCCTATTCCGGCGCGCCCCCCATGGCTTCTCTCTTAAACCGGCGTGCCTAAAAGAGAAAGAGAATTAACCCAAATAAAAGAAAAGACTTGAAGCTAATGAATAAAACAAATGAAAGGAATATGAAGCCAATAATCAAAAGTTGCCCCTCCATAATCGAAATTTTGTTCCGCGTGCAAGGGTGCACGTTGGCGAGTTCGGGCTTCACACTTAACAATTCACTTCCTCGGACTGTGCGTGAAGAGACAAGCAACGATGCCCCATGCTACTGGATGTGGACCTTGGAATCCCTGACATGGTCATGATCTAGACACATCTTTGGCCGATAGTTCATCAGCTTGACCCACCTCTACCGGGATCCAATCCCGCAACCACATTAAACTTGCCGTACCTACGGCAGACATCCGTATGATTTTGTCGTTATCTTCGATGCTTCAAATGCGGACTCTCATCCGAACAATGAATGGTCCATTAGTGACCGACATATGTATATACCAAGATCTAATCCCGCACTTGCATTAAACTTTCCGTACTCACGGCAGACATTCGTACGGTTTTATCACCGTCTTCCACATTACGAATGCGGACTTCGGTCCGAATAAGAAATGGTCCACTTGTGACTGACATATGCATATCTGTGAACATTTACGCCCCAACGCGGGGTCTGTTCAAACGCAATCCGAGATTTTGCTCTCGCTTTCATTGCTATGAACTTTTGGCCATCGGGCCCCTTTTCCTTACAATAATCAAGGGTTTTCCCCTCTCCGAAGGGATGTAATTAACGTCGTAGCCTTTATGGTACGGCAGGTTCTCAGTACTGACACGAACCACACAATCATCTGATTAGTTATCGAGCGCACCGAGGGCTTCCATGAAGCCCGAATAAATCGTCACTTTGTGACTGGCACGCCCACGCACTTAATAAACCCAATAAACAAATAAACCATGATCTTAATAAAAAAGTGCGTCCATAAGTGCCTGAAATATTACTTAAGTTAATAAAATGATTGACTTGTATTTTGGTTGAATTAAACTTAATAATAAAGGAGTAGACAAATTGCTCCTGATTATAAACCAAACTTTGAGTAATTAAAATTATGTGATTTAATTTATTTCATTCATATTTTGTGTGTGCATACATTAATTTAGTTTTTAATTTTCAAAAGGGTGGATGAATAGTGTCCCGATTCTTACGGCAACTATTTCTTACGTTCCGAACGTGAGTTTTCTTTCCTTATTTCTCTCCTTGGTAACCGTGGATTTCCTTGAGCCATTAAATGGATCTTTATCCCTTCCTTAATCCTTGTAACCGCTAGAGGTTTTGGGGGAAACTCCAGCCCTTTTGATGGGAGTTGTGTTTCTCTTTTTCCTCTCGCTGGCATTTGGTGTTCTGGGTGTGCACGGTGTGGTTTTGGAAGCCCAAGAGGGAGCCAAGGGATGTAGCAGAGGGAGGAGAGATTGTTCCTACTCTTGGGTGATCTCCCCGGTCATCTAGGTTGCTGCTTGATCATGGTTCTTGAGGAGGTCTTCGTCTTCCCATCTCTTGCCGGAGGCATAGGGGTTTTTCTAAATCCTTGTTTCACCTACTTTGAGGCAAGATCTGAATCTCAATCTTCCCTTTTGTGCATGTTCTAACATCTTGAAATCGGGTTTTAAACCACGGTGGAATGCGAAATATGTTGTTTCTCCTTTGATGGAACTCGATTTGATTTCTGGGGACTTGGACGGTTGTCGTTAGGGTGTGGGATACTATGGTTTTTTTTTGAAATCCGGATTATTGGTTTGAGTGTGAAATATGTATGGGTTCGAGTGTGAAATATGCATGATTTGAGTGTGAGATACATTGTTTCTACTTTCACGAAGTTCGGTTTGATTTCTGGGTACTCGGCCATTGGCGGAGATGCGCATGATAGGGTTGTTTTCTGGACAGAACAGCATTACCTTCTATTTGCCTGTTAGGTCGACTTTACGCCTGCTCAACTCGAGTTAGTCTGTCTGCCAGAACCCAGTCCAGTTCTGTTTACAGGTTTTGGTCGACTTAAGGCCTGCTCAACTCGAGTTAGCCTATCTTCCAGAACCCAGTCCAGTTCTGTTTGTAGGTTTAAGTCGACTTAATCTGTGTAGGTGTGTTTTAGTGTGTTCCTAACGTGGGGAAAAGTAGATTTATGCTCCGTAAAGCCGTCCTTTCTGCTGTGCAACCGTTTTGCTTCCAGTTACTGGCCGTTTTACTTGAGTTTTTAGCCACCTATTGTATCATATGCTAGAATCTTTTGTCTCCATCATGTAGTGTTTTCCATAGTCAATATTCATTGCATTCTTATTGCATGACTACATGTTCTGAAAGCCCTTTTGACATACTATTCTTGACATTATAAACCCTATTGCTACGATCTTCATTGCATTCTTACTACACGACTGCATATTCTTAAATTCCTTTTGGCATATCTTTTGTTACCATTGTGAACTCTTTATGCTATATGACCAATTGTGGACCATAAAGACACTAATGCCATAGAAGGGCTCGGAGCCAAACAGTAGAAATGTCCCTATGGGGAGGCTCAATATGTTTATGACCCCGAGGGGACGGGGGTGAAATCCTGGAGGTGGACAAGTTCCACTGGTTAAGGTGGGGAAGATTTTCCTCCGATTCTGCGCAGTTAATCAAGACCTCATTGCCATTGCCTAGGTGATTTGGTATCCATATATGACCTTCTAGTGGTGGTTTGGGAAATGTGTCTGGGTCTTCTATTCAGCTCAGAACTTCCAATAAATTTTGATCAGATTATGCCATTTGACTCTATTATATGTTATTTGGCATTTGTATCCGTTCTGTTAGATCTGAGCTGACCTCTGCACCTGTCATGAAAGATCTGAATCTTGTTCCTTTATGCAAGCATATTCCATTTAAGTTCTGAATACTATTTTCAATTATGACTTCTATTTCCTTCAGATTGCACATAGATACATGTTGTCTCCTTGACACTATTGGTTTCACTAAGACTTGGCATATAGATCATGTTCAGAATTTTTTCTATGCATTTTCACTGCATGACTGGGTATAGCCTAGTGCACTGTTACATACCCTGTCCATAATTGTATACCAATCGGCGTTGCCCTTGTGATGTGTTTTCAGTGTTTTGAAACATGTATTTTATTTATGAAACCATGTGTTCATTTTCTGCAATTTGGTAAGCCTTAGGGATTTGTACCGATTAAAAGATGGTCAAGTATGTTATGCTTGTGTAAGAGGTACATTTGAGTTTCTAAATCTTGCTAAGTCTATTCGTAGACTTACACTTGATAACTTTTCAGGCGAGTCTGCTGGTGAGGATGAGGACTTAGAGCCAAGTGAGTCAGAGCAGGAGGCTCGTATGTGACCGTTGTTAGCTTTCTTTTCTGTTATTTAAGGTAGCCTGAGAAAGACTATAAGAGGCTTGAATTTATGAACTCTGGTTGGTTATTGTAACAGCAAGTTGGAACTTAATTCCTATTGGACTATTGTGATGTTGGTATTTAGCCAATGTATTAAACTTCTTTCCACTGCAAATTTTGCTCTTTACTCATGTAAACCTCAACCCGTCTCCGTTCTGTTGGGCGGTTCCCACTGTGGTGTTGCCTCCTATATTTGATGAGAGTGATATACTGGACCGAGTGTAGGGTGGGGCGCCACAAGGACGGTTGACAAATTGTCCTTCTGCATCTCAGCCACATAGATCTTTTGCTCTGAGATTGTTAGATCTTTATATAAGAGAGCCTGGGCTCTAATGCCACTTGTTGCCCAGTATATGGCTATGACTCAGAGGGGCGGTGAATGGGTAATTAAAGTGAATTGACATAAATATATATATCACACAGACGCAGCAGAAAACATTGAGTAATAGTGCAATGGAAATTTGAGTCAGAATACAATCACAGTTGAACACAACAAGGTTATACTTGTTCGGTCGTGACTTTCCATCACACCTACGTCCAGTTCCACAAAAAAACACCTGAGGTTCAACTAGTCTTATGAAGATAAATTACACTAGGCTATTTTCTTAGGTGTTCAGCCACATCTCTGGTACTCCCTTACACAGAGACCCAGTTAAATTTTCAGGTTTCAACCAAACCTATAAAGAATAGAGTCCTTCTACAGGACGCCCTTGCTCGCAAGTAAGTACCACTCCCTTTAGTAGAAGGTAGAAGTAATAGTAAAATAGAATACACAATTGGTGCCTCTGAGTAGGCTTATGGTGTACAATATAGCATAGTAAGTTCAAGATTAAAGATAAGAATAGAGATATGTGATCTTGAATAGCAAGAAGCCTTCTAAATAAATAATTCATGGAAATGCAGAAGGCCAAAGGAAATCAACTGAGAGAGTTTTAGAAGGATTGCAATGGCTGATTTGCTTTCCACTGAGACTTTGTGTAAGAGGAAGAGTTGCATATGAATTGCTTTGCATTGCTCAACTCTTGTAGAATTCTTGCTGGAGTTTTCGCACAAAAGGATTCATGATCTTCCTGTGACTTGCTTGTATTTATAGTCTGCTTCAAGCATGTTGCCGTTAGACTTATTCCTGAGGCCGTTAGACACGGAATGGTTAACGTTAGACTCTAAAATATAATCGTTAGTCACAAATACCAAAGGGCATCAGGTTTCTTAATATATATGTTAGAAATGGATATCTCAAAGCGTATGTTTATCTAGTGGATCTCCTTCATCCTTATTGGATAGTTAGATTGTAGAAAAGATTTGTATATGTTGTGATATTTTGTAGTCAAAATGTCTTTTTGAGGTATGTTTGGTTTTCTGACTAACACAGCTGGACAGTCACAAGGGGAAGAAGACTACATACCGCTGGTTGTTGGATATATTCAAATATTATCATAACTATATCAGTTTGGGTGATAACAAAACCATGATAACAAATCATGGAGTTTTGGTTATAATAAAGCTATGAATCACATGAATAAAGCTCTATTTAATTAGGCAAATCAAGAAAGAAGAAGAAGCTAGAAAAATATAAATGTTGAGGATTAAAGCATAGAGAACATAGGTGCTGTAAAAATAATTAACTTAGTCGCTCAGATAAAATCCATAGGCGTAGGAAAATGCAGCTAAAATAATATAGGCGCTAAGCTTAATAGTCTATCAACTAAGTCACATAAGTGCTCAAACTCAAAAAGCAGATAGGATATTCACTTAGGTGACTAGAGAAATAAAGCTAAGCTAGACAATCTTGCACTTAGGCGATCACCTAATCACCTATCTCAGTAACTTAGTTGCTCCTTCGCTTAACTCAATCACTTAGGAGCTCTTTCGCCTATCTTACACTTAGGCGATATTAAGTTCACTTAGGCACTTAAAGACTTAGGAGAATCACTTAGGCGTTGTTAACATAGGTGCAAGAGTGCATATCTTATTAAATTATCTATCTTTTTATAAGGCTTAAGATAGGTGCTTCATCACCTATCTCTTTCACTTAGGTGACTAAAATACTTTTCCTATCTTAAAGGCATCGCCTATCCTGTATGACTTAACTTCACCTATCTTATTAAATGAACTTTGTCTATACATATAAATAAAACTCTTAGGCACAGTAGACATCGCCTATCCTAAAGATAACTTAGCTGCACTTCAACTATATGTATTTTATTTCTTTATCTTTAATAGCTAATTTAATAAACTTAAGTGATAAAATTCTTTTTAGAGCATGACATTTATTCAATTATCATTGCCTGTATTTTTATTTAGTATACATGATAGCTGCTATTCTATAATATTTAAGAAGATAAATGATTTAGCTATCTGCCTTACACTTCTTTATTCTTTGGATAACTATATTTTTCAACATAGTCAAATATTTAAATAAAACCATAAATGACTATCATCGGACTAAATCTCATCTGCTATTTGTCTCACACTCTCATTCCTTAAGATACTTACAATTTTGACTTAATCAGAGATTAACGAATACCAGCTATCTAAACAAACTTCACTCTTACTATCAAAAAGGATAGTCGCAGCATCGCCCATCTAACAGATAGTAGAGCTGACCTCGCTTATTGTGTAATCAACTATCTAGTAGCTGGACAATAACATGGTCGATAGTTTAAAGATGAACGCCTATATCTCCTATCGACTATCTTCATAAAGCTGAACACCTATCTTTCAAAGCCGCCCATGAGACAATAGACTATCTCATTTGGGGCAACTATAACGGCTATCCTATATATCACAATTAGATAGTTGCACACCTTATGTTTAATTTTTTGACTATCTTCATCAGCTATGTTATATCACTCTCATACTTGGATAGCTGCAAACATAGTCATTGCTTTGAAAAGTTTATTTTATCAATTATGTTACAATAAGAGTTATCAGATTAAAAATCTTATCTTAATAATATAAAATAGTTGATAGCTCTAGAGACAACACTTCAACGTTTATCTTTCAAGTTGTTTGTCTTATAAATTGCTGCTCGGAGTAAGTTACATCCTGATATAATGTTGGCTACAATAATCATACTACGCCTACTACAATTAATGTCTGCAACAACTGAAATATTCTACGATAATGATAGGTTGTACTGAAAGCCTATCACAAAGGTTTCAAAATTCAAATTGTAGATGTGAATTGATTTTATAATGCTCAGATAGCATATGCAGAACACACGGCAGTCTACATACTTTATTTTTGAAACTAACATGTCTGACGACCTGGAAAGAAAGGTCAGTCTAGTTATAGACTTTTTTAGGGATGCAAGCTAGTAAGACGCAGATGGGCAGAACTCTATTATAAGAAGACAACATTAAATGCATGCCCGGGAAGGCAAATAAACAAATGTCTTCGGTAGTACACGCATACTTAAAGAAATGAAAAGAAAAGAACGATTACTGACTAAAATATTAAAAAGAATTTCTTCACAACACGAGTCAAAAAGGCTACTCTATGAAGGGAACTCTACTGCCTCCTCCCAAAGGAACTCACGCCAGAAGACTATATGTGATAGCAGCAATACATTACGGAAAAGAAGAAGAAGAAGCTTGCCAATCGTGTCTAACGTTCTCTTGGAAAAGTCACAATGTTCATCTGATCATGTCTAACGATCACCAGGATCTGTTTAACGGGTATATCAACACAATGAGCAATAAATACAAGCAGCCCAGAACCTAGTTGAAAGTCAAAGGCTGGTAGAGCAAACACGCACATATCCATTTAGCCGAACAACCGAGCAACGCCGAGCAAGTGCATCAACGATCACATCCTTTGCAGCCAAGTCCACATTGTGTGTGTTGAGAGAAACTTAAAGTTAACTCCAGTCTCAACCACTGTTGTTGCTGAGTGCTCGACGTGAAGAAGAAGCTAAACAGGATCTTCACTCCAATCTTTCCTTACTTCTTTTTTAACCTTTACTTTTTATTCAAGGCTGCTGTTTCTTATTCTGAATTTTCTGGCTTGAACATTTCTATGCTAAGTGTACATACCCCTGCCTATCTTAGAGGCATTACTTGTGTAAACCCACTTAATAGTGGTTCACTTCTCCTTGAGGGGAGAAGTCCTTACTTTTGAGAAAGAGTACCAGTAGGGGGTCGATATCCTGTAGGTTTGGCTGTGCCTAAGAGTCAGTTGGGGTCCCAATGAGAAGATGCATGTGGTATGGCCGAACACCTGATCAAAAATGACTGGGTCTGGCTAACCCGTAATTCAGTTGGGGTCTCAATGAGAAGACGTTCGTGGTGTGGCCAAATACTTGATTAAAGATGGCTGGGTCTGGCTAACCCATAAGTCATATGATCCGGTGGCCTCCCCACTCATATGGTCCGGTGGCTTTGCTACTATGTGATCCGGTGGCTCCACCTCTATTCGATCCAGTGGCCCTGCCACCTTCACGTCCAGCCACCTTAGTGGCATGATCTGGTGACTATACCACCTTCCCTCATCCGGTGGCGTCCCCAGGCCACCGATCTGGTGGCGCCCCCCCCCCCCCCCCCGACTTTGATCCGATGGCTATGCCACTGTCCCTAATCTGGTGGCTTCGCCACCCTTCTTGATCCCATGGCCTTTCCCGTCTCTTGATCCGGTGGCTATGCTACCTTCCTTTGTGATCCAGTGGCCCACCACCCTTCTGTTGATACGGTGGCTCAGCCACCTTAGCTTTGATCCGATGGCTCGCCCACCTTGGATTTGATATGGTGGCCCTTGCCACCCTACTAATCCGGTGACCCTGCCACCCTCTCTCCCTGATCCAGTGGAGTCCTTTTCCCGACTTTGTCTCTTAACCCTGCATCAGCGTCTTCCATCCGTTGGTTTGTGGGCTTTCTCAAGGTGTTGCCGCTTACGTGCGCACCTCTACTTTTGGGGCCACCTCAGACTTGTCTGGAGGTGCGTACCCGCTTTATCCCCCCCCCCCGCATCCGGGTCTGGGGGAGATGCTGCCGAAGTTTTGCCAGAATTTTACATTTTAAAAGATAAAAGGAAGCAACAAACAGATGAAATAAATAACAACAAACACTCTGACTGAGACAAGAGAACTGCAGAAGACACGAAGAATTGAGCATGAACATCATTATGATGTACTGTCGAATATGACTACGAACACAATCTACATAAATAAAAGAGAATCAAGTAAAGCCCCCTCCACATGCATTCCACGAGCATAAGAAATCCCTCATATGCATATCCTTTCACCTCATAGGTGAGGTCCTTGACTTTAGCCAATCTATTAGGAGATGGGGAGGACAACCCTAACCACTGTGTCGACGTAGCCTCATGCTGCGCCGACTCCTTCTTTGCAGTCTAACGCCCCGTTGGTAGCCCCCGCGTCAACCCATATCACTGTTGCGTCGACCCTCTTCACGACTTGCTGCCTGCTTCGACCACCGTTGAGTCGATGCGGCCTTCAGCTGCGTCGACCCACTGTCGGCCCTTGGCCTCCCTGCCATCTGTGGAGTCAGCCTTCCTCACACCTTCATGTGCGTTCATGGATGCATTGCAATCTACGTCAAGAAGGGTTAAAAATATGAGCAAAGATAAATCAATTGAAAAACTCCCATGTGCATTTCATGAACAAAAGAGGTCCCCTCACATGTATTTAACAACTACACTGCATTTCATATGTGCTTGTGTGCCATGACCCCGCTGTATATGAAATGGTGACGTGCGGAAGGTCAGGTCACGCCCCGGCTGAAAACCGCCACCATGCATGAGTGGGACACTCTGCCTCGTACCATGGATTAACACATAAACTCAATTAAATATCGTGCATGCTTGAATTCATGGGTGATTGTGTGTCATCTCTAAACAAGAAATCTTCCTCATGCATTACACATATTTCGATTCCAACCACCCCGAAGAAATCAAGAAAAAGAGTGTGAAGGACCAAAGTAGCGCCGCAGTAGGCTTCGGTCGACCGGATCAGAGTTTTCGATCAATCGGCCGGGGTTGGGTCGACGCACTGTGCAGCTGCGTCGACCTACCCGGCAGGTCCCTGCTCCCTGGGAGGTTCGGTCGACCGACTCTCCAGTTTGGTCGACTGAACTCCTCCCTTTTTTAAAAAAAGAGAATTATAAGGGGAGCGAAAGGGGCCTTGAGCTTCCCATCTAAATACAAAAAAATGATAAATAAGATACAAATAGAGTAAAACCTACACACGCCTGGAATTAAACTAATGAGATTAAAAGACACTCACGCCTTGGCGGGCATCTCGGAGAATCTCATCTCCTCTGGACCCTTAACAAGGGAACATCAACGACGCCCTCCCAAGCCGAACTTCGACCCTGGGGACCATCCCCGCCATGGTCGTCACTCGACTTCATTTTGGGCCAACAGCTCACTTAAACTGCCTCTTTTCCATTAGGATCTAATCCCACATTCTCATTAAAATTGCCGTCTATTTGGCGGACATTTGTACGGGTTTGTCTCCGTTTTTCATCGCGCTTTTGCTATGGACCTTTGTTCGGACATGAAGTGGTCCATGAGTGACCGACATGATTTGAATATTCATGTCCTTAATACAGGCTTTTAGCATAATTCCAGTCCTTTATCATCCCGAATTATCAATATTCTCTCTAGGTCGTATGGCCCTTATTCCTGGCGTTTAATCAAGGATTTTCTCTCCTCTGGGGAGATGTAATTAACGCCATGACCTTTATGGCACGGCGGGTTTTGGTCCCGATACGACACACATAATTATCTGATCAGTCATATGGCGTGCACCAAGGGCTCCCTCGGAGTCCGAATAAATCATCACTTCGTGACTGGCACACCCACACACTTAATAAATGAATTAATGCACCTAATAAACTAGCAGAGAAACAAACAAAATGAGAGTGTCGAAAAGTGCATCCACAACCACCCATGGGTGGGGGGCATTTGTTGGCACCTAAAATATGGTGACGTATATAATGAAGATCCCCCATAACAATGACGGGAGTTTTGACGCAGCGTCAGAAGAGTCACGCCGAGTCGATCTAAACCCACATCCAGAAAGGACGATGAAACCCAATTGCTTGTGGGTGTGCTCGGCACACCCGATAATGCATCTAGGGGAAGGAGTCGACACGCTCTTCCCGACGGAGAAACTCTAAATGTCAAAGTCAACCCGAACCAGTGTCGAACTAAGCACGCCGGGATAACTCAAAGCCTGCGTCTAGGAAGGATGATTGAACCCCTAGGTTACAAACCCGCGTTGCATGCCCAACCATATTGATGTGACACCACCTTGGGGTGATAGTCACAAGACCGAATGCCCTTGGACTTACAATTGCAAGCAAGTATCTTTGAGCGGCAGACTTACTCTAGCGAACTCACTCGCGTGGCGCACAATAGTGCCCGTAGGTGACTCAGCGATGATGGAGAGGGTCCGAGGCGGGACCTTGATGCTCCAATGGTTGGCTAACTTGGGGAGAACCCAAAATGGGCCAGGGATGCCCAACTCACGGGTGGCCAGCACACCAAGGGTGTGGGATGTAGGGGATCACTCACAACTCGCCCGCGGTGATCACTCACATCAATGGCAATTATGGGCCGAGCTCTCACTCTCCGTCCGACGAAGCAATAACGATAATACTATGCTAAGCAAGGAATTTAAACCAACCAAGAGGGGGACCAAGGCTCACCTGGTCGGCGTGAAGACGCCGACCCCGGCCGGAGACGGGGCGAGCGGGGAGGCGAGGGTATGCACCTGCACGCTGCGTCGATGAAGCTTCAAACCTGAAATTTCAGATTACATGCACTACGCCCCATGCAAGGGGGGGATCTTGGGGAAAGGAAGCCAATGACTACACCCAAACACTACCTCCACACAGGGAGGGGCCTTCAGCCGGCCAAGCAAGAGGGGAAAAATCGAGCTAGAAGTAAAGAAAGGGAGCCGATACCGATTCTGACCACTCTCTGCGCTTCTGGATAGGCAGTTGGTTATCTTGGCGCTGTGGCCACTCCAGATTTTTGTTGATGACGAAACCAGTTGGAATTTCTTCATAGCTGGATCGGGATGATGCCTGAATTTATTTGATTTCTTTGGTCACAGGTGCTGGTCGGGGAAGAAGCTCGAACAGGGTGGCAGGTCTTCAGTTCAGACTGCTTTAGGTTCACAACAGCAGGAAGAAGAGGTTGCCACAAGCGCTCCAGAGCTCAGAATCAGATACTGCCAGACTCGTTGGAACCGTCGGTGAGTCCTCTTCGAAGCGAGACTAACGGGGATGCCAAACATTATCGGAGTAGACCAGTAGAGCTCAAACAATGAGGGGGGGTCAGAGCAGACTGTCAGGAAGCAAAACCGCACACCCGGAGGAAGAAAATGAGAACTCTTGATTCCGGGCGTAAAACAGAGCTCCGCTTCTTGATTCTGGAAGTAGACTTGTCGAAGAAGCTCTTGGCCAAGCCTCGCCTTCAGATTTTCAAGAGAGTGATCGTGGTAGCTTCAGGAGTCAGCTTCAGGTTGCTCTTCAGGGAGGAAGTGCACAGTCAGGGAAGAACGGCTCCCCCGGGCGACCACAAGCTCAGAAAGGGATGAGACCACCGCCGTTGGGAAGAGGACGGAGAGACACTTCCAACGGTACCTCTTGGGCCTCCAGGGACGTTGGGATGAAGTCATGGCCGGCTCTGCAAGCTACTAGTACTCTACTACCTGCGACCTGAGAATTGCAGGTGGTGAAAGGTGGTGGGGGAATGGGGTAGAAGGGATGGGAAATGGGGTGGATGGGTATGGGGGCAACCCCTAGCTGTGAGGGGGTCTGGGAGGGGGTGTTCCAAGGTGTGGATGGGGGAGAATGGGGTCTAGAAGGTGGTGTTTGCAGTGGGTGAGAGAGGAGCTGCGAATTTGGGATGGGTGGGGGAGAGGGAAGGAGAGTTCTCTCTCCAAGGTTTGAAAATTGACTAATGGGGTGGTTAATGGGGCTTTGGGGATGGGAATGGTTGTGTTGGGGAAGGGAAGGGGTGCTTGGGGAGTGGGAATTCTCCCTTGGGAGATGAGAGGGTGCTTAGGGAAGGGGATTGGGTAGTTGGTGGTTGGGTGGTGGAGTATGGATTGGTGGATGGTCTCTTGGGACTAGGGGTGGAGTAATGAGGGTTGGGGTAGTTGGGAGGATGAGTAATGAGGGGAGAGGAAGGGTTGATGATGTGGAGGAGAGAGAGGGAGGGGAGGAGAGAGAAGGGGAGAGGGGAATCCACCCCTTAGAGAGAGAGAGAGAGAGATCTGGAGAATCCACTCCAATAAGACACTAAAACTCACTTGATTTAAATTGATCATAAAAGGTTGTTACATATGAGAGGAGTGGGGGCCTATTTATAGACTCCATACTTTTCATATGACCATAGTGACCCTGACAAACTAACTAAAGACCAAAGCAGTCCAAGGGAGGGGTGCCCCTGGGCCTAGCCCATTAGTTGGGCCCATTAGCCTATCAAACCAACAATATGACAACTAACTTAGGAAAATGACTCACTAACCTAGGTACATGACTCAAATAAAGGGAAAATTACATAGTTTATGACTCAAAGAAAATATGAAAATTACATGACTAGACTCAGAAACACATGACTAACACAATGGCGCTTGCCGACGAACAATCCGAGCCCATAAAAAATGTGGAGGGGCAAGGGATGCCCCCATCATACCCCCGGGGTGGGGAAAACTCAACCCTTCGAGTATGGGTCCACCGGGGAAGTAGTACACCAAAATGCAGCTCCGGGTGAACCATAATCTCCAAACTCAACCTGCGTCCATAGCCGGGGAATGGCGCTTCAGCTTTTCAAAGTGGCTCAGACACACCCTCATGCTGGCAATGAGATCTTGCTTGCCTAGTATTGCCGCCGTGTGCTCACATCGGGCTCTTAGGCTAATTTGTGGTGGCACTCCGAGGGTGTCTCTCACAAGGATAGGTGTAAGCTCAAGAAACTCACTAGGATCCACCGCGGTGCCCTTAGAGGGTGCCGGATCCGCCACGTGGGAAGTGGGGTGAATCCCAAAACACATTAGAAAGTCCAACCCATAAGCTGGTTTGCCAAAGCTACTCGAAACTTGGGAAGGTCCAAGTCCTCGTGCCCTCAAATTGGAGGTGACCCTTGGGTAGAGCCACTCCAAAGTCATCATCGCCAAGTTGCCAACTTGTAAGTCCAAGTGGCGCTCATGAGTTTTTGCCCGCTTCTTGTGAATCTCACCGCTTGTTGCTTGATACTTGATTGGATGCATATGCCATGCATTATGATGCGGTGTGAGTGGGAAATGTATGATATGCATAGGGGGGCCAGGACAACCATATTTAGACCAATCATGTAGAAATGCCATGGAGACTTTGATGGAATTGGGAGGACCGGGGCATCCATAGATATACCTCTCATGCATAGGTGTGATAAGTGCCGGAGGACCCGAACATCCATGAATACTCCTAATATGCTTAAGACTCATGAGGAATGAAGGTGGACCATTACATCCGAATATGGACCACTCATCCTTCCTACTTGATATGTGGGTGATATGAATGAATGGACCCGACTTATGAATCATGTCAAGTGGTGCGGTATGCCTAGGCACATGCATTCCTTTCCTAGAGATGACTTCCATGTGCATGGGTGTGGGGTGGCCCTTGAGCTTCCACTCGTATGGATCAAAGGGATCTAAGAAGGGGGACATCATGGAGTGGGGAAATTCATCAATCCCAAGGTGTATGTTGCCTAAGGTCAAGGCTCCCATGGTGTAACCCGATTCTAGGAAGGGAGGGGTTTGGCCCAACATGGTGGGTGGGGGTACGGTAAGGTGAGTGGTGAGTAAGGTGGGTGGGTCACATGGGGAACTAGACTCCCATAGGAAGGGATCAAAGGGATCATGATAAGGATTACCTAGAGAGAAATACTCCATGTCCTCAAGGTCCTCACAAGGTGATGAATTATCCTCTTCTAGTGAAATGGTTGGGCCGGTGTATGGGGTGGATTGGTTGGTCAAGGTTCTAGGAATCACAATGGTAGGGGAGTGGACCGGGATGGACTCTTCCACCATGGGGAGAAGAAAAAGGAGGTCGCTAGTGTAGCAACCAATAGTGCAAACCGAGGTGATAGACCCGGTACACGGGTGGATGAGGTCAAGTCTCTTGGGTCGGTCCGCCCCTAGAGTCAACAAACAAGTCAAGTCTAATTGCCACTCTAGACCCTTGAGGAGATCATCACAACCCTCTACCTCATAGTAGGAATGGATCGTGGTGTGAAAGGAGGGGAGGGCCACAATTTGGGATTGATGTCCCATGGGTGAGATGTGTGGGGGTGAACTAGGGATGGGGGGGCCTTGCTTGAGCCATTGGAGTATGGACTCATTCATGGTGAGGGTGTGTGGCTCTTGAGGATCCGGACTAGGAGAGGTGGGTGGAAGTGGAGATTCTTGGATTTCCTTTATGCTGGGTTGCGGATCCGGACTAGCATCCATTTCCGTGTGGGTGGGTGTGTGGGTCTCAACTTCTAATGATAATGGGGTGGGTAGGTCTAATTCGGGGGAATTGGTGATAGTCGATGCGTGGTGCACCCGAGGTGGTGAACAAGCATGGGCTTGAGTTGGGATTGGTAAGGGAAGTAGTGGAGGTCTAGGTTGGGGTTGGGTTGGGGTAGGAAGTGGAAGATGGGTGGGTTGAGGGGGTTTGGGAAGATTGTCCTTGGGAGGAGTGTCCTTGTTGGGGGACGATGGAGGGGTAATGGTGGCCGGGGTGGGAGAGATTTCAACCACTAGGGGTATGGGAAGATGCTTCCTCGTGGGGCATTGTCTGGCGATGTGCCCCAATTGGTGGCACCTATAACATTCCGGCTCGCACTTACCCGAGGTTATTTCACTCACTTCTATCTCCATAGGACCTTTTCCTTTTTGAGAAGGGGTAAGGTGAGGGGTGGAGGTGGAGGAGGGGGCCAAAGGGCTTTGAGTAAGGTGGGTTGTGTAATTGGGTTTTGGTTGCATTGTGGGAAATTGGGGAATTAGAGTCTTGGGTTGGCCGGGTGGGGATGGTGTAGTTGGAGTGCTCCTTGGGCTTTGGTGATCCGAGTAGGAAGGGGACACATATCTAGCCCTAAGTTGTTCCTTCATGTTTCCCCAAGTGGTGATGGGATCTTCCCTTCTAATTATCCTTAGCCCGACAATTTGTAGCCAATAGGTTTGAGCTCGTTTGGTAAGTTGTGATTTGGCACATCGGACTTTCTCATCCTCGGACATGGGATACCAAGTGAAGTAATGGTCCATTAAAACTTCCCAATCTAAATAGTCAATAGGATGAGTTCCATCAAAGATGGGAGGTGGGGGAGGAGCCCTACTATCATCCGCCCTTGGGGCGGGCCCATTTTCTCCTAGTTGGTCGAGTCGACCCGATAGGTTATCAAGCCGCTCATTGGCATAGGTCAAGGCCTTCATGAGGTAGTTGACATGGCCAGGGAGGTGATGTGTGTTGGTAGGCATCCCTTGGGGGTTTGGACTCATGGAGAGGGTCGATGGGTAAGGTCGGTAGGAGGTGGCCATGCTAGTGGACAAAAGAGATGCAACCGAGGACTCTAAATGCATAAACACGCCCTACGACCAACTTGATAGAGACAAGTTGTGAACTTGCTCTGATACCAATTGATGTGACACCACCTTGGGGTGATAGTCACAAGACCGAATGCCCTTGGACTTACAATTGCAAGCAAGTATCTTTGAGCGGCGGACTTACTCTAGCGAACTCACTCGCGTGGCGCACACTAGTGCCCATAGGTGACTCAGCGATGATGGAGAGGGTCCGAGGCGGGACCTTGATGCTCCAGTGGTTGGCTAGCTTGGGGAGAACCCCAAATGGGCCAGGGATGCCCAAATCATGGGCGGCCAGCACACCAAGGGTGTGGGATGTAGGGACTCACTCACAACTCGCCTGTGGTGATCACTCACATCAATGGCAATTATGGGCCGAGCTCTCACTCTCCTTCCGATGAAGCAATACCGATAATACTATGCTAAGCAAGGAATTTAAACCAGCCAAGAGGGGGACCAAGGCTCACCTGGTCGGCGTGAAGACACCGACCCCGGCCGGAGACGGGGGCGAGCGGGGAGGCGAGGGTATGCACCCGCACGCCGCGTCGATGAAGCTTCAAACCTGAAATTTCAGATTACATGCACTACGGCCCATGCAAGGGGGGATCTTGGGGAAGGGAAGCCAATGAATACACCCAAACACTACCTCCACACAGGGAGGAGCCTTCAGCCGGACAAGCAAGAGGGGAAAAATCGAGCTAGAAGCAAAGAAAGGGAGCCGATGCCGATTCTGACCACTCTCTGCGCTTCTGGACAGGCAGTTGGTTATCTTGGTGCTGCGGCCACTCCAGATTTTTGTTGATGATGAAACCTGTTGGAATTTCTTCGTAGCTGGATCGGGATGATGCCTGAATTTCTTTGATTTCTCTGGTCACAGGTTCTGGTCGGGGAAGAAGCTCGAACAGGGTGGAAGGTCTTCAGTTCAGACTGCTTCAGGTTCACAACAGCAGGAAGAAGAGGTTGCCACAAGCGCTCCAGAGCTCAGAATCAGATACTGCTAGAGTCATTGGAACTGTCGTTGAGTCCTCTTCGAAGCGAGACTAACGGGGATGCCAAACGTTGTCAGAGTAGACCAGTAGAGCTTAAAAAATGAGGGGGGGTCGGAGCAGACTGTCAGGAAGCAGAACCGCACACCCGGAGGAAGAAAAAGAGAACTCTTGATTCCGGGTGCAAAACAGAGCTCCGCTTCTTGATTCTGGAAGTAGACTTGTCGAAGAAGCTCTCGGCCAAGCCTCGCCTCCATATCTTCAAGAGAGTGATCGTGGTAGCTTCAGGAGTCAGCTTCAGGTTGCTCTTCAGGGAGGAAGTGCACAGTCAGGGAAGAACGGCTCCCCCGGGCGACCACAAGCTCAAAATGGGATGAGACCACCGCCGTTGCGAAGAGGACGGAGAGGCGCTTCCAACGGTACCTCTTGGGCCTCTAGGGACGCTGGGATGAAGTCAGGGCCAGCTCTGCAAGCTACTAGTACTCTACTACCTGCGACCTGAGAATTGCAGGTGGTGAAAGGTGGTGGGGGAATGGGGTAGAAGGGATGGGAAATGGGGTGGATGGGTATGGGGGCAACCCCTGGCTGTGAGGGGGTCTGGGAGGGGGTGTTCCAAGGTGTGGATGGGGGAGAATGGGGTCTAGAAGGTGGTGTTTGCAGTGGGTGAGAGAGGAGCTGCGAATTTGGGATGGGTGGGGAGAGGGAAGGAGAGTTCTCTCTCCAAGGTTTGAAAATTGACTAATGGGGTGGTTAATGGGGCTTTGGGGATGGGAATGGTTGTGTTGGGGAAGGGAAGGGGTGCTTGGGGAGTGGGGAATTCTCCCTTGGGAGATGAGAGGGTGCTTAGGGAAGGGGATTGGGTAGTTGGTGGTTGGGTGGTGGAGTATGGATTGGTGGATGGTCTCTTGGGACTAGGGGTGGAGTAATGAGGGTTGGGGTAGTTGGGAGGATGAGTAATGAGGGGAGAGGAAGGGTTGATGATGTGGAGGAGAGAGAGGGAGGGGAGGAGAGAGAAAGGGAGAGGGGAATCCACCCCTTAGAGAGAGAGAGAGAGATTTGGAGAATCCACTCCAATAAGACACTAAAACTCACTTGATTTAAATTGATCATAAAAGGTTGTTACATATGAGAGGAGTGGGGGCCTATTTATAGACTCCATACTTTTCATATGACCATAGTGACCCTGACAAACTAACTAAAGACCAAAGTAGTCCAAGGGAGGGGCGCCCCTGGGCCTAGCCCATTAGTTGGGCCCATTAGCCTATCAAACCAACAATATGACAACTAACTTAGGAAAATGACTCACTAACCTAGGTACATGACTCAAATAAAGGGAAAATTACATAGTTTATGACTCAAAGAAAATATGAAATTAAATTACATGACTAGACTCAGAAACACATGACTAACACAATGGCGCTTGCCGACGAACAATCCGAGCCCATAAAAAATGTGGAGGGGCAAGGGATGCCCCCATCAGATATGCCTCGGGAAAGGGAACAACACATTTCTACCCGATGGCTAAAGACGAAATACAAAAGATACTCGAGTCGGTGCCCCTAAGCGCGATAGACAAAATGATCCGGCTTCACTTCGGCATGATAATGACTTGGGTACGCCGATTCAAAGTGCGAAACACGTTTTGGGCGTGGGCAACTAGCCCACGCCGATCCAAGGCACCATAGTGCACCGGATCAACCCGTTTCGCCCCTATAAAAAGGGGGGCAGCAAAAAAAAAAGAGGGAGAAGAAGAGGATCATACGGAGAACACACACGGAGAAAGACCTCTAAACATGAGACGAGAGAGAAGAGAGGGGGGGGGAAGAAGCTCGACGTAGGTGGGTTTTCTTTGTATTTTTCTTATTTTCTTTCTTCTCATGCCCGATGGAGGGCTATAGCTTCTGTACCTTCTCATGTCCCGATCAATGAAATGGCTTGCCATTTGGCCTCATTCTTGGAATGTTCTCGTATCATGTATGCTTCATGTTCTTCCTTTGCCATGCTTGGTGCTGTGCCTGAATGAATGTCGCCTCTCCCCCTCCCCTACCGATAGTTTATGGTTAGTTTATGTGTTTTCTGATGGCATCTTCGTAGGCAGTAATTCCTAAGGTTTGCTCATAAAGATGAGTAGGATTCTAGGATTTAGACCGCATGAAACTCTTCCCCTGCCCTCCTTGGGCATGAAATGATCTTCGCGTTCTTCATCTTAGCTTTCCATTTGTCATAAGCCGTATCCGTGGGCGGGTATTGAGCCCCATCCCCTTCTCTGCAGGTCATTAGAGAGAGGGGAAGGGTGGCCATTGGGTTATCCCAGCGTCCTACGTAGCCACTCCTTTCATCGGACCTATCCCTGTAGTGAGAACGTTGGGGTTTATGCACTCCCGTCACCATGAATTGGCGTGGTTTTACTGCATGAGTTACAAGCTTTTAATCTTATTTCTTTTCCCTCTCCGTTGCCCATCGGTGGAGGGAGAGATTTGCCAAAGATCTGCGATCGTCCCCTCCCCAAGCCCATCACAGGGAGAATTCTGTGAGTTTTTCTGATGCTCTATTTTCTCAAAGATTGAATCGACGTGATCTGGCTGGCTGAACCGGCGTGGTCCCCTTGGTCGCCTGATCTGGCGCAAGCTTGTGACGGTGATTCGACGCGCTGGGGTGCGGGTGATCCAGTGCATGTGCTGTGGCAGTCTTCTGGTTGGCCGATTCAGCGCTCCTTACGCAGCTGATCCGATGCTTCCTGCGCAGATGAACCGGTGTAGACGAGCATGCCCTGCCCAGCTGAATCGGCAGCCCTCTGATGGGTTGAATCGACGCCACCCTCTAGGGGCTGATCCGGTGCGATGACGGCCTCTCTTTCGATTTTATCTTCCGACTTTGCCCTGATCCTCTAGCCGTGGTTCCGCACTTCTCCTCCCCTCTCGGAGCATCTGAGCGATTTCGATCCCCTAGTAGGCTAGCCCTCGAGGATACGATGTCACGGATAACTTGGTATGTCGCTGCACTGGGCATATCAGAATACTTAAGGGACCATCTCGGATTCTCTGGGGATGTGCACCCGCTACTCACCCTCCAAATGCCTCAGGTCCACGTGAGGTGTTGTCAAAATTTCGTCAGGAATCCAAACCGATGAAGAAGCCGACGATGAAAGGGAGGCGAGTTTAATAATAACAATAAAAAGGGAATAAATGAAATGTGGTGATAGTAAAAGATGCATGATAAAACAAAAAAATGTAATAAGGAAACAATGAAATGAGAACAAAAAAAACTATATAGATGAAACAATGACAAAAAATTAATTTGATGAATGATAATAAGATAGTAATAATGAGAGAAAGAAGAAGAAGAAGAAGAGAAGAAGAAAGAGGTAGGTCTAGTCAACCGGGCTCCATGATCCGGTCGACACCCTCTCCCTTGCTGCATAACCTAGTCGACCGGATAACGAAAAGGAAACACACAAGTACACAGATCAAATAATAATAATGATATAATAATAAAAAATGAAGAGAAATAAAACAAAGATAACAATAATAACATTGGCCAGCCGGTCTTCTGAAGTGGGGCTCGGCAGGGATTGAGGCCCTATCGACCTAGTCAAAGGGCTATTGGGTCCGATCAACCGGCCCGACGGCCCTATCGATCGAACCCAGTCTCTTGTCGACCTAGTCGACGGACTCTCGGGTTCGTTCGGCCAACCTGACGGCCCTGTTGACCGAGGCCCCTCTCTTGTCGACCGAGCCTCCACCTGCTGTCGACCGGTTTGTTTTAAAATGTGAGTTCCGCCCTGGACATATCCTGACCTTTCCTCGTTCACCCGGATTCGTGATTGTGAATGTTCGTGGATGATAAAATGGTAACGACAAAAGAATAAGAATGAAAAAAGGAAACAAAGAAGGAATTATGTGAATAATGAAACATATGTCATAGTTTAAAACAACAGGAGAGTGTATAACTAAATCGAAACCAGAATGATAACGGAAGAATATTAATTAATGACGTCGGCTTCAGAACTCCTCATCCCCTAGACCCTGTAAAGGGAACAGAGACGATGCCCTCGCAAGCCAGGCTTGGATCTCAGGAATTACCCTGCCATGGCCATAGCTTGAGTTCGCCTCGGGCCGACAACCCTCCGAATCTAACCTGTATTCGCCGGTATTTACCCCGCCCTTTCTCCATTACCAAACATCAAAATTATGTCGTATCCCCGGCAAACATTTACTCGAAGGTTACTTATGCCTTAGTCATGCTCCCGACTCGGAATGATCTCCGAACAAAAAAAATGAATGATGAATGAATGATGTGGTTTAAATACTCTTGCCCTCGCATGGAGTGTCTCACCACATTTTGGGTTATTTCTTTTACTTTAATAATGCGAATTTCAGGCTATAGGGCCCTTTTTCCTGGCGACTAATCAAGGGTTTTCTCCCCTTCAAGGAGATGTAATTAACGTCATGGCCTTTATGGCACGGCGAGTTCCAGTCCCGACTCGGTACCCACTATTGTCTTACTAGACTGTGTGCACTAGTGACTCCAAGCTATTTCGGTCTTTACAGCCCGAATAAACTATCACATCGATCGTGACTAGCACCCTTTGCACTACATAAACTAGAATAAAACGAACAACACAAATGAAATAAATAAATAAATAAAACTAAATGAAATTTTGTGGTCCCACATGGCCATTCTCCATTGTCCCCTTCGAGATGCCGATGTGGTGCTGACCCCTACACTTCTCCAGACATCGGGGTTGAGTCACCCACTACCTGATGGTATGGCCTTTATATTCAGCACGCCTTCCTCTTGGTGGGGAGTCTGACTCCTTTTCCTATTTACTATGATGCAGGTGCTCAAGAGCCTTCGGAGTTACATTTCGAGACGGTTGTGCTGTGGGCGTCGGATCCTCGCTCTCGCAATCACATCGAGGCCGCGGCAGCGCTAGTCATGATTGCCGCTGCCCCGATTTCTCTATCAATAGCTGCCTTTGGGTTGGCTCACCTTCCTTATCATCCTCTGCAGGTGGAGGTTAGGGAAGGGTCCTCGCATCCTCCATCGCCACCATTGCCTTCAGTACCATGTCCCGCACCCGGTGTCAAGTTGGGCGTTCTCAAAGATAGTCCACGGGCAGCCATTGGCATCCCGAGTTCCTCCCCGAGCTACCCGAGCGAGTCTTCTACTATGGCGGGGGACAAGCGTAAGGGGATAGATCTGGAGACCCTACTGGCGCTGGATCATCGGCGCCGCCAAGAGAAGAAGAAGAAGAAGAGAGCCACTGCTCCGTCTTCCGTCGAGCCGTCTAGGGCTCGCTTGCTGACTCCCGCACCATCCATGCTGTAGCCATCTCCAGAGTCCATGTTTCCAGGGGCTCAGTCACTGCTACCTTCATCGTCTGCACCATTGCCATCGCCTATTGCCGAGCCGTCAGCCCCCACTAGGGGAACAACCGAGGTTGTGGCTCCTACTGCCAGTGTCAAATATGCCACAAGGGGACCTCTCTGATCCTACTCCTCGGGTGGAGATGCCTTCGGCTGCTATGCGAGGAGTTCTTCTCTATGTAAGAGTGCCTGGAGGGAGTTTCTAGCTGTATGTATGTGAATGTGTGTGTCCCCTTCCCCGTCCCTAGTGAGGACTTATTTATACAGGTCGCGGTGGTACTGATTGTTCCTCAACTAGGCAATGATGATGATCGTGAGGGAACGCCACCTTGATCGTGGGGAGGTGCCTGCTACTCCCTTGCATGTTACTGGAAGGGAGACCTCATGGCGGGGATCTCGACGGTGTTGGTGTGACCCATTCTACGTCAGTGATAACTCTGTGATGGCGGTGGCAATGCTTACCCGTTGGCAAGTTCTACCGCGCCCGAGACACGTGCAGTAATCCGCCTGTCGGTTGGCAGAGCTTCCTTGGGCCTTTACTGGGCCATAATGGATGGGTCGAAGGTCGGTGGGATGATCTGTTATGGGCTCAGCTGAATCGAGATGTTACGGGCTGGCGATATTAGGTCGTATTGGACCTGGCGATCATTCCCCTCCTCAATTAATGACTACCACATTTGGTCACAATAAATATTTTTATCGCTATTTTTATAGTATCAACGACAATTGTGTTTAGTCATAATTATAAAATTTTTGGTCACTATTTTTAAAATATTAGCAACTTTAACACATGGTCGCAACTAAAATTTTTTAATCGCTATTTTTATTATATTAGCGACTATCACTTTTGGTCGCAATTTAATATTTGATTGTTATTTATGTAATGTTAAAGAGCACACATTTTGGTCACTAACAACTATTTATTCATTTTTCCTACAATTTTAGTGACTACCAATTTTGATCACAACTAAATATTTCGTAAATATTACTATAATTTTAGTCACAACTAAATATTTAGTCACTATTTGCATAATATTAAATAGAACATCCATTCATTTACTACCACCAAATAAAATTTTAAAAAATCCCATTCATTCGTTATGACTTTACAAAATATTAAAGTACCTATCAACTAATTTCATAACTTTTCGTTATACAAAAAAATATATTAAATGGGGAAAAAAGTGATTGATTGTGTTGAAAATGTAAATACAAAAATAATATTCAGTAAAAATAACTTTTATGGTCTTATAATCTACGGCATGAATCCACTAATGGTTGAAAAGAGATTGCACCGTGGGAATCAAACCATTTGACGAAATAATGGAAAAGAAAAGAAAAGAAATTAAATAAGAATATTAATATTTAACTTATATTGATCAACAAGATAAGGAATATATTTTTATCATGAAAATGATGGTGGAATATTATTTCTATTCATCCAAGTCATCAAAAAGTCTATCTTCATCTGTTGATCTTCAAGTTGATCTCGAAGAGTCGCCACCTCCTGCTCCAATTGTTTCTCTCTAGTTGTGGATTGACTCGAAAAAGTAGCTCTATCTTACAGAGGTGATTTGAATTCATGTTCACGACCACGTATATATACAGACGTCCTCCCAAATACCTCAGCACATGTGACATCGATCTTCAGCTATAGTAGTCTCACCATTCATTGTAGACTATTGTTGCATTTGTACCGTACGCTCCTAAATTACAAAGAGATTTTTAGATATGACAGAGTTGCACAAATAAACATGAAAGCATTTATCTTAATTTGCTTGCTTCCAACAGCTCGGTCAATTCTTTTCAAACTTAGATAAATAGAGGACCGTGTGAGAAATCGACAATCTTTGGCAACTCAATGATAAATATATCGTTTGTGTTACTTTTAGATAGTGTCACCGAATGCCACATGAAGTATCTTAGTCTGGAGATATTTGTTTTAACAGTTAAGATTTACTTCACCAAAAAATAAATCTAAATAAACAGAATAAACAGGACTTCAGTATGATATTTTAGGATTTAAAGACATTGGTTATTGCATTCCTTAGCAAGTGTAGAAATGCATCATCCTGTGCTTAGTCTCGATCAAGAAATTTTGTAGTTTAATTTGCCGTCAACAACTGATGTAATGAAAGGAGTGCGTTACACTGTGTGCAGGCCTTCACCAATCTCTTACCAAGCAAGTTACCTCTTGCGTTTGCTATAGTTTTGTCTGTCATTCCCTATAAGATACCCCCCATTAGCATCTTGTCTCATGCTTTATCAGGTGGTTACTAGGTAAGTGTTAGGTAATGGTTTACTTTTTCTAAGGCCTTCCGCCAGTGACGAGTAGAATGGTTTTCTGGGACTATTGCCAATTTTAGCCTTCTCTTCTTGCGTCACCTTTACGTACTTCCATCTCTAACCCTCATTTTGGAGGCTTTCTTCTTTGTGCTCCTGACGTAGGATGGACCGACAGAATAAAATAACTGATTGGACCACAAAGCATTACAACCACAGTCAGAGGGATATAAAACAGCCAGAGAGGAATGAAAATCTATTATAAATTCAATCTCCTGCACTTGAAGATACATTAATGGCCCTATCCTAATGATTCTAGGTCTTCTAATTCTTTCTGTCACTAAACTAAGAGGTGCTAATGGTGGTCCTCTCACTCTCTCTCTCTCTCTCTCTCTCTCTCTCTCTCTTCTAAAATAAAAAGGACTTTCTATACTTGGAATGTAAGAAGGTTTTTGTAATGCCTGAAATTTTTTTAAGAATTTTTTGAGATTAAAAATATAATTATTAAGTATTTAAATGGATTAAATGGGCTATTAAATAAATTGTGGTTAATTAAATCTAATTATTAAGGCCCTATACTAATTAAAGAGGATTAGACCCATTTAAATAAGTCCACTTGGCCCAAATTATAGTTTTAGACCCTGGCCCATGTTCTAGAAGCTTAAATTGATGTATTTGGGGAATTAAGAGATAAATAGGTTTACTTATCGGATAAATAAAATGATAATAACGAAAGAGTTTGAATTAATCAGAATTCGGTGCTTTAGGATAAAAACGGTCTATCGTGAGACCGCATGATGTCCAAAAACGGTCCTCCTATGACCGTTATTAACAGGCAGATCCGAACAGCGAAGAAAGCTTGAAAAGCTGGGAACTTTGGCATCCTAATCATCTGGGATCGATGCTATCTACTAGCTGGAAGGGTCTAGAACGTGTTAGGGTCGATTACAAGCTCTAATTAGGACTCTAGGTTCGTTCAAATCTTCAAAACCCTACCTAACCCTATAAATAGATCTTAAGTCTCACTTGCGCGATCCTTACTTTTGGCTCACGTGAAACTAAGGTAAGGAAACATTATCTGAGGTAAGTTCTTTAGATGTTTTCGTTCATTATAGTAAGGTCTAACTTTCCTCAAAATTACGTTCTAGGAGATCAAGCCTACAAGAAGTTAGAGGCCTACAAAGACGCTGGTTCGGTGCAAGAAACCCAGGAGATTATGCGACCGGGCCAGATTGATCAGCGAATTAGAAGCCATAAACGAGATAGTTAGATATGAGTTCTTTAGAATTATTTGTTCCTTTTAGTACCCTCTTTTTACCCTCTAAGTTTTGTGGTCATAGGTGAAGAGGATCAGAAGTTAGAAGGCCTAGAAGTTGCTGATCCGGTTCGGGACAAACAGGAATTAGGGTCGAGTTCCAGCCCAAAATTCAAAGATTTGAGCTCTGTCTAGAGGTAGGTTATCTCATGAACGGCTTAAACTTAATGATAGGATTAAAATCCCTCTTGTTTCATGAGTTTTCATGCATTGTACATGTTGTATTTAAGATTTTGTTATCACTACGCATATAGGGTTAACATAGCATGCATGAACCTTACCTTAATAACGAAAAGGATAAATTCTAGTTTGTTTCACTCAAACCCATGCATCTCAATGTTTTAATATGGTTTTATCAGGTCATATTTACCTATTGGCATGTTTTATTATATATCTATCTGCCCTAGATTAGCCATATTTCAGTTTTTATTGCTGCTTACAGTAGACAGGAAGAAACGGTCTTCCTAAGACCGCCTGAGACCCCTAGCGGCCCTACGATAGACCGCTAAGGCCCATAAAACGGTTCTCCCGAGACCGTTTTCATTTTCTGAGTTTTTGTATTTATGTTACACCGAAATATAATGCAGAATAGCCTTATTTATCATATGGTAAGCTTAGATAATTATGGTTTATCCTTGTTTTAAGTATTATATCTATAAACTTGGATCTATTGATGGTTTAGTTTTAGTAGATTTCATGTGTCACATATACTTAGAAATTATTTTAACCTAAGTTAGTTTCATGCCAAACACTATACTCTTGTATTAAATCCATACTTCAAATGATAGATGAATTCATTTTACTGGTGGCTTTGATCGTCGTTTTACATGATCCCTTCTTGTCTATGAGTTATTTTCTTAAGTATATGGCACGTATTCCATTACGATGTCATTATATACACTTTGCACATTTAAGCACACATTTCTTGGACTTGTGATCCTCTCCGTTCGATATTCCTTCCACCGGACTAGGTGATCTTGTTTCAAGGTCTCCATAAGACTCCGCGAGCCTGGTATTCCCACTAGGACGTCGAGATGGTTGTACCATTAAAACACATTTGTTAGAAAACACTTAACCGGTGTTTTGATGTTCTGGACCTTAGCGGCATGTGGACGACCGCCAGAGGCACTTAGAGGCCCTTTATCTGACCGCTAAAGACCCCAAGAGGCCCTGCCATGACCGCAAAGCTCTAGCATGTTTCACTGCGTCGACACATTCTTTCTTCATGCGTCGACTCTGTCCATAAAACGGTCTCGACATGATCGCATTACTATATTAAATGGTTCTATTTAGACCGCTTGAGTATATAAACGGTCCAGTAAACGATCGCTTTATCTCTGACTCTGTCTAACCCGAGGTTTGACCTTTGGGTTGGATTTTTCAAGTTCCTAGATGGTCTAGTGATTGCTTGGAACTTAAACTCTTGTCAATTAAGATATTAATAACTTATGGAAAGTAAAGAATACGATGTTATGCTGTCGGTTGTTTTTCTTCTTCATGGCATAACCTTGTTCTAAATCAATCTTTGAATTCTCATATTCTTATTTGGAGCAATTTTACCTTGATATTTGTTATCATGGAACCATGGTTTGAATTTGTTACATTATTGGCCATATTTATATTTTCGTGGAAGTAGCTTGATTTATAACTTGAAGATGCAAGAGCGAGCACAGATAATGTCCAAAGGCTCCACTCTAGTCCCCTCGGCAGATAGCCGGAAACATACTATAAACCATGGGGTATGATGAACACTGGCGTCGCATTGCGCTGGGAGTAATTTTTTTATAAATTTGTGAAATCCACGAATATCAACAAATTTTCACGAGATAATCTTGTGAAATTACATGCTTGCTAGTACATTCTCGTTACATGACTTTCTAGTGCATAGCCTTTATGGTTATGAAAAGTACATTCTTGTTCATGAAAGGCCAATCTTACATTCTTGTTATATATCTGTTCAACCTCATATCTCAATTCTTACTTGGGCTACTTTAGCGTTTCACCGCATGTTTTACCGTATTTCATTTATCTTTACTCTAGAGTAAAAATGATAATTACTTAAACATTGCCTTCATGTTGATACGAAGATACCTACTGGGCATGTGTGCTCATTCCCTACTTTTTCAATCTTTTTCAAGAAATTCTAGTGAATCGGATTCGGATTATGCAAGTAGCGGGTCCGAGAGCGATTGATGGTCCATTGGGATGAGAGAAGCCCTAGTTATCTAGTGTCTAGTCGAGTCATATTGTAATTTTTGATCTCTTGAGTCATATGATGTAAGGTTGTCAAAGGCTATGGTCTTATGTACTTTTTGGTTATTATTATTATGAAATAAAGTTGGAGTGTTTAGTAATTACTTGTGCAATTACTTTTATGTGATTATCTTGCACTCTTATTATATTGCTCGCTTGAGGCGTACTAGCCGACTGTTCACATTCCCGATTATTTCTGCTGCATAATCTTGGGGCGTGACAGTTAAAGTGATATCAGAGCGTAGGTCTTAGGACTTACTTATTCTTAGGAAAATATTATGTCATAGGCTAAGTCCAAGGCTTAAGGACCCATGCCTATGAAACAAGGAAAGAAATTCTCAACCCATGAGAGCAATTAGGTAGAACCTGGGATTAGATAGTAATTAGAAATTATCTCTAAGATTAATCCCACCAATTCCATTAGAATTAACAAATCTATTACTCTTCTCAGATACCTCATTCTTACAATGGCTCACCGTGTTGATTGGGGTGGAATGCAACAAACTGTTGCGGGTCTCACCTAGGCCTTGCAAAATATGGTCCAAGCCGGCGCGAGGGCTGGTGCTGGTGATCTGCACCGCAACTTCTGGAGTTTAAATCCTCCGTAATTTTCTAGTTCTTCCAACCGAGACGAAGCTGAGAACTGGATAGACGAAATGAACCGCATACTCGAAGTCATACAATGTGCCGACCAAGAGAAGGTTCATCTTGCCACGTTCCAACTCAACAAGGATGCGCGTATGTGGTGAAAGTCTATTCCAGCACCACCTGCAAACGCACCACACACTTGGGAGGGTTTTATCACACTCTTCCGAGTAAAGTACTTCTCCGAACATGTAAAGGAGAGGAAGGCGGCAGAGTTCGCATCACTACGGCAAGGCATCATGACGGTGGCGGAGTATGAGTTACAATTCTCTCGCCTAGCACCTTATGCTCAGCATTTAGTGAGCATAGATCTTCTGAAGGCTAATCGTTTCATGGATGGGCTACGGCCCGTCTTCATTCAATAACTTGGCTCGCAAAATATTCAGACCTATGCGAAGATGGTCCAACGAGTCCATCTATGTGAAAGGACCTTGGAGAAGGTCGAGAAACTCAAAGGCAAAGGGGAGGAGCCGAGCCGAAAGTCTGATCGGTGAGGAAGAAGAGAGGAGAAGCTCAACATCACGGAACCTTAAAAATCCCGTGATAGTAAGAAGAGATCCCGGAACGGGAGTGGCAGTGGCTACCACAAGAACAAAAAGGTGAAGGAGGAAGACAAGCAAGTCATGGCGGCTTGCACATTCTGTGAGAAATTTGGCCATGCAGTCAAGGAATGCTGGAAGCGTCTTGGCGCTTGTTTGCGATGTGGCAGCCGGGAGCACCGCATGCCGGATTGCCCCCTTATGAAGGATCAATCTTCCAGTGGTGGATGCAAGCGATAGGTGCGTCTTAACGCTGTTATAGATGATGATGAAGCGCCCAAGGAAGATGGGCTGATGGAAGGTACCATTCACATCTATTCCCATCCTGCATTCGTGTTATTTGATACTGGTGCTTCTCATTCTTTTATATCTACTGCTTTTACAAAAACCTTGTCAGTTTCATCAGTTCCTCTACCTTCGGACCTAGCTATCACCACACCTTTAGGTCCCGAAATTAAACTTACAACCCACCACCCCGATAGTGAGGTAATGGTAGAAGGTCATAATCTCCCTTCAAACCTCGTATGCCTTGACATGGAAGGCTACGATGCTATCTTAGGTGTAGATTGGCTTGTAGACCATGACGCCTATATAAATTACCGCAATAGGATAATCTCTTTTCGGAAACCAGGTCTTCCAAGATTTTCCTTCCTTGGTATCAAATATAGGAAGCATCCTACCATTATTTCATCTCTTCACGCTTGCAAACTCATTTCGCAAGGATGTGAAGCCTTTCTTACTTCCGTAATCATCACTGAATCTAAGGAAATCATCTTAGAAGATATTCCCATTGTGAATGAGTTTCCTGATGTGTTTCCATCAGATTTACCTGGTTTACCACCCGAAAGGGAAGTAAACTTCTCCATTGAACTCGTTCCCGGAGTAGCACATGTTTCAATAGCTCCCTACAGGATGTCCCCTACAGAACTCAAAGAATTGAAGAAGTAACTTCAGGAATTATTAGACAAGGGCTTCATTCCACCTAGCACATCCCCTTGGGATGCGCCAGTTTTATTTGTCAAGAAGAAGGATGGATCTCTCCGGCTATGCATCAATTATCGGCAACTGAATCAACTCACTATCAAGAACAAATATCTATTGCCGCGTATTGATGAGCTCTTTGATCAAATTTCGGGAGCGGAATATTTCTCTAAGATAGACCTCAGGTCAGGTTATCATCAACTCGGGATCAAAGATGAAGACATATACAAGACTACTTTTCGGAGTAGATATGGGCACTATGAATTTGTGGTAGTGCCGTTCGGGTTAACTAATGCCCCAGCATCATTTATGCAACTTATGAATAATGTCTTCAGGCCTTATCTCGATCGATTTGTGTTCGTCTTCATTGATGATATTCTCATATACTCCAAGACTAAGGAGGAACACGAAGATACGAGTCACCGAATAGCCACGGAACGCCCCCTGCCGACTCAAGGCGCCATTGGCTTAACCCAGGCGCCACTGGTTCGACGTATAAGGGCGCCACCGAATCACCACAGAACGCCCCCGCCGACTCAAGGTGCCACCGGCTTAACCCAGGCACCACTAGTTCGATGCACAAGGACGCCACCGAATCACCATGTCGGGTGCCACCGACTCAATAAGGGGCATATCTTGTAATTTTAACTTTTTTCCCTCAAAATTGACCCTCAAGAGAACCTTTCGTACGGAGTAGTCTTGGAGTTGATGCAGTGACCTCAGAGTGTGTATTTCATCATTTTCAGGCCCTGATTTACAGTTTCCGGTGATTCTGGCAAGTTCCGAACCCGTGTCGATTTTCTCAGGTTTTATCCTGATTCAGCCTTCGGCACTATAATTAGTACTGCCAGACCTTCTTTCAGAACATGTGGAGCTTCTTCATCGAGTGGGCTATCCCTCGAAGCATTTTCACCTTGACTGGGCAGCTCTTTGGTCACCTACGGACCTTTTCTAGTGCAGTGTGTACCCAAATCGAGTAACTCGGGTTTCCCCCTGATTTAGCATTCGGCTCAGCGATTTGTGCCGCCAACTCCATTTCGTGGATACCTGGAGCATCTTCATTGAGAGGGCCATCCCCCAAACCATTCTCGCCTAGACCGGACAACTTTGTGGCCGCTTATGGACCGTTCCGGCATTCCGCATGTGCTGAGCGGATTGCCCAAGTTTTTCGCTGATTTGGCGTTCGGCTCCCTATTTTTAGGAACCAGGGGCATTTGACTAGAGTTTATGACCTGCAAAAGCAAAGGTCAAAAAAAATTAGGAATATTTTCAGTGTCAACAAATGGTCGCGGAGATCCCGTCGCCAACCATAGAGAAGAGAGAGACCAAGTCCGCCAGAATCAGGCTCCTCGAGGTAGAGAGCAAGATGATCGTGCGCCTCTAGGAAGAGACCATGAAGATGAGGAGATCATCCTGAGGAACGTCAAGATAGACGCTCCCAGTTTTGATGGGTCCTTAAATCCCGCCACATACCTTGATTGGGAGACCGGGATGGACCAATATTTTGATTGGCATTACTGCATGACCCATGCTACAAGGGTGAGGTTTGCCAAGATGAAGCTCCTAGGTCAAGCCAAGACCTACTGGTGCAATGCTGAGAATCTCCTAGCAAGGAGACGAGAGGAGCGCATACACACGTGGGAGGAAATGAAAGAGAAACTAAGGGAGAAGTATCTGCCACCCTCCTACCATCAGCATCTTTTAAACCAATGGCAGAAACTCACCTAAGATGGAAAGTCCGTAGATGAATACATCGCTAAATTTCATGAATTCTTCCTTCAGAGTCATGTCATGGAGGATGCCTCTATCACCCTATCACGATTTAGAGTTGGCTTACACGAGAGCATTCAGCGGGAGCTATTTTTGCGATAGGTAAACAACCTCGAGCACGCCTACCAGGTTGCTCGAGACGTTGAGCGGTTTCAAAGGGTGGTCCCACTTTGGGTTTTCACCTACCGCCAACCTGAGCCTCGAAACCCCATGACCCGCTATCCTGAGAGGCCTGACCCCTTTACTTCATATGTCCCTACTGCTACCCCACTTTGGGCCGTTGCCCCTGCTGTTCCTTTTATAAGGAACCCCTTACCTGCACCAGCTATTGTGCCCAGGATGGAGTACACTCCGCCAACCGATAGGAGGGATGACAAGGGAAAGGGAGCCATCCCTAGCACATCTCAACCAGTCCCTACCTCGAGAGCTCGCTGCTTTAGGTGCCATAACTTAGGGCATGTTGCCACTAATTGTCCCACCCGAGCCTTGGTCATCACTGACCCCGAGCCTGTGCAACTTCCACCTCAGGAAGGAGAAGCCATTGAGAGGTATGAGGCCGATCCTGACCTCATCGCCCAGTTTGAGGAAATGGACTCGGCATTTGATGGAACGCATGTCGTGTACATACAGGTTGGAGATATTCCCGAGAGCTCTAGCCAGGGAAGACTGGGTGTAGTTCACTACATCTTAGCACACTCCCAGGAGGACGACTGGCATCGAACCTCCATCTTTCAAACCTACATCATGGTAAAATCTCAACCCTGCAAGGTGATCTTTGACAATGGGAGCTGTATTAATACAGTCTCTTCATATTTTGTCTTCCGTCTAGGTCTACCTACGCACCCTCATCCAAGGCCATACAACGTGGCTTGGGTTGATGACACTTCTATCCCAGTCACCACTACATGTGTTATTCCCATTCAATTTCAGTCGTACCAAGGATGATAAGTACAATATGAAGTGATCTAGAAGGGGAGGGGATGAATAGATCACTGTTTTTTGTAGAATTAAAAAATACTGCAGAGTATATTGCTAAACGCAAATAACCTCAAGCTCTGACTATCGAAAATGATGCAGTGCAGTTAATAGCTCAAGCAAATAGAAGGCATACCACAATAATACCACAATCGATCACACAAGGATTCAGAGGATTTTAAGGTGGTTCAGTCCTTCAGACCTACATCCACCCCACACTCAAACCGAGTGTGGCTTCACTAAAGGCTGGGCAACACAGCTTGCCAGACAACTGCTGATACACAGCTTCCCAGGAGAACAACCTCTCCTCTTCCTCCTACCCGGAGGGAACCTCTAGCGACCAGCAGTCACTAGAACCCAGAGACTCTCGTCTCTCTTCCTCTTTACCAAGAGGGAATCCCACTAGTAGCAGCCCTACTACTAGTGAACCAGAGGTCGAAGACCCCTCTTCCTCCCAACCTGGAGGGAACCTACAAGCAGCTCACCTGCTGCTTGCAAATCGGAGAATGAATCTCCCTTCTCCTGATCTCACAGGAGGACCCCGACCTCAATCCAGAGGATCGGAAACACAAACAAGGACAGTAGAAGAAAGATAAGAACAATAAACGAAAAATACGAACGAAGGAAATCAAGTGCCAGAAAATGGAAACAATGTAGCTCAACACAGAGTAATAGACTTCGAATTTGATCCGCAAGTCAGAACAACTCTTCTGATCACTCTTCTGCTCTCTCTCTCATTTTCCCTCTGCTATTCTTTCTTCTTTCTTTTCTTTTCCTGGATCGAAGGGCTCTCAATTTTCCTGTTTTTTTCTTCTATGCCTCTCTTCTTCGATCACCTTCATCTGAGGACGAAGGATTCTATTTATAGCAGAACAGCAGATGGATAGGGCACAAAACGCGTGTGCCTCCCACGCTCGATCCAGAATCTTCCTGCCACGTGCCTTTATCAGATTGGTTCCTCTTGTCTCGGATCACGTGCAGCCCTGGAGTGTGGAATGTTCTTCCTCGGACCTGTAATGAGATTAAGTCCATTAATACGCTGCATGGCCATTAAAACCAAAACTGCATGAGGTATAGTAACAACACGACGTGACTATTACTCGAGATGACACAAGAACGACACGAGATACTCTGTAACAGGTCAGATACACAGAAGAAAATGACACGAGGTGAGGTTATAAGCAAAAGAGACACGAGGTCACGAATGCAAAAACAACACGAGGACAACACGGGCTAACGACAGAAACCGACATGAAGACTAAAGCGAGAAACCAACACGAGGACAGAATATAACGAAACAACTCGAGGTGAAAATAACACAAAGTGAAGTTTGACACGAAGTAAAAAGCAACGACACGAAGTATAGTGGTGACAAACACACACTATATAGAAAACGACACGAAGCCAGTAAGAACAGCACGAGATGAAAACAGCACGGGCTGATAACGACATGAAGTCGAAACAGTAAATAACACGGGATCACACTGCACGAGGTAAAACTACACGAAGACTTAATAAGAAAAACGACACGAGGTGGCAATAAAGAGAACGACATGAAAACAACATGGACTAGCAACCGAAACCGACACGAAGTCAAACAGTACAACACGAGGTGTTGTAACCAAGAAGAAGTGCCAATCAACACGAAGACAGTATGCAAAGAAACGACTCGAAGTGAGATGAGAACAGAATGAAACAAAGAAGACGACACGGAGTGCATAAAACCAACACGAAGACGTGGACTATAGTAACCGTCACGAAGTGTGGTTACTAAGTAGGAACGACACGAGGTCTACAGGAAAACTACTCGAAGTTCATCAGAACTTTTAGAGCAGTTTCAGGAACACGACACGAAGTCATGAGAAGAGAAAACAATCACAAAGTGAAACGAACACTTGAACTTAGACTGACTTAGAGACTCAGCGAAAGGACTCGAAGATAGGAATACAAAGGATGACATGGAAACAACACAGTAAACAAATACTGCACGAGGTGAAAGACAACACTCAATCAGACGACAACATGGCTAGCTCGACACGAGGTGAAAACGCGAAGCGAGAACTACATGAGGTTTGAGGAAAACAGCACGAAGACAGAACATGAACGAACACACGAAGTGTTACCTCTTAGCAGCTATTTCATATAAGACCATGGATAACTCAAGTGCAAGATATCTGATTAAAAATAACAAGAACAATTAACATAGTGTTGCTCATCATCAAAACACTTAGGGAAGACACACAAACCAACAATCTCCCCCTTTTTGATGATGGCAACACTATATTAAGTATGAGAGATAAGTTCAAAAGAGATCAATTCAGGATATTTAATGCAGACAACTTAAAGCATACTTGCTTCCTTACTACCCCTGAGAAACCTGAACACTCCCCCTGAACACAGCAACAGTTTACCTCAAACTTGATAACTAACTCCCCCTCAACAAACTAACTCCCCCTCAACACTACTCTGAACCCCCAACACAATTCTCTCCCCCTTTGACATCATCAAAACTAGGGGCAAATCTGAAGATACAGAGAAAGGAAAATTGCTGACTATAGAGAGAAAATAGGACAGAGTAAGGTAGATAAATGGAGACTAT
Organism: Amorphophallus konjac; assembly: GCA_022559845.1. Lineage (NCBI taxonomy): Eukaryota > Viridiplantae > Streptophyta > Magnoliopsida > Alismatales > Araceae > Amorphophallus > Amorphophallus konjac. The sequence goes on from CM040122.1 coordinate 357,586,100, forward strand.
TGAGATGTTTAGTCAATTAAGAAAGCCATTAATTTTATGTGAGGATTTTTGAGGATCAGTTAGTCAGACTGTGCAAAAACTGTGAATAAGGATTCGCTCCATACACAGAACCAGATTCTAAGCAAGTGAGGTACAAGATACCAGTTTGATCAAAATAAGTCTTTACTGAGAGAGTATTATGTAAGACAGTCAGAAGACAAAGACCTGTGGTATTGAGAACAAACAAATCAAAAGCTATACTTCAAGTGAGCAGGATCTTTAAAGATGGTCAAGATCAAACGTAAGTCTGTCAAGTACACCTTTGACATTAGGGAGACACCTTGTTTAGAGGCAAGAATCCCCAGTTACTCGGTGGCAGGACCACATTACCCCTTCTGATAAGAGAACAGAGATAGTATTTTAGCTGGTGTTGACATTAAGGTGACACCTTTATCTGAGGCCAGACACCCCAGTTACTAACCAGATATGTACCATAGCTCTGTATGATCAAGACAACTACTAAGACCAGATAATTACTGCCATCTCATGACATGGGAAGCTTTCACTTCATTGATGAAAATCCTAGTTTCTCAATGAGCAGTTAACAAAGTTGATAACAATTTTATGAAATTTGTTTTTATTAACCAGCTATTAAAACCTTATTAATGAAGCTTGAGTCCGTTTGAGAACAATACACCAGATCCAAGGTGATACAGACTAAAGCACAAAATACCTCATTTCGGACTCAACATTGACTAAGTAGGTATGCAGTACTGGCTAGATCAGAAGACAGTTACCGTGTAGGAAGATAATCTTTGAATTCAGATTTTGATCTCAGTGGGACTAACAGCTGAAATTCCAACACGAAATTAGATGAACAGTCTTAAAGGATAAAGCATCCAACTCTTTCTTTTATACACCTCATCAACCTGATTCTCTTTTGATATCAGCAAAATGTCGTTCGGAGTATGTTCAAATTAGGTCAAAGATCAAAACACCTATTATAAATCAGCTCCCCCTGAGACCTTGACCCCAACACAAACTTAACCAAGACAACCCTCAAAACACTTCAAAGAGAACACCATGAAGTTTGGACAGACTATTCAATCAAAACGGAGTGAGTCACCAAACACTCATAATGAAGATATTTCTTCAGCAACAGATGATGAATATGATAAGCATAATAACACATGACATGGTATTCAGAAATCAATTTTTCAATCATGAAATTTTGTAAATACCTAGTTCTCTGCGCAAAGTGCTAAATTTTTCAGTATCCAGTGGCTTAGTAAAGATATCTGCAATTTGTGAGTTAGTGCCAACATGGATCAACTCAAAAGTCCTCCTAGCTACTTCATCTCGAATAAAATGATGCATGATTTCAATATGTTTGGTTCGGGAATGAAGTACAGGATTCTTTGCAATATTTATTGCACTAGTATTGTCACAAAAGATAGAAGTACAACCTAGCTCAATCGAGTAGTCCAGAAGCTGGTGTTTTATCCATATAACCTGTGTGCCACAGCTCCCTGCTGCCACATACTCAGCTTCAGCAGTAGAGAGAGCCACAGAGTGTTGCTTCTTGGATCCCCAAGAGACTAAGCACCCTCCTAGAAATTCGCAGTGACCACTAGTGCTCTTCCTGTCCAATTTACATCCTGCATAATCTGCATCAGTGTATGCAATGAGATCTAAACTACATGATGCAGGATACCAGAGACCTAGATCATGGGTGGCAGATAAGTATCTAAAAATTCTCTTTACAGCTGCCAGATGCAATTCAGTAGGCCTAGCCTGGTATCTGGCACACATCCCTACACTAAATTGAATGTCGGGCCTGGATGCAGTTAAGTAGAGGAGTGAACCGATCATACCTCTATATAGTTTAGCATCCACCTCTTTACCTTTTTCGTCTGAATCCAGTGAGGAGCTGGTACCCATGGGTGTTGAGATTGTCTTGAGGTTGGTCATTCCAAACCTTTTCAGCATCTCCAGAGTATACTTGGTTTGATTTATGAAACAACCATCCTCCATTTGTTTGACCTGCAGCCCAAGAAAATATTTTAGTTCGCCAACTAGACTCATTTCAAATTCTTGGGACATAGACTCAGAAAAATCTTTACATAATTTTGAATTGTTAGATCCGAAAATTATATCATCAACATATACCTGGACCACAATTAACTCCTTTCCGAGACTTTTAGTGAAGAGGGTTTGGTCAACCTTACCTCGAATGTAGCCCTTGCTCACAAGGAACTCAGAAAGTCTCTCATACCAGGCTCGGGGAGCCTGCTTCAATCCATAGAGGGCTTTATTCAACCTAAAAACCATGTTAGGCTGAACAGAGAAATTAAACCCAGGAGGTTGTTCAACATATACCTCTTCCTTCAATAACCCATTTAAGAATGTGCTTTTGACATCCATTTGCTGTAGCCGAATGTTTCTAGAGCATGCAAATGCAAACAGAATTCTTATAGCTTCCATCCTAGCTACTGGTGCATAGGATTCATCAAAATCCACACCAAATTCCTGACTGTAGCCTTGAGCTACAAGTCTTGCTTTGTTTCTAGAGATAGCTCCATTTTCATCAATCTTATTTTTGAAAACCCATTTAGTGCCAATGACATGAGTGTTTTCAGGTCTAGGAACTAGTTTTCATACATTATTTTTCTCAAATTGATTTAATTCCTCACCCATGGAGGATACCCAAGAATCATGCTTTAAAGCCTCTTCCACAGTCTTGGGTTCTACCTGAGATGTCAAAGCAGCTAAGTCCTGTTCTTGGACAGTTCTAAAGTGAGACCTTGTCCTAGTGGGATCATGCAAATTACCTATGACATTTTCACTAGGATGATCTTTGTGAAATATTACCTCACCTGAGGGTTCACCTACCTCAGTTGCTCCTTCTTGTTGTAAGTTTTCTGGTTGAGCAGTTTGCTGCATCTCTTCTTCTTCAATTTTCTCCAAGAAATCTCCCTCATCAGGTGACTCCCTGTCATCATTTATCTTTTTGTCAGATAGAACATTCTCATCAAACACCACATGAGGTGTTTCTTCAACAGTTTGCTCATCTTTATTGAAGACTCTGTAAGCCCTAGAGGTTTCTGAATATCCGAGAAAAATTCCAGGAGAGCTTCTTGCTTCAAACTTATCCAAACCATTCTTACCATTATTGTGGATGAAACATTTGGAACCAAAGATTTTAAAGTAAGAAATGTTTGGCAGCTTACCCTTGAGGAGTTCATAAGGAGTTTTCTTATGAGTAGGTCTTACCAAGGCTTGATTTAAAATGTAGCATGCTGTATTTGCAGCTTCTGCCCAAAATCTCCTTGGAAGTCCACTCTCAATCAGCATAGTCCTGGCCATTTCAATTATTGACCTGTTTCTTCTCTCAACAATTCCATTCTGCTCCGGTGTCCTGGGAGAAGAAAATCTGTGAGTCACTCCCTCTCTTGAGCAAAATTCAGAGAATGAAGAGTTTTCAAACTATCCTCCATGGTCAGACTGAATTGTAATGATATTATGTTCACCTTGCAGTTTGATTTTATTAAAAAGTTCTTCAAAGTGAACAAAAGCATCATTTTTATTTGCTAAACAGAACAACCAAGAAAATCTAGTGAAGTCATCAACTATGACTAGACCATATCTCTTACCTGACAGGCTTTGTATTCGAGTAGGACCAAAGAGATCCATGTGCAAGTGCTGTAGTGGTTTAGATGAGAGACCCTCAGTTCTCAACTTAAAAACTGCACGAGTCTGTTTACCTTGAGCACAAGCATCACAGAGCTTGGACCCTAACTGGAATTTTATTTTGGGCAAACCTCTGACTAGGTTATAATTAGACAGTTTATTCAAAGTAGACACACTAGTGTGGCCTAGACGCCTATGCCAGTCAAAAGCAACCTGTTCAGAATTAGCAGACAGACACAAGTTTGTTTCAGAATTATCATCTAGATCAACGATGTACACATTATTTACTCTATGACCTTTGAACATGATGTTATCAGAATTCAGCTCAAAAACAGTGCACGAGTTGTGGTCAAAGAGTACCTTGTGTCCTTTGTCACAAAGTTGACTTATACTTACCAGGTTGTGCTGAAGTCCTTCTACAAGATACACATCTTCAATGGAGTTAGTGGAGGACTTACCAACCGTACCAATTCCAATTATTCTTCCTCTGTTATTTCCTCCAAATTTGACCAAGCCCCCAGACTTCATTTTTAGTTTGCTGAATTTGGACCGGTCTCCTGTCATGTGCTTGCTACAACCGCTGTCAAGATACCACTTGTTATGCTCAGCTGCCAGGCTGACCTGCAAAAATTCAGACAGAGTAATGTGGGACCCAATTCAAATTGGGTCCAAAACCAGTTTTCAGATTATGCAAAAAGCACTTAGGAACCCACATTTGTTTTACTGTTCTCTTCAGTGGTTTCATGTGGGTTGATTCTTCTCTTTTGGCATTTCTTGGTGGGTGTTGAATGAACCTATTCTTATTAGAGCTATGATGTTTCTGAGCAAAAACATTGTTGGTTGGCCTCTTAGAGGATGTGCGTGTGTGTTGAGCATAATTCATGTAAGCATTTTTACTCCAATAAAATTTGTGCTGAAACTGGTGAACGTTGCCATGCTCTACTTGATAATTAGCATGATGAGCTTTCTTAACAAAACTTTTCACTCTTTTTGTGACATCAATAAGACTGGTTCTGTGAGAACCTTTGTTCCCCACCTGTTGCACATGAGCAGTTCTTGTTTCAGGATTTCCCGACTTAGGTTGCTGACCAGTGGATTGAATGAATTTGCCGGTCGAAAACTTCATTGTAGAGACAGATTTGGAACTGGATGGTGTTTCCAGTTTCTCTTTGCCTTTGGCGGGGCAGAACGTGGTAGTCTTAAATTCAAAGGGTTTTTTACTAGTAGGATTGTATCCTAATCCCTCCCTATTGAAGTTTACCCTCGACCCCAGAAGGACATTCAGGTTGTTTCTCCCCTCTGTAAACTTCTCAAGCACTTTTTCTTTGTCCTCAATCTCCTTCTGAAATTCATTGCATTGGTCCTGGAGTTCCTGATTAACTTTTCTAACTGCCTCATATTTTTCAGCCATCAGTCTAATCTCTCCTTTACACTCTTCAGCTTTACACTTCAGCTCATCCATTCTAGCTAGACTCTCCTCTCTTTCCATTCTCAACCTCTCAATCTCACCTTTAACCTGGTCTAGCTCAATGGCCATCTCCTTGGTTTTCATGCTATCAGTGACAATAGAAGAGTGTTCTTCAGATAGAGAATGAAACTTACGTCTAAGCATTCTGTGCTCCTTGTTTAAACAATTGTATTTACTTAACAGGTCGCCATAGGCGTCCTCCCAATCATCTAAAGTAAAATTCTCAAATAGGTTTGTTACCTCTTTCTCATGATCGGCCATGAGGCAGGTCTTCTCTTCATTTTCACTGGATGAAGTGGCTTCTGGGTCCTCCTCCTCATCGCTCCATGTGCACAGCATGGCCTTCTTCTTCTTGTGCACCATCTTCTTCTGGTGTCCTGGAGCCTTAGCTTGTAGCTCTGGACATTCACTTTTCATGTGACCGGGTTTCTGACAATGATAGCAAGTGATCTTCTTAGCAGACCGGTTCTTCTCAAATCCTCGCTCAGGAGACTTCATTGCAGCATTAAATTTCTTCCTCCTGTAGAATTTTCCTTTAGTTCTCAGGAACTTTCTGAATTGCCTGTTGAGCATAGCTCGTTCGTCCTTGTCCAGGTCTGAGAATCCATCAGAGCCTTCGCTGCTATCATCACTGCTGCTGCTGCTGCTGTTGTTCTTCTTAGCATGTCGTGAGACCTTCAGAGCAACATTCTTTCCCTTTCTGTCATGCCCATCGTTTCCATGTTTGAAATTCATTTCATGGGTCATGAGGGATCCAATCAGCTGGGTCACTGTCATGATGGATAAATTTCTTGATTCCTCTATTACAGTCACCTTGGTTTCCCAGACGGGAGTTAGAGACCTAAGGATCTTCCTGACTATGTCTTCTTGTTGAATATCCTTTCCAAGGCCCTTCAGACTGTTGATGATCACAGATAATCTGGCATACATTTCTGTGATCGGCTCCTCTGGCTTCATCTTAAATAACTCATATTGAGTTGTAAGTATGTTGATCTTGGTAGCCTTCACCTGAGATGTCCCCTCATGAATTAACTGCAAATCATCCCACATGTTCTTTGCAGTCTTGCACGCTGAGATCCTCGAATACTCTTCCGGGTGGACGGCGCACTGTATGATGTTAAGAGCTATCCAATTTAGTGCAGAGAGTTTGACCTGATCTTCTGTCCACATATCTTCATTCGGTGGAAGGGTGTATGGACTATCTGTAATCACTTTCCATAGCTTGTGGCTTTGGGCCCTGATAAAGACTTCCATCCTGTTCTTCCAGAAGAAGTAATTATTACCATCAAAGAAGGGGGGACGGGTGATAGAGTGCCCATCAGCTATGAAACTGCGAGGACCAGTGGATCCGTTTCCCTGGCCGTTGGACCACATTCTGGGAAAAACCTGCTCTGATACCAACTGATAAGTACAATATGAAGTGATCTAGAGGGGGAGGGGATGAATAGATCACTGTTTTTCGTAGAATTAAAAAATACTGCAGAGTATATTGCTAAACGCAAATAACCTCAAGCTCTGACTATCGAAAATGATGCAGTGCAGTTAATAGCTCAAGCAAATAGAAGACATACCACAATAATACCACAATCGATCACACAAGGACTCAGAGGATTTTAAGGTGGTTCGGTCCTTCAGACCTACATCCACCCCACACTCAAACCGAGTGTGGCTTCACTAAAGGCTGGGCAACACAGCTTGCCAGACAACTGCTGATACACAGCTTCCCAGGAGAACAACCTCTCCTCTTCCTCCTACCCGGAGGGAACCTCTAGCGACCAGCAGTCACTAGAACCCAGAGACTCTCGTCTCTCTTCCTCTTTACCAAGAGGGAATCCCACTAGTAGCAGCCCTGCTACTAGTGAACCAGAGGTCGAAGACCCCTCTTCCTCTCAACCCGGAGGGAACCTACAAGCAGCTCACCTGCTGCTTGCAAACCGGAGAATGAATCTCCCTTCTCCTGATCTCACAGGAGGACCCCGACCTCAATCCAGAGGATCGGAAACACAAACAAGGACAGTAGAAGAAAGATAAGAACAATAAACGAAAAATACGAACGAAGGAAATCAAGTGCCAGAAAATGGAAACAATGTAGCTCAACACAGAGCAATAGACTTCGGATTTGATCCGCAAGTCAGAACAACTCTTCTGATCACTCTTCTGCTCTCTCTCTCTTTTTCCCTCTGCTATTCTTTCTTCTTTCTTTTCTTTTCCTGGATCGAAGGGCTCTCAATTTTCCTATTTTTTTCTTCTATGCCTCTCTTCTTCGATCACCTTCATCTGAGGACGAAGGATTCTATTTATAGCAGAACAGCAGGTGGATAGGGCACAAAACGCGTGTGCCTCCCACGCTCGATCCAGAATCTTCCTGCCACGTGCCTTTATTAGATTGGTTCCTCTTGTCTCGGATCACGTGCAGCCCTGGAGTGTGGAATGTTCTTCCTCGGACCTGTAATGAGATTAAGTCCATTAATACGCTGCATGGCCATTAAAACCAAAACTGCATGAGGTATAGTAACAACACGACGTGACTATTACTCGAGATGACACAAGAACGACACGAGATACTCTGTAACAGGTCAGATACATAGAAGAAAATGACACGAGGTGAGGTTATAAGCAAAAGAGACACGAGGTCACGAATGCAAAAACAACACGAGGACAACACGGGCTAACGACAGAAACCAACATGAAGACTAAAGCGAGAAACCAACACGAGGACAGAATATAACGAAACGACTCGAGGTGAAAACAACACGAAGTGAAGTTTGACACGAAGTAAAAAGCAACGACACAAAGTATAGTGGTGACAAACACACACTATATAGAAAACGACACGAAGCCAGTAAGAACAGCACGAGATGAAAACAGCACGGGCTGATAATGACACGAAGTCGAAACAGTAAATAACACGGGATCACACTGCACGAGGTAAAACTACACGAAGACTTAATAAGAAAAACGACACGAGGTGGCAATAAGGAGAACGACATGAAAACAACATGGACTAGCAACCGAAACCGACACGAAGTCAAACAGTACAACACGAGGTGTTGTAACCAAGAAGAAGTGCCAATCAACACGAAGACAGTATGCAAAGAAACGACTCGAAGTGAGATGAGAACAGAATGAAACAAAGAAGACGACACGGAGTGCATAAAACCAACACGAAGACGTGGACTATAGTAACCGTCACGAAGTGTGGTTACTAAGTAGGAATGACACGAGGTCTACAGGAAAACTACTCGAAGTTCATCAGAACTTTTAGAGCAGCTTCAGGAACACGACACGAAGTCATGAGAAGAGAAAACAATCACAAAGTGAAACGAACACTTGAACTTAGACTGACTTAGAGACTCAGCGAAAGGACTCGAAGATAGGAATACAAAGGATGACATGGAAACAACACAGTAAACAAATACTGCACGAGGTGAAAGACAACACTCAATCAGACGACAACATGGCTAGCTCGACACGAGGTGAAAACGCGAAGCGAGAACTACATGAGGTTTGAGGAAAACAGCACGAAGACAGAACATGAACGAACACACAAAGTGTTACCTCTTAGCAGCTATTTCATATAAGACCATGGATAACTCAAGTGCAAGATATCTGATTAAAAATAACAAGAACAATTAACATAGTGTTGCTCATCATCAAAACACTTAGGGAAGACACACAAACCAACAAAGGACAGATCTTATGCAATGTAGTGCCGATGAAGGTCGGAAGCATCATCTTAGGACGACCATAGATCTATGATGTAGACCTTACTACATTTGGTCAATCCAATCAGTATTCCTTCTCCCACAATGGGAAGAAGATTCAATTGTACCCGGCACCCCCAAAGGTGACCCCGGGAAGGAGCTCCACCTCCACACCCACTGGAATCCCCAAGGATCAGGAGAATCCCCAAACTCCCACTAAAGGGAAACCTCCCATTCCCTCTTCTCCTACACCTATCACACCCATTCCTAAGGCCCCTAAGGTTGGTCATGACCTAGTTAGGCGCCTTAACTTCATAAATGTCCGTGAGCTCAATAGAGGGGTTGCTGAGGGTATCTCTGTTTGGGCTGTTATTGTTACCATCGCACCTGAGGAGTCCTAAGTCTCAGTCCCAAATGTCCGATCACATGACGAATGGAAGACAGCCTTCAAAACAAAAGAAGGTCTCTATGAGTGGCTCGTCATGCCATGTGGGCTATCCAATGCCCCCAGCACATTCATGAGGCTCACGACTAAAGTCCTCCGCCCACTCATTGGTCTCTTTGTTGTCGTCTACTTTAATGACATTTTGATCTATAGCCACAACCCTCAAGAACATATCCAGCATTTAAGAGAAGTCTGCGAGATTTTGAAGAAAGAAACCCTGTATGCCAACCTAAAGAAGTGTGAGTTCATGACAGACCAGGTCACTTTCCTCGAATTTGTGGTTTCGAGTCAAAGAGTGTATGTGGACCAATCCAAGGTTCAAGCCCTAGTAGACTGGCCAGAACCCCAGAATGTCCATGACGTTCATAGTTTCCATGGGCTAGCCACTTTCTACAAACGCTTCATTAAGGGTTTTAGCACCATTATGGCACCCATTACAGGTTGCATCTGTAAGAAAAATTTTGAGTGGACTAAAGCCGCCTCCCATGCTTTTATTGTCATAAAGGAGCTAATGACCAAAGCCCCTATCCTCCGCCTACCAGATTTTTTCAAAGTCTTTGAGATATCCTGTGATGCATCTGGCGTAGGTATAGGAGGGGTGCTTAGTCAGGAAAGCCACCCAGTGGCTTATTTCAGTGAGAAACTTTTTGATGCAAAGCTTCGATACTCTACCTATGATAGGGAGTTTTATGTCGTAGTCCAAGCTCTTAAACACTGGAGACACTATCTCTTACCTCAAGAGTTTATCTTATACTCGGACCACGAGTGATGGGGGCATCTCTCATCCATCACATTTTTTCCACAGCTCCGATTGTTCAACGGCATGATTCCATTGTGTCCATCACATTTTTTTGAGTCGAGTCATGTAATTTTCTTATTTTATTTGAGTCATATTATGTAATTTTTCTTTTATTTGAGTCTTGTACCTAGGTTAATGAATCATTTACCTAGGTTAAGTGTCATTAGGGTGATTAAGTTGCATATTGGGCCCAATTCTATGGGCTAGGCCCAAGGGTGCCCCTACCCCCTTGGTTAGTTGTCATTGTGTCAAGAGTTAGGGGCTTTTTGTAAAATGTGGGTTGCCTATATATAGGACCCCCATCTCCCCATTTGAAGTTAATCAATGAATGAATGAAAATTTGAATTCTCTAGTGTCTAACTTAAATCTTCTTCTTTTGGTGAGAAGCCAATTGAGTGGGTGAGAAGCCCCTACCCCTCCTCTCTCTCTACCCCTCTCTCTAGAAAGTCATTTTCTCTCTCCCCCACTTTCTCTCTCTAAAACCTGCGCCCCTTTCTCTCTCCTCCCCTCATCCATTAAGGTCATTCCAACTACCCCCAACCCTCATTACTCCACCCCTAGTCCCAAGAGACCCTTCACCAATCCATACTCCACCACCCAACCACCAACTACCCAATCCCCTTCCCTAAGCACCCTCTCATCTCCCAAGGGAGACTTCTCCACTCCCTAAGCACCCCTTCCCTTCCCCAATACAACCCTTCCCATCCCCAAAGCTCCCATTAATCACCCCTTTAGTCCACTTTAAAACTTTGGAGATAGATATCTCCTTCCCTCTCACCCACCATCCAAAATTCGCAGCTCCTCTCTCACCCACTCTAAACACCCCATTCCAGGCCCCATTCTCCCCTTCCCACACCTTGGAACACCCCCTCCCAGACCCCCACACAGCTAGAGGTTGCCCCCATACACATCCACCTCATTTCCGCTCCCATATACCCCATTTCCCCCCATCATCTTCAACCTGCAATTCTTAGTTCGGAGGAAGCAGAGAAGCAGCAGCTTGTAGAGACAACCCCGACCACATCCCAGCGAATCTGAAGGTCCAAGAGGTACCGTTGGAAGTGTCTCTCTATCTGCTTCGCAACGGCAGTAGTCTCATCATGTTCTGAGCTTGGGGCCGTCCTGAGCAGTCGATCTTCTCCAACTGCGCATCTCCTCCCTGAAGAGCAACCTGAAGCTGATTCCTGAAGCTACAACGATCACTCTCTGGAAGATATGGAGGCGAGGCTTGGCCGGGAGCTTCATCAACAAGTCTACTTTCCGAATCAGGAAGCGGAGCTCTGTTTTGCGCCCGGAATCAAGAGTTCTCATTTTCTTCCTGCTGGTGTGCGGTTCTGCTTTTTATCAGTCTGCTCCGACCCCCCCCCCCTCATTGTTTGAGTTCTACCGGTCTACTCCGACAACATTTGGCATCCCCGTTGGTCTCGTTTCGAAGAGGACTCATCCACGTTTCTGAAGATTCTAGCGGCTCCTGATTCTGAGCTCTGGAGTGCTCGTGGCAACCTCCTCTTCCTGCTGTTGTGAACCTGAAGCAGTCAGAACTGAAGACCTGCCTCCCTGTTCGAGCCGCTGCCCCGACCAGCACTGGTGACCAAAGAAATCAGCAAAATTCTGACATCATCCTGATCCAGCTATGAAGAATTACCAGCTGGTATCGTCATCAACAAAATTCTGGAGCGGCTGCAGCATCAAGATATCCAACTGTCTGTCCTGAAGCGCAGGAAGCAGACAGAATCGGCATCGGCTTCCTTTTAGCTTCTTGTTCGGTTTCACCCCTCCCCGCTTGGCCGGCTGAAGGCCCCTCCCTGTGTGGAGGTAGTGTTTGGGTGTATTCATTGGCTTCCCTTCCCCAAGATCCCCCCCCCCTTGCATGGGGCATAGTGCATGTAATTTGAAATTTCAGGTTGAAGCTTCTCCGGCGCGGCGTGCGGGTAAGCCCACGCTTCCTCACTCGCCCTCGTCTCCGGCCGGGATCGGTGTCCTCACACCGATTAGGTGAGCCATTGAACACTTCCCTTTACTGGATTACCTTGCTTAATTAGTATTCTTTCTTAGTGCCGTCTGCGGTAAGAGAGTGCCCGATCTCAAATTATCATCGAATTGAGCAACCACCGCGGAGTGAGTTGAGAGAGCGACCCTACAACCCACGCCCTTGGAGTGCCGGCCACCTATGAGAGTGGGCCTCCCAGGACCCTTGGGGGTTCAATCCAAAGCTAACCAAGCTTCGGAGAAGTGAGATCCCATCCCGAACCCTCACCACCATCACTGGGTTGCCTACGGGCACAAGAGTGCGCTTAGCGGGTGATTCCGCTCGTGTAAAGTCACCGGCCCGTGCGTTGGTTGCTTGCTAGGTCCAAGGGGCATTTGATCTTGTGACTATCACCCCAAGGTGGTGTCACATCAAATTGGTATCAGAACAAGTTTTAGACTTGTCTCTACTAAGTCTAGTCCTAGGCCGCACTTACATTTAGAGTCACCCGGTGCATCAATCGTGCCCTCTAGCATGGCTACCTCTCTTTGGTCACATTCTTCCCACTCGGCCCTACACAAGGGTCCAATCAACCCTCCATTTGACATAATCTCTTTTGAGGATCTCCTCTTCAATGGATCATGCTCTAGTGCCTACCTAAAGTGGGAGGTTACCATGGAAAAAGACTTTGAGAGGACTATGGTTTATGGACCCGCAAGAGTCCGTGTTGCCAAGGGACGATTTCGGGGTCAAGCCAAGAGGAAGTGGGAACACATAGAGGGATTAAGAAGGGTCAGGAGGCAAGAGCCCATTTCTTCATGAGATGATATGAAGGAGAAACTTAGGAAGATCTACATCCCCAAATATTCCCACCCCTCCTACTCAAACACCCCTAGCCCGAAGAACACTATCACTCCTCCATCCCCACCCAGCCAACTTGAGACCACCTTTAGGCCTCCTCCGCCACCACTCCCAACAAATTCCCTCTCAACCATTATCACTACACTTCGCCACCAAATCCTATCCCTTAAGACCCAACTAATCCAAGCATCCACCTCCCCACCTAACCCCATGAGGATCCCCACACCCCAACCAAAACCCCCTTCCACAAACCTCACTATCCAAACCCAATTGGCCCCCACTTCCACCCCTCCACCTAGGCCCACGACGATAACCATTCCCCAACCCACAATTCCTCACAAAACCCATACTCCACAAGCCCCCTTGGTCCCCACCACTATCCCTTCATCTTCCCCTATAAGGGACACTCCCCCAAGACCGACCAACCCAAGCCATCCAAACCAACCCACCTCCCACTGTCTCCCCCAAAACTCCCATGTCCTAGGCCTCCACTACTTCCCTTACCAATCCCAACTCGAGTCCAACCTTGCCCACCACCTCGGGTGCGCCATGCACCAACCATCATCACCCTACAACCAAAAGACCCTCTAACCTCCTTGGAGGAGGAACCCATACCAGACCCCATAGTGGTGAACACTCCTGACCTTATCCCCACCACGGAGACCACCCATGACCAAGTAGAATAAGAAACCTCACATGGTGGCCTTCACCTTACACCACCCTCTCTAGTTGGGGCTGAGCTCATCTTAGGAGAACCCCTTATTAGTTGGCTAAAGGAGAGCCCAATAAGAAATATCACGGCCCATGTTTTCCCTCCCATATAACAAAATCTTCCCATAGTGCCCTTCTTCTCCTATCACACAACAATCCAAGCATCCTATCAAGTGGAGACCTTAGAGGATCTTCTTAAGGGCTTAGCCTGACAAATTGAGTTCACTAGCATATTAACCCCTATGGCCGAACAACCTATGAGCCTTGACCTCCTACACCTTTGTGTCGGGTCTATCACCTCAGTTTTACCATTGGTTGCTACACTAGCGACCTCCTTTTACTCCTCCCCACACCCGATGAGCCCAACTCCATCCTCCAATTAGAGCTCCTTATCTCGAGTAGGAAACAAAGCCTTTCCTTCATGGCCAACCTACTCACCCAAGACACGGTCCTAACTGTTATGGAGAAGGATGACTTAGCACCTTTTGAGGACCTTGAGGACATTGAACTCCTCCCCCTTGGTAATCCATTTTATGATCCCTACGATCCATTCCAATGGGAGTCAAAGAACCCGTGTGACCCAACCACCTTATCCACCACCCACCTTTCCCTACCCCAACCCACCATGTTTGATCTAATCCACCCCATCCTAGACCAAGGTTACACCATGGGAACCATGACTATGGGCGATATACACCTAGGGATCGAGGAAATGCCCCACTTCATGATATCCACCTTCTTAGACCCCTTTGACCCATTCCAATGGAAGTTCAAAAGCCCACACATAGGAAACATCTTTGGCACAAAAATGCATGAGTCTTGGCGTACAAAACCACTTGGCATGATTCATAAGTCGGGTACATTCATTCATCTCACCCACATGTCAAGTAGGAAACATGAGTGGTCTATATTCTGATGTAATGGCCCACCTTCATTCATCATGGGTCTTAAGCATGTCAAAGGCATCTACGGATGTCCGGGTCCCCCGATATTTACCACCACTATGCATGACAGATTCACCTACGGGTGCCCCGACCCTCCTAGGTCCATCAAGGTTTACATAGCCGCATTGCATGATAGGTCCACTTATGGTTGCCCCGGTCCCCCTTTGCATACCACACACTTCCCACCCACACCGCACCATAGGTCATGGCATACTCATTCAAGCAAGCATCCAGCAACGGGCGGTGAGGTTCATAATGCGCGGGTAAAAACTCACGAGTGCCACTTTGGATTCCAAGTAGGCAACCTTACGATGGTGGCTTTCGAATGGCTCTACCTTAGGGTCACCTCCAAATCGAGGGCACGAGGACTTGGACCTTCCATATTTCGAGTGGCTTTGGCAACCTGGCTTACGGGTTGGATTTATCAATGGGATTTTGGGATATACTCCACTTTTCACGTGACGGATCTAGCACCCTCTAAAGGCACCGCGGTGGATCCCAGTGAGCACCTTGAGCCTACCCCCACCTTTGTGAGTGACACCCTCGGAGAGCCACCTCATATCAGCTTGAGAGTCCTACGTGTGCACACGGAGGCAATACTAGGCAAGCAGGGTACCATCGCTAGCAAGAGGGTGTGCCCGAGCCACCTTGAGAGGATGAAGAGCAGTCCCCCGGCTAAGGACGCGAGCTTGCGTTTGGAGGTTGTGGCTCGCCCGGAGCTGCATTGGAGGACCTCTTCCCCGGCGGACCCATACTCGATGGAGTCGAGTTCTTCGCACCCCGGGGTATGATGGGGGCATCTCTCATCCTTCACATTTTTTCCACAGCTCCGATTGTTCAACGGCATGATTCCATTGTGTCCATCACATTTTTCTGAGTCGAGTCATGTAATTTTCTTATTTTATTTGAGTCATATTATGTAATTTTTCTTTTATTTGAGTCTTGTACCTAGGTTAATGAATCGTTTACCTAGGTTAAGTGTCATTAGGGTGATTAAGTTGCATATTGGGCCTAATTCTATGGGCTAGGCCCAAGGGTGCCCCTACCCCCTTGGTTATTTGTCATTGTGTCAAGAGTTAGGGGATTTTTGTAAAATGTGGGTTGCCTATATATAGGACCCCCATCTCCCCATTTGAAGTTAATCAATGAATGAATGAAAATTTGAATTCTCTAGTGTCCAACTTAAATCGTCTTCTTTTGGTGAGAAGCCAATTGAGTGGGTGAGAAGCCCCTACCCCCCCTCTCTCTCTACCCCTCTCTCTAGAAAGTCATTTTCTCTCTCCCCCACTTTCTCTCTCTAAAACCTACGCCCCTTTCTCTCTCCTCCCCTCATCCATTAAGGTCATTCCAACTACCCCCAACCCTCATTACTCCACCCCTAGTCCCAAGAGACCCTCCATCAATCCACACTCCACCACTCAACCACCAACTACCCAATCCCCTTCCCTAAGCACCCTCTCATCTCCCAAGGGAGACTTCTCCACTCCCTAAGCACCCCTTCCCTTCCCCAATACAACCCTTCCCATCCCCAAAGCTCCCATTAATAACCCCTTTAGTCCACTTTAAAACTTTGGAGATAGATCTCTCCTTCCCTCTCACCCACCATCCCAAATTCGCAGCTCCTCTCTCACCCACTCTAAACACCCCATTCCAACCCCCATTCTCCCCTTCCCACACCTTGGAACACCCCCTCCTAGACCCCCTCACAGCTAGAGGTTGCCCCCATACACATCCACCTCATTTCCCCTCCCATATACCCCATTTCCCCCCATCACCTTCAACCTGCAGTTCTTAGTTCAGAGGAAGTAGAGAAGCAGCAGCTTGCAGAGACAACCCCGACCACATCCTAGCGAATCTGAATGTCCAAAGGTATCGTTGGAAGTGTCTCTTTGTCTTCTTCGCAACGGCAGTAGTCTCATCATGTTCTGAGCTTGGGGCCGTCCTGAGCAGTCGATCTTCTCCAATTGCACATCTCCTCCCTGAAGAGCAACCTGAAGCTGATTCCTGAAGCTACCACGACCACTCTCTGGAAGATCTGGAGGTGAGGCTTGGCCGGGAGCTTTGTCAACAAGTCTACTTTCCGAATCAGGAAGCGGAGCTCTGTTTTGCACCCGGAATCAAGAGTTCTCATTTTCTTCCTCTAGGTGTGCGGTTCTGCTTCCAATCAGTCTGCTCCGACCCCCCCTCATTGTTCAAGTTCTACCAGTATACTCCGACAACATTTGGCATCCCTGTTGGTCTAGTTTCTAAGAGGACTCATCCACGGTTCTGACGACTCCAGCGGCGCCTGATTCTGAGCTCTGGAGTGCTCGTGGCAACCTCCTCTTCCTGCTGTTGTGAACCTGAAGCAGTCAGAACTGAAGACCTGCCTCCCTATTCGAGCCTCTGCCCCGACCAGCACTGGTGACCAACGAAATCAGAAACATTCTGACATCATCCTGATCCAGCTACGAATAATTACCAACTGGTCTCGTCATCAACAAAATTCTGGAGCGGCCGCAGCGTCAAGATATCCAACTGTCTATCCTGAAGCGCAGGAAGCGGACAGAATCGACATCGGCTTCCTTTTAGCTTCTTGTTCGGTTTCACCCCTCCGCGTTTGGCCGGCTGAAGGCCCCTCCCTGTGTGGAGGTAGTGTTTGGGTGTATTCATTGGCTTCCCTTCCCCAAGATCTCCCCCCCCCCCTTGCATGGGGCGTAATGCATGTAATTTGAAATTTCAGGTTGAAGCTTCTCCGGCGCGGCGTGCAGGTAAGCCCACGCTTCCTCGCTCGCCCTCGTCTCCGGCCGGGATCGGTGTCCTCACACCGATCAGGTGAGCCACTGAACACTTCTCTTTGCTGGATTCCCTTGCTTAATTAGTATTGTTTCTTAGTGCCGTCGGCGGTAAGAGAGTGCCCGATCTCAAATTATCATCAAATTGAGCAACCATCGTGGAGTGAGTTGACAGAGCGACCCTACAACCCACGCCCTTGGCGTGCTGGCCGCCTATGAGAGTTGGCATCCCAAGACCCTTGGGGGTTCAATCCAAAGCTAGCCAAGCTCTGGAGAAGCGAGGTCCCGTCCCGAACCCTCACCACCATCACCGGGTTGCCTACGGGCACAAGAGTGCGCTTAGCGGGTGAGTTGCCCGTGTAAAGTCACCGATCCGTGCGTTGGTTGCTTGCTAGGTCCAAGGGGCATTTGATCTTGTGACTATCACCCCAAGGTGGTGTCACATCAACAAGGCCTTGAAATTCCTTAACTCTCAGAAAGGCCTAAACCCCGGGCACGGTCGATGGGTAGAATTCCTCCAGTCCTTCACCTTTATCCTGAAACATAAGGTTGGAAGTGAGAATAAGGTGGCCGACGCCTTGAGTCGAAGGGTCTCCCTTCTTTACACTTTTCAGGTAGAGGTCACCAGATTTGACCATATGAAGGCACTCTATGGAGAGTGTCCAGATTTTGGCCCTGCCTACTCTGCCTTTTTTGCTGGATCCTCGACAGCATTTGCCGACTATCTACTCCAAGATGGTTTTCTTTTTCGAGGACAGCAACTCTGTGTTCCGAAGACTTCTATACGAAACTTTCTGATCTGGGAAATACATGCTGGATGTCTTGCTGGTCATTTTGGGAGAAACAAGATCATCCATTCTATTGAGGAGCACTTTTATTGTCCTGGCCTGAAGAAAGATGTGGCGAAGATTGTGGCCCAGTGTCGGATATGCACAATGGCCAAACAGGTCAAGCAAAACACTGGTCTCTACACTCCTCTCCCCATTCCTGATAGACCTTGGGTTGATGTGAGCATGGATTTCATCCTTGGTTTAGCTCGTACTGCTCACAAGCATGACTCCATCTTTGTTGTAGTTGATCGGTTCTCTAAGATGGTCCATTTCATTGTATGCTCCAAAACATCTGATGCATCTAGAGTAGCCCACCTTTTCTTTGATGAAGTCGTGCGGCTGTATGGTCTCCCTCAAACTATAGTGTCTGATCGAGATGTCAGGTTCACTAGTTATTTTTGGAAGATACTTTAGCACCTAGTTGGCACTAAGCTCAAATTCTCCATTGTCTATCACCCACACATTGATGGGCAAATAGAGGTCGTCAATAGGAGTTTAGGGAACCTTTTGAGGTGTCTTGTAGGGGATCATTCTGTCAATTGGGATCTTCTTTTACCCTGAGCAAAATTTACATATAATAGCTCTGTCAATAGATCCATAGGTATGAGTCCATTTGAGGTCGTGCATGGATACAAACCTAGGAAACCTGTGGATCTCATTCCCCTTTCCCTCGAGTCCATAATTTCCAAATTAGTCGAAGAGTTTGCACAGCATGTCAAAAGTCTGCATGAGTCAATTAGCAAGTAAATAAGCCTCAGTAATGAGACCTACAAACATTTGACTGATTCGCATAGGCGTCACCATGAGTTTCAAGAAGGTGACTTGGTTATAGTACAGGTTCGACCCGAACGACTCCCCTCAGGAGCCGTTAAAAAGTTACAAGTCCGTAGTGATGGTCCCTTCCAAATACTACGGAAGATTGGCTCTAATACATATGTTGTGGACTTACCTCCCGAATATGGGATTAGCTCTACATTTATTGTGGCAGATCTACTGGCCTATAAGGAACCCACAGCGATTCCTAGTGACCCTTTCGAGCCTTATCTCCCATTGCGAATGAGCCCACTCCTGTGCGTCCTCCAGCCTCGAGAGCACCGCGCCAGTAAATTGAGATGATACTGGATGAGCAGGTGACAGCTATACGGAGTCGGGTTTACCAGTGCTATCTTGTCTGCTGGCGGGACCGCCCACCTTCTAATGATTCCTGGATCAGCCGGGATGATCTCCAGCGCCTCGATCCAGACCTATTGGAGCACTACGAGAGCGGTGTCCCGCCTTATTCGACGGAGTCAAGTTCCAGCCGCCCCGAGAGGGTTGGTGGGGACACTAGACCAGTCACACGGAGCCGACGCCGCACTGCCCCGACACCACCGAGCTTGTGGCTAGGAGATTCGGCGTTCTGAAGCCCATTTCCATTTTCTATGTATTTTATTTCAGCCCATTTGATTGTATTGTGTGTATTGGGCTATATGTGTGATTTAGTGTCTTTTTAGCCCATTGTGGTTGTATTGGGCCTTTTACTATTTTTAGCTTATTAGGCCTTTGTCTTTTAGGCCCATTAGTTCATTAGTCCTTTAGTTGGCTTTTGTTTTATTAGGCCAATAGTCAAAGGATATGAAGGTCATTTGAAGAATTTGCTAGGGATATTTGTGTCCTAGTGTAATTTGGCCATCCTTATATAAAGGAGGCTAGTTGTATTGTTTTGTTCAATGAATGAATGAAGAAAACCATAAACGTATGAAAGCTTTTCTCCTATTGCTTCCCTTCTCTCTAAACTCCCTGTGAGATTCGAGTGATTGCCCGGTGAGAGACTGTCCGGCGAGAGGCCGAGCTATGCGAGACAGTATTTATCTCCTTCCCGTGCTACCCACAGTCCCGTTCGTGCTGTCGGAGTGCCGACGATCGCTTCCATGCCGCCGCCCGCATCAAAAGGTAATAACGAAAATATGATAAAACATGCGAAATAAAATCGAAGTAACATCAAGTACCAAGATAAGAGTTGAGATATGAGAATTCAAGTACGTATAAGAGCATGATCAAGCAAGATGGTAATATGGCATGTCAATAACGAGAATGTACTAGCATATATCGAGAATGTACTTTTCATAACCTTGAAAAGGCTATGCACTAGAAAGTCATGTATCAAGCAAGTATAATTTCATGAGATCACCTCGTGAATTTCACCCGTTTATAAAAAAAGTACTCCCAGCATAATGTGACGCCAGTATTCATCCTACTCCATGGTTTATAGTACGTTTCCGGCCATCTGCCGAGGGGGCTAGCGTGGAGCCCTTGGACACCGTCCGTGCCCGCCCTTCCATCTTTAAGTTATAAATCAAGCAACTTCCACAAGAAATATAAATGTAGGCCAATAATGTCCAGTTCAAACAATAGTTCCATGGCAACAAAACCAAGGTAAGAACGTACCAAAATGAACATGAGAGTTCAAGGATGAATTAACTTGGACATTACGCTTCGGAGGAATTTCGGCAGCATAACGGTACATTTTCATAGTTTCATAGGTCATTAATGACATATTGAATAGGGTTTGGGTTTCAGATAATCAGAAGACCATATGAGAATAGAGCATAATCAATCCTTGGGTCAAACAACGGGTTGGACATCATTTAGACAGAACGCAGTGGATCCAGGACCATTTTCTTAAGGTAGCGGTCAAGTCAAGACCGCTATCAAGTAGATTCGACGCAAGAGAAAGAACAGGTCGACACAATGAACAAGTTGGCAGAACGCGGTTAGAGACCGGCCGCTATCTTAAGGTGGCGGTCGCCTGATGGCCGCGTTTAATCCAGTCCATAGAAAACGTAGAGTTCACGAAGTGCTCTCTAGACTTTTGGGTTTATAGGGTACAACCAAGTCGGCGTCCTAGTGGGAATCCCAGGCTCGCGGAGTCTTACGGAGGCCTTGAAACAAGATCATCTAGTCCGACAGAAGGAATATACGATGGAGAGACTCTCAAGTCCAAGAAAGTTTCCTATCAAGTGTAAGTGATCTAATAGCATCGTACCGGAGTACGTGCTATATGTGAAGTAATAAAACAGAAAGGGGATGGGAAAGGAATGTGTCAAAGCATGAATCAAAGTGAACTTAAGTCGTGGAAATACCCTTTAAGTATGAAACTATAAAGTTTGGCATGAAATTAATATACATGAAAAATAATCTTTTAAAACATGACAACATGAAATATGAATCATGCCATGATCAGGATATACAATTAACAAGCTAAGGCATGTAGGATTGCATTTATATAACGGAAATAAATAAGGTTTGATCTGGTTGTAGAAACAAGATAGTGGTTGGTCGAAGACCGCTACTTGCAGGTAGTGGACTTTGCAAGACTGCCTTCTGTCTGCAACAGACAGAAACTAAGTTGGTGGGGACACCACTGGCCTAGTCACATGCAGCCGACGCCGCACTGCCCCGACCCCACCGAGCTGGTGGCTCCGAGACTCGGCTTCCTGAAGACTCGGCGTCTTGAGTATTTATTTGTATGTATTGAGTATGTATTTTATTTGTGTATTGTGTGTATAATACATGTATTGCTACATGTAGTCTTTACTTTTATTTTATTAGGCCAAATATTCTATTATTTTATATTTTATTTGGCCAAGTCAAAAGTTGGTTGTTGTAGTTTGTTTTATTAGGCTAGGATATGGAAGTCATTAGTTGAAATGACTAAGGGTATGAATGTCCTAGTGGGATATAGCCTTTCCTATATAAAGGGGGCTAATGTAAGGTTTTCATATGATAGAAAGAATGAAAGATTGGTTTGTACGTAAGAGCTCTTCCCCTCTTGCTTCCTCTTCCCTCTTAGCTCCTTTGTGAGAATAGAGTGTCGCCCGGTGAGAGACCGAGCTGCATGAGGCAATGGTTATCCCGTCCTGTTCGCGTCACCAGAGTGCCGTCGATCCTTTCCACAACGACGCCGCGTTAAATTTGATATCAGAGCCCAACAACGGCGTCTCCGTCAACCCCCACGTCCCCGTCATTTCCCCACCTTTCTTTCGGTTGCCAGAAGTGAAAAAAAAATAGGAAAGGAGATCTTCCTCTCTTGGCTGAGAGGAGAATAGAAAAAAAAAGTTGTAGAAGCTCTGCTTCTCTCGACAGAGAGAATAGAAAAAAAAGTGTTCGCGGGCAGGGCAGCGTCGCCCGTGCCCGGGTTGAAAATCCCCCCCTCGGCCGTAACAGCCAGCTTCTCCCATCGCGCCACCACGTACCACCACCATCAGCCGCCTTGCTGCGTGTACGACCGCGCCCGCCTGGCCCGCCAGCGCCCGCTGCCGCCCCGCCGCGTGACACCTCGCCGTCCGTGCCCGCATGGCACCCGCGCCCTCCCGTCGCGCGCCCTGCCTCACCGCCCGGGCCAACGCCTGTGGCGTGCCGCAGCGCTCGCGCCTGACCGCCTCACAGACAGCGCCTGCGGCATCATCGCCCACTCCTGCCCTTCCACGCGGCGCCCCGCACCCGCGTGCGCCCGCCCGGCCGCCAGCGTGCGCCCACCGGCGTTGACCCGGGGGACCGTGCCCGCCCGCGACCAACCGCGTGCCCCGCACTCGCGTTGACCGCCCAGTCGCCTAGCCTCCCATGTATGTTGACTGCCAACGCGTGATTTGTGCAGAACATTTGAAGTATATATAAAAAAAAAATAGGGAGAAAAGTAATATATATATATATATATATTAAACTATTGGTTGTGGCACCCGAGTCCACAATGACGGCCCGGTCGGCCCCCGGGTCACCTGGTCGTCGACAGACAATCCGTCATTTACGGAGTGTGAGTGTCCGAAAGTCTCCCTACGTGGAGAAAGTCTAAATTAATTTATTCCCCTGTGTCAGAAATTTTAAATTAAGCGATTTTATAATAATTGCACCCTCCCTGCGTGGAGTGAATTTTTGTAACCGCTCCAAGCTTCGTCGATGCCATGCGGGCATGCACGTCCCCGCTCACCTTCGTCTCTGATCGGAACTAGACTTTTCAGTCTAGTTAGGTGCGTGCTCCCATAAACTTGCTCATTTAGTATCTTTTCAAATTATCGCACGACGAAGTGAGAGAGAGCCCTATCCATGCAACCTGTCTCGTGAGTGCATCACTGTGGACGGAGAGAGAGAGCTTGTATGTGCCCATCCTTTAAGCCCTAGAACTGCCGCATTAGGGCACCACAATTATCCGGAGGTAGTTCCACAACAACTTCGCCTATAGGCGAGCAACTCTCCTTGACCAGTCCCTTCGCAAAAGGACTTGACCCTTTGCATATCAGCCAACAAATTGGGTCTACACCTTGCTAATTTTCGGTCCCCAGATTGCATCATTTAGGTCCGAGCTCGTGCATGCCACATTGGTCTAGGAATTCATTGGGCCGTCTAGAGCGCACTTCAACGTTACAATCACCCATGGATCAGGATAGCATGGATGCCATGCTAGCCCAGCTAGAACAACATCTTATGGCCCAAATTGAAAGATCTATAGGCCAATTGTGAGCGGAGCTAGGAGAGAGGATCCGAGCCTTAGAGGATCACGTGAAGAAAGAGGAAGGGAGGTTGAATGGTCGCAGAGATCTCATAGCCAACCCTAGAGAAGAGAGAGACCAAGCTCGCCATAATCAGACTCCTCAAGGTAGAGAGCAAGAGGATCGTGCGTCTCGAGGGAGAGACCATGATGATGAGGAGATCATCCTACGAAACGTCAAGATCGATGCTCCCAGCTTTGATGGGTCCCTAAATTTCGCTACATACCTTGATTGAGAAATTGGGATGGACCAATACTTTGACTGGCATCACTGCATGACCCCTGCCACAAGGGTGAGGTTTGCCAAAATGAAACTCCTAGGTCAAGCCAAGACCTACTGGTGCAACGTTAAAAATCTCCTAGCAAGGAGACGAGAGGAGCGCATTAGCACGTGAGAAGAAATGAAGGAGAAACTTAGGGAAAAATATCTGCCACCCTCCTACCATCAGCGTCTTTTAGACCAATGACAGAAACTTACCCAAGATGAGAAGTCGGTAGATGAATACATCGCCAAGTTCGATGAATTCTTCCTACGGTGTCATGCCGTGGAGGATGCCTCCGTCACCCTCTCGCGATTTTGGGCTGGCCTACACAAGAGCATATAGCGGGAGCTATTCCTACGTGAGGTTAACACCCTCGAGCATGCCTATCAGGTTGCTCGAGATATCGAGCGGTTTCAAAAGGTGGTCCCACTTCGGGTTCCCACCTACCGCCAACCTGAATCCCGAAACCCCATGGTCTGCTACCCTGATAGGCCTGGCCCCTCCACTTCCTATGTCCCTACTGCTACCCCACTCCGGGCCATTGCCCCTACTGTTCCTTTCATAAGGAACCCCTTACCTGCACCCACTGCTATGCCCAGACTGGAGTACACCTCGCAAACTGATAGGAGGGATGACAAGGGAAAGGGAGTCATCCCTAGCACATCTAAACCAGTCCCTGTCTCGAGAATTCGCTACTTTAGGTGTTATAACCTAGGGCATGTTGCCACCAACTGCCCCACCCGAGCCTTGGTCATCACCGATTCCCAATCTATGGAGCTTCCACCTCAAGAAGAAGAATCCATTAAGAGGTATGAGGCCGATCCTGACCTCATTGCCCAGTTTGAGGAGATAGACGTAGGATTTGATGGCACACATGTCGAGTACATGCAAGTTGGAGATATTGCCAAGAGTTCTAGCCATGGACGATTGGGTGTAGTTCGCTGCATCTTAACACACGCCCAGGAGGACGATTGACGTCGAACCTCCATCTTCCAAACCTACATCATGGGGAAATCCCAACCCTGCAAGGTGATCTTTGATAACGGGAGCTGTATCAATGCAGTCTCTTCAGACTTTGTCTCCCGTCTATTTCTACCTATGCACCCTCATCATAGGCCATGTAATGTGGCTTGGGTTGACGACACGTCTATCCCAGTCACCACTACATGTGTCATTCCCATTCTGTTCCAGTCCTACCAAGGACATATCTTATACGATGTAGTGCCTATGAAGGTCGGTAGCATCATCTTAGGCCAACCATGGATCTATGATGTAGACCTTACTACATTTGGTCATTTAACCAGTGTTCCTTCTCTCACAACGGGAAGAAGATTCAGTTGTACCCGACACCCCCAAAGGTGACCCAGGGAAAGAGTTCCACCTCTGCCCCCACTGGAACCCCCAAGGTTCAGAAGAGTCCCCGAACTCCCAATGAAGGGAAACTTCCCATTACCTCTTCTCTTGCACCTATCACACCCGTTCCCAAGGCCCCTAAGGTTGGTCACGACCTAGTTAGGCATCTTAACTTCATAAGTGTCCGAGAGCTAAACAGAGAGGTTGCTGAGGATGCCCCTGTTTGGGCTATTGTCGTCACCATTACACCCAAGGAGTCCCAAGTTTCAATCCCACAAGAGGTCTAGGCAATCTTGCAGGACTTCCAAGACATCTTCCTTGAAGACTTGCCCTCTAGACTCCCTCCCATACGTGATATACAACACACCATTGACCTTGTCCCCGGGTCCACCCTACCCAACCTTCCCTATTACCGATTGA
Source organism: Amorphophallus konjac (assembly GCA_022559845.1). Classification (NCBI taxonomy): domain Eukaryota; kingdom Viridiplantae; phylum Streptophyta; class Magnoliopsida; order Alismatales; family Araceae; genus Amorphophallus; species Amorphophallus konjac. Next base: position 357,611,834 of record CM040122.1, read on the forward strand.
ACCCCAAGGAGCATGTTGAGCTCCAAAGAATTATCGAGGACCTTATCCAAAAGGGTTTCCTCATGGTGAGCAAGAGTCCTTGTGTTGTTCTTGCCTTGCTCACACCAAAGAACGATGGCACCTGGCTGATGTGTGTTGACAGCCGCGCCATCAACAAAATCACTATCAAGTATAGATTTCCCATTCCCTGTCTTGATGACATGCTTGACATGATGAGTGGAGCTACCATCTTTTTCAAGATTGACTTAAAAAGTGGCTACCACCAGGTCCGAATCTGACCAGGGGATGAGTGGAAGATAGCCTTCAAAACAAAAGAAGGTCTGTATGAATGGCTCGTCATGCCGTTTGGGCTATCTAATGCCCCCAGCACTTTCATGAGGCTTATGACGGAAGTCCTTCGCCCTCTCATTGTTCGCTTTGTTGTCATCTACTTTGATGACATTTTGATCTATAGCTACAACCCTCAGGACCACATCCAACATTTGAGGGAAGTCTGTGAGACTTTGAGGAGAGAAACCCTGTATGCCAATCTCAAGAAGTGTGAATTCATGACAGACCGGGTCACTTTCTTCGGATTTATGGTATCGAGTCAAGGAGTGTCTGTGGACCAATCCAAGGTCACAGCCTTAGTTGACTTGCCAGAGCCCCAGAACGTCCATGACGTTCGTAGTTTCCATGGGCTAGCCACTTTCTATAGACGCTTTATTAAGAGTTTTAGCACCATTATGGCACCTATTACGGATTACATCTGTAAAGGGAATTTTGAGTGGACCAAAGCCGCCTCCGAGGCTTTTTCTGTCATAAAGGAGCTCATGACCAAAGCCCCTCTCCTCCGCATGCCATACTTTTCCAAACTCTTTGAGATATCATGTGATGCATCCGGCGTAGGTATAGGAGGAGTGCTTAGCTAGGAAAGCCACCCTGTAGCTTATTTCAGCGAGAAGCTTTATTACTCCACCTATGATAAGGAGTTTTATGCCGTGGTCCAAACTCTCAAACACTGGAGACATTATCTCTTACCTTAAGAGTTTATCTTATACTCGGACTACGAGGCTCTAAAATTCCTTAGCTCTCAGAAGGGCTTAAACCCAAGTCTTGGTCGGTGGGTAGAATTCCTCCAGTCTTTCACATTTATCCTAAAACATAAGGCTGGAAAAGAGAAAAAGGTGGCCGACGCCTTGAGTCGAAGGGTCTCCCTTCTTTCCACTGTTCGGGTAGAGGTCACTGGATTTGACCGCATGAAGGAAGTCTATGGAGAGTGTGAGCGACGTCACGCGGAATGCCGGAGGAGGCGAAGCGGAGTGCGCGGGCTCATTTTGCTGCAACACAGAAAGAAGAGAGAAGAGGAGAGAGACCACCACGGGAGATTACTCCGGCGGGGCGTGCGGGATAGATGCAATGTAATAAGATATGAGGATTAAACGGCCATAGCGGGAAATGACTCTCCGCGACCTCGAGGGATGGGAAAAGTGCAGAATTTAAGTGATAGAAATTTAAACAGCCATTGCGGGAAATGACTCACCGCGGCCTTGAGAATATAACAGATATAAGAAGCACAGAATGTAAGTGACAGAAACTTAAACGGCCATTGCGGGAAATGACTTGCCACGGCCTCGAGAATATAACAGATGTAAGAATAACACAGAATATTAATGACAGAAATTTAAACAGCCATTGCGGGAAATGACTCGCCACGGTCTCGAGAATATAGCATATACAAGAACAGCACAGAATATAAGTGACAGAAATTTAAACGGCCATTGCGGGAAATGACTCTCCACGGCCTCGAGAATATAGCTGATATAAGAACATCACAAAACATAAATGATGGAAATTTAAACGGCCATTGCGGGAAATGACTATCCGCGGCCTCGAGAATATGATGTGATCGCCAGGGGCCGGAGACCCCAAAATAAAGAAAGTGATCGCGCCTACCTCAAAAGTGGGAGATGGCAGGTTGCTTCTTCCTCTCGCTTCGGCCGGCCGATGGAGAGGGCTTTCCTTGGTTACCCTTACAAAATAAGAAATAGACAAATAACAGGTGGATCAGAAAAGATGGTAGTGTAGTATTAGTCCCTTGATGAAGAATAATAAAATCGTGGCAAGACACACACCTGGTTGGTGTTGTTTTTAAACCCCTCTCGAACACGAGTATGAGGAAAATGCTATGATGAATGGGGGATCGTGCAAACGTGCATAAAAACGGATCTCCCTTATGAAAGGAGATGACGGATGACGGATGACGGGATGATGCATGCGATAGAAATGACAAAAGAGAAGGGGAGAGAATGGCTTATTGAAGGTGCCGATGGCGGGATCCGGCGGAGCTTCGGCAGCGTGGGGATGACGTGGAAGCAGAACGGATGGAGCTAGCCTTCCTCTCGCGAGCGCGGGCACCCGAGAAGCTGGCAGAACCTCCCCCTGCAAAACTCCACGGGTTAGAAATGAGATCCGGCAGAGTCTCTCCTTCCTCTGTCGGATCTGAAGCCCCTTCCCTTCGAGGGAGGGGGTCCTCTATTTATAGAAGAAAAGCTGATTGGGGCGTCCAGGCTTTTGGATGCCTCACTGTTGAGGCGTCTAGGAGCCTGGACGCCTCAATAAATATTTTTTATATTATATATATATTTTTTAATAAATTCATTGAGGCGTCCAGGCTCTTGGACGCCTCAATGATGAGGCGTCCGGGGCCCTGGACGCGCCCATTTTCGCCCACCGAATCACCGCCGAAGGCCGTAGACTGTGGAGAAAGTGTGTGGTTTCGGCGCGTGACTGTGACTTACGAAGGGCGCGTCTAATTGACAAGACGTTTTTATCTTTTGGATTTTTTCGAAATATCAAATCGAGCGGCGGATCGGCACCGTCCGTGTGTCTAAGCAGTGAGGCGTCCATGCACCTGGATGCCTCAAAGGACAGGCCTGCAAGTGAGGTGTCCAGGCTCCTGGACACCTCAATGAGACACAATGAGGCGTCCAGGTACCTGGACGCCTCAAAGAAATTCTGCCGGATCGGCCCCGGAAAGCCGTAGGTGTCTAATCGTTAGACGTCTTCATGTTTGGATTCTTCCGGAGCTTCCAGTTGGGAGCGACGTCGTCCGCGTGCTGCACGATTTCCTTAGTGAGGTGGCTTCAGCTCGGATCCCAAAGAAGCGTCACGTTCCCCTGCTCAAAAGGTAAAAGGAAAGAAAGGGGAGCACTCAAGTGATTCAGAATGTGAAAACCACTGCGGGGCGTCATATGGTAATATGAGATTTACTCAAGATGATGTCAGGAATAGTGTGTCTACAGCTGCCCCGCCTTAGCGTCTGCTTTGAAAGGGAGTGACACGTAGTGGAATGGCATTGAAGTGAAGTGGAATGGAGTGAGAATGGACTAAAAAGTTGATGCCAAGGTGTGATGAGACACGCTTTCAACATTTATGGTTTGAATATTTTCAGAGTTTTCAATGAGACAACTTTGAAGAAGGTCTTCCGAATTCAACAATTGCTTGGGCGGAAATCAAACAAGGAAGGGGAAAATGTGCGCTCAGGCACAAGTAGAAAAAGAGACCAACTTCTCTATGTGGAAGTACCTGGGTCGTAAACCTGCAGGTTTCACCTTTGGGGAGTGGTTACCAGCCAATGTGGAAGTGCTGCGGCCAAGGTGGGTCAAATGAAGTAAAAGTAAAGGAATATTTGAGGATCAGTCCAAACAAGGGTCTCTTTAGAAAGAATAACGTAGGGCCATCTCAAGGAAGCTCAGTGTTTCATTCGGAGTGGAATATCTCATATTTGTATGAACTGGAGCACAGTGGTCTTCACAATCGAATTACTTTGAATGATCTTCTGCAATGGAATCAAAGTCCTACATGAATGCATGCTGGGTTTAAAGGAAAACTTAAACAAATTAAAATAGAAAATAGCTAAGGATAATATTGTCAAGTTGTTAAGAATGGGTCAGGATACCGATCTGGTGAGCTGATATTGAGCCGGGGCCCGTTTATCGACGCACCAACTCATCGAATGGAACCATCGTCCCCTTGCTTTCGTGACTTAATGGCATATCCGTACAACCCAAATTCCTCTAAAATTATCACTTTTTTGTTGAAGGGGAACTCAAATTCTAGATCTGTTCAGGTCGCAAGGTCCTTAACATATTCTAATAGCGTAAATATCATATAATACAATGCATGACATGGTGGGACTAGTTACCGAATGGTGGCACACAATGGGACAGTGGCGTCCATTAGTGAAACCTGCACTGATCAACATTATTAAAAGCAGTAGAGTTGCACCAAAGTACAAGGGAGATCAAGACAAAATACCTTTTGCTGAAGTCAACGACGACGACTCGACATTGATGTGACGCGTTCTGGCTCATACACCCCTCCCTTCCTATAAATACCCCCCCCCCCTTGCCTAGTTCAACCAAATGTACAAAGGAGGGCTTTGAAGCTTAAGGGGAGGAGAAGAATCATCTTGGGTTCTTCAAGATGGAAGGCGAGTCTTCCCGCCCTATGAAGAGGAGCAGACCCAGCAGCAAATTCAGGCGGCTCTCCGACCTCAAAGGACATCTGAGTGGGTTGATCCAATCGCGCATGGTGAGTTGATTCATTTCAAATTTCCCGTACGACCTCTCTTTCACCTCCTTCCCCCTTTATTTTTCTTCTTCTTTTCCAGCCGTACCCTCTCTTCCCAGGCCCGAGGAAATTCTCCAAACTGCCGTGGCTTTCGAAGCTAACTTCCAACATCTCTATCGGCATGAGGGCCATAATTTCGAGGTGGCATCTTCAGGGGCTCCTGGTTCATGCCAAGCATTACGAAAAGATTCGCATGGACTGGGCGGCTATGGGTGCGCTGGTGGAGATCTGGCATCCTCAGACTCACACTTTCATTTTCCCTACTTTCGAGGCAACCATCCTTCTAGAGGAGGTGGAACTCCTGCTTGGGTTGAAAAGATTCAAAAGGGATGGCAGGATAAAGATCATGCCGATGCAAGAGAAAGTGACTTCCGAGGATGTCCTTGGGAGCTTCATGCCGTCTGGTGCCGTTAGAAACGTCCAGACCCAGAAGGGAATTAACCTGCAAAAGCTCGCGGAATGGGTCATGAATGCCCTGAGAGGATTGCCAGATGATGATCGTTTGGAAGAAATCATGAAGGGATTCACAATCTGTTTGACAGGTGCTCTCTTATTCCCTTATATGGACAACATAGTGGAGGAAGATCAGCTAAGCGCCATTTGTAGAATTTAGAATGGAAAAAGGGTGGGACCTCCCATCCTTGCTTACCTTTACAGTGGCCTTACTGCTTCCAGCATGGGTAAGCCTCCTTTTGGTTGCGCGCTTCTTCTGAATTACTGAGTTGATTTACATTTCAAATTTGATCACCGTGAGGGGATGCCAACTGCCTCGAAGATCTTTCAACAAAGCCCCCTTTACCACATAGCCGATGTGTTAGGCTTTGGTGGTAATATAGTGAACCGCATTCCGTGGATGAGGAAACGGGAAGACTGGAGGTCCCACTTTAGAACTATGACACAAAGCTTCTTCACTTGTGCACCAGCATGTCTACTCTCACACGAGCTCCTTACGAGGTCTTCTCCTGAAGCTGAACTCCAACTCATTGGCACGATTGAGTTTGCTCTCTACAACGCACATCGGTGCTGTATTCAAATCGGCCTTCCCCGCCACTTGTTCTCGCCGTTACCTGGCATCGCTCCTTTGAAGAAGAGAGAATTAGGCACGGAAGAAGATGCGAAGGGAGTGAAGGCCATCAAAGTGTCATGGAAGATAGCATTCCGGGAAAGGCATTATTGCATGTAGAGGAAGAACGCGAGCTGTGGAGGACTTATGTAACTGAACTGGGGAAGTTAAGGCCTGAAGTGTCTAAACCCTTGATGTAGATCACCATGTTTTTTAATGAAATAAAATGTGGAGTTGTGTGCAAAATTTGGTTTTTATTATGTATTTTTTATTTTTATTTATTTTTCTTTTTTTAATTTTTTAATCTTTCTTCTTTTATTCTTTTTATGATTTTCTTTTTACTTTTTTATATATTTTTATCTCTTTTTTTGACGCGTCCAAAAGATTGGACGCTTTAAAAAATTATTATTTTTTTATTCTTTTTTTTTCTCCTTCCCCCCTCTCTTTTTATTATTATTATTTTTTTAGACGCGTCCAGGTAGCTAGACGCGTCCATTATGATGATTATTATTATTTATTCTATTTTTTTATTTTTTTATTATTATATATATATATATTGTATTGACGCGTCCAGGCGCCTGGACACGTCAATCATTTGAATTTTACTTAAAAAGGCCGCCCTTGCGGCCTTCCCTCATTCAAACGACCCCCCCTCTCTCTCCTAAGAATCTCTCTCCTCCCATTCGACCCTGAATAACCTATTTCGGTCCCTATGGAGCACGGGGGCCCAAGCCAAGGTGGAGAGAAGCGGAAACGACTTGCTCGTCGTTCGAGGAGGTCAAGGGATCACGTGGAGGGGGCTGCTGTGGAGGAGGAGATGATTCCCTTGGCCGTGGAAGGCCCCGAGGGACCTGACGACGCGGGAGAGGATGAGCACGACTCGGAAGGCCGCCTAGAACTCTTTCCTTTTGCATTATCTTGTGATTTTATGTGGAAATAGAGGCGGGAAACGGGGCTTGAACGGTTGTGGGGGTGGAATGATGGAGGCGTCCAGGGAGGTGGACGCCTCAATATTTTTAAATTCTTTTTTTAACATATATATGTATACGAAATAGTAAAAAAGGAGAAATTATTGAGGCGTCAAAGAGCTTTGACGCCTCTATATACATATATATATATTTTTAAAAAGAAAATATATACAATAAAATAATATAAAGAAATCATTGAGGTGTCAAACATATTTGATGCTTTAATATGTTTTTTAATATAAAAAATAAAGAAATTATTGAGGCGTCCAAGGGATTTGACGCGTCTAAATTTTTTCTTTTTTATTTTTTTTAAATATATGTACATCGTGTTGTTCTTTATTTGTGGCTCTGATGTAGTTTCTTGTTTTTGTGGTTTGTAGGGTGTGATGAGGAGCCGGATCAGCTGGTTCCTGGTAGTGGCGGCGTACCGAGGGCTGTCGGACTTCCCGAGGGCCCGAGTGAACGCCATGGGGTTCGGGGCGTTCTTGCGGATCGAGCCCTTCCGGCTCGACTTGCCCTTTATCCAGGCGTTGAGGGAGCGATGGAACGCGCCGAGTCGAGCATTTCTGATGCCCTGGGGGCATATGGTGCCGACGCTGGAAGATGTAGCCCGGATCACCGGGCTACGGGTGGATGGAGAGGCCGTCAGTGGGGTCACCTACCCCGACTACAGAGAGAGCGCCCTAGAGCTGTTATGGCTGAAGACGACCGTGACTGATAGAGACAGCATGACAGTCGGTCGGGTGGACATCATGGAGGCGCTTGGATTCGAGGACCCGCGCCAGCGGGTTAGTGAGAGCGGTGCAGAATTTCTGGCACGGTTGGAGGGAGCAGCTCGGGCGGCTTTCAGCCAGGACCCGGGCGACCGAGAGCTGGCAAACCTGGACCTTCGGAGGTTCCTCTTCTTCTTACTAGGCCGCCTTCTGCTGGGGACGATGGCGGACGGCATCCATTGCCGTTTTCTTTGGGATCTTGGCGGACTTAGACCGAGTAGGGGATTATGCGTGGGGAGCAGCTCTACTCGCCCACTTGATTACTGATTTTTCTCAGGGGGCAGAGAAGGAGATGACAGTCAGCGGCTTCGCGCCTTTCCTCCAGGTAAACATTTTATTCATGTATTTTACCGTAATCATAGTCACGCAATTACTTGTGCTAATGAGGTATGATGGATGCAGGTATGGAGTTATTACTACTTTCCGATGGGGAGGGCCAGGCAATGGAACTGGACAGTCGTGCCCCTAGCGCGGCGGTGGAGGCTGGTCACGGTCGCGGCGCCGCGCGGCTACCAGCTGACGTCGCTTCGACGTGAGCTGACCGAGTACCCTGAGGCCATGGTATGATGCATATGATTTTTTTTTTGCATATAATTTAGTTTAGCAAAATGGTAACTAATATGATGCATGGATGGTGATGCAGGTGGTATGGAGGCCCTACCTGGGCATGGCCGATGCCGTCCAGCCTTTGGTCGTAGTGGGCCGACCTCGTTTTGGGCGGGACTTGTGGGTCCACTGCCTGAACGAGATCGAGCCATTGCGGCTCAGGCTAGTTATGAGGACCCTGGGGCTTGCCCAGGAGTGGGTGGAGGTAGACGAGCCGAGCCATGTCGGGCGGAAGACCCGGGCAAGGCGAAGCTCGTGGACTAGCGTACGCGCTTTCCTGCATAGTACCAGGACTGGCAGCAGGGTGGCGTTCCGGTGGTGTCTCACGTACAGGACAACACCGACTACTTGCGACGGTACCGAGATACGTACGCAGGACGTCTCTACCTCGGTGGGGCGGCGAGGGTAAGTATGAGATGAAGATCTTTTTCTTTCTCTCTCTTTCTTCTTTTTTGTGTGCATATGTATATGAAATTAACCTATATGCATGAATGCAGGAGGCTCGTGATGCCGTCATTGCTGACCTACGGGCCCAGCTGGCGGACGCCAGACAGCAGCTGGCAGCCATTCAGCAGGAGCTGGACATCCTGGTGAGCATATGCAATGCATTACATTTTTTTTGTTGTGACCTGGATTTTTTTATGCTTAGCCTCTGACTGTCGTTTATTCCTAAAGCGTGCCCATCAAGCAGCGGCAGCCGGGATGGCTGGTGGTGCGGGTTCTAGTTCCTGGGGCCCTCCTCCAGAGGTCTCTTCTCTCCAGGAGCAGTTGGCGGGCGCGGTGGCCCGTGCTAAGGAGGCCGAGCGTGACTACGCGGCTCGAGTGAGTGTTTGTTTGACCCAGATTCTCCTTTACATGGTCCTTTTCCTTCACTGATCTTAGGGGGAACGTGGTCTTTGCCAGGTGGAGGAGACCCGAGATGCACTGGCTCGTTCAGCCCGCACCGAGGAGGAACGTGACGCCCGTGATGCTTGGGTGGCAGAGCGTGATGCCCGGATCGCGGAGCTAGAGGAGGAGCGACAACGGGAGGCTGAGGAGCTTCCTCGTGACGTACTGGAGCTGCGGATTGCCCTCAAGGTGTCGAGGAGAGAGGCAGTGAGAGAGAGGAAGGAGAGGGAGAGAGAGAGGGAGGAGAGGAGGGCCTTAGAGTCCCATATGATGGGGCTCCGAGTGAGTCTTAGTACAGCGGAGGGGAGAGAGTGAGGAGCGGTACCAGAGGGCGAAGGAGCACGGGGCGCGACTTCGTCAGTCTGGTTCATTTTCTGTAGGCAGCTTCTTGGTCTCCTCGGCGGAGGAGCGGCGTCGTGCCTTTGAGGCCGGCGTAGCACCGTAGGGCGAGGGGAGCACCGCCTCTCAGAGTTCGCAGAGACCCCCGAGGGATCCGCGCCTGAGGAGAGGGGAGAGGGATGATCAGAGAGATGACCAGGAGGGTGGTGGTGAGAGTTAGAGAGTGACTTGTACACCCACCATCCTCACTTATGATGTAAAAGATAGACAGTTTGTTCTATGGATTGGTTTTTTTTTTCTGTCACTTAACTGTCTCTTGTGCACGTTCCTTCCCTGACGCCTCTCCTTTACTTATCTTCTTGTGGCACGCCTTACATCATCTTACCCCGAAAGTGGAGAAATATGCCTTATGCAGGGGGTATGCTATCTTCCCTCCCTCCCTGAGGCGTCTATACGTGAAGACGCGTTCTAAACTTGAATTCAAATTTAAATCACCGAGAATCACGTGACGGCCTTTCTTCTTTCTCACCTTGCCTGCGAACGACTGCTCTTCTCGTGGAGAGTAACTTGCCCAGCTCCATCTTCTTGCACTCTTGATCCATGGAGCACGGTGGGCCAAACCGTGGTGAAGGGAGAGGGGGGCGAGGAACTCCTCAGCCGAGGAGGGCCGTGCAAGAGCACGGGGAGGCAACCACGGAAGAGGAAGGGCCTCTTCTGGCACTCGGGGGACCCGAGGGACCCGAAGACATGGAGGGGGGCGAGCATGGCCTGGTAGGCTCCTTGATCTCCACCTCTTTGATTTCTTTAGCTTTGTAGCGAACAAGTAGAGGGGGATGAGAGGGTTCGGTGAGTGTTGCACTCGAATGATGAACGCGTCTTCGATAGGAGACGCGTTTTTCTTTTAATGATGTGGCCCTTTCTGTTTGATGCGCAGGGTATGACAAGGATCCAGGGCTTGGCTGATGAATGGGCGAGTGTGGATGAGTCGCACCGCGTCGCGGGAGAGAGACGCGGCTAGGGGTGAGCACGGTTTGGTTTGGTTTGGTTTGAAGAGAATCTTTCTCAAACCAAACCGAACCAAATTAAGGCTTCAACCCGAACCAAACCAAACCAAACTAATTTGAAACCAAACCAAACCAAACCGAATTAATTCGGTTTGGTTCGGTTTGGTTCAATTTGAACCATATTCATCTCCCATTTTATAAATTAGTTTGCATTCAAACAACGTTAGAGAAAGGTAGGGTAAAAGAATTTCTACCAAATAAAGTAAATATTAAAAAAATAACATACAAAGTTGTAACTTGTAAGAACAAGCTCCATAATATTTTCACATAAAAAACTAAGAACTTCAGTTACAGTAAAAAAGAAGGTGATTTGAAACCTATTTCATAACATCGAAAACCCCATTAGAATGGCGGGAATTGGACTTTTTAAATTCGGATTTATAGTTACATATTCATTTATATTAATTTGATAAAAATATTCTTAAATTCGGGTTATTCGGTTCGGTTTAGTTTTGTTCGGTTTCTTGAACTTCAAAACCAAACCAAACCAATTTTTTTAATACGGTTCGGTTTGAACCCAAACCAAAAATTTTTAAATTTCAACCCAAACCAAACCGAACCAAATCGTTCGGTTCGATTTGGTTTTCGGGTTGAACCCGAATAATGCTCACCCCTAGACGCGGCAAGGCAAAACTTGACGACTGGCGCATATGTTTCCCTGCTCAGGACGGGCAGCAAGGTGATGCGCCTGTGCAGGAGAGTGCCGACTACTTGAAGCAGTGCAGGGAGAGCCATGTGGGGCCCCTTCAGCTCGGGAGACGGACAGAGGTGACAGAAGGGCTCCGATTTATTTGTTTATTATTATTATTATTTGAAATCCCGAGGCTTAACCGATGGCTGTTGTTTATCTACTCCAACGTGCCCAGCAGGCAGCGATGGCAGGGATGGCCGGCGGATCGTCTTCCAGCTCTCAGACTTCTTTTCTTGAGATCGCCTCCCTCCGGGAGCAACTTGCCAGTGCAGTGGCCCGCGTGACCTGGGCTGAAGAGGAGTGTGATTCTTGGGCAATAGCCATAGCAGAGCTGCGGCGTCACGATGAAGAGAGGCTGTCTCTGAACATCTTGGAGTTAAGGGTCCTCCTCCAGGTGGTGAGGAGAGAGGTAGAGAGAGAGAGGAGAGGAAGAAGGAGGGGGAGGAAAGAAGGGCCGAGCGACAGCAGGATCGGGATGAGAGGAAGGCTTTGGAGGCCCAGGTGAGGGAGCTCCAGCTAGCCCTTCGAGTGATGGGGCAGAGGCTAGGAGTCATGGAGATGCGCTACGAGAGGGCACGAGAGTTCGGGGCGTGACTCCGCCAGTCCGGCAATCTTTCTGTCGGTGGCCTTTTTGCCATGCCAGGGGAGCAGTAGCGAGCTGCCGCTGTGGAGCAGGTATCACGGGGTGAGGCGAGTACTACTTCACGGAGTTCCAGGAGGCCCCTGAGGGACCCTCACCTTAGGGGAGAGGAGAGGGACGCCTAGAGGGATGAGTGTGAAGGTGATGGCGAGAGTTGGCGAGCTAGCATACAAGCCTCCTCTCTATGATTGTGATGTTTATGACAGTTTATGTAGACTTATCAATGGAGTGATTTGATTTTCTATTACTTTTTTGTTCTCTTGCGCATTCCTTCTTCCTTACGCTTCTTCTCCTTTACACTATTCCCATGTGATGCGCTTGCCGAGACTCTGTCCAAAAATGGAGAATCATATCTCGTTGCGACCGTCTTTCGCGCGGAAATCTGCCGCCGAAGTCAACAATGATGGCTCTAGCCCCTTTTCCTTAACGACCTTTCAATCTTCCCAGACGATCTCTACAACATGACGGGGCATCCCTAGGCTGCGTAGGGAGAGAGTTGTCATATCCAATTAATCATCCCGCGCGAGCGGTGAAGTGACACATGGGACCGCAAGGAAGGTGCCATATCACGAGGGTTCTTGGCCCCGCACTTCTCCCATTTCTATAAATACCTCCCTCGTTCGTTCTTCCAGGGGCATCGAGAGCCAACTCGAAGAGTACAAGTTTCCACGGAAGCGGAGGAACTAAGAGTTTTAAGGTTCAAAATGGAAGGCGAATCTTTCCACTCCTCGAAGAGAAGCAGGTCCAGCGATAGCAGTTCCAGGAAACTCTCGGACCTCGAAGGGCACTTCAGTGAGAGGACCCAAACGTAACTCGTAAGCTGAGTTTTTTTGCCTGATCTTCTAGTTCTTTCTTCCTTTTTCTCTTTTGACAAAAACCCCTCTCCATTCCTTGTGTATGCGCAGAATGTGATGAAATCACATACTTCATGGGAGTTAGTAGTGTCAGCATACAGAGGTCTCCCAGATTTTCAGAAGGCCAGGCTAGATGTGATGGGGCTTGGAGTCTTTCTCTGGATTGAGCCGATCAAGCTTGACCTCTCTCTCGTCCAAGCATTGCGTGAAAGGTGGGATCCAATGAGCCATGCCTTCTTGATGCCTTGGGGGCACATGGTGCCCAACCTGAAAGATGTGGTCCGAATTACGGGCCGGAAAGTGGATGGCGAGGCACTGACCGGTATCACGTACTCCGACTATAGAGAGGCTGCCCAGAGGTTACTAGGGGTGGACCTAGATGATTGCAAGAACAGGTCCATAGCCAAGACGCCTATCATGGAGACACTGGGGCTTACTGATGTTCGTCCTCGTGATGACGAGTCCTCGGAAGAGTTCATGGAGGGGACTGAAAGGGGACTGAAAGAGGATGCCGCGCCATCTACTGCGTAGATGCGAGTATTTGGGAGAGGGCCAACATGGATTTGAGGAGATTCCTCTTCTTCCTATTGGGGAAATTGTTGCTGGGCTCGAAAGGAGACAACACTCATTGCTGCTTCTTAGAATTCCTGGTAGACCCCAAGAAAGTGGGGCGATACGCCTGGGGAGTAGCCGTGCTGGCGCATCTATTTGCGGGTCTGTCTGAAAGAGCAGATCGAGAGATAACATTGAGTGGTTTCACGCCGTTCATCCAGGTATCCTGCTTCTCTCTTTTTTGGTTTTTCTTTTCGATATGTTAATGACACATGATGGTGCAGTTGTAGAGCTATTATTACCTTCCAATGGGAAAAGCCCGCCATTGGCGACCGACGGCGGTGCCGCTGGCGAGGTGGTGGCAACCTATCACGAGCCCAGCCTCTCTATCCTACCAGCTGATGGTGTTAAGGTGTGAGTTGCAAGAATTCCCCATGGCAATGGTGATTATTATTTCATCATCATATTTTTCTCTTTTTTTTTATTTTTATATTAAGAAGATGTGTGTGACCTGACCTAGTTGATCTGGAGGCCTTATGCGGGCATGGCTGACGCCGATCAGCCATGGCTCATAACTAGCCGTGCCCGATTCGGATGCGACCTATGGATGCACTGTTTGAACAAAATCGAGCCACTTCGGCTATGATTGGCCATGAAGACTCTAGGGCTTACCCAAGAATGGGTGGACATGACTACCACACCACGTGTCGGGAGGAAGACGCGTGGGCCGACGACCTCCATTGATTGGAGAGTGCGGTTCCCTGAGCAATATGAGGACTGGCAACGGGGTGACACTCCCGTGGAGTCACATGCTCAAGACATCGAGGATTATCTGCGCCTCTATAAGGTGATGTATGCAGAGCGACTCCATCTCGAAGGGACCGTGGAGGTGAACAACATTTTTTTATTTTATTTTTTTATTTTTATTATTATTATTTTTGTATGTTGACCTATGCCCTGGCCACAGGATGTTCGTGACACTATGATAGCGAACCTGCAAGCTCGCCTGGTAGGCATGGAGCGGCAGTTACATGATACTCGCGCCACCTTGAGTTCTTCGGTATGCCTACATACACACGATCATAGACCAGGATTCCTAGTGCTAGGTCCTCAGCGTCACCTTATGTGTGTTGTAGCGCACCAAGCTTGATGCGGCCTCCTCAGCAATGAGGGCGGATGGCGTTTCTTCCAGTTTATGGATCCCCACTTCCGAACTCGATTTACTTCATGAGCAGCTTGCTCATGCTACGCAGCGAGCTGCAGAGGCAGAAGGAATGCTCTCCACACAGGTGAGAGTCTGGTCATTGAATTTCAATTATTTGTGCCTCCACATATCTGAGATGATGGTTATGGCAGACGAAAGAGGTGCAAGATGCACTTGCCCACACCACGCAGGGGGAAGCCAGAATAGCGGAACTCGGGGAAGAGTTACGGCATTGTCCAGACGATGGCTCTTTTCGGGACGCCGTGGAGTTGAGGATCACCCTTCAGCTGGAGAGGGAGGACAGAGAGAGAGAGAGCGCATAAAGGGAAAGAGTCACCGGAAGAGAGAGAGCCGACAGATTGGCTGAGAGAGAGGAGCGATGGGACATGGAGGCCCAACTATTTGAACTCCGAACCAGCCTCAGTCTTGCTGAACAGTGGCTAAGAGATGGCGAAGAGTGCTACCAAAGAGCACGAGAGCGTGGCTTTCGTGTTAGTAGCTTCTTTGCCACCCCTGTCGATCGACGGGGAGCAGAGACGGGAAGGGGGGTACAAAGCAGTAGAGGCTCCATCTTGCATGGTTTAGCAACACCCTCCGGGGTTCCTCGCCTGGGGAGTGGAGAAAGGGGTAACACTGAGAGAGAGGGTGGAACTTGATGTACAATTTCTATAAGGAAATAAAGGAAGGAATGTTCAATTTCCTATCTCCTACCTTCGTTCCTGCTTTTCAATCCTGTATACATTGCTCAATAAAAAATAAGTCAGTTTTTCCGTTCTGACTTGGCCCCTTGCTCAACAAGCAAATGTTTGTTCCGACTGTCCTTGATAACGGGTCAAGGGGCCAAGCCTTTATCAATTAAGGCAAGAGTAAAGATAATGAATGCGACACACGGGCATGTGACACACGGGCATGCAAATGGGAACATAATGTAAAAATGTAGCACACAAATGAGATCACACGGATGCAAAAAAATTTTGTTTTGTTTTGTAATGATATATATTTTTTATGTGTTATTTTTTTTGCTTTGTTTTATTTATTTTTATTTTTTTAAAACACTTTTTATTACAACCGGCATGGTTTTTGGATCATGGGTGTTTGAATCGTTCTTAAGTAGCGTAATGCGGGGTTAACATGCTCCAAAAGAATTCTCACTTGGGGACTCACCTGATGGCGTCTTTCGAGGGCCACTACATTTTTTTTTGTGAGATAACTAATGCCTAGTGACCATTCTTATGGCACCTGACTTTTATGAAGACATGGTTTCTTACTAACCCCCCAGGTATCCTGTGCGCACATCTAGATTGATTTGGGCCCCTAGACTCCTCAAATGATAATCCTGTCGGTTAAGACTTAACCTGATGACAAAACTATCATGCCATGCTTAGGCTCCCAGTTACTTCCGACCGCAAGGATACACCGAAGGAGTGTTCGAGGTAAAAGATTTGCCCGACCCGGGTCTATTTCCTCACAACTCTAGATGGTATAGGATGGAACACCTTGGAACCCTAACAGTCAATCGCGCGACGCTGACCCGGAATCAGACGTCGTCGCACCTATTGGTGACGCGCTTGCATTGACCTAAGCCCGAGGTTAAAGTGAGAATCCACCGAGGTGGTAGATAGAGGTCTTGACCGGCTAAAAATACCGAGACTCCTTCGCGGCAATGGCTTTTGCCTTTCGAAGTAGACAATTATATGTGTGTTTTGCTAAAATGAGGTCGCTTGCCTTAGCGGGGCGCACCTTTCAGGATTTCCACTGAGCTTTCATCTTTGAGGGGAGAAAGAAGAGTACGAGGGGTAAACCTTCCGAGAGGACCGACAAAACCGTTAACCCGACGAGCTAACCGGGACCTACTCGACCTCTCCCTTTTGGGTGACTTCGGACCAAACCTCGAACAGAATTACGTTGCCCCTTTGTGGAATTTAGCTTTTGTTTTGAGGGATTTTGCTTGTTGAACTCAGGCACGGCCACAACCAGACTCCTCTTCTTTTTTTCTTTTTTTTTTAGGGAGACGTGATGATTTGATATGTAGGAATCCCTCTTGTATGCCTGCGGGGACACTGCCCTTTTCTCATGCTCTGACTCGAGTTCGAGGAGATGAATCCTACTCTCGCCTTCAGGGTATGGTATTTTGGTTCCCTTATGCTCAGTGTTTTAAGGGCACCGGCTGTCTCATTGGGCCGAGAAAGAAGAGAACAAAGATTACGGCTTTCCTGGAGACCTTCGAGTATGGCCCCACAACAAGCAATACGACCAATTTTTTTGGCTAAAACAGCTGCGTGTACGCGTGTTGCCTCCTTTTAGTGGGCGTAAGCTGACATGACCGGACAGGAATCTCCACGGTTCTGGCGGGCCAAGACCCGAGACCTACCGAGCCTTAATGGGTCCTATCCTACATGAAGGACAGATGCAAAGATTTGACTGCATGATGAACACTAGGCACTCCCCTTTTTTTTCTTTTTCTTTTTTTTTTTGGCCTCCCTCGAGTTCGGATTCGTTTGATCCCGAAAGCGAGGTGTGGGAGTATGCGCAGGTTAACCCTGAGTTAGACTACAAAGATCGAAGAGTGAATTTTCGGCCCCGATGGTCCTCGTACCATGCTATTTGTTACACTTATCTAAGGGTAGTATTTCTTAAGATAAATCTCGTTCCCAGGGTGGGATAACTCGGTCCCTTCGGCATTGACTAGCTTATAGGCGTTGCCAGGGTACACAGCTTAAACCACGTATGGTCCTTCCCAATTGGGTTGGAGTTTAGAACGCGGCCCTCCAGGTTTGACAAAAATTCTTTTTACAACCATCTCGTCAACTTTAAATTTTCTCTTAATGACCTTCTTTTGATAAAAACGAGCGAGTCTATTTTGATAAACACGTGCATGCTCGGCAGCCGCTTCTCGTCTAAGAGTTCCAATTGGGCAAGGAGTGAATTACGACATTCGTTGAGGGGAAATTCCTTATCCAATTGTACCCTGAGAGAAGGAATCAAAGTCTCGTACAGGACTACCGCTTCCATTCCATAAGTAAGGGCAAACGGAGTCTGCCCGGTGGGGGTACGGATTGAGGTGCGATAGGCCCATAGAGCTTCGATAAGCTTTTCTGGCCAGTCTGAAAACTTACTAGACTCGCATGTTTTCTTTATGATTTTGATCAATGTTTTGTTGGTGGCCTCTGCTTGGCCATTACCTTGTGGGTAATAAGGTAATGAATGATGCAATGCGATTACGTACCTTTTGCAGAGGTCTTGAAGATCTTAGGAAATGAACTGTGGCCCAGTGTCAGTGACAATTGTGCTTGGGATGCCGAACCTGGTGAGGATGTTCTTCATGATGAACTTATAGACTGTTGACGTCTTGATTTCTGCGTAAGCTTCGATTTCGGCCCATTTGGTGAAGTACTCCATCGCAGTGAGGATGAAAGATTTCTGCTTGGTGAGGGAATTAGGATCACCTAGAGGACCAATGATGTCGAATGCCCACATGGAGAAAGGCCATGGGGAGGATATTGGATGAAGTGAGGAAGATGGTGAATGAATTTTATCGGCGTGGAGTTGACACTTGACACACCTACGGACATAGACAACACAATCCTCTGCCATAGTGGGCCAGTAAAAGCCTTGCCTAATGATCTTCTTAGCGAGCATTTGGCTATTTACATGGCCACCGCATACACCTGAGTGTGCTTCCTCTACACATTTCCAGACCTCATCGTCATCAAGACACCTTAATAGAACACCAGTAAGGCTTCTCCTGTATAGTAGACCTCCAACCAATGTGTATTTCTGGGCCACCCTTCTTATGGCTTTCTTATCCTCTGTGGTGGCTCCTTCAGGGTAAGATTAGTCTTTGCAATATTTGGTCATTTCATAGAACTAAGGTTTCTCCTCATCAGCCAGTTCTTCTTCAAATTCTGCCAACATGATTTCCCTCTTCTCAAGGATTTCTCCTTCCTGAATCTTCCGTAGGACTCTTTCTTTGATTTTTAAGAGGTAAGGGTCCTGAACAGCAGGGACGAGATGCTTGTAGATGTTGTTTGATTTAGACCATGCACCTAAAGGGAATTTGAAAGATGATGCCAAGGAGGCGAGGGCATCGGCCAGAATGTTTTGTTTGTGAGGAACATGGACAAAGATCAACTTGGTGAACAATTTAGCATAAGTGGAGACCAGCTCTTGATAGGGCTTGAGCTTGGGATCGAGGGTGCGATATTTGGTAAGCACCTGGCAGAGAACAAGTTGACTATCACCCACGACTCGTAATTCGGTGATATTGAAAGAATGGGCTAGTTCCAGACCAGCTAGAAGAGCCGCATATTCAGCAATGTTGTTGGTGACTGGGAATGCGAGATGAAATACCTCGGGGATGGTAACGCCTTCGGGTGTCAGAAGGACAATGCCAATGCCTTTCCCTTGGGAATTCAGAGCTCCGTCAAAATATAACGTCCACATTGGCTCATCGGATTGAGTGACAGACATTAGTTTCTCATCCGGAAACTCTGATTGGACAGGATCAAACTTGGGGAGAGGATGATGAGCGAGATGCTCAGCTATAGCATAGCGTTTAATCACCTTTTGCTGAATGTAGGTGATGTCAAATTGAGATAGAAAACTTTGCCAGCGTGCTAGTCTATCGGTAAGGACGGATTTCTCCAGGAGAAATTTGATAGGGTTCATGCGGGCGATCAAATGGACCTCATGAGCCAAGACGTAGTGCTTCAATTTCTGTACTTCCCAAACAAGGTCAGCACATGTTTTCTCCATGGCTGTGTACTTCTGTTCACAGGGATTGAGGAGTTTGGACAAGTAATAGGTTGCTCATTCCTTGCCTTCTTCATCGGCTTATGCGAGGACGGCTCCCACGGAGTCATCCAAGACTAAGATGTAAAGGATCAGAGGTTTTTCTGATTTGGGTGGAATGAGAACGGGTGGACTAGCCATGTATTCCTTTAACCCTTCAAAAACTTTTTGACACTTTGAATCCCAATAGAATTCTACTCCTGGCTTGGTCAACTCGTAGAAAGGTCTACACCTTTGTGAGTGTTGAGACACAAACCGACGGATGAATTGTAGCCTCCCAATTAAACCTCGGACTTCCCTCAAATTTTTGGGAGGCGGCATGTCGCTGATGGCCTTAGCTTTGTCGGGATCTATCTCGATCCCCCTTTTACTCACAATGAAAACCAGTAATTTACCTGATGATATGCCAAACACACACTTCTTCGGGTTCATTTTCAACTGGAACTCCCTTGATCTTTGCAACACCTTAGCCAAAACTTTCGGATGTTCCATCCTGGTTCTTGATTTCACCAATAAATTATCCACATACACCTCCAGATATATATGCATCATGTCATGAAATATGGCCATCATAGCTCTTTGATAAGTAGCTCCAGCATTCTTTAACCCAAACGGCATGACCACGTAACAATATGTTCCCCATGGTGTAGTGAATGACGTCTTCTCCTGATCCTCTTCTGCCAAATGAATTTGATTATATCCCGAAAATCCATCCATAAATGAGAGGGTCTCATAACCTGCTTGATGGGGACATCGCCCGTCCCTTCATCTTCTTGAGAGCTACATCATCATCCATCTATGCCACTATGTTCTCCATGTGTCCGTTGATCGAGTCATGTAATTTTTACATTTTATTTGAGTCTTAAATTATGTAATCTTCCTTTTATTTGAGTCATGTCCCTAGGTTCTTGGTCATTAAGTCCTAAGTCTTGAGTCATAGGTTAATTAAGAGGCTATTAGGCCCAACCCAAATGGGCTTGGCCCATGGTTGCCCCTCCCCTCTCTCTTGTGTCTTTTGGCATTCTGTCATTAGAAGTTTTTCCAGGGTCTTATATGTAAAAGGGGGTTTCCTATAAATAGGACCCCAAATCCCCATTTGGAGGCAATGACATTTTGAATGAAAAGTTTATGAAATTTGGTTGAAGCCTTCTTGAGTTCCCCACTCTCTCTCTAGTTCCCTCTCTCCCTCTCTCTCTCTATCTCTCTCCAATTCTCTCTCATCCCCACCCCAAATTCGAAATCCACTCTCTCTCCTCTCTTTCACCTCTAATTAAGACCCCTCCCCCTTCCCTATATCCCTCATTTAAGTCCTCTCCCCTCCCCTAGGTAGAACTCCCACTCCCTAGGCATTCTCTCCCCTTCCCCACACAACCTTTCATCTTCCCAGGCACCCTTTCATCTCCCCAAGGCCCAATTTCGAATTTGGGTGTTCCCTCCTCTCTCTCTCACCACCCCATTACCTCCCCACCTCCCAAAAGCACCCCCCTACAACCCCAGCCACGTTCATCCCCCCCCTCCCTTAACCCAAACCCACAAATCCCTTCCATTCCCCTTAATCCCCCCTCCACAAACAGCTCCATTCGCAGGCAGAAATCAAGCCCGAGTTGCAGTCGATATTGGGAGCAGTTCCAAGCAGAATCGGCTTCCGGGTTCTTCATCAAAAACGTGCGTGGGCGAGTCTTCTGACCAGGCGAGGTGGAATCGTCCTCTTCCGAGTTCGTGAGCGTCGGCAGCGGCCAATCTCCCACGACTGCACAGGAGGCTCCTGAACCCGACCAGAAGCTGAGGGAGACCACCACCACGCCCAACCCTGACGGAATCCGACTCCGAGCCGTTCAGCAAAGTTCCTCCCCTCTCTGTCAGCTCTCAGGAACAGAAGGCGGTTCGTCGATCGGAGCTCAAGGTGTGAAGTTATCAATTTCCTACCACTGTTGGGTCATTCTGTCCACCGATCCCCTCCTCCGACCATTCCCCACTCAACGGGACCTGCACGTCCACACCGACATCCGACTGAGGCGAGACCAGTGCCGCTGGAAAGTAGTCGTCCCCACGATTCCAACGCCACCTGCCGCGCACCAAACGGAGCTCGGGATTGCTCGTGGTGTCCCTGTCAAGCCGCTGTCCAGAAGCTGCCCCTGCACAGAACCAGAACGGGGTCCCCGCTCAGTCGTCTGTGGCGACCAGGTTCGGGCGGAACCAAAATTCAGAAAAATTGTGCTGCATCCCTACCCTGTTACGAAGCCAACGGCACCAACCGCGCCTCCGGCAAAATTCCAGAGTGCGATCTACAGCCACTTCAACAGCTGCTGGTCACAGATTCCAGAACCGGACAGAATCGACGTCGGCATTTCTTTCGAAGTTTTATTCGTCGTCTTGTGCTCCCGCTTGGCCGGCGGAAGGCCCCACCCTGCGTGGTGGTATTACCCTGTATCTATTCAGTTCCCAGCCCCCTAAATCCCAATTTCCTTTGGGGAATTATGCTGTAATAATACAGGTCGCCGTTCAAGCTTCATCGCCGCGGCGCCGGGTCCGAACCCGCGCCTCCCGGCGCGCCCACGTCTCCGACCGGGACCGGTTTCTTCAAACCGGTCGAGTAAGTTCCCTGCCCTTGCTCTAATTATTTGTGCTTTCCATTCAATGTTAGTTCTTAGCTCCGCTGGCCGGTGAGAGAGTGCTCGAACTCATAATTTGCCACGAATCCGAGTGAGCACCGTGGGAGAGAGTGGGTACCGAGCCTTCGGCTCCGGGTCGGCCCCGTTGAATTCGGGCTCTCCAAACCCTTTGGGATACCCTCAGACCTTGCTGGCCCTCTACCAGCAAGGGTTCAGCCCCACGAACTCAACTCGGCATCGCCGGGTTACCCCCGGGCTTGGGTAAGCGCCGCGTGAGTTGGCCGCCGATATCGGCCCGTTTGGTGTGCGTTTGTGCCGGTATGCCTAAGTCCTAGGTTGTGTCGCATCAAATGGTATCAGAGCAAGTTTTTGGCTTGTTCTCACAAGTCAAGTCTTAGGGCCGTTTCATTCGGAGTCTTCATTGCATGGTCCCATCATTAGCCCTCTTGCATGACCACTCGGAGTGGTACCTCATATCAACCCCCTTCATCATCTTCAACCCCTTTCATGGATCCCAATCCCCAAATTCTCCAAGATAACCATGAAGCCATTAGGGAAGCCCCTCAACAGCCCCGTGATCCAAATCTAGACATCATTAGGGGACACCTTGAAGCCATCACCACCCGACTAGACCGGTTGGAAGCCCATGTCCTACCCCGGGACCAAAGACCAAGGGCACGGTCACCCCAAGAAAGGTTGGATAGAGAAGTTGAGAACCCACCTCCTAGGAACCATGGCCCTAGAGCTCGACCACTAAGGGAAGAAATTGAGAGAGAATTCTATGACACCCCACCTAGGAATCAAGGTCCTAGAGTTCGGCCACCTCGGGATGAAGTTGAAAGGGGACCTAATGAGCCTCCACATAGGCATCATGACTATAGAGTTAGGCCTCCCTATGATGACTTTGATAGGGACTATGACCCCTATTATGATTTAGAGAGACCCCGACACCATGGGCGTGATGAAAGGCGCCCTCGGGAGGACCCGGACCACCACTTACTTAGAATGATCAAGGTTGAGGCACCAACTTTTGATGGGTCCCACAACCCAAATGCCTACCAAGATTGGGAAAATGCCATGGACCAATACTTTGAGTGGTACCCCATGAGTGAGGAGAGACGGGTAAGGTTAGCCAAGATGCAACTTACAAGACTTGCCAAGACCTATTGGTTGAACCTAGAAAGTTTTAGGGTGGCAAGACGTCAAGAACCCATTGATACTTGGCAAAGCATGAAGGACCACCTTAGGACTAAGTACCTACCCCTCTCCCACACTCAAACCCTCCTAGATGAATGGCATAGTCTCACCCAAGAGGGTATGACCGTGAGTGAGTATATTGAGAAATTTGACTACTATGTCCTAAAGTGTGGAGTCCGGGAAGAGCACTCGGTTACGCTATCTAGGTTTAGAAATGGCCTTCAAAGTCACATCAAGAAGGAACTCTACATGAGGGATGTTGAAACCCTTCCACAAGCCTACCGGATAGCCCGAGATGCCGAACGCTTTGCTAGGCCACCAAAGGTCTTCCCACGCCTACCCGACTCCAAGAACATGGGGTCCCATGCCAACCCAACACCTTTGTTGAAAACCCCACCACCCCGGCCCAACCCAACCCCTTTATTGAAAACTCCACCCCAACCCCCATTCCGACCAACCAACTCCCTCCCCACCATTCCCCAAACCAAGACCACCCCTAACCCATCCATGCCAAGGCAAGATGAGAATTCCAAAGGGCAAAGGAACCAATGTTTTGGGTGTAAGGGCTATGGTCATTTCATCAACCAATGTCCCTCAAGAGCCATGTCCAACTTGATGATTGAAGGAGCCCCTACCCTAGGGGACTCTCAAGAAGAGACCGAGGTCTATGAGGCTTCCCAAGAATGGGAAGATGAGTATGAAGCCCAATACCAAGGAGAATCATCCTTAGGCAATGAGAACCCATTGAGCCTCATTAGGTGCCTCTCCCTCCGTGTCTTATCCCATGACGCACCATGCCTCCCCACCCAACCTTCCATGAGCTTTGTGAACGTAGGAGAGCCCCTCATCCAATGGCTAAAACAAGGCCTCCTCCTCCATGCCTTACAACCCCACATAGAAAACAACCTCCCAATCATTACCACTCCCCCATTCCACACGACCTACCAACCCTCCTACCTTGTAGGGACTTTGAGGGATGTGATTAGTGGGATAGTGAGGCAAGTGATGGTAACCAATTTGTTGGCCTTAGGAAGAAATACCATGGGATCTCTTAGCCTCTCCCATTCCTTAATAGGAACCCTCACCTCCATCTACACCAAGGGTCCATACATAAGCAAGCTTCTCATAGTTCTACCCATGACCGATAGCTTGCCCCAAAGAAGCCCACATGGTCCCTTCCCACCACCCCATTACCATCACATCCCCTTGCCCACCTACACCTTCCCCAACCCCTCAAACTACCTTGATCCATTTGACCCCTCACATTGGAAGGCCACCAACCCTTGGACCTCATCCCCAACCCTTGGAGACATCATGCTCCTTGCCCACTCCCCTCACCCTAAGATCATCTCATGGCACAAAGGGAAGAAGTCTCATACCACCCCATGCATAGAGTCATCACGGGTCCAAGCATTTAGGTGCATGAGTCCACCCCCACCCCTCCAAGAGAGTCGGGTCTTCACTACACTTGGACACTTCCCTTCCCCAATTCCCAAGGTCCAAGGTAAAGTCACCTTTGAACATCCAAGTCTTCCCATCATATTTAGAAGGTCACCATTCATAAAATTGCATAATGTCCTCTGCAAGCATGACCACACTAACAATGGGACGTACATTGGATTGGCCGACTTTCGCCACTACTCCCAACATCCCCATGTGGGTGACCCCGCGATGGCAAGGATGGAGTGGCTCACCTCGGGAGCCACCCCAAAAGTGAGGAACCATGAGGCTGGCCCCTTGCTAGATGTGAGGCACATCGGCGCTTATGAGGAAATCCTCCACAAGTGGTATGGAATGAGCTCCACTTTCAAAGTGGCCGACTTGTTTGCGATGAAGGCCCCCACGGTGGAACCTAGTGAGAGGCTTGAGCCCCCTTCCCCCCTTGAGAGAGCTCCCACCCGTGAAGAGAGTCCACTAGCCAAGAGAGCCCAGCGTGAGCCAAGAGAACAAATATTGGGTGGACAAGTCACTACCAACATGAGCAAGGTGTATGGATGCTACCTCACCGGGTGGAAGGAACGGCCTCCGTAGGAAGATTGGCGGCAACACCACACCCCCGGGGGAAGAAAGACTCTAACTCGACGGAGTCGAGTTTTCCGCACCCCGGGAGTATGATGGGGACATCGCCCGTCCCTTCATCTTCTTGAGAGCTACATCATCATCCATCTATGCCACTATGTTCTCCATGTGTCCGTTGATCGAGTCATGTAATTTTTACATTTTATTTGAGTCTTAAATTATGTAATCTTCCTTTTATTTGAGTCATGTCCCTAGGTTCTTGGTCATTAAGTCCTAAGTCTTGAGTCATAGGTTAATTAAGAGGCTATTAGGCCCAACCCAAATGGGCTTGGCCCATGGTTGCCCCTCCCCTCTCTCTTGTGTCTTTTGGCATTCTGTCATTAGAAGTTTTTCCAGGGTCTTATATGTAAAAGGGGGTTTCCTATAAATAGGACCCCAAATCCCCATTTGGAGGCAATGACATTTTGAATGAAAAGTTTATGAAATTTGGTTGAAGCCTTCTTGAGTTCCCCACTCTCTCTCTAGTTCCCTCTCTCCCTCTCTCTCTCTATCTCTCTCCAATTCTCTCTCATCCCCACCCCAAATTCGAAATCCACTCTCTCTCCTCTCTTTCACCTCTAATTAAGACCCCTCCCCCTTCCCTATATCCCTCATTTAAGTCCTCTCCCCTCCCCTAGGTAGAACTCCCACTCCCTAGGCATTCTCTCCCCTTCCCCACACAACCTTTCATCTTCCCAGGCACCCTTTCATCTCCCCAAGGCCCAATTTCGAATTTGGGTGTTCCCTCCTCTCTCTCTCACCACCCCATTACCTCCCCACCTCCCAAAAGCACCCCCCTACAACCCCAGCCACGTTCATCCCCCCCCTCCCTTAACCCAAACCCACAAATCCCTTCCATTCCCCTTAATCCCCCCTCCACAAACAGCTCCATTCGCAGGCAGAAATCAAGCCCGAGTTGCAGTCGATATTGGGAGCAGTTCCAAGCAGAATCGGCTTCCGGGTTCTTCATCAAAAACGTGCGTGGGCGAGTCTTCTGACCAGGCGAGGTGGAATCGTCCTCTTCCGAGTTCGTGAGCGTCGGCAGCGGCCAATCTCCCACGACTGCACAGGAGGCTCCTGAACCCGACCAGAAGCTGAGGGAGACCACCACCACGCCCAACCCTGACGGAATCCGACTCCGAGCCGTTCAGCAAAGTTCCTCCCCTCTCTGTCAGCTCTCAGGAACAGAAGGCGGTTCGTCGATCGGAGCTCAAGGTGTGAAGTTATCAATTTCCTACCACTGTTGGGTCATTCTGTCCACCGATCCCCTCCTCCGACCATTCCCCACTCAACGGGACCTGCACGTCCACACCGACATCCGACTGAGGCGAGACCAGTGCCGCTGGAAAGTAGTCGTCCCCACGATTCCAACGCCACCTGCCGCGCACCAAACGGAGCTCGGGATTGCTCGTGGTGTCCCTGTCAAGCCGCTGTCCAGAAGCTGCCCCTGCACAGAACCAGAACGGGGTCCCCGCTCAGTCGTCTGTGGCGACCAGGTTCGGGCGGAACCAAAATTCAGAAAAATTGTGCTGCATCCCTACCCTGTTACGAAGCCAACGGCACCAACCGCGCCTCCGGCAAAATTCCAGAGTGCGATCTACAGCCACTTCAACAGCTGCTGGTCACAGATTCCAGAACCGGACAGAATCGACGTCGGCATTTCTTTCGAAGTTTTATTCGTCGTCTTGTGCTCCCGCTTGGCCGGCGGAAGGCCCCACCCTGCGTGGTGGTATTACCCTGTATCTATTCAGTTCCCAGCCCCCTAAATCCCAATTTCCTTTGGGGAATTATGCTGTAATAATACAGGTCGCCGTTCAAGCTTCATCGCCGCGGCGCCGGGTCCGAACCCGCGCCTCCCGGCGCGCCCACGTCTCCGACCGGGACCGGTTTCTTCAAACCGGTCGAGTAAGTTCCCTGCCCTTGCTCTAATTATTTGTGCTTTCCATTCAATGTTAGTTCTTAGCTCCGCTGGCCGGTGAGAGAGTGCTCGAACTCATAATTTGCCACGAATCCGAGTGAGCACCGTGGGAGAGAGTGGGTACCGAGCCTTCGGCTCCGGGTCGGCCCCGTTGAATTCGGGCTCTCCAAACCCTTTGGGATACCCTCAGACCTTGCTGGCCCTCTACCAGCAAGGGTTCAGCCCCACGAACTCAACTCGGCATCGCCGGGTTACCCCCGGGCTTGGGTAAGCGCCGCGTGAGTTGGCCGCCGATATCGGCCCGTTTGGTGTGCGTTTGTGCCGGTATGCCTAAGTCCTAGGTTGTGTCGCATCACTGCTGTGTTATCGATTAACACATCAATGTGAGGCAAGGGAAAATCATCCTTTGGACACGCACGGTTAAGGTCCCGGAAGTCGATGCAAATCCTGACTTTCCCATCTTTCTTCATGACCGGGACAATATTCGCCACCCACTGAGGATAAAGGACGACTCTAATGAACCTGGCTTTGTGGAGCTTGTTGACCTCTTCTTTCATTTTTAAAGCTATCTGAGGGTGGAAACGCCTTAACGTTTGTTTTACCAAGACGGACCCTAGTTTTAGAGTTAAGCGATGTTCAACCAAGCTGGAATCCAGACCCGGCATATCCTCGTAGCTTCATGTAAATGTGTCCTTATACTCTTTGAGAACTTCGACCAATGCCTCTTCTTCAGAAGGTGGTAGATTATCACTTATGAGGATGATCCTAGGGTCTTCCTAAGTTCCAAAGTTGACTTCTTTGGTGGACTCTTCTACGGCGGCTGACGGCTCATCGAATCTCCTTATTCCACTAGCATATGCGCCGGCCGCGTCCTCATATTCTTCATCCTTGTCTCCAGTAGGGTATTGTTCATTGGTGATCTCATAAACCCCATATCCTTCATCAATCGCACAATTACCCTCACATTCTATCTCCGGTAGCTGGATGGGATTTTCTAGCAACTGAGGGATGGATAGAAGGGCTTGACACCTAGTGGCTAAATCTAGAAGGAATCGACGGGGGATCTGCCTACCCTTGAATTTCCTTTTGGGTAGTACCCTTGACTTATTATCCCTAGCTTGACTCACATTATTTATAGAAGGAGAAAAGGCTGAAGGGGATGGTGAAGAATGTACAGGGAAAGACCCCTCAGAGGAGGGGTAGAAAATGTCGCTCATAGGACCTTGGATGGGTGGCCCGCAGGGCAGGACGCACTCGTGGGAGATGTAGGAGGTTTCCTCAACAATGATGTGTTACTGAGGAGTTTGAAAATTGACATTTTTTTTTTGTTTTCATTTTTGATGACAAAATAATGAAAAGAAATCGGAGGAGGGGGAAAGGTGGTTATGGCTAAAGGATTGGGAGGCTCGTAGAGCAGATCATGATTGAAAATATGGCGCAGGTTGAGAAACCCGTGCAGGTATGTAAGTAGAGAAGGGGACCTGGGAAGATCGTCAGACAACCGTCTAGCCCAGGAGGAAGACATCAGCGAAGGCTGAGGTGACTGAATGGAGAAGACGATGGCTAATGAGCCGTCGATGGCAATGTTGATGACGGATGAAGATCCGTCGGTGATAGAGTCCTCTTGGTGAGAATGGTTTGGAACTTTGGCAACAATAGTGATATTCCCTAGCATTTCAGAGATCAATGGCGGCCCTTCCACCTGCGGTGGTCAGAACATTCTTTCTAGTGCAATGGAAACATCTTGTATGTCAAACCATTTGCCCATTTGCATTCCGGATCTTTGATCTTTCCTTTCTTACCGGCCCTTGAACATTTTTCAGCCAAGTACACAACATGCGATCCTCCACGTGTTTCCTACGGGTAATCTCCCATCTGAACAACGTGCCCCTTCTTGAAGTGAGAGGATAGGGTCCACGTGAGGGATTTCCCATCCGCCTCGAGCGGTCCTTTAAAGCCTAGGCCGAACTTGTGGCCTAAACTTTTTTTCCTTTGGCGGCTTCAGCCTTCCTTGTAATTGCGCACCCAAGCCTTTGCCTTATTGATAGCCGATATTCCTCATTATCTCCCATCCTTTAGAATGGGAAGGGAGACGTGACATCGGTACTGAAGGTGGCTTCTTTGGTGTTAGCGGAATGCGGGACGGGTCATACACATTCAGTAGTGATAATATGGGCCGATGAGACGGCCAAACAGATGGCAAAGAGATGTTAACATCATCCACTGTATGAAGGACAGGCGTGCTGACCACTTTTTAATCCACCCATTATATGGGAACTTTAGGCATTGGTGGTTGGTGGAGGGTACAGCATCCATGACTTCGATATAGGGGCGACCCAGTATAGCCTTGAATGTGAGATCCATGTCGAGGACATAGAATTTTGTAGGGACTGACGCAGGGCCTAATTCTACCTTCAGGATAATCATTCCCTACGGTGACCTTTTACTGTTGTCATAAGCTGGACCGTGATCGAGGAAGGTCTTATTTGTTCCTCACCGACTCCACATAACTGAAGGGTGCTCATGGAGATCACGTTTATGGATGCACCCGTGTCCCAAACATGGGTGTATGGACACTCCATTGATTTTTATCGAAACACATAATGCATATTTTCGAGCTTCCTTGGGGGCAAGCTCGTGGTTGTTGAACACAATAGCCGGTTGTGTGTCTGTCGGCATCAGAACGGCCGAAATCTTCTCTACAGGGAGGTCCTCATTCACCATGACCTTTTGAAGATATTCCATTAAGGCTGCCTGATGGGATGTGGATCTCTGAAGTAGCTCAAGAATGGAGATCCGAGCAGGCATCTTGTCCAAGTGTTTCAACAAATCATACTGTGTTCCAGGAATATATTTTTCTGGCTGTTCTCCATTGTCCTTCTCTGACTGAGCCTGATCGGGGTTCTGACTATTCTGAGGGAAAACTCTGTGGAAAATCCTTCCACTCCAGAGCACCATTGCCTGCGGCTTTTGTACCTCTATGGGGGTAGCTGTGGGTTTTAACAGAGGTTTGAGGGGTAGCGGTGGAGGAATGGTTGATGAAGCCGGAGTAACGATGGGAGCAGAGATTCTGATGAGGGGTTTGTTCGGTGGAGGCATGGTGGAGGTAGAGGGGATATCATACGGGATATGAAGGATAAGGGGTTTGGAAGGTGGAGGTGGAGGCAAAGTGGAAGTGGATAAGGCTTGAGGTGGGTAATGGTTTTGAGATGGATGGTGGGTGATGAGTGGTTTTGAAGGCATTGGTGGAGGTATGGTGGAGACAGGCGGGGTCACGTATGGTTGACAGATGATAAGAGGTTTGGAAGGCATAGGGGCAGATGCAGTGGAGGTGGTGAAGGCTGTATTATAGGTTGTGACGCGGGTTGATGAGAGAGAGGTGCTACCCGGGCATGGCGAGGGGGTTGCATGACGATAGGGTTGGCGGCAGCAAGAACGGAGGTACTTTCTGGGTGCCACACCTGCTCTCTCCCGACTTCCGGGAAGGAGGAGATGGGGTTGACCTGGTGATTGGGCTATTGGTGCTCCGGTAATGGATTCTGGATTATGCCCATGTTGGGCTATTGTTGTTGTGCCTGCTGAGGCTGTTGTTATTGTTGTGGCTGTTGCTGTGGCTGCTGTTAAAGTTGCTGTTATTGCTGGAACTGTGGCCTAGGAGGAGGTCTCCTGGCTTTGAGAGTGGCGATGTATCACCTCATTTCATCCCAGTCAATTCTGCCTTCATCATTCATATCGTAGATGTAATCTTTAAACTGAAAGCAGTTCTCTACTGTGTGTCCTGGCTGCCTGTGATAGATGCAGTATTTGGAGGTATCAACATTCGGGGGTCACGTGAGCCTTTCCCTGGGTAGGATGAGTGTGTTTGAGGCCATGAGGGCGCTGAAAATATCTGCCAAAGTTTCTGGCAATGGTGGGTAATAGGCTCTCTTGGGACCAATCGGCCTCCTTTGTTGCTGTGGGGGGCCATAATTCCCTGGGGGTGGAACTTGGTGGTACTGAGGTGGCAGTTGTTATTGCTGGGGTCGGGGTTGTTGTTGGGGTTGAAGTGGTTGAGGCATATTGTTTTGGGGTGGATTGTTGTGGGGTGGAGGATGAGAGGGGAAAGGACCTTGTTGGAGGGGAAGTCGGGGCATTTGTGGAGGCCTTGGGTTGAGTGCATAGTTGGCATTGTTGACTGCACTCACCTGCTCATTTGTCACAACTCCTTCTGTCACTCCACCAGTGCCTATCTTTCTGACCACCTTGGGCTTCGGCGGCTCAAACATGTGCATAATGGGGGAGTCTTTTAACTGGGTCTGGATATACCGGGCCCTTTCATAGAGCTCTTCCATTGTGGTAAGCTTGTTCATGGCCAGAATGTACCTAAATTGTGGGGTTGCATTGGACACAATCATTTTCACTTGTTCGGGCTCTGAGAGGGTATCTCTTATTCTTTCTGCCAGGGACCTCCATCTATCGGCATAGCGGATAAAATCTTCATCGGGCTTCATTTTCTCGACCACTAGGTCGATAATGGAAAGAGAGGGACCGACCCTATCCCGATACTTTTGCAAGAATCTTCTTTGCACCGTATCAAAGTTCTCGGCCTCGCCGGGCTCCAAAGAATAGAACCACTCTAGCGCATGACCATCAAATGATCTCCGAAAGAGGTATGCCAGGAATCTCTGGTCATTTTGTCAATAGGAGGATTCATACATGAAGTCCTTGAGGTGAATAAAGGGGTTGCCAGTGCCATTGTACCTACGGTACGTAGGCATTTCGGAGGGAGGAAGATGGATCACCAGAAGGATTGGTAAAGCAACCTCCGGGGTGGATTTCACGTCCACCATTTTCTTTAAATTTTGAAATTGTTCGTCCATTCTATTGAACCTGTTGAGGAGCGATTGGGCAAGCTCCTTGGGAGGTGAAGGTGGCACCTGCCACTGGGGAGGAAAATGTCTCTCGGAGACTTGAAGGGGAAACCCCGAATGAGAGGGAGCTGCCGGACTGCCGGTAGTTAGCCCCGGCTGGAGCGGTATGTGGGGAACAGCAGGGGTTTAAGATTGTGAAGGGAATTGGAACGAGGGTGGTTGTTGGCTCTCCTGCCCTTGAAGCGAGGGAGACTGGATGGCTTGCGCCAGTGAAGGAGATGGGATGGCCTGCACCGACTCTTGGAGGGGTGCGATGGCTGGAGTTGACTCCTGGGGGGCGGGGGAAATAGATTTCCCTTTCAAAATGGCCTGGAAGGCCCGGAGCTACTCAGAGGTAAGCTCCGTGTTGGCGAGGACACCTAGCAAAGAGGAGATATCTTGTGGTGGGGATGTGTCCCCTACGGTAACCTGCACCTCACGTGAGGGCTCATAAGAAGGACCCGAGTCCATAGCATGGACTCGCAGCTCGACTGATGGACCACGACCAGGGTTGTTCTCCTCAAAAGACTCGTGAGCCATGCTCAAAGTTTTTTCGGAACGTAGAAACATACACCAACAAGCAGATAGCAGAGATTATCAAACAAGTGGATGCCTTTACGCCCTCTTTTTTTATTTTGATTTTGATAATTTTTGTGTTTTTAACCAGATCTGAAGTTCACACAAAAATAGGGACCCTAGTTAGTTTTTGTTTCAACGCCGTGTCAACTACGGTCTCTCGTCTCACCATGAATGGGTCGACTAACTCTGGGGAACTTCAATGGTACAACCAGCCTAGTGAACGAAAAGGGAATCCTTCGCTGTCGGGGACTTACGGAGGTCCTGGTGGAGGAGATCCTAGTCCGTCGAGAGGAATTCCCGAATGAAGAGACCTTCCTTCACCGAGAGAGGGTGATCCTTAGAAAAGAAATAAAAATAATAATAAAAAGAGGGGGGATGTATGTAATGAAGTGCTGATCAGATATATAGAACATAAGAAAATAACAGAAATAACAAAGATATAATCAACACCCAATGAATTACACGGGATTAGGGGTGAAGTGCATGAGGTGCACGAGGGATAAGAGCTAAAAGTGCTACCGTGAGCACAACTGGAGCGCGCGAGGGCGCAAGGGTGGAGAGGCACAGGCGGTGCCGAAGTTGCAATAGTCACCAAGGGAAAGCGAAAGAAGTCCCACCGTGATCGCCAATCTGTGAGCGACGTCATGCGGAATGCCGAAGGAGGCGAAGCGGAGCGCGCGGGCTCATTTTGCTGCAACACATAAAGAAGAGAGAAGACGAGAGAGACCACCATGGGAGATTACTCTGGCGGGACGTGCGGGACAGATGTAATGTAATAAGATATGAGGATTAAACGGTCATAGCGGGAAATGACTCTCCGCGACCTCGGGGGATGGGAAAAGTCCAGAATTTAAGTGACAGAAATTTAAACGGCCATTGCGGGAAATGACTAGCCGCGGCCTCGAGAATATAACAGATATAAGAAGCACATAATGTAAGTGACAGAAACTTAAACGGCCATTGCGGGAAATGACTCGCCGTGGCCTCGAGAATATAACAGATGTAAGAATAACATAGAATATTAATGACATAAATTTAAACGGCCATTACGGGAAATGACTCGTCACGGCCTCGAGAATATAGCAGATACAAGAACAGCACAGAATATAAGTGACTGAAATTTAAACGGCCATTGCGGGAAATGACTCTCCGCGGCCTCAAGAATATAGCAGATATAAGAACAGAACAGAATATAAATGACAAAAATTTAAACGGCCATTGCGGAAAATGACTCTCCGCGACCTCGAGAATATGATGTGATCGCCAGGGGCCGGAGACCCCAAAATAAAGAAAGTGATCGCGCCTACCTCAAAAGCGGGAGATGGCGGGTTGCTTCTTCCTCTCGCTTCGGCCGGCCGATGGAGAGGACTTTCCCTGGTTACCCTTGCAAAAGAAGAAATAGATAAATAATAGGTGGATCAGAAAATATGGCAGTGTAGTATTAGTCCCTTGATAAAGAATAATGAAATCGTGGCAAGACACACACCTGGTTGGTGTTATTTTTAAACCCCTCTCGGACACGAGTAGGAGGAAAATTCTATGATGAATGGGGGATCGTGCAAACGTGCATAAAAATGGATCTCCCTTATGAAAGGAGATGACGGATGACGGGATGATGCATGCGATAGAAATGACAAAAGAGAATGGGAGAGAATGGCTTATTGAAGGTGCCGATGGCGGGATCCGGCGGAGCTTCGGCAGCGTGGGGACGACGTGGAAGCAGAACGGATGGAGCTAGCCTTCCTCTCGCGAGTGCGGGCACCCGAGAAGCCGGCAGAACCTCCCCCTATAAAATCTCACGGGTTAGAAATGGGATCCAGCAGAGTCTCTTCTTCCTATGTCGGATCTGAAGCCCCTTCCCTTCGAAGGAGGGGGTCCTCTATTTATAGAAGAAAAGCTGATTGGGGCGTCCAGGCTCTTGGATGCCTCATTGTTGAGACGTCCAGGAGCCTGGAAGCCTTAATAAATATTTTTTATATTTTATATTTTTTTATTTTAATAAATTCATTGAGGCGTCCAGGCTCTTGGACGCCTCAATGATGAGGTGTCCGGGGCCCTGGACGCGCCCATTTTCGCCCACCGAATCACCGCCGAAGGCCATAGATAGTGGAGAAAGTGCGTGGTTTTGGCGCGTGACTGTGACTTATGAAGGGCGCGTCTAATTGACAAGACATTTTTATCTTTTAGAGTTTTTTGAAACGTCAAATCGAGCGGCGGATCGGCACCGTCCGTGTGTCTAAGCAGTGAGGCGTCCATGCACCTGGACGCCTCAAAGGATAGGCCTACAAGTGAGGCGTCCAGGCTTATGGAGACCTCAATGAGACACAGTGAGGCATCCAGGTACCTGGACGCCTCAAAGAAATTCTGCCGGATCGGCCCTGGAAAGCCGTCAGCGTCTAATCGTTAGACGTCTTCGTGTTTGGTTTCTTTCAGAGCGTCCGGTTGGGAGCGGCGCCGTCCGCGTGCTGCACGATTTCCTTAGTGAGGTGGCTTCCGCTCGGATCCCAAAGAAGCGTCACGTTCCCCCGCTCAAAAGGTAAAAGGAAAGAAAGGGGAGCACTCAAGTGATTCAGAATGTGAAAATCACTACGGGGCGTCATATGGTAATATGAGATTTACTCAAGATGATGTCAGGAATAGCGTGTCTACAGAGAGTCTCCTGACTTTGCCCCTGCCTACTCTGTCTTGTTCGCTGGAACCTCGACAGCATTTGTTGACTATCTACTCCAAGATGGTTTTGTTTTTCGAGGACAACAACTCTGTGTCCCAAGCACTGCTGTACGGGACTTCCTCATTTGGGAAATGCATTCTGGTGGTCTTGCTGGTCACTTTGGACGAAACAAGACCATCAATTCTGTGGAGGAGCATTTTTATTGGCTTATCCTGAAGAAAGATATGGCCAAAATTATAGCCCAGTGTCGGACATGCACTATGGCCAAACAGGTCAAACAGAACACTGGTCTCTACACTCCTCTCCCCATTCCTGATAGACCTTGGGTTGATGTGAGTATGGATTTCATCCTTGGATTACCTCATATTACTCACAAACATGACTCCATCTTCGTGGTAGTTGATCGATTCTCTAAGATGGCCCATTTCATTACATGTTCCAAAACATCTGATGCATCTAGAGTAGCCCACCTACTCTTTGATGAAGTCGTGCGTCTCCATGGTCTCTCCCAAACCATAGTATCTGACCGAGATGTCCGGTTCACTAGTTACTTTTGAAAAACACTTTGGCACCTAGTTGGCAGTAAGCTCAAATTCTCCACTACCTATCACCAACGAACTGACGGGCAAACAGAGGTCGTCAATAGGAGTTTAGGGAATCTATGGAGGTGTCTTGTAGGGGATCATTCTGGCACTTGGGATCTTCTTTTATCCAGAGCTGAATTTGCATACAATAGCTCTGTCAATAGGTCCATAGGTATGAGACCATTTGAGGTCGTGTATGGATACAAACTTAGGAAACATGTGGATCTCATTCCCCTTCCCCTCGAGTCTAGAACGTCCAAGTCAGCCGAAGAGTTTGCACAACATGTTAAAAATCTGTTGATGGGAATCAACTCCGAGCACGTAAATGTTATTTTTGTATTTATGTCCTTTTATTTGTATTTATACCCTTGGCTAATTGGGTTTACAAATTGTAAGGCATTATAAGCCATAGGGTTGGTCTTTAAAGTCTTTAGGTTTCTGTGTAATATGCCCGTGGGTCCAGCATGGTCCCCCACCCTCTTTTTCATTGGTCCACCTAGGTCCTTGGGCCCATGTGGGGCTGGTTCAAAGTCCAAGGTTGGACTTGGACCAAGGGGGGACAAAATAAAAAAATCAATTTTTTCTACCCCTTTTTTCAAAGGGGCGCCCCCTTCTTTGTCCCCATGTGGGGAATTGTTTAATATTTTTATTTCCACCTTTCCCTTTATGCCTCTTTGACCAAGGGTATTAGTGGTCATTTGTCTTAGGTCTAAGGTTTAGTATTTAATGTCTCTTGTTACATTTTAATCACTTTTAATGAGAAAAAACACAAGAAAATTGTGTGAACATTGCCTTGGGCGCACCCCCCTCTCTCCTCCTAGCTCTTGTTCTTCTTGTTCTTCATCTCCTCTCCTCTTGATCTAGGGTGTGAAGCCCTCAATATTGGAGTTAATCTAATTTCTATCTTCCCTCTGGAGTGTGAAGCTCCACCACCGCCGTTCGTGCTGCCATCGGAGCCGCCAGCAAGCCGCCACAAGCCGCCTTCCCCCCTGCTGTCCTGAACTAAGAGTTCCAGAACAGCAATCTAAAGAATAGG
Organism: Amorphophallus konjac; assembly: GCA_022559845.1. Taxonomy (NCBI): domain Eukaryota; kingdom Viridiplantae; phylum Streptophyta; class Magnoliopsida; order Alismatales; family Araceae; genus Amorphophallus; species Amorphophallus konjac. Next base: position 357,648,425 of record CM040122.1, read on the forward strand.
TCGATTCTCCCATCTCCCAGCTCTGATCAAGCTAATATTTTGAGAGCTTGTTCCTCTTTCAGTTAGCTTTCCATCAATGTAGATTTTGACCCATTCAGTTCCCGTTTGATATTTTTCCCGATATTTTTAATCCACCCCTAACAGTCTGTCAGTCAGCAAATCTGCAGGATAGCAATATGTTCTTATATTTTTTTCATCCTCTTATACATCTCCAAAAATTCCCAAAAAAATCATACGTGTTCCTTACATCCCCCTCTTCCACCCATAATTTTTATGGAGTCTAGATCTATTGTTTTCTCATCGGTCAAAATTCATCTTTAGGCAGATCTTAGTCAGTACTGTGTGTCTGTAAGTTTGAGCCGGCAGAAACCTTTAAGTAACAGTCATTTTCATTTTCAATCCATTCACTTAATGGATCTGAAATAATTATATGATGTATCCCTCTGAGTCCTCTATCCATCGGTACCAACTTTGTGTCGATCCAACACCGGATCTGGGCGTAAGAATTCTTTTCATGAAGGTGCACAGTTCAGATCCGAGTCCAGCCAGTAGAAGCAGTCCGGAAATTAATTCCTCGGAAAATACGCTGGCACACCTTCGGTCTCCACCGCTCCCGGGGATTGATCAGCAACCCCCCCAGTAGCGCCCCAGTAGGCAGCAGTAGCAAGGAGATGCTCGGGCACCGCTGTCCCAGCAACCGGACCCACCTGTTGTCCCGCGGGCCCCGCAAAACCGTGCCGATCAGCAGCCCATCTCTAGCCCGAGAACCGTCCAAATTGCTACCCGTCAACTCTACATCGCTACTCCCGGGTCCCACATTGTAACCCTTTACCTCCCTGGGTGGAGTGGGCCTTAAAATCATTTCTGTAATTATTGTTAATATTTGTACACCGGGAGTACGAGCTTCGACCGGGTCGTCTTCCCCACGGTCGGAGCGTGGAGGTAAACTCGCCTCCCTCTTTATCACATTTGCTCCATTCGTATATGCACTCTTATGTCGCTGCTAGAGTGATAGGGTAAATTAGCTCGTTATATCATATCAATCACTGCTGCGAGAGAGAGCGAGACCGTCCTGTGACCTGATCCAGACATGAAAGTGTGAGTTGACCACCCTAGCTCTTTGCCGATTTCTCAACCGCGCACGTCTGTACGCTTCCCTCGTTAGGGACGATCGTGAGCTTGCCTAGAGTCCAAGGATTACATATCAATTGGCGTCGAGTCGCATCCCGTCCCGCATCAAATTGGTATCAGAGCGGAAGGTTGAGTCTAGGGTAGTCTTTGATTAAAAAAATTAAAAAAAGTCATTTAAGTCTAGAGATAGTCTAAGTCGGTCTAAGGTTGCATTTGGATTCCTTCATTCGGCATATCAAAAGGTGCCTCCGAAGCGATAGGTTACACCTATTGGGACCGTAGCACACTTGCGTGAGTGCGATCTTCGGATCAAACCTCCGCCACGTACCGAATATTGGAGTTTAGGTCCTTTACTTTGCCTTGGTTGGTGCATTCCAACCCCGTGTCCTTTGCATGCCCACGCATAGGGGTACCCAATACTCACCAGCACCGATGGCAGATCCTCAAGTCCCTAGTCCCGGTGCGTCATCGGTGGTCAACATGTTTCGAGCTATTATGGAAAAATGGATGATTTGAGTGCTCGAGTGGATAAGATGGAAGGATTAAGCACGCGAGTGGATGGCCTAGGCGCACGTTTGGAAGAAAGGATGAAGGCCATAGAGGATAGGGCCGTAGAGTCGGACCAGTCTTTTCATGGTCTGGTAGGGAGAGTAGCCATCCTAGAGAGACCCTCAGTTGAGGCACACCCCGTGCCGACACATGGTCAACAGGAGCCGGTTCAGCCACCTGCTGCTCCTAGGGCTCCAGGGGTAGATGATAGGAGGCGTCGAGTCCCCGAGGTAGCTGATTATGAGTCTGAGAACGAAAATGGGAGATATGGTCGTGACCGTCATGTTCAACAACGGAACCGTGATTTGTATGAGGACGAGTGGACCCTCAAGACCGTTCGTGCAGACCCTCCCACTTTTGACGGGTCCTTAGACCCGAAGGTCTATCTTGATTGGGAGGCCGGCATAGACTGGTATTTCGAGTGGTTTGAGATGACGGACCATCGAAAAGTCAAGTTTGTCAAAATGAAACTGCTAGGGCAGGCACAAACTTATTGTTTCACCGTCAGGAGCCCCAGGTAGAACCTGCTATTTTGCTGGCCAATATCCCAGTAGTACATCACTAGCCCTAGGGGACAAAAGGGTTGGAGAAGCTCCACCTTCTGGGATTGTGTCTGTCAGCTATGAGGCCGAGTCGGAATTAGCTGATGAATTCTATGAAGAAGATCCCGAAGAACCCATCGACACCTAGGATGCAGCACTCGGATGATGACCACCTAGGGGTGATGTCACCACATTAAGTCTAGGGTCATGCATAAGTCAGTTTTTCTTTTTTGTGTGATTTGTTTGTGTGGTTTGTTAGGAGTCTATGCATACATTTGTCAGTGCATAATGAGTCTGCATGTGTCAAGCCAAGTCAGTCTTTTGCAAGCTCGTAGATGTTAGTCCCTTGCGAGTGTGAGGCAAGTCAGATCTAATGCGTACGTTGTAGACTTGCTAGAGTATGGTATGGGTGAGTTGACTTGTCGGGTCACGGGACGGATTTGCATAGGCGTCACCACGAATTTCAAGAAGGTGACTTGGTTATGGTACGGGTTTGACCCGAACGACTCCCCTCGGGAGCCGTTAAAAAGTTGTAAGCCCGTAGTGATGGTCCATTCCAAATACTAAGGAAGATTGGCTCCAATACTTATGTTGTGGACTTACCTCCCGAATATGGGATTAGCTCTACCTTTAATGTGGCAGACCTAGTGGCCTACAAGGAACCCACAACGATTCTTAGTGACCCTTTCGAGCCTTCTCCTCCCATTGAGAGTGAGCCCACCCATGTGCATCCCACAGTCTCGAGAGCACCGCGCGAGTAAATTGAGAGGATACTTGATGAGTAGGTGACAACTACACAGGGCAGGGTGTACCAGAGCTACCTTGTCCGCTGGCAGGATCGTCTACCATCTGATGATTCTTGGATCAGCCGTGAAGATCTCCAACGCCGCGATCTAGATCTGCTGGAGCACTACCAGAGCGGTATCCCACCTTACTCGACGGAGTCGAGTTCCAGCCGTCCCGGGAGGGTTGGTGGGGACACCACCGGACCAGTCACACGCAGCCGACGCCGCACCGCCCCGACCCCACCGAGCATGTGACTCGGAGACTCGGCTTCATGAAGACTCGGCGTCCTGAGTATTTATTTGTATGTATTGAGTATGTATTTTATTTGTATATTGTGTGTATAATACATGTATTGCTACATGTATTATTTGCTTTTATTTTATTAGGCCAAATATTCTATTATTTTATATTTTATTTGGCCAAGTCAAAAGTTGGTTGTTGTAGTTTGTTTTATTAGGCTAGGACATGGAAGTCATTAATTGAAATGACTAAGGGTATCACTACAAGAAAAAGAGGTATTAGCGACTAAAATTTCAGACGGATTAATTTCTGTCGCACATCCATCTGTAAATTCAGACGGATATACTTCATCTCAAATTCCATATGTATTTGGGACAGAATCATTCTGCCTAAATTTACTGACGGTTATTCAAACGACAAGTTTCAAGTCTGAAATTAGAGACGAATATTCAGACGAATAAAATTACGTCTGAAATTTGAGACGAAATTTTTTTCCATCCGAAGTACCATCTCAAAATTTCCCTCTCTCGCCACATTCGAGACCCCCATTTCCCCATGTCCCCCACCCTCCCTCTCACCCTTACTCTTTCTCCTCCGTCGTCCCCGTTGGAGCCGCCGCTACCCTCCTCCCTCTCGTTGTCACCGCCGCCGTCTGCGCCGTCTCCGCCGGCCTCCGTTGTCGCCGCTGCCGTCATCCTCCTCCCTCTCGTCATCCGCGTCGTCGCCTCCTCCCTCTCATCGTCGCCGCTGCCTCTTGTCATCGCCATTGCTGCCAGCCTCTCCGGTATGTCCCCTCCCCCTCCCTCGCTAGCACCAGTGCCATTTTTTTTTTGGGATCATCGGAGGGGTTCAAGAAGGGTACGTGGGGGGGAGGGGGAGGAGGAGGGGGAGGAGGAGGTCACCGGTGGGAGGGGAGGGGGGGTTCAGGGAGGGTGGGGGGGCGGGGGAGCTCGAAGGGGGAGGGGGAGCTTGCCGGTGGGAGGGGAGGAGGGGTTCTGGGAGGGGCGACCGGTGGTAGGGAGGGGGAGCTCAGAGGGGGAGGGGGGTTCAGGGAGGGGCGATCGGTGGCAGGGCGACTGGTGGTAGGGAGGGGGAGCTCGGAGGGGGAGGGGAGGTCGTCGGTGGGAGTAGGTTTAGGTAGGGGGGAGGTCGCCGGTGGAAGGGGAAGGGGGGTTCAGGGAGGGGGGGGAGGGGGAGCTCGGAGGGGGAGGAGGAGGCCTCCTCTGATCTCAGGTAACCGGGCTAGGCCTCCTCAGATCTCATCATGCCCTTGTTTCTCAACTGAATCTTTTGCAGAATCGGTAGGATTTCCAGCGGAGGTAGATTGCTTGCCGATTGAAATAATATGAAGGCAAGATTGTGTTGGCCAATCCGATTCTTGATTTTTGGAAGCATATTATAGGGCTATTTTTTTTCCTTATGCGCTACATGTTTGTGAAATATATTATGAATTATTCAATGCCATCCGGCATCCTTCATATGGACTATGATGTATTCTGGGAATCATCTCAAAACCCTGTGACGAGGGTTCTTCAGGAATGATGGAAGAACCTGATTAGTAGAGTAGACTAGAATGCTTTGACAGAGTAGTGACTTGATCGTCCCGTCTATCATTTTCTGAATTTTAGGCATGGTGGTTCAACTTCAGAAATTGTACTTTCACATACACGGCTGCTCGAAGGAGTGCCAGAGATTGGGACTGTAGATAAAATTAGACACTTTAGGTCTTATTGCACTCATGCGTTAAGACGTCATATATATGAATATGAGATTCAAAGAAGTTTACTATGAATTTTGTCATCCACCAGTGTTTGAATGGAGTGCTTTTTACCACTGCCTTCCTAACAAATACACCTGAACCACATCTGTGACTCAATTGGCATAACAGTCCTTCTGGAAGCCTCATTGCAACTTGACTATTGATAAGAAAAGAACTTAACTGCATTCATATCTGTCATTCTCGATAGAACCCTTCTTGCAGATTTTGTTTGGTTAAGCCAAGATATCCTCTCGCCATTTACTGGGAAGAAGTAGCTCTATACATTTCTATTCTGATAATTTATAATCTAGATAGATATTTAATTTGTGTAATGTTTGTGTATAATTAATGTGTGGATCCAAAAATAGATCCATATTTAATTTTCATTTTGGAGTATACCACTTTAATTTCCTAGTTGTTACTTATGCTGATAAGAAAATGCAATTCTTAGTACCTAAATTGTCTGAAGAGGATAAAGTTTCCTGTGAACTTTCTCTGCACCCAAGGCACCTGTAACAAATGAAGCCACATCAGATAGAGGGCTTCAATTTCTTGGTGAGAAACCTAGTGGGTGCTAATCCTGGAGGCTGCATTCTGGCACATACACCAGGGTCAGGAAAGACGTTCATGCGCATTAGCTAAATATCCTTCTGCAAGGTCGTTAATCATTCTTTCTAAAGGAATTCTGCCAACGTGGAAGGGAGTTCCATCATTGGCAAGTAGAAGAACTTCCTCTGTATGACTTCTACTCTATTAAGGCTGACAATAGATCTCAGCAGCTTGATGTTCTTCAAAAATGGGAGGAGAACAGAAGTATTCTTTTCTTGGGCTATAAGCAGTTTTCTAGAGTTGTGTGCAATGTAAGAGACGAGATAAGGGCTGCATGTCAGGAGAGGTTACTAAAGATCCATAGCCTTCTCATTTTAGAGAAGGCCATACTCCTAGAAATGAAGACACAAATATTCTTTCTACGCTAGAAAAGGTGCAAACTCCCCGTAAGGTGGTTCTTTTAGGGACACTATTTGAGAATCATGTCAAAGGAATTTTTAATATATTGAATCTAGTGCGTCGTAAGTTCCTGAACATGGACTCATCACGAGATGCCATGAGACGTATCCTGAGTAGAGCATCTATATCAGGTGGCACCTGAAAGTTGATGTAGAGGCCGCTTTCTTTAAAATAGTGGAAGAAACATTGCAAAACGATGATCCTTGTAAAAGGAGAATTTCTATCATAGAGGACCTTCGGGAGATGACCGGAGATGTCTTGCATTACTACAAAGGTGATTTCTTGGATGAGTTGCCAGGACACATTGATTTCACTGTGCTATTATGTCTGAGTCCCAAATAGAAAAAACTTCTAGGAGAGTTTGAGAGATATGATATGTTTAAGAGAATTACTGTTGGTAGTGCAGTGTACCTGCATCCATGTTCGAAAGATTATGCTAATTATGCTTCTGGAGACCGGAGTGTCATGAAAGTGAAAGATCAAGATATTGATAATCTTTTGGACTCCATAGACTTGAAAGATGGAGTGAAGATAAAATTCTTTCTGAATATTTTGTCAATCACAGACTCTGCTGGAGAGAAAGTGCTTGTATTCAGCCAGTACATTCTTCCACTTAGATTTTTGGACGAAGTAAGTCTACGATGAACAGCAACGTATCTATTAAGGGAAGTTTATATAATGAAGTGGAATTGGACTACTACGGTCTTCTTGACGAAGTCTTGGAACTTCAGTATTTGGGACGAGACAATAACGTATACATATTTAAATGTCATTGGTTTAATCCTAATTCTGTCCGACATGACACAACTTATAGGATTGTCGATGTCAAACATAGGTCTAAACTTAATACCTATGAACCGTTCATTATTTAGCCTTCAATTGTCTAATATGAATATTTTGACATTTGCAATTGCAGTAAGAAATTTGAACCTCACGAGGCTGTCCATCATTCCAACTCTCTAGTAATGGCACATGTGCCTGGCCTAGTAACGTCTTTCAAAGAATTTCTAGTGGAAGTCCGCGACAACTTATGGGACATGTTCTCAGTACGTAATTACATCATTTAATTCAAGTATTTTCCAAACTCAATTCCCAATAGTATACTAAGTGTGAAACTTAATTTATTTACAGCAGACTTATCAATTCACGTGTGGACATGACGCGACGAGATGTCGTTCTACCTGGGAGAAGACTATGAAGTCAAATTTCTGAAGGAAAGTATATGAGGCCCGAGAACACTCTAAAAATAAGGCTGGTGGGAGTGAAGACCGACAGCTGTGGAAGGAGCACCGCCCTCTATGGATGAAGAAGGAGGATTGGGACATAGCATGTGACAAATTTGCCGACCCCAATGTGGATGCACTTATTTTATCGATTAATTTACCACCTTCGGTTTATTTATTTATTGGTTTATTAAGTGCGTGGGCGTGCCAGTAACAAAGTGACGATTCGTTCGGGCTTCATAGAAGCCCATGGTGCGCTTGATCTGACTCGATCAGATGATTGTGTGGTTCGTGTCGGGACTGAGACCCGCCATGCCATGAAGGTCACGGCGTCATTTACATCCCCTCAGAGAGGGGAATACCCTTGATTAATTGCCGGAAATAAGGGCTCCACGACCGAAAAAGTTACTAATTGATGCCGGAAGAAAAAGGGCAGTCAAACTACACCAAAAACTTATATTGGGGCATGAGCACTCAGATTATGTCGGCAACTGGTGGACCATTTCTTATTTGGACAAACGTCCATACGGAAAATAAGACGATAACGGGGACGAATCCGTACAAATGTCTGCCAGGGGATGGCGATTTTAAAACGAAGAGGGGAATCAGATCCCGGTGAGAGAGGGGACTTTGATGAGATATTGGCCCGAGGCAAGGTCGGGTGATGACCATGACGAGAGGGGTAGCTCCCGAGGGTGAAGTCCGGCCTACAAAGGCGTCATTGATATTCCCGGGGTCCGGAATCCAAGAGGGAGAGACGAAAGCCATATCATTGCATCCATGATTTGTTTTGGTAAATATTTGCTATTATCGTTCACTTATTAATATTACCCTCTTTTTTTGACTGTCTTCTATCATTCATAGGCCATGGGCTCTTCTCCTATTCATCACTATATATAATTTTTTTATTGTTATTATTATTCCCTTTTTTTGTTATTTTCTCTTGTCTATTCTCTTGACTAGAACCCCTTTCCCCTTTTTATTACTCTATTCCCTTTTCTCTGGCGTGGCTTTTAGATATAGGGTGCGTTGGAGTTGGTGAGATGGGGAGTGTGCCGCTGGAGGATGATTCAGGGGTGCACCGCTGGAAGCAGGTGAGAGTGTGTTGGCCAGGAAGGGTGTGTTGAGAGTGTACCACTGAAAGGAGTGGGCTAGGGTGTGCCGCTGAAACCAAGGGGGGATGAGCTAGGGTGTACCGCTGAAGGACTGGGGATGGTGTGTTGAGAGTGTACCGCTGGGGCGTGGTTAGAGGGGTGAGAGAGGGTGTACCGCTGAAGGAAGGTGCTAGTGCACCGGGAAAGCAGTTAGGGGAGCAGGGGGGGCACGAGTGTGCTGGGATACATAGGCTGAAAGTGTGTCGGGCTGGAGCCAATTGGGGTGTGCCGCTGGGGCAGGCCAAGGGAAGTTAGAGGCAATGCCATTGGGGCAAAACCACATGGTTGAGGTGAGGTTTAAAGGGAGATTTCTGGCTTGAGGAGTTCGGGTGGAGGGCTCCAAACGGCATGCTTTCCAATTTTCTGTCATGTGATTGAGTCCCAAGTCATGTTCAATAGTCCAGTTTTTCGAGTCCTGTTCAGTCCAATTCCTTGAGCCTTGCATGGTTCCTTTATTCTGATTAGAATGTTTTACTGTGGTTTGTCCCATTTATTTGTTGCTTCCTTTTGTCTTTTAACTTATCGTTATTTCTGACAAAAATTCGGCAGCATCTCCCCTTGACCTGGATGGTAAGGGAGTAAAAAGGAACATGTCCACAGGGAGTGACATGAACCAACAACTGAGGTGTGTGCCTAGGCAGTCACCTTTGAGGAAAACTTTAGAAAACTTGGAGAAAACGCAGAACAGGAAAATCACTAGGCTGACACAGGCTATGGGTGCACCGGGGAAGCAAGTCATGACTGGGGTGTGCCGGGCTGGCAGTCTAGGGGTGTACCGGACAAGCCATGGTCAGGGTGTGCCGGTGAGGGCATGGCCAAGGGGTGTACCGCTGAACAGGCCAACAGGAAAGTGTGCCGCTGGGGCACTGCCAAGGGTGTGCCGGTGACGGTATGACCAAGGGTGTGCCGCTGAGCAGGCCAATGGGGAAAGTGATGACTGGGAGATCTGAGTAGGTGTGTGCACACCATGACCTTTGGAAGAAAGGCTGAGGAGCCTCCTGGCCAGTGGATGAATCTCAACAGCTGGGTGGGGGTAGTGGGTGCTAATAAACCCATAGGTGGAGGCAGTGGGATAATGCTCATGCCATGGAGGGCCATCAAAAGGAGGGGGGCTAGCCCTATGCTGACAGACCAAGAACGCTGCACGTTGAGCTAAACCAGTCGATGATGCGAGGAGTAGTTGAAACCAAGCTAGAAGACCAAGGGAAGGATGCAAACTACGGACTACGATAAGGAGAAGATAACAAACGCAACAAAAGATAGAGCCCAAGGGAACTTTTATTTATGATAAGAACTCCAAAATGACAAAGGCCATGACCCGAAGGCCAACTACAATATACTGCAGAATAGAAAACTCTGAGAAGAGAAGAGAAAACTGAGAAACGAAAAGAGGAGCAAAAAAAAATGAAAAGGTGTTGGGACAGAGTTGGAACGAGGGAGGGTGCCTCCCTTCACCCCATTCCTTCTCTTCCCTATACAGATGGCTCACTCTATCTCAATCTCTCTACTCTCTTCTACCTTCTTCTTCTTCTCTTCTTCTTCTTTGCGGGTGTTTCCTTCTTTGTAGCTGCCTTTCGCATGCCGTTTTTTCTTCCGTGAGAGGCTTTTTATAGGTGTGCCGTTGGAAGCAGGGACATCATGATGGCACTGCCATCCGAGGTTGACCCGAGTCCCATCTTTGTCAGGTAGAAGTCCCCTTCGTCCAACTAGAAGATGACACCTAGGCAGGGGTTAGCTGGCGTTGAGGTGCCTGCGCTGCGCGCCAAGGGGCCCATCTACTAACCGTTGTATTTTTTTTGACGGCTTGTGCCGTTCTGGAGAATTCAACGTTGTGCCGCTGGGAGGGCCAAGGCGTTGTACCATTGAGAAAGCAGAACGCCCGTGCCGCTGGAGGGCCCGTTTGGGCGTGCCGTTGAAATGGCCCGGACGGTGTGCCGCTGGAGGGCGGAGGGACTATGCCGCTGGGGTGCCTGAGACTGTGCCGTTGGAGGGCACAATAGAGTGTGCCGCTGGAAGGCACCAAAGGGTGTGCCGCTGGAAGCACCCCAATGGAGTGTGCCGCTGGGGGCTGGTCCATGCAGTGTGCCGCTGAGGGCCCTCCAAGGCGGTGTGTACCGTTGGAGGTCAGCAGCAGCGTGCCGCTGGAGGCTGCCTGGAAGGTGTGCCGCTGGGGGCACTTCATGAGTGTGCCGTGGAAGGCTTTGGGGGCGGTGTGCAGCTGAAGGGCACTGGGTGTGCCGTTGGAGGGCACAATGAACATGCTGTTGAAGAGGGCCTTGAACTTCGCTTCAGGAGCTGAGAACTGTGAACTCTTCGGGACATTTTCTTCACCGTTAGGGACTCGAGGGTGGGTCCATAGCAGTGTATAAATTCAGGTGGGTATCCTGTGTTTTCTTAGTCATTTAATGCGCCTGTGCAAATGTGAGGATTTGCCGGACGGTAGTATTCTCCCAGAGCCGTGGATGGCTAGTCTCCCCAGGTCTTCTCTCTTCAACTCTGACATCAATGCGGGAGCTTGGCGGGACATATGGACGTACAATTTTATACGCCCACAAATGCCCCCCGCCCACGTGCAGCGCGGGCCAAGGATGAACCAGACGATTCTCGCGGGTGTATTTGGGGAACTAATGTACATTGTTGAGTGTACGTAGATTTTGTCATATATTTGGATTTTGTTATTAGTATCTATATATATATATATATATTATTATTAAATATATATATTTCCCTTTTTTCTTTCTTTGTTTATTTCTTTTTTTTCTTCTTCTTTTTTTTCCTTTCTCTTTTTCCCCCTGTTTTTCTCTTTTTCTTTTCTCTCCTTTTTTTTATTTTTTTTGTTTTCTCTCTTTTTGTTTTCTCTCTTTTTGTTTCCTCTCTTTTTATTTCTTCTTTCCCTTTTTCTCTCTTTTTGAAGCCACTATAAAAGGGGCGGGCGAGTTCGAAACTCCCCCCCTTTCTCTTTCGAATTCTCTCCCTCTCTCTCTTTGTCTCTTTGGCTCCCGCCTCCTCTTCCTCTCTTCTCTCTCTTCTCTATCACCACGGCCGCTCACCGCCGTCACCGGTGCTTGGGGTGAGGCCGACGTGCCCCCCTCCCTTCCCTCTTCTTCCCCTTCCCTTCTTCCTTCTTCTCCTCCTCTTCTTTCCCTTCTTCCTTTTCTTTCTCTTCTTCTTCTCATTCTCCTTTCGCTCGGGGGACGACGGAGCCCTAGGCTCCCTGTCTTCCTCTTTCCTCTTCTTCTCCTTCTTCTCCTCTTGTTCTTCTCTCCTTCCTCCTCTTTGTTTCTTCTTCTTCTTCTCTTCGGCATGTGGCGGAGGCGGTCATGGTGCGTCGGAGCGCACCGGTGAGATGGCAGGCACGGGGTGTGCCGGTGAAAAATGGGCATGGGTGTGCCAGTGAGATGGAGGGCATGGGTGTGCCGGAGTGGGTAGGCACGGGGTGTGCCGGTGGAAGGAGTGGCACGGGTGTGCCGGTGAGTGGGACGCAGGGAGTGCGCCGGGTGAGTGGGGGCAGGAGTGTACCGGTGGAGTGGGGCACTGAGTGTGCCAGTGGAGCGGGGCACCGAGTGTGCCGGTGGAGCGAGGCACCGAGTGTGCCGGTGGAGAGGGGCACCGAGTGTGCCGGGCAGAGCTCGCAGGGCTGTGCTGGGGAAGCCTTCAGGGGGTGCAGCATGGGTGTACCGATGCAGGGAGCTCAACTGAGGACCGAAGCCATCCGGTGTCGCCCTTGGGGCACACTGTGATTTTTGTTGGGGCCGTCACTCCTTGTGGACGCACACCCGTGTCTTCCCCTTACGCCTCCGGCCTAGGGGAGACTCTGTCGAAATTTTGTCAAAATTTCTGGCATCTTGTTCATTTTAATTGTAATGTATCCCCTTCATAGTAGTTTCTTCTTGTCTTTACTCAGGACTTGTTTTGACCCCAATTTTTTTGCATCTTGCAGATAAATGGCTGCTCCCAACGGTTCTTCTGATCCTGCTGCTGTCGGAGTCGCGTCGGGTCTCTCATTGGCCGTTCCTGCTGTCACATGGTACAACGTGGAAGACCTTGATAGGGAACATGCAGAGGTGGTGAAGCTGGACGAGTCCTTCGATTCCGAGACCGACACTCTGGACCTTAGCCGTGTCGGATTGACCGGTAATGGCTTCACATTCGATCGGGATGGTGACTACCGGAGGGACTTCCCGAAGGACCAGCACCTTCTTCATTTCTTGAGGTATCTTTGTCGTCACGACAAGAGGGACTTCAAGACCATCCGGGCTGCCGGACGCGCCATTCTGCAGTTTCGGGACAGCTTATCGTACAGTGTTCGCCGAAGTGTACCGATGTACCTGGTGGGCGAGCCAAGAGAGTGGAACCCTGTGCTGGGTTTGGAAGCAGTGACCCCCGTGGAGGGCAAGCTGGTACGGGCGCCGGAATTTACTCCCGCCCGTTGGGATAATGCAGCAGGCAATGTTCACCGGGAGCAGCCCCGCTTTGGTTTATTCCTGGCGCCATTGAGGTGGGGATATCGGGAGGAGCCATATCTCCTAGACTGCTTGGCTATCGGGTTCAAGCATGAGCTCTCCCTAGGCTGGTTTGGGGAGCTCAAGGTTCAGTCTGCACACTCTTTCCGGGAGGGAGCGATAGAGTTTGCCGACTACGTTTTATTCAACTATGCTCCCTTGCTGCTCCGGGCCGGGGTCTACCACAGCGTCTATGCCTCCCGGTATGACTACCCGATCTCAAAAGGCCTCTACTGCGGAATGATGGAGGTCTTCAATGCAGAGCTAAACACATTCTACACTGTGAAGGGCGAGACCTCGCTGGACTTGTGGAGTCTGCATCAGCTAAGTGGCTTGCTTATTGACGGGGAGCCATACGAGGAGGTGTGTCTCCCCGACTTACTCAAGGACGAGACCGATGGGAATGACATCTATGCCCTGGGGTATTCTTATAGGTTCCTCATGAAGGCCTACCAAGAACTGTATCAATCATCCCACGGCGAGAAGCAGCCTCCGCGCGGGGACCGTAAGAGGGTCCGGCTGGGCCTGTGGCTGAAGTACTTTTTTGATGGGCGAAAGAAGTATGAAGCTTTCCCTTGCGTCCGCGCCTCTGCAATCCAGAAGAAGCGCATTCAGAGCAAGGCTAAGATGACGCTCCCAACCTCAAAAGGGCGTCGGAGTGGTGCTAACCCGGCAGGGGTTGACCCGATGACCCACTGTACAGCTTTCCTCACGTACTGGCTCTGATCCTTTGCTCTCCCTTACGGAGATGAGACCGTTATCCGGCCAGATGCGATTTACCCCGCTTGCCAGATGGCATGGGGCATCAAGCTATCACTCTACCCAGCTGCGATGTGTCTTATTTTCAAGATGTTGGGAGATGTCAGTGTACACCAGTTCCCGCGCCAGGCTCGCTTCATCGACCCGCTGCACTTTTTCAATGCCTGGGTATGTTCTGTATTCCCAGAGTACGCCCCGCGCGTCATACAATCCTGGGGCCTGTTTCCGTGGATGTTAGAGTTCGCAAGTGCTGAGACGGACTCGATGACGATGCTGCTGTTCAACATTCGGGGCAGGCTTACAACCGTCCCCCAGGACTCTCCCGGTAGCATTCATTTCTGGACGCTGGCTGCCCATTCCAGTCCCTTAGTCAATAGCAAAAGGGAATGCCGGGACGACCAAGTGGAGAAATATCCCCACCATATCAGCCAGCAGACCGTGGTTCGCCCTCTGATAGAGCCGGAGCTCCGTGACTGGGCGTTGTCTATTCGCCCAAGTGTGCTGGTCTTCAGAAAGGGGGATACTCTGTTGCTGGAACCCTATTACCCTTTTCGCTTCGGGCACAATTTTGGGTATGATCAGCATATCCCTACGCACAAAGCACGATTTCCTTTGCCCGTACGGAGCCTTAGGGGCAGCCCGGTTGCTGAGCAAGCCCAGTCCTGGTGGGATTATTTTCACCGGACCGACGAGTCCTCATTCAGAGTGCCGGCGCCTGGCCGAATTCCACAGGTGACGGCGGACTACATCAAATGGTGGAATGCCGGGACGGGTTTCTATCGATTTTGTAGAACCGATTATTGGGACGACGCCGAGCGGAAATTCTTAAGCAAGCAACCGGAGCCCGTCTTAGATATTGATCCGGGGCATCTGCTCCGACTGATGAGCGGCAAAGAGAAGTAGGTGGCAGCATATATGGCCACCCGTAAGGAAGCCCAGGAGGCCAGACCGTCGCCGCAGCCGAAGTTGCCACCCGTAGCCAAGGACGAGTTCAAGAAGAATCTGACCCATTTGTGCAAGATCGGGTCAGACCGGCTGGATCACATTAACTATCCCTTTCCAATCGAAGAAGAAGGCATGCCGGCTCGCACCTAGCGCCCGGAGACGGACACGACGTGCCCCTATCGCACCTTCCTGAGGAGGGAGGAGTGAAGGCCTGAGAATTACAAGGAGACCACATGGCTGTACGTTCTCTTCCGGGCTAACGGGCTGAAAGTGGACGACCCAACAGCTGTCATCCTGGACACGCGCCTAATAATCTCCTTCCATTATGCTGACGGATGGGGCATGGACCACTTCAGCCTCTATTGTCACCTCGCCTTCAAGCAGCACGCAAACTTGGCGCATCTCGCTGATCGCTATGTGAAGATTGGGGACATCGTTTGGCTGGTGCGAGAGGTGGCTCGTTGGGACAAAAAATCGGCCCTGACCTACTGGCTGATTACCCTACAACTGTACACCGGCCCTCATGGTATGATGCTTCCCCTTTTTTTTGGCTTCCTTAGCTGTGGCCCCTCATGATCCTGAATGCTAACCGATTCTTTTCTTTTCTTTCTTTCCTTCATCAGACCATCCCACCAGCAATCAATTGGCGTAGTATCGGAACCTTGTCCGGCTGGTGCAGAAGCCCGCCCACTTCGAGGCGGCGCCGCCAGCCCCCACTACAACGCCTCTGCCAAAGCCGAGCAAGCGGCCCCGGGCGAAGTCACCCGTCAAGAAAGCCCTGGATGCCGCTAAGGAGGCCGAAAGGCAGAGAGTGAAGCGGAGGAAGAAGGAAGCCACCTTCGCCTCGACGATCCCTTCCATTCCTCTACCCCCATCCTTTGAGGAGTTCACCGCTGCTCGGGCGGAGTCGAGCCGGCCTGCAGGTTAGGCCTTTCCTGTCTTTGAGGCTCTTCGAGGTTTGTTTAGATGTCGAGAGGGACTTTTCTTGTAACACATGTTTTTTGCTTCAGCTGTCGTCGAGAGGCCCACATCCGTATCTATCCCTGGCGTGGGCGAAGCTGTGACTCACGAGGCCGTGGAGTCCATTGCAGAGACCTTCTTCGCCCTAACTCCCGATGGCGAAGTTGAAGGAGGTATGTCATTTTCCTTGTTGGTCACTTTGATTAATTTTTTTCGTTCCTTGAAGCCCTACGGGCCAGACTGGATCTGGGTTTTACTTTGCTTGGCAGGAGCTGATGTAGCGGTCCCTCAGCCGGAGGTGATCCCTGAGACATCCCGGTTCGAGCGGACATATCAGAGAAAGGGGCGGCGGTCAGGGAAGTCGCGGTTGTCGGTACAGCGCGATGACGTGCCGACCCCGGATGTGTAGGTGGGGGTCCCCTCGACAGTGAAAGAGGTGCCTACTAGCACTAAATATTCGTCAGGTGAGAAGGTAGATTATAGCTACTCATCCGACGAAGTGCTTTCAACTGAGGGTGTACCCGGAGAGCCCAGCTTTCAAGTTCCCGCCTGGAAGGCCCCGGTACTACCCGTTTCTCTTAGCCTGGTGAAGCAGGCACCCATAAGTGCGAACCTGTTTATTCAGGTTTCTCTCTTGAGGCTGTCGGCTGACCTCTTTACTGTTGTCGCTCTTTGGCTTCAAACAGGAACTCGCTCCGCCAGAAAGTATAGAAGTTCGTGTCCCGGGCTCAAAAGCCGCCAAGCAAGAGAAGAGCACCGCGGCTTTAGACAAACTGGCGTCCCTAGTCAAGGCTTTGAGGCAGGAAGAGGCCGCAGTAAGCTTGGGCGCCTCCATCTAGACGGTCGAGGTCCTGCCCCGGGAAGAAGTGGTAGTGGCTGTAAGTGCATGCCTTCCTCTTTTCTCCTCCTTTCTCGTCATCTCCTCTTTACATCTTTTCTCGGGGTTACTGATTTATTTGAGGCCATACAGTATCATGCTTCCCAAGGAGTCATGGAGACCCCTATTCTGGCACCTGAGGCCCTGGAGGAAGGGGAAATAGCGCCCGAGATCGAGGCCCGAGAGCCAATAGTACCCGAAGTCAAAATTCGGGAAGAGAGAGAGAGGTGGTGCCGATGACCGAGACCCGCGAGGAGACGGTGCCTGAAGTCGACACCCGGGCAGAGACGACGCCGGAGAGCATCATAGTGCCGGCGGGTGAGGTAAGCATGGGGACCCATTCGGCTCCTTTGAGAATTCAACGATTTACTTCACCTGGCAAGTTGCTAACCTTTCTTTACATGGTCAGATAATGACGATGCCCTGCGGAGCGCGCGCACCTCGAGCTCGTAAAGCCATCCCCAGGTGGAGCTCATCCTTCCATGTGCACATGGCGAAAAGACTGAATATGCTCCTGGAACCGGACGTAGGATCCTTGGCATCTCTCTTGCTGATGGGAGCTATCCCGCAGCTCGTGATCCCGCTCCCGCCGATCCCGAAGCCGGTCCTGCCGGAGGAGGCCCGACTCATGGGGAAGATACTGACACTCATTGCTACCCCCTCAGGGGAACCTCAGGCAGAAGGGAGTGAAGTTTCTTCGGAAGTAACCTCGAGCGTGGCTGCATTCAACACCCTCTTCTCGATCGAGGTAGCGACTCTCGCGCTCCTGGCTTGCGAGGCGACATAGGGCTTGAGCCGTGCTGAGGAGGTAGATGCCGAGGCTGATCTGCCCGTGGTGGTTGGGGCGTCATCTTCAGACGTGGGCCTTGTCCCTGTAGTAGGAATGGGACAGTCCCTCGTCACGGTGACGTCAGGTGCTTCCATTGCAGTCTTGTCCTCGCCACTCGTGGTGGTCAGGCAGGAACCGTCTTCCGAACCAGCAAGATCCAGCCGTTCGATGCTGACTCTCCTGTCTTCAACAGCAGCGGTGAATGCGGAGTTATGGGTAGCGGTAGATTCGGGCTGCCTGACGTGCCTTCAATAGGCCATGCTGCATCAGACTTACCAGTTTGGCAGACTTTGCTGATGCTGCGGTCGATGATAGTCGCCGACCCTTCGTTCACGTACAAAGGGGTCCATACCGTAGTCATGCAGCTGACCGGGGCCTTACAGATGATGGGCTACCTGCTGGAGGAATGGTCGCGGTGAGTTATATTATCGTTAAAATACGTCAACCGTCGTGAGTTCCTCGAGACACGGGCTCCCACCGAATTCACAGCTATTGGGGCCCAGAGGGATGAATATCTGCAGGCCTTGGAAGCCCGGCGGGACAACAGGGACCAATGCCAGAGGGCTTTGGATGAGTGCCACGCCAACATCCACGCCTTGGAGAACAGGATTGAGAAGCTCAAGGGCTAGCTTGCCAAGGCCGAGTCCGATCTTGTCGAGGCGGAGGTAGCCGAGGTTAGAGGAGCCAAGGAGCTAAGTGTTGTTGACGTAAAGGTAGCCTCCGTGACAGTAGAGCTGGAGCGCCTCGACGCACAGGAGGGCCGCCTGTGCAAAATGGTGAACTTCCCCTGTGTTGGGATCCTCCCCCTTGAGGAAATCTTCCAGGGAATAGACTGATCGTCGACCTTCCTCTTGTTATCCCTTTTTTCTCTTTTTGCATGTAACACCGGGGTATGCCCCTAGGCCAATCCATACTCTGTTGATGGGATGCCCGTTCAATTGTCCCTTCATGTAGAGTGGCCTGTTGTGACTGCAGGTAGGTAGGAGCATGTCTTCTTCTGTAAAGGCCACAGCTACTTCGGGTGACATTTCTGCAAGGCAAGCTTCCACATATGCTGGCGTTTGGAGTGCCGTGATGACGGCTTGCCGTGTCTCTTCATCTAGAGATACAATCTCCCAGATAGTGAACCTGGCTGGGATCTTCTTCAGGTGCTTGACTATTCTATTGCTAGCTCGGACCTCGAGCAACTTCATCTCTTCGGCTCTACTGCGCCTACCCCCAATCTGGGCCTGAGGAGCCGGTTCAGCGAGTGCCTCCTCCACCGGGTCAGGTATCACTTGAGCTTACGGAGCCTATTTGGTCACTTCATTCTCTTGCATGAACTCGGCAAGGTTCGGGATTATGTCATGTTCTTCCATTGACCGAGAAGGAATCACTACCAACGGGGCCGAGAGGCTACTTGCTTCTTTGATTAGCCGAGACTCACGGGGGCATGACTGCCTTCCCCCCTGAGTCGTGAGAAACTCAATAAATTAAAGGGTACTCTGGCCGACCGGCTCTCCGGGGTAGAGACCCGAGGGAGGGGGAATCTCCATGCCTTGGACCCTAGGACAGGGGATGTGATATGGTTGTTCTCCCCTTAGCAGGATGTTGTGGTTGGCCTGAGGAAGGCGTCCCCACTTCCTTCCCGATCTGGTGGCATGCTGGGAGGTGGATGCTTCAACCTGATTTGCTTCTGACGGCTCGGCGGGCGACTCTTGCTCTTCTTCTCCCAGGGAGAGGGCATTGTCAAACAGTGCTGAGAGGGTGTTGCAAGGAAGGACAACCACGCTCTTCTTCTTGTTTCTAGGCCTTCTCTTCTTCTTTTTCTTCTTTTTTTCAATGGCCGGCAACTGCCCTTGGGGCGGCTCACCCCACAAGAGGGGTTCTTCCTTCGCCTCGGCTTCTGCCTCTTGAGATAATTCAAGCGACTCGAACTCCTTCCAAGGGACATACTCCTTCAACTCCACAGGCCGGATCTTGGACTGTTCATAATCTTCAAGCCCATCAATAATGGCTTGGAGTCTTTCCACTACAGGACTGGTCTCTTTGTGCAACCGCATCAGGGTATGCTTCTTCTTGTTGTGAGTAGGGCGTCTCATGACTAGCCGGGGGGCTGTGTCGTGCCAAATAGGCGTCACTGGTGGCGGTGCTGGTCGGGGTGTGACACCCCTTATGTGAACCTCCAGTGTGGGCCAGGGAGCTTGCCTTCTTCTTCTATTCCTTATCGACACAATCTGCCAACCTCCTTGGTCTTGAGCTGGCGCCATGATAAAGGCTTCATATGTGGCACTTCTACTGGCCTCCGCCCATTCTTCAGGCAGCTGCTGGTATAAAGATACCATGTTAACACTAGTACCGAGGCTCGGCATCTCGCGTGGCTGCGGAGGATCTATCTTGTGCTCCCCCATGTCCAGTTCTCCCTTCTTGATCAAGGACTCAATGACATCCTTGAAGATGTAGCACTCCTCGATAGTGTGCCCCAGCATCTGGTGGTACGGGCAGAAATGAGGATCATCCTTTTTCTTTATGTCACCATGTAGCAACCCTGATAAATGAATATTTGAAATAAATTAAAACATATATATATTACAGTAGTAATACAGATAATGAGAATAGGATTAATTAGATGAAGTAAAACAAAATTAAAATAACGCCTCTTATTAGGGCGTTAATTCAAAAAGAAACGCCTCTATCAAAGGCGTGACTAAAGAAAGGACGCCCACACGTGCGGTCGTCAACTCTCACGACCAAATAGGCAAGTAAAAGAAACGCCCATATATGGGGCGTGTTTCAAAAACAAGGAACGCCCTTATCCAAGACGTTTCTTAAGAAACGACCTGAACTAGGTCGTCAATTCAAGAATCGACGCCCTGACCAAAGGCGTTAATTCAGTTCGTAAACCGTTCGAACCCAGAACTTATCCAGGGTAAGTGATAAGCATTTGAAAGAGTTCAAACGTGGTAATGACTCTATCATAGAAGTATTACTTCCACTAGAACACTAACCCTAACAGGACGTCCAAAATCCTATAAATAGTCTTGATCGAGCAAACCCTAAACCTATTTGATTCAAGCCTCTGCGACGGTAAGTGAAGAACAGAACTGTTCTTCTTATTCCTTTCTTTCTGTTTGGAGTGTATGAAGAACTAACGTTCTTCATCTCCTTCTCTTCTTACAGGTTGAAGAGAGAGCACACGCTGTGAAGAACATAGGTAAGGTTCTTCTAAAACTTTTCCTAACTACGGTTATGTCCCCATCTTCCTCATCTTCTTTTCTTTTCCTTACAGATCGATTGTTGGGTGAAGTTCCTGAAGACAGAAGATCAATATCTTCATCATCCTCATCAAATACAATCACCTTCTCTTCTTACTACTACCAGCGGGATTCTTCGTCCCTTCGATTAAACCAAATCAACCATTAAAGGTAGGTTTTCTCAAGTTACTGTAGCCCAAATAATTTAAGACAAGACTTATATACGTATTGACATGACATGCATACGGTTTAATATGGTTTTATTATGTTTCTGCAATATTTTTGAAAGAGACGCCCCTGTCCAGGGCGCTAATTTACAAGACACGACCATGTCCAGGTCGTTAATTTAATATTTGACGTCCTGTACACAGGCGTTAATTTCATGTAAATCTTCAGAACGGATTATCCATGCAATTACATGAAATCAACCAATAATTGTTAACGGTTAAAAGTCAATAAGCATGAAACATCAAATCTAAAATACTGTATCTGATTTTCCTGCCAATTACCTGTCATGACTATATGATTGTTATCATTGATTATCGTGCAAATCTTGCTTTCCTAGTATCTCTTGAATTCACGACCTAGACTAGGTCGTTTTCCATGTGGTAACGCCCCATCACAGGGCGTGAATTAAAAATAAACGCCCCTTACTAGGGCGCGTATCTGTTAAAATCCTGGAATATATATTCTGTGAAAATAAGAATTTAATGATTCACGCCCCTTCCAAGGGCGCGTTTTTGATAATTTCTAAAATAAATATGTTCTGAAAAAATATTGTAAATAAAAAGACGCCTGCTACTGTAGTCGTCAACTCTTGAAGAAACGCCCCTTCCCAAGGCGCGTTTTAAATAAATTATTGAATTAATGAAAATTCTGCAAAACGGACCATGTGTAAACGCCCTTCTATTAGGCGTTAATTACTTGAGAAACGACTTGACCTAAGTCGTTATTTTACTGTAAACTGATTTTTCCTCTGATTTGCTAACCGATGGTTTATATATTATACATATATATATATATCGGCACTATTCTCCACTCCGTGAGTATAGTCCCACTTTTCACGGTGTTTTATCGATCACACTCAATTCTCATTGACATACAAGCTCTCCTTTGGACATTCCGTTCCTTTGGACTGGCGAGTTAGTCATAGAGACCTCCGTAAGACTCCTCGTAGCCTTGGATTCCCTCAAGGCCGACTGAGCTGGTTGTACCCTAAAAACCCATTACACCATTGATGCCATGTCACTCTAAAGAAACATGGTATACCGGCCCTTATGATTATACAAAGAGTATATCATAAGAAATTCTTAATGAGACGATGATATCATGCCATATCATGTCGTTCTTGTAAACCTCAATTCTATGATAAAAATGGGGGTATCTTACCTTTGATATACTGTTCATGTGGACCTCAATTCTATATAAAGAATGTCCATATTGATTTGTCATGGTACCTAAGTTAAGGGAACCATAATCTACCTAGTTTTATCGATGTCGTGATTATACCGTTATTATCGCCATTCTATGTCCTTTGTCATATTTTGGACTCTATTCTATCAAAGTTGTCATACGTGTCTACAAGCTTGATTATTGAAATTCTATATTGGCTATATAAACAAGAGTGGATGTCAAAACACATGATAAATGCCTGCGCATATAGGGCCCGATCTGGTCCTGGGAGGAGCACCCGAAAGTACTTGTGCCCATGGGAGTTAAAATGATAAGGTATCTGGCATTATACCGAGTACTTGACTTGCTTGATTGGACATTCCACACACATCTTGTACTTGAATCGTACTTGACTTTACATGAAATGCGTGGCCCGAAAAAGGGTAATTTACTTGCTTGATACATGATAGCCAAAGTTCTTGACATGACTTGTTAAATGTGCTTGCTTGAATATCTTGAATAACTTGTATCTTGTTGAAAGTTCATGATAAGTTCATCTTATTTCCTTGATATTACATTCTCTCTATCTTGTCATTTTATGCGAGCATGCATAGCTTTATTGCATTCATAAAAATGTAATTACTTAAACCCCTTGCTAGTACTTGAGATATAATTTCCTACTGAGCGTTCGCTCATTCCGTTTGTCCCTTTCTACTTTTCAGGTAAGTCCGACGACGATGGAAGTCAATCGGATGGGAATGGTCGAGAGTGAAAATGATAGAGCTTCTACAAGTGTCGTCTAGTCTTTTCTATAGTTTCTTGAGTCAACTATGTATTCTTTTCCTTTTTTTTTTTAAACAGAGTATTGGATTTGTAATAGTCTATCCATTATGAAATAAAGGATTGGGTTATCTTGCTATTTTGCGCATCTCTGTCTTTGTGTCGAATACACGACCACTCTGATTGACATGATTGATATAGACACGTCGCGCATCTCCGGGTATCTTCCGCGCTCGGGGCGTGACAGTCTTTGTGGTATCAGAGCCTAAGGTATTCAATTCCTAGGAAACCCAAGTCCAAGGATAGGTTTCAAAACCTTTAACCAAGTGAGAGTGGGTAGAACCAAGGGTTAAAAGATCAATGAGTCCTTTATAAGATCATAGTGATATAATACTAACATAGCTATTGTAATTGTAGGATAATGGCTACCGAACGTGCTCAATGGCGCAACATGCAGCGTACCCTCCAAGGGATGACCCAAGTGCTACAATAGGTAGCACAAGGTGGTGCTCCACGAGCTGGAAGCTTACACCAAGCATTCAAGAATATGAATCCCCCGAAGTTCATGGGATCGACCGATCCAGACGATGCCGAGCATTGGGTTCGGGAGATTGAACGTATATTCCGTGTTATGCAATGCACGGATCAGGACAAAGTCTTATTAGCTACTTTCCAGTTAGAAAAGGATGCTAGATGTTGGTGGGAGTCGATTGAAGCTACAATTGACCCAACTCAAGTTACATGGGGAGAATTCGTTGAATATTTCAACGCCAAATATTTCTCTGATAGGGTCCAGGAAAAGAAGGCCGCCGAATTTGCCGCATTAAAGCAAAGATCTTTATCGGTGGCTGATTATGAAGCACAGTTCTCTAGACTGTCTAGATATGCTAAGCATTTAATTAGCACGGAAAAGATGAAAGCCCGTAGATTTCTTAATGGGCTTAGGCCCCACTATATTACTCAACTGGCGCCTATGGACATCCAAATTTATTCTGAAATAGTGCGCCGAGCTCAATTACTTGAAGATGCCACTGAACTATCTGATAGGATCCGTGGGAAAGACAAAAAGGAACAAGTCACGGGTTCGGGTTCTTTCAAACCCAACTTTAAGAAGAGGCCCAATAATGGAGGTTCTTCCTCTCAAGATCAGAAATACAAGAAATCCAAGCCTTTCTCTATCACCGCTACACCTTCAAACGTAGTATGCAAGCATTGTGACAAGGCTGGTCACAAAACAGAAGAATGCTGGAGGAAATTAGGAGCATGTCTCCGTTGTGGGAGTCGTGAACATCGGATTCCCGATTGTCCATTAATGAATGACCAAGACGGTGAGGGTAAACGCCCAGTGACAAGGAACGCGCGTCTTCATGCAATCCAAGAGACCGAACCAGAAGAAGAAGGCGGATTGGTGGAAGGTACATTAAAAATTTGTTCCAAATATGCACATGTCTTATTTGATACGGGTGCATCGCATTCCATTATTTCCAAGAAGTTTGCTGACCCATTACCTCTAGAACCAGAATGGATGAAGTTAATATTGTCTACTCCTCTCAGAAACGAGACGGATATCACACATCATTATCAAAACTGTGAGGTGTTGGTTCGAGGAAAGAATTTTCCTATTGATCTTATCTGCTTAGATCTAAAAGAGTATGATGTTATACTAGGAGCAGATTGGTTATCCAAATACCAGGCAACGGTTGATTGCCGTGATAGCAAGATTATTTTCAAGGAATTTCCGGAACTGACTTATACTAGTCCTAAGAGTCGAAGCAAATCCCCTCTTATTTCGGCTCTTCGAGCAAGCAAGCTCGTCAAGAAAGGATGTGTATCCTTCCTCGCTTTTGTCACTATTAAAGAAGCTAAAGAAACCAAGATAGAGGACATTCAGGTAGTGCGAGAATTTCCAGACGTATTTCCGGAAAATTTGCCGGGATTACCCCCTCAAAGAGATGTAGCCTTCACCATAGACTTAGTCCCTGGTGCTGGTCCCGTTTCAAAGGCACCATATAGAATGTCCCCTGCTGAACCCAAGGAGTTGAAGGAGCAGTTGATGGAACTAATCCGAAAAGGGTTTATTAGACCAAGTACTTCCCCGTGGGGAGCACTAGTCTTATTTGTAAAGAAGAAGGATGGATCCATGAGATTGTGTATCGACTATCGACAATTGAATCATCTTACTATCAAGAACAAGTATCCACTGCCGAGAATCGATGAGTTATTTGATCAGATTTCAGGATCCAAATATTTCTCCAAGATTGATCTCAGGTCGGGATATCATCAATTAAGAATCAAGGATGATGACATTCACAAGACCGCATTCAGAAGCAGGTATGGCCATTACAAATTTGTTGTTATGCCTTTTGGACTAACAAATGCCCCTGCTGCCTTTATGCAGTTGATGAATAGCATATTCAGGCCTTATCTAGATCAATTTGTGGTGGTTTTCATTGATGATATATTGATATATTCTAAGACTAAGGAAGAACATGAAGAGCATTTGAGGATTGCATTGCAAGTCTTGAGGACAAATCAATTATATGCTAAACTCAGCAAATGCGAGTTCTGGCTTGAAGAAGTGGCTTTTCTCGGGCATGTCATATCAAAGGACGGATTATCTGTAGATCCGTCAAAAGTTGAAGCTGTGAGAAACTGGGAAAGACCCACTAATGCAAGCGAGATCAGAAGTTTCTTAGGTCTTGCAGGCTATTATCGGCGATTCATCAAAGATTTCTCTAAGATCGCCGTACCACTTACAAGATTAACTCGTAAGGAGATCCGATATGAATGGAGTGAGGAATGTGAAAGAAGTTTCCAAACTCTCAAGGATCATCTCACTACAGCTCCAGTATTAGCTCTACCGATAGAAGGAG
The DNA here is from genome assembly GCA_022559845.1 of Amorphophallus konjac. Lineage (NCBI taxonomy): Eukaryota > Viridiplantae > Streptophyta > Magnoliopsida > Alismatales > Araceae > Amorphophallus > Amorphophallus konjac. The sequence goes on from CM040122.1 coordinate 357,673,967, forward strand.
AGAAATTCGAGGTCTACACTGATGCTTCTGGCATTGGCCTCGGATGTGTCCTAATGCAACAAGGAAAGGTCATAGCTTACTCTTCACGTCAGCTGAAGAAGCATGAGGAGAATTACCCCGTCCATGACTTAGAACTGGCCGCGGTAGTATTTGCCCTAAAGATATGGAGACACTACTTATATGGAGCACAGTTTACTGTATACTCCGATCACAAAAGTCTCAAATATCTATTTTCACAAAAGGAGCTAAACATGAGACAAAGACGCTGGCTAGAATATCTCAAGGACTTCGACTTCAATATACAATACCATCCCGGAAAGGGTAATTATGTTGCTGACGCCCTTAGTCGAAAGCCGAGAGCAATGATAGCAAATTGTATGATGCAAGAATGGAGGTTACTTGAACAATTCTCCGAGCTCAATATAAGCTTGGACACGGAATCTAAATTTGTCACACTATCTCGTGTAAGCATACAGTCAGATTTGTTATCTGAGATACAAACACTTCAGGATGATGATCCTATGTTAGTAGAAATCAAGGGCAGATTAGAAGGACAATCTGATTTTCAACTAACTTCTGATGGAAGATTATCGTTCAAAGATAGAACTTGTATACCCGATTGTCCGGAATTAAAGAAGAAGATCTTAGATGAAGCTCACCGATCCAGGTACACTATTCATCCAGGATCAACCAAAATGTACCAAGATGTAAAGAGGAACTTTTGGTGGCCTAATATGAAAAGAGAAATAGCGGACTATGTATCGCGCTGTCTCACATGCCAACAGGTCAAGGCGGAACACCAAAAGCCTGCGGGAAAACTACATCCTCTAGATATTCCTAAGTGGAAATGGGGGGATATTGGTATGGACTTCATCATGGGTTTGTCTAAATCTAAAGGAGGACATGATGGAATCTGGGTTATCATTGACCGATTGACTAAATCGGCACATTTCTTGCCAATCAAAAGCCGATGGTCAATTGATGTGCTAGCTGCACTGTACATCAAAGAAATAGTCAGGATACATGGGATTCCTGTCTCAATCGTGTCTGATAGAGATCCCCGTTTTACTTCTCATTTTTGGAAGGGATTACAACATTCGTTGGGGACAAGGCTCAACTTTAGTACTGCTTTTCACCCACAAACGGATGGTCAGACCGAGCGAACTAATCAAGTTGTTGAAGATATGCTGAGAGCATGCATTATTGACTTTGGAGGAAGCTGGCATGACCACTTACCTTTAGTTGAATTTGCATATAATAATAGCTACCAAGCTAGTATCCAAATGGCACCTTTCGAAGCCTTATACGGAAGGAGTTGCCGATCTCCCATATGTTGGAACGAAGTTGGAGAAAAACAACTATTAGGTCCAGACATGGTAAGGGATACAACCGAGAAGATACAAGTAATCAGGGAAAGATTACAAGTTGCTCAGACCAGACAAAAGACTTATGCTGATACAAGAAGGAGAGATCTTGAATTCCAAATCGGAGATCATGTATTTCTCAAGATATCGCCTGGACGTGGCATACGAAGATTTGGTGTTAAGGGCAAGCTTACGCCAAGATTCATCGGACCATTTGAGGTACTCGAAAGAGTTGGCGAGGTTGCTTATCGCATCGCGTTGCCTCCTCAGTTGTCCGAGGTACACAATGTATTTCACATATCTATGTTGAAGAAGTATGTGCACGATCCGTCACATATTATTGAGCATGGAGATCTGGTGATCCAGAAAGATCTCACATATGAATAGAGGCCTTTAAAGATATTAGATCGAGAAATACGAGCTCTAAGGAATAAGGTTATTCCCATGCTCAAGGTGCAATGGAATAAGAATCCTGAACGCGAAGCGACATGGGAGACCGAAGAATCTATGAAGAAACGATTTCCCGAGTTATTCTAAGAGGTATATGTTCTACGCTCTCCACATGTATAATTATATATATATTGAATTTGGGGACCAAATTCTTTTTAAGTGGGGGAGGGTGTAGCAACCCTGATAAATGAATATTTGAAATAAATTAAAACATATATATATTACAGTAGTAATACAGATAATGAGAATAGGATTAATTAGATGAAGTAAAACAAAATTAAAATAACGCCTCTTATTAGGGCGTTAATTCAAAAAGAAACGCCTCTATCAAAGGCGTGACTAAAGAAAGGACGCCCACACGTGCGGTCGTCAACTCTCACGACCAAATAGGCAAGTAAAAGAAACGCCCATATATGGGGCGTGTTTCAAAAACAAGGAACGCCCTTATCCAAGACGTTTCTTAAGAAACGACCTGAACTAGGTCGTCAATTCAAGAATCGACGCCCTGACCAAAGGCGTTAATTCAGTTCGTAAACCGTTCGAACCCAGAACTTATCCAGGGTAAGTGATAAGCATTTGAAAGAGTTCAAACGTGGTAATGACTCTATCATAGAAGTATTACTTCCACTAGAACACTAACCCTAACAGGACGTCCAAAATCCTATAAATAGTCTTGATCGAGCAAACCCTAAACCTATTTGATTCAAGCCTCTGCGACGGTAAGTGAAGAACAGAACTGTTCTTCTTATTCCTTTCTTTCTGTTTGGAGTGTATGAAGAACTAACATTCTTCATCTCCTTCTCTTCTTACAGGTTGAAGAGAGAGCACACGCTGTGAAGAACATAGGTAAGGTTCTTCTAAAACTTTTCCTAACTACGGTTATGTCCCCATCTTCCTCATCTTCTTTTCTTTTCCTTACAGATCGATTGTTGGGTGAAGTTCCTGAAGACAGAAGATCAATATCTTCATCATCCTCATCAAATACAATCACCTTCTCTTCTTACTACTACCAGCGGGATTCTTCGTCCCTTCGATTAAACCAAATCAACCATTAAAGGTAGGTTTTCTCAAGTTACTGTAGCCCAAATAATTTAAGACAAGACTTATATACGTATTGACATGACATGCATACGGTTTAATATGGTTTTATTATGTTTCTGCAATATTTTTGAAAGAGACGCCCCTGTCCAGGGCGCTAATTTACAAGACACGACCATGTCCAGGTCGTTAATTTAATATTTGACGTCCTGTACACAGGCGTTAATTTCATGTAAATCTTCAGAACGGATTATCCATGCAATTACATGAAATCAACCAATAATTGTTAACGGTTAAAAGTCAATAAGCATGAAACATCAAATCTAAAATACTGTATCTGATTTTCCTGCCAATTACCTGTCATGACTATATGATTGTTATCATTGATTATCGTGCAAATCTTGCTTTCCTAGTATCTCTTGAATTCACGACCTAGACTAGGTCGTTTTCCATGTGGTAACGCCCCATCACAGGGCGTGAATTAAAAATAAACGCCCCTTACTAGGGCGCGTATCTGTTAAAATCCTGGAATATATATTCTGTGAAAATAAGAATTTAATGATTCACGCCCCTTCCAAGGGCGCGTTTTTGATAATTTCTGAAAATAAATATGTTCTGAAAAAATATTGTAAATAAAAAGACGCCTGCTACTGTAGTCGTCAACTCTTGAAGAAACGCCCCTTCCCAAGGCGCGTTTTAAATAAATTATTGAATTAATGAAAATTCTGCAAAACGGACCATGTGTAAACGCCCTTCTATTAGGCGTTAATTACTTGAGAAACGACTTGACCTAAGTCGTTATTTTACTGTAAACTGATTTTTCCTCTGATTTGCTAACCGATGGTTTATATATTATACATATATATATATATCGGCACTATTCTCCACTCCGTGAGTATAGTCCCACTTTTCACGGTGTTTTATCGATCACACTCAATTCTCATTGACATACAAGCTCTCCTTTGGACATTCCGTTCCTTTGGACTGGCGAGTTAGTCATAGAGACCTCCGTAAGACTCCTCGTAGCCTTGGATTCCCTCAAGGCCGACTGAGCTGGTTGTACCCTAAAAACCCATTACACCATTGATGCCATGTCACTCTAAAGAAACATGATATACCGGCCCTTATGATTATACAAAGAGTATATCATAAGAAATTCTTAATGAGACGATGATATCATGCCATATCATGTCGTTCTTGTAAACCTCAATTCTATGATAAGAATGGGGGTATCTTACCTTTGATATACTGTTCATGTGGACCTCAATTCTATATAAAGAATGTCCATATTGATTTGTCATGGTACCTAAGTTAAGGGAACCATAATCTACCTAGTTTTATCGATGTCGTGATTATACCGTTATTATCGCCATTCTATGTCCTTTGTCATATTTTGGACTCTATTCTATCAAAGTTGTCATACGTGTCTACAAGCTTGATTATTGAAATTCTATATTGGCTATATAAACAAGAGTGGATGTCAAAACACATGATAAATGCCTGCGCATATAGGGCCCGATCTGGTCCTGGGAGGAGCACCCGAAAGTACTTGTGCCCATGGGAGTTAAAATGATAAGGTATCTGGCATTATACCGAGTACTTGACTTGCTTGATTGGACATTCCACACACATCTTGTACTTGAATCGTACTTGACTTTACATGAAATGCGTGGCCCGAAAAAGGGTAATTTACTTGCTTGATACATGATAGCCAAAGTTCTTGACATGACTTGTTAAATGTGCTTGCTTGAATATCTTGAATAACTTGTATCTTGTTGAAAGTTCATGATAAGTTCATCTTATTTCCTTGATATTACATTCTCTCTATCTTGTCGTTTTATGCGAGCATGCATAGCTTTATTGCATTCATAAAAATGTAATTACTTAAACCCCTTGCTAGTACTTGAGATATAATTTCCTACTGAGCGTTCGCTCATTCCGTTTGTCCCTTTCTACTTTTCAGGTAAGTCCGACGACGATGGAAGTCAATCGGATGGGAATGGTCGAGAGTGAAAATGATAGAGCTTCTACAAGTGTCGTCTAGTCTTTTCTATAGTTTCTTGAGTCAACTATGTATTCTTTTCCTTTTTTTTTTTTTAAACAGAGTATTGGATTTGTAATAGTCTATCCATTATGAAATAAAGGATTGGGTTATCTTGCTATTTTACGCATCTCTGTCTTTGTGTCGAATACACGACCACTCTGATTGACATGATTGATATAGACACGTCGCGCATCTCCGGGTATCTTCCGCGCTCGGGGCGTGACACACCAGGCCTCTTCGGTTCTGGCAATGTGATTTTATTGTATCTGGTGGCCCATTCAATTAGGATCGGGGACTTATCTCGAGGAAAAGAATACAACGTATTCCTCATCTTCTCCCGCAGGGAAGGACCTTCCTGCCGTTCAGTAGACCTGGCTGGAGGAGGATTGGCCGTCTCCTTGGCTTTCTCTTTCTGTTTCTCAAAAGCTTCGAAGTCCAATGTGTGAACTTCTGGCGGTATCGGTCTCTTCTCGACCTGCCTGGCCCTCTGGCTTGATGCAGCTGGAGTAGAAGAGTATCGAGCAAGGAACGCTTCGCTCTCTGCCACTATGTTATTTAGACGGTCAAATGGTCGCACCTCGGCGCCAATCATCCTCTCAAGAATTTCCTTCTTCAGGTTCTGTTTGAAAATTTGCACCGCGTCCTCCTAATGCGGGGGACGTCTACATCTCATGCTGAGGTTCCTCCACCTCTTTATGTAGTCGAATGCCGACTCATCACTTCTTTGCCTCGTGGCGTAGAGTTCTGCCACGGTTACCTTCCGTTCTGCTATGTAGAACCTTTCTTTAAATTTCTTCTGCATGTCGGGCCAATCTGCAATGGACCGGGCAGGCAAGCTTGAGTACCACTCAAAAGCAAGCCCGGTAAGTGTTGAGCCAAAGAATTTGAGGAGGTAGGCCTCATCTGTAGTTAGATCCCCCATGACATTCACATAGTAGGCAATGTGCTCCCTGGGAGACCGCCCATTAAATTTCTCAAATTTTGACGACTTGGTGATACCGGTCGGGAGCCTCCTGGCAGCATAGTGCGTCGGGTAAGGTACCTGATACACATCGAATGGCGTGTGATCACCATCGCACCTCTCTGCCAACTTCATGTCTATCATTTGTTCAAGCATCAGTCTATTCACCGTTGCCGGGTCAACCGGGTTAGGGTAGAAATGAGCCGGTTGCGCCATCGGCGTTGTCAACACTGTCGCCTGAGGTGCAATGGTGGACCCCTAGAATGGCAGATTCTATGGAGGGGCTGGTGTGGTGTATTGTGGCTGGTGCAAGGGTATGCCCCCGGTGTAGGTAGGCATTGGGGGAGACACCGTCGCCTGTAGAGAAGCTTTCGAGGTCTGACTGTTGCCCCCAGGAGTCTCTAGCAATGCTTCAGTCTGTCCGGATGTCGAGGGCTAAATAGCTCTATCAATCAACTGCTTCCTTAACAACTCGATCTCCCTCTGATATTGCTGCATCATAAATAATACAGCGGGGTCACTCATGGAGAGGCTAGGGGTGCCCCCTCTTTCTTCAGCAGGCGTCTGCTCGGACGACGTGGATGGTCCTCCCGTGTGCCCTTAGTAATGACATTGGCAGCCAGGGCCATTGACGGTTCTCTATAGTCAGTTTCTCCAGTGTGAGCTTGTGTCTTCTCGGTTACTGCTTTCCCTCTTCTGGTGAGAGGTCCTGGCCTTGCTGTAAGTCTGGCCATTTCTTCAGGCTCGGTCGGTAAGGCCCCGTACCGGCCAAATACTCCCACCATGTTGCAGGTATAGACCCTTAGGTCTCTGCCTCTTCTTGCGGCTCTTATTACCGGCCTCCTCGAGAAGACCAATCTATCAAAGACCGATCTTTGTGGCCTCACTTCTTCCCTTACCAGGGACTGATAACGCTCCTCAGAGCAGTTCCTTGACTCGGCACTAGGCACGGGTCGGGTTTCTTCTTCTTCAAATGCGGAGGCTACTGCCCCCAGTAGTCTCTGGCGACCCAGGGGAGTGCTCCCCGGGCCCCGCAAGTAGTTTCTCATGGCCTGCTCCACTCCTGCCCAGTCTTGATCAGGAGGAGAGGCGGGTGATACTGCCTGGTTGATAGCAACGGGCATGTGGGTCACAGGCTCCACGTGGGTAGCCTGATAGTGACGTCGGTGGCGTCGACGGTGGGTGTTCTCTGGTGAGGCCAGCGTGGCCAATGCTAGTTGATAGACGGGGGCCGATGGCTTGACCCGGTCCCTTTGTTGAGCCCTTGCCGGGCGAAAGGTGTTGGGCCCTGCCTGGGTTGGCGAAGTGAACCGGGCTGCCTTGGGAATCCATGCCTGCTTGGTTGTAGTCGGCCTAGAGGCCGGTTGATGCTGTGGTGCTGTGGCCGGAGTTGTGGGTGTCATCCTGCCCATCATCTTCCCCAGTGGCAGGAAAGAGTTGCGCACTAGTATGGCGGGGACGACGCGCTCCGGGATCATCTAGGAGTGTGGCTCGGTAAGGTGTACTTGGACGGTCCCGATGACAGCAGACTTGCCGGTACTGGAGAACCGGCCTCGGGGGGATGTGGTGGCGTGGCTCCTCCAGAGCCTCCTCTGATGAGAGGCCGAACCTTGGCGAGACGGACCGGCGGTATGGTGCACATGGTGCACATTGCAGTTCAGCGTCTTCATGGGGATGGTCCCGGGGGATTCGGCCACTTGTCGGCCGACAGCAGCTTTGGTGGCCCCATGAATGGGGGCGTTGCTTTCGATCCCGTCAGACGCCTCCACGTCCAGCAGGTTCGTGAAGGCCACTCCCAAAAAGTTGGGGAAGCCTACCGAGGGAGGGAAGCTCCAGAAGGTGAGGGGGATGGCCAAGTAGCAATTCTGAACATGGCTTTCGACGAGCTGTTGATCGAAAGGGAGGGCCATCCCGACGTCTGGAATGCAACCTGCATTTGCAAATCACAGAATTAGCATTACAAGAAGGGGGCCGTGGAGCCCTTAATTCCGACAAAGAGATGAAGGGTGATCCCAGTCCCATCGAGCGTGCCAGACTTGTGGACGCACTTATTTTATCGATTAATTTACCTCCTTCGGTTTATTTATTTATTGGTTTATTAAGTGCGTGGGCGTGCCGGTCACAAAGTGACAATTCGTTCAGGCTTCATAGAAGCCCATGGTGCGCTCGATCTGACTCAGTCAGACGATTGTGTGATTCGTGTCGGGACTGAGACCCGCCATGCTATGAAGGTCACGGCGTCATTTACATCCCCTCGGAGAGGGGAATACCCTTGATTAATTGCCAGGAATAAGGGCTCCACGACTGAAAGAGTTGCTAATTGATGCCAGAAGACTAAGGGCAGTCAAACTACACCGAAAACTTATACTAGGGCATGAGTACTCAGATTATGTCGGTCACTGGTGGACCATTTCTTATTTGGACAAACGTCCATACTGAAAATAAGACGGTAACAGGGACGAATCCGTACAAATGTCTGCCAGGGGATGACGATTTTAATACGAAGCGGGGAATCAGATCCCGGTGAGAGAGGGGACCTTGATGAGATATTGGCCCGAGACAAGGTCGGGCGATGACCATGACGAGAGGGGTAGCTCCCGAGGGTGAAGTCCGGCCTACAAAGGCGTCATTGATATTCCCGGGGTCCGGAATCCAAGAGGGAGAGACGAAAGCCACATCATTGCATCCATGATTTGTTTTGGTTAATATTTGCTATTATCGTTCAGTTATTAATATTACCCTCTTTTGTTGACTGTCTTATATCATTCACAGGCCATGGGCTCTTCTCCTATTCATCACTATATATAATTTTTTTATTGTTATTATTATTCCCTTTTTTGTTATTTTCTCTTATCTATTCTCTTGACTAGAACCCCTTTCCCCTTTTTTATTACTGTATTCCCTTTTCTCTAGCGTGGCTTTTAGATATAGGGTGTGTTGGAGTTGGTGAGATGGGGAGTGTGCCGCTGGATGATGATTCAGGGGTGCACCACTGGAAGCAGGTGAGAGTGTGCCGGCCAGGAAGGGTGTGTTGAGAGTGTACCACTGAAAGGAGTGGGCTAGGGTGTGCCGCTGAAACCAAGGGGGGATGAGCTAGGGTGTACCGCTGAAGGATTGGGGATGGTGTGTTGAGAATGTACCACTGGGGCGTGGTTAGAAAGGTGAGAGAGGGTGTACCGCTAAAGGAAGGTGCTAGTGCACCGGGCAAATCAGTTAGGGGAACAGGGGGGCACGAGTGTGCTGGGATACATAGGCTGAAAGTGTGCCGGGTTGGAGCCAATTGGGGTGTGCCGCTGGGGCAGGCCAAGGGAAGTTAGAGGCAATGCCATTGGGGCAAAACCACATGATTGAGGTGAGGTTTAAAGGGAGATTTCTGACTTGAGGAGTTCAGGTGGAGGGCTCCAAATGGTAAGCTTTCCAATTTTATGTCATGTGATTGAGTCCCAAGTCATGTTCAATAGTCCAGTTTTCCGAGTCCTGTTCATTCCAATTCCTTGAGCCTTGAATAGTTTCTTTATTCTGATTAGAATGTTTTACTGTGGTTTGTCCCATTTATTTGTTGCTTCCTTTTATCTTTTAACTTATCGTTATTTCTGACAAAAATTCGCCAGCATCTCACCTTGACCCGGATGGTAAGGGAGTAAAAAGGAACATGCCCACAGGGAGTGACATGAACCAACAACTGAGGTGTGTGCCTAGGTAGCCACCTTTGAGGAAAACTTTGGAACAGTCGGAGAAAATGTCGAACGAGAAAATCACTAGGCTGACACAGGCTATGGGTGCACCGGGAAGCAAGTCATGACTGGGGTGTGCCGGGCTAGTAGTCCAGGGGGGTACCGGGCAAGCCATGGTCAGGGTGTGCCGGTGAGGGCATGGCCAAGGGGTGTACCGCTGAACAGGCCAACATGAAAGTATGCCGCTGGCACACTGCCATGGGTGTGCCGGTGAGGGTATGGCCAAGGGTGTGCCGCTGAGCAGGCCAATGGGGAAAGTGATGACTGGGAGATCTGAGTAGGTGTGTGCACACCATGACCTTTGGAAGAAAGGCTGAGGAGCCTCCTGGCCAGTGAATGAATCCCAACAGCTGGGTGGGGGTAGTGGGTGCTAACAAACCCATGGGTGGAGGCAGTGGGATAATACTCATGCCATGGAGGGCCATCAAAAGGAGGGGGGCTAGCCCTATGCTGACAGACCAAGAACGCTGCACGTTGAGCTAAACCAGTCGATGATGCGAGGAGTAGTTGAAACCAAGCTAGAAGACCAAGGGAAGGATGCAAACTACGGACTACGACGAGGAGAAGATAACAAACGCAACAAAGATAGAGCCCAAGGGCACTTTTATTCATGATAAGAACTCCAAAATGACAAAGGCCACGACCCGAAGGCCAACTACAATATACTGCAGAATAGAAAACTGTGAGAAGAGAAGAGAAAACTGAGAAATGAAAAGAGGAGCAAAAAAAAAGGAAAAGGTGTTGGGGCAGAGTTGGAATGAGGAAGGGTGCCTCCCTTCACCCCATTCCTTCTCTTCCCTATATAGATGGCTCACTCTCTCTCAATCTCTCTACTCTCTTCTACCTTCTTCTTCTTCTCTTCTTCTTCTCTGCGGGTGTTTCCTTCTTCGTAGCTGCCTTTCGCATGCCATTTTTTCTTCCGTGAGAGGCTTTTTATAGGTGTGCCATTGGAAGCAGGGACCTCATGATGGCACTGCCATTCGAGGTTGACCCGAGTCCCATCTTTGTCAGGTAGAAGTCCCCTTCGTCCAACCAGAAGACGACACCTAGGCAGGGGTTAGCTGGCGTTGAGGTGCCTGCGCTGCGCGCCAAGGGGCCCATCTACTAACCGTTGTGTTTTTTTTGACGGCTTGTGTCGTTCTGGAGAATTCAACGCTGTGCCGCTGGGAGGGCCAAGGCGTTGTACTGTTGAGGAAGCAGAAAACCCGTGCCGCTGGAGGGCCCGTTTGGGCATGCCGTTGAAAGGGCCCGGACGGTGTGCCGCTGGAGGGCGGAGGGACTGTGTCGCTTGGGCGCCTGAGACTATGCCGTTGGAGGGAACAATAGGGTGTGCTGCTGGAAGGCACCAAAGGGTGTGCCGCTGGAAGCACCCCCATGGAGTGTGCCGCTGGGGGCTGGTCCAAGCAGTGTGCCGCTGAGGGCCCTCCCAGGCGATGTGTGCCCCTGGAGGTCAGCAGCAGCGTGCCGCTGGAGGCTGCCTGGAAGGTGTGCCGCTGGGGGCAATTCATGAGTGTGCCGTGGAAGGCTTTGAGGGCGGTGTGCCGCTGAAGGGCACGGGGTGTACCGTTGGAGGGCACAATGAACGTGCTGTTGAAGAGGGCCTTGAACTTCGCTTCAGGAGTTGAGAACTGTGAACTCTTCAGGGCATTTTCTTCACCGTTAGGGACTCGAGGGTGGGTCCATAGTAGTGTATAAATTCAGGATGATATCCTATATTTTCTTAGTCATTTAATGCGCCCGTGCAAATGTGAGGATTTACCAGACGGTAGTATTCTCCCGGAGCCTTGGATGGCCAGTCTCCCCGGGTCTTCTCTCTTCAACTCTGACATCAATGCGGGAGCTTGGCGGGACATTTAGACGTACAATTTTATACGTCCACACCCAACTAGATAGAAAAGTCCCAAAAAGCTAAAGAAAACAGAGTGTCAAAATTAGGCGCCAATTTGCATACGAGTGGGTGCATCTCTTTCGCGGCTCATAAACAAACAATAGTAAGTAATGTTTCAATTTATCTTCTTACATTTTGTTAATATATATGACGTTTTTTTACTATGAATTGTATAACATGCTGTGGAGCTTAATCGAGCTCCGTCGTTCCTCGAGGTGTTCGATAGAACACATAAAAAGAAGGGGAAAGATCAATTTGTGAGTGAGAGAGCTCACTCAGTAGCGGTAAGTTTATCTACATATGCAACTTCTACCGTTCATTTAAAACGAACTGATTCATATGAAATTGACTAGTCAAGCTATTCAATTTGTAGGAAACATATAGCAGAGGTGTGACAGAGAAGTACAGGGAGGGAGACACGCAGCAGCCGGAGTTCGATCCGGCGGAATGGGCGGCAGTAGCTGGCGTACCTAAGAAAGGCCGGCTATATGGTTTTGGGGAGCCCTTGGACTCTAGCGCGGTGATATCATCGTGTGCGAGTTCAGGCTCTGGCCAAATCAGTAGTAGTGCATTCAGTATTCCTCCACTTGCCCCCAGTTCTCAAGCCAGCAACGTCATAGACATCGTCCGATCGTAAATTTCTGATTTGCAGCAACAGATATCGCGACAGATCCGAGAGAAGATATCTAGCCAGCAGGCAACCATGTTACAGGAAATCAGTGGCCTCCTCTCCCAGGCGAGAATTCTCCCTCATGGATCCACCACCACCACAGTACGGGCCCATCAGGTTCGTGTTTATTATGTTTTTATTTTGATAGAATTACTCAATTATATTCATAATTAATTTTAAAACTAAGTTAGTTTTCAAAAGTAACTTAGTTTAGCAGACTTAGGAAAATTCGGGGTTTGGGAGTTCAAAATGTAAAATGTTGGCCTGATCGGCGTGCCGATCGTTCCAACACGACTTGCGAGGTAGACGTGAGTTGTGAGAGCTGACGGATTCCAAATCGGATATTCGGTTTGACCCCGATGCTCAAATAACTCAATTCAAAACTAAGTGTGTTTTCAAAACTAACTTAGTTTAGAAGAATTCATTTAATTTAGGGTTTCAGGTGTCTAAAATCTGAAATATCGATCTGATCGGCGTGCCGATCGTTCCAACATGACCTGGGAGATGAAAGTGACTTGTCAGAACTGACGAAATCCAAATCGGATATCTGGTTTGGGCCCGACGCTCAAAAGTACATTCTCTAAATGTAATTAATTTAAAAGACAGATAAGTAGGGGTTGGGGGGGTCTAAAATCTGAAATACATGTCTGATCGGCGTGTCGATCGTTCCAACAGGACCTGCGAAATAAAAGTGACTTATGAGAACTGGCGGAATCCAAATCGGATACCCGGTTTGGGCCCAGTGCTAAAAGTGCATTTTGTAAATACACATAGTTTAAAATTAAAGAAGTCGGGGTCCGGGGGTCTAAAATCTAAAATACCAATCTGATCGGCGTGCCGATTGTTGCAACAGGACCTGCGAAATAAAAGTGACATATGAGAACTGGCGGAATCCAAATCGGATACCCGGTTTGGGCCCAGCGCTCAAAAGTGTATTTTGTAAATGCACTTAGTTTAAATTTAAATAAGTCGGGTTCGGGGGTCTAAAATCTGAAATATCGGTCTGATCAGTGTGCTGATCGTTCCAACAGGACCTGGGAGATAAAAGTGACTTATCAGAACTGACGAAATCCAAATCAGATATCTGGTTTGGGCCCGATACTTAAAAGTGCATTCTCTGAATGTAATTAATTTAAAAGATAGATAAGTAGGGATGGGGGGGTCTAAAATCTGAAATACATGTCTGATCGACGTATCGATTGTTACAACAGGACCTAGGAGATGAAAGTGACTTGTCAGAACTGACGGAATCTAAATCGGATATCGGGTTTGGGCCCGACGCTCAAAAGTGCATTTTGTAAATACACTTAGTTTAAAATTAAAGAAGTCGGGGTCCGGGGGTCAAAAATTTGAAATAGCGGTCTGATCGGCATGCTGATTGTTCCAACAGGACTTGGGAGATAAAAGTGACTTGTGAGAACTGGTAGAATCCAAATCGGATATCCGGTTTGGGCCCAGCGCTCAAAAGTGTATTTTGTAAATACACTTAGTTTAAATTTAAAGAAGTCGAGTTCGGGGGTCTAAAATCTGAAATACCGGTCTGATCAGCGTGTTGATCGTTCCAACAGGACCTGAGAGATGAAAGTGACTTGTCAGAACTGAAAGAATCCAAATCGGATATCTGGTTTGGACCCGACGCTCAAAAGTACATTTTGTAAATACACTTAGTTTAAAATTAAAGAAGTCAGGATCCGGATGTTTAAAATCTGAAATACCAGTCTGATCGCCGTGTCAATTGTTACAACAGGATCTGGCTGATAAAAGTGACTTATGAGAACTGGCGGAAGCCAAATCGGATACCCGGTTTAGGCCCAGCGCTCAAAAGTGCATTTTGTAAATGCACTTAGTTTAAATTTAAAGAAGTCGGGTTCGAAAGTCTAAAATCTGAAATACCGGTCTGATCAGTGTGTTGATCATTCCAACAGAACCTGGGAGATGAAAGTGACTTGTCAGAACTAACGGAATCTAAATCGGATATCTGGTTTGGGCCTAACGCTCAAAAGTGCATTCTCTAAATGTAATTAATTTAAAAGATAGATAAGAAGGGATTGAAATACTTGTTTGATCGACGTGTCGATTGTTCCAACAGGACCTGAGAGATGAAAGTGACTTGTCAGAATTGACGGAATCTAAATCAGATATCTGGTTTAGGCCCGACGCTCAAAAGTGCATTTTGTAAATACACTTAGTTTAAAATTAAAGAAGTCGGGGTCCCGGGGTCTAAAATCTGAAATATCGGTCTGATCGGCGTGCCGATTGTTCCAACAGGACTTGGGAGATAAAAGTAACTTGCGAGAACTGCGGAATCCAAATCGGATATCCGGTTTGGGCCTAGCGCTCAAAAGTGCATTTTATAAATGCACTTAGTTTAAATTTATAGAAGTCGGGTTCGGGGTCTAAAAATCGAAATACCGGTCTGATCGACGTGCTGATCATTCCAACAGGACCTGGGAGATGAAAGTGACTTGTCAGAACTGACGGAATCCAAATCGGATATCTGGTTTGGGCCCGACGCTCAAAAGTACATTTTGTAAATACACTTAGTTTAAAATTAAAGAAGTTGCGGTCCGGAGGTTTAAAATCTCAAATACCGGTCTGATCGATGTGCCGATTGTTCCAACAGGATTTGGGAGATAAAAGTGACTTATGAGAACTGCCAGAATCTAAATCGGATACCCGGTTTGGGCCCAGCGCTCAAAAGTGTGTTTTGTAAATGCACTTAGTTTAAACTTAAAGAAGTCGGGTTCGGGGGTCTAAGATCTGAAATACAAGTCTGATTGGCGTGTCAATCGTTCCAACAGGACCTGGGAGATGAAAGTGACTTGTCAGAACTGACGGAACCCAAATCGGATATCTGGTTTGGGCCCGATGCTCAAAAGTGCATTATCTAAATGTAATTAATTTAAAAGACAGATAAGTAGGGGTTGGGGGGTCTAAAATCTAAAATATATGTCTGATCGGCGTGTCGATCGTTCCAACAGGACCTGGGAGATGAAAGTGACTTGTCAGAACTGACGGAATCAAAATCGGATATCTGGTTTGGGTCCGATGCTCAAAAGTGCCTTTTGTAAATACACTTAGTTTAAAATTAAAGAAGTCGGGGTCCGGGGGTCTAAAATCTGAAGTATCGATCTGATCAGCGTGCCGATTCTTTCAACATGACTTGGGAGATAAAAGTGACTTGTGAGAATTGACGGAATCCAAATCAGATACCCGGTTTAGGCCCTGCGCTCAAAAGTGCTGTCTCTAAATGTAATTAATTTAAAATACTGATGACAACTAGGTTAGTTGGGGTCTATAAAATCTATGCAGTTATGCAATGTAATAAAATATTTAATTTATCTTCGCACTAATTTTTTTATCTATGAATGAATGTTATTATTTTTTTAATGTAGGAGGATCTTTCTTCGGGCGGCGACAGAGGAGATGAGCAGGGCAGGGAGGAGGATATGGACGATGTGGACGATATTTGATCAGTTGGGGATTCGTGTTGAGTTTCTTATTATGTGTTTTATTTTCAGTACGTTAGTTTGATTAATATTTGATGTAATTTTAACATATTTTTTAAAATAATTTTGTATTTTTTAAAAAAATGAAAAATTTGCGAACGGATTTTCAGACGGATCCGTCTGAAATGTCAGACAAAATTTTAACAGATTTTTTAAAATAATTTTATATTTTTTAAAAAAATTAATAGAAAATTTTCGACGGATTTTCAGACGGGTCCATATGAAATGTCAGACGGATTTACAGATGACCAATTTTCCGAAGGGGAATTTCAGACGCAGACATCTGAATTTTGAAACGGAAATAGGGACGGTAATAAGCCGTCTGAGATCGTACATCTGAAATTTCAGACGTCTATTTCACACGGAAATTTTCCGTGGGAAATTTCGTACGGACATAATTTCATACGGTATTTCACACGGAAAACTTGCCGTGTGAAATTTCAGGTGATATTTGTGACTGAAATTAAATCTGTTCGAAAATTGTATTTTCAGACGATATTTCACATGGAAATATTTCCGTGTGAACATTTAGACGGAATTTATGAATAAAATGAAATCTGTCCGAAATTTGTAACCAAGAATATGAGACGGCCTAATTCCGTCCGATATTCGTCTGAAATCCGTTACAAAAGTGTCTTCCCACGGAATTTCAGACGGATTTCAGACGAAAATTGGCCGTTTGAAATCCCACCTTTTCTGGTAGTGTATGAATGTCCTAGTGGGATATAGCATTTCCTATATAAATGGGGCTAATGTAAAGTTTTCATATGATAGAAAGAATAAAAGATTGGTTTGTACGTAAGAGCTCTTCCCCTCTTGCTTCTCCTTCCCTCTTAGCTCCTTTGTGAGAATAGAGTGTCGCCCGGTGAGAGACCGTGCGGTGTGAGACCGAACTGTGCGAGACAGTGGTTATCCCGTCCTGTTCGCGTCACCGGAGTGCCGTCGATCCTTTCCACAACGTCGCCGCGTCATAAGTCGAACGTGCAGAGCTTATTCTAGGGCAATTAATGCATGAAAACTATGTGAAACTGAAAGGTAAGATAGGGTAACATGTGTTAAACAAGATCAATGCATGCGAAAGGCATGGATTAATTCAAAGTTCTCATCTTTTAGTTAAGGGTGTAGGGATAGCATGCAGTGAAAATCGAGATGCACAGTCATGTAAAAATGATAAATATGTCGTGTACAGTGCATGAAATCAAGCGATAAGAGAGGGTTTTCGTTCCTAACATGTTGTTTATGCCATCCATGAGATAACTACCTCTAGGGTAGTCCCTAAACCTCGAATTTGTCACCGGAAGAGGGTGTTGGTTCCTGCGCGTCCTCCTAACTTCTCGACGGCTTGTTCTGCTAGCACGGGATTTAGAAGGAAGTTAGAAGATATTAAAGGGAACAAATAACCCTAAAGGACGAACCTGTGAAAACGACGCCTTACCTTCGAACCACGCGATCCAAAATTAGGGTTTGCACAGGTCGAATCTAGGCTCTATTTATAGGGTTTGGCCTAGGGATGGGGTTTTAGATCGAATTAGGAGTCCTTATTGGGGTTAGAATCGATCTCTAAGAGTTTTAGACAAGTCCCCATGCTAGATCACATCGATCCCTAGTGATATGGAAGGATAAAAATCTAATTTTTTTGGGGTTTATCACCTTCCGTTTACGGAACTTGAACGCTGTCTTCTCTAGATCGCCTTCTCCAGAATGCGGTCGCGCGACTGACCCCGACCTAGTCTAACTGTTGAAATTTAAATTTTATTCAAATTCCTCTCTTAATTAGCCCCTATTTATCTAATCAAAATAGGAAATTTACCCTAATACGTCTCTAGGGCTGGGCTTGGGCCTAAAAGTCCTAGAATTGGGTCTTATGGTCCATTTTAAATAGGCTTAACCTTTTAGTTACTAATTGGGTTTTAAAATTAAAGGCCTTAACCACTAAATCAATTAATTAACCCATTAACCTTTAAGCCTATTAAGTGCTTATTAAATAATTAAATATTCTATCTGAAAAATCCCAAAAAATTCATAGATAAAATCCAGGGTTGCTACAGTGAGATTATATCCCTACATATAATATGGTAATTAACTTAGTCACTAGATATAGACTAGTCACTAATGTTGAAACTAATGTGAGTAAATATTGGTAGCTATCAACTAATAAAATTATTTTTTAACAAATAAGTGATTTAACTTCATGCTTAATTTCAAATTAATTATTTACTAACTTATAATTTTTTAAAGATAAAAATTATATTGTAATCTATAATTTAATTAGCAACTCACATGACCATTGGTCGATATTAAGTTACAACTTAATAGCGACCAAAATAAAAAGTTTAACATTAAAATGAATATTCACGTTGGTCGCTATTTGTGTTGACGTCATTAGCGACAGATGACGCCTTGGCTGCTAGATCTTTCTAAGGTTTAGTGACCTATTAACATATCATCACTAATATAAACTTTACAACGACCTATTTTTCATCGCTGTTAACATATATGGTGGCTCCGGACGTACATTAGTGACCACACATAGCGACCAATCATAAAATGGTCGTTATTACTACCCTTTAGCCACCAATGATCTTTAGCGACCATTGAACTGTTTTGGTTGTGAATATAGCTTTTCTGCCACCAATTTTAACTGGTCACTAATGATTTGGTCGCTACAAACCCATTTTTTGTAATGCCGGGTGTGTACTAGGTTTATTTTTTTATTTTTTTTGAAAGTTTTATAATGTGAGACTCCAGTCACTCTAACTTGTGGTGCAAGTTACATTCTTGTTGGACGACTCAAAAAATAAAAATAGAAAAGATCAATTCAAAAAATAGGCCAACATTATTCAATTGATCTGAACTTTTTTTTTGAGTTTCTTGGACCGTCTGACGGAGGTGTGAATTACGTCACAAGTTAGGGTGACTTGGGCCCTAAGTTTAAATTTTTTAAAAAAAAATTAAACTTAGTGCACGCCCTAAGTGTGTAATAACCCCAGGTGTGTAATAAACTTTTTTGTTAAAAAAATTAAAATTATCCTCATACTCTTAAAATATTTCAAAATTATCTCTATACCCTCCATCTTTACGGTATATTTCGTAATACCTCTAAGATATTTATAAAGATCACATCTCACCCCTGTCGTCACCTATCTATTACAAGCGATAATTAAAAGTGGATTAGAAAGAGCCAAATGACTAAACTACTCTTTTAACTCTAGGCCACTCTCTATTTCTCTCTCTCTCCCTCTTGTCATCTCTCTCTCTCTCTCTCTTCCTGGGTTTTGTATGGGTGAGGTGGAGGCAGGGGTGGAGAAGGGAGGAGCTGGTGGCATAGGAGCAACGCCGATTGCAGTGCTGTACACGTTGCTCGGGGTGCTGCTATAGGGCGGTGGGCCAATGGCCGCGGTGGTGGCGGCGACGTCCGACCACGCCTGCATAGTTGCTGGGTTTGGTGGCTTTGGATTTGAGGGAGTAGGTGGCAAGGGCGACCAACGCCGTGCTATGGGCAATGCTGGTCGCCATGATGGCGTTGTCGGTTCAGAGGCTGGCGAGGCTAGGCCGAGGGGGGCAGGGGATCCTCGAGCCTCTGTGAACGTCATTATATGAGCATTCGAAGCTCATTCTGGGCCCTAGGAATCTCACTGGTAGGTCCTAAGGTGGAGGTGTTTTTTCTGATTGGTTGTCGGGAGAATTGGAGTGGGTAAGAGATGATCCATGTAAATTCTTATGCTTTTAATATGTGAGCATTTTCTTTCGAATTGTGCGGAGTCCACGATAGTTCGGTAGCAATTAATTGATATGTTTGGAGATCCATTATTGTTGTATCTGGAATTTTGCTGATCACAATCGCCTAATCATACTAAAAGCTTTCTATAGAAGCAAAAAGATGATTCATAATCCTCGTACCACACTTTTAAGATTTATTTGTTGGGGAAAGATCGTCCGGCCACCCGTGGAAACCTGTAAATATCAGGGAAACGGCGTCAGAAGGAGCCCTGGGCGTTACCCCAAGGGACAACCCTCCGATGCTTAAGTCAAAATCTTGGAGGATGGAGATTAAGGAGAAATAGAGAGGAGAGAGAGAGCCGAAAGGTGATTGAGCAAGCCTGGAGGGCTGGTCGAACTTCCGTAGGAGTGCTCGCCGTATCCAATGAGCGCTCGGAGAGTGCTCGCTGGGCGGTAAGGGTGCTCGGAAGGTGACAGGAGCTATACTTTGTAGAATCCACTCTCGAGGCTTCGTGGGTCGGAGTCTCTCTTGTCGTGTCTGTAGGATCATTCTAGTGTCCCCTCCTTATTCGTGGACGAAGGTCCATTTATAGGGGTTGTCCTGGCGGTGATGGTCTATCCCTTAATTAGCGGGGAAGGGGGCGAGTAGTGGGGTAAAGTCTCTCCGTGATCGGGAGGAGTTTTCCGTTAAAGGTCCGTTCCTCCAGAGTCGGGCAGCTCTCAGGGGAGTCTTACGGCGCCTGTAAGGCGTGCTCACCTTTAGTGGAGTTGAGGCCGACATAGTAGGGGGTAGCATTCGGTCACCAGACGGTCGTCTGGCGTCCGTTGCACCTGGGTTGATGTCCTTTGTGAGTTGGCGAATCCGATGATTGACCATCCTGGGCCGCGACTGTCGGGGACCCGTTGTGCGCATTGTAGATCTCTGGCTGATGCGAGCCTGACGTGATGGGCCATACCGACTTTACCCTTCTCACTTTCCAAACTAGTTCTGTGATTTTTTTTTATTTTTGATGATACTGTCGTCTACTAAGGCTGGCATTTTCCCTTGATGTGTATTCGTTTTGAAATAAAGCTACGAAGCCCCTCCAAGAAGAGGGTCAATTTTCATACTTGAAAGTGCTTACGGGTCTTTATGTTTTATGTGCATCTTTTACGGGAGCCAAGCTGACAAGATTATGTCATATGCAAGGGAAGAGGTGGTGGCGGACCACCCTCCCCCCCTTCTCCCCTCCTCTCCCATGCCTTGGCTGCCCACCCCTTCTCCAGTCCCACTCACCACATTCTCTCTGTTAACCTCCACCCCCCCTCTCTCTCTCCCCCCAACACTGGAGAGGGCTGCCGCCGCAGCCCTCTGTCACTCTCAAACCCCTCTCTATGTTGACCTCCGCCCTGCTCTCTCTCTCTCTCTCTCCCAATCTTGTTGGTGCCAGAGAGGGTTGCTGTTGCCCCCCCTCTCTCTCAATGACATAGGAGAGGGTCGTCCTTATCTATTATTTCTCTTTCTATATATTTTTTCAATAAAAATAGACACAAAATGATAATCTCGTATGAGTGAGTTAATTATCATCATTTACATGCGAACATAACCCCAGAGACTTTGCAACTCGGGTTAAGAGTTTTTAAAGATATTACGAGAAATATCAGAAAGGTGGAGATATAAAGATAATTTTTTAAAAATATGAGTGTATAGATAATTTTATCTAAGAAAATGCATAAATTCTATGTAAGTTTTACTATCCAAAAAATACATATGGTTAATGGAAGTAACTACAAATCACCATAGAAGTACATGAGAAGAGAGAGAGAGAGAGAGAGAGAGAGAGAGAGAGAGAGAGAGAGAGAGAGGACCCCGAACATTGATTCCTCCTGTCTCACACCCCACTTCCCACTTCTTTCTCAAAGTTTTGTTCCCCCTCCGTCATTAATTTTGCGTGCTATAATGTACTACAAGCACTGTGTTAGGTATCTTGCTTGTATCTGGCGTGGAGTAAATCATTGGGTTCGAGATATTCCGCTGGTCCGCCCCAAAGATATGGACGATCAAAGCAAACAATCAAATGTTGGATTGCTGGCTGAGCAATTTTCTCTTGCCCGGTATTGGGTTTGTTCTTGATCAGCGGGGGTTTCCATCCAGCTACTTGAACTTTTTCTATTTTTTTCTATTTATTTATATATCTCACTCATTGTCGCTTATTTGCTCCAACCTAGATCGATCCCACGTCTATAATATTTGATGTTAGAGGGAGCCTTCACAACCAGTACTACCAGTCTGCAATCTACAGGTAAGAGGACCTGTTCCATCGAATTTCAGATATTCTGCACTCAAAATTTCCACTGTTTATTTGTTTGAAATGGCTGTGTATGAATGATCCAATTAACATTATGTGCCTCTTCTGTAGGATGTATATATATATACCAGTAGTTTTCATGAATTGTTGAAAACTATCCTAAATACGAAGAAAAATTCCTAAAATATAGTATGAAAATTATTCATAAATGTAAAAATAAAAATACTTTAAGCACTCATTTAATCTTATCAAAGTCCTATTTTGTCATTTTGGTGAAGGTATAATTACAAATTTACAATCATTTGAAAGTATTCAAAAATATTTTTGGCAACTCCTGAAAGTCAGAGTATATAAGTACAGCTACAATAAATTAGAGGGATGCATATACAAAAATTTCTTTAGAAAAGTAGCTTCAGATATACTCGTCTGCCAACTCACGGACATCGTTTCTGTGAGTCATACAATCCTGTCGTTTTGACATTTTTTGTATCTCAAACACCTTTGGTGCAGATGGGGGAGCAAGTAACGAGGCTACCAAATGGGCCGGTCTTAGGGCTTCTTAGGAGCCCAGGTTTGGAGGGAGCATACTGGCCAGCTAACCCACCACCGACTGGCAGATGATCAACAACACAATCTTTGAACCCGATCAATGTTAGTGGCAAAAAAAAAAGCAAACAAACTTGATGGCTGTGGCTACGTACAAGATCGAATCATATGCTGTTGTAGACAATTTGATCATGTCCGCTATTATAAAAAGATTTTTGGATTATGTATGTTGTTTTTTGAGTATATAGTATTGCGGAGCCTGCCTGTCTGCGAGAGGATTCTATTAATTTTCTTCTTAGGTTTCACGATCGATTCCAAGAAGAAAACTCCGAAGAAATGCCATAATTTGATGGACAAGAAAGAGGGTTTTCTTGATGTTATTTTAATTCTGTTTGAAAAGCGTCACATGTATAGTATGATCATGCGCGCGACACTTGCGGCCAGACATGCAGCCAAAATAGCTTGCATCATGCCAAATTGCCAATGAAGCTAAATGTCTAAAGTATTTTGGGTTCAACCCTACAAATTAAGCCTGCAACTTCATTACTATTCATCTTTTGGGTGGTTTAAAGTGTTAAAATAGTCCTACATTAATATAAAACGAGGATATAATATATATGCTCTCTCTCCTGATCATCAGTTGGCGTATATATATATATATATATATATACTAGCTGTTAACATTTTGAACCGGATATAACTGACCAAATTAATAATTTCGCATAAGAAGAACTCATGTACATATGCTCGTGGCAAATATATATTAACTGATATATTAACAACAACGACATGCGCGGGCATGTGGATCCTTTAATTTGCCACCAGTTGTTTTGCAACCTCCGATATTACGGGGCGCAAGATCGTACCATGCATGCGACTGCCTTTAAAGTTAAGATCTCGCCTGCAACATGCATGCAGCTGCCCCCTGCTCGATCGATGGAGCACTGCATTAATGTCCGGTGCGCAGACGTACGTCAATCAATAATCCAAGCCATCCAAATGCCTATCTAACATTCGAGCATTTAACAATAACGAATCAGCCATGTTAATTGATTTCTGCTCCCCTTGATTTGTCTGTGATGTATGTGTGTGTGCATGCTCTTAGCATGCATGCAGCAAGGGACATCGACGTACGCACGTAGACTGGTTATCCACCTCACCTTTACAATTTATAATCATGGATCTAGATCTCCACAAAGGATCTGCACGAGCAGACCCCATGCATGGCTTCATATCGCCAACGAGCAGAACAGGCTGCTTTGAGGGCTAGCTCGTTGCCTGTGTGCAGAGTCGGCATCTGATCACATGGGCCTTCTTCGCAATCAGTTGGGGCCAGGTGATCCGAGAGGTAGACAAGAGAGTACGTACTACTTACTCCCCCCGTCCACGTTCAGAGCATCCCCGGCCTCCATGAGAGAACATGTTGTACGTTCGTCGTCTGTTGTGTCCTTCAATGCGTGATCCCTCTCAAGCGTGCGCCTTGACAGTTTGACACGCTCTCGAAGCAGTAGCAGAAGCAGTGATCGATCCCTCCTATATATACATCACACATACATATACTTATCTGTATTAATATATTGACTAATTCATTGAGAAAAAAATAGGGAAATGCTAGTGTGCCAGACTCTCTTAATTAATTACGGTCTGGGAAAAGCCAATTGTGCTTCTCGAGAGTGAGGATACGGTGGAGTGAGCAAGAGAGTGAGCCTCTTGGTTAACAAAAGGACCGTGAGGCATGTGGGTGATGGAGATGTGTACACTTCGGGCTGCATGTGTGGATGATACATCAACTAATTATATATGATGGGTGAGATTCTTGATTAATTTAGCGGGGATGCATGTGTTTCAATTCCTTAATTCTTTGACACTTGAACCAGTACATGTGTAAAGGCCTCTGCACTTTCAATGATAACTGGGCACAACAGAGAGCTTGCACATTGGATCCCTTCGATTTGTAAGAGTTTTTAACTATTTCTAGGTGTAATTACGTGTCTATTTGAAAACTCTTGAGAAGTAGAGTAGCTAAGCGGGAACTCGGGCGGTCTCCAAGGACGAAACCCCCAGCTCCACAGGTCTAATTTGGATGTGGCACCGCCAATGCTGAGTTTCAAAAGCTCCATGAGGCGGGGAGTCCATTTGTAATTAGGTACTTAATTAATTGACTTGCAAAGCCTTGCTACAGCCAGTAACTAGCCTCCTCTGCCACTCTCCTGGCAATGGTAATGCAAGGAAATAGCGGTTTGTTAAGATGCAGCAGATATTAATTAATTTTTGATATTTTTAAGTGAAAATTATTATTAGAGATGAATTTAGAAAAGAATAATTCTTAAAATTAATGCATTATCGGTCTTATCACTCGATTAATTCAAATAGTATATAAATATCATTTAAGCACGATCTTTTTACCTATTTTTGACAAAAAGAAGTAATGTGTCTACAAATAAACATGACACATTTACACAATTTATATTAACATAGTGATATGTCTGCTAATATATTTACATGAATAATTTTTACACAAATTTCCGTTTAACAATGATTTTCGTGTGAAAAACTCTTAACTTTTTTTTTTCAAAATGAGCTCTCTGTATGACCCACCCAATCTGGGTACATGGCACCTTCTCGCCACACTTCGATTGTCTCCCACCCATTTTTCGAATCCCAACCACATTAATGATGACCTTGACATTAGCCGTTCATGTGTATATGGGTGAAGGCCCAACGATTCGACATCGGGTCATGTCACCTCTCTCTCTGCATGCTGCTTAACACACGTCGCATGTTGTACTGTAGCCACCTTCTCTTGCACAACCTGACGGACCCTATGCCCCGTGGGAGAAGGGGAAATCTCCTTCCTTTTTATTAAATAAATTCTTTTTGTGTCGGTGTGTTTGATGTTTGTTTATTATTTCATATGCACAACAGGCGTGCCAATCACGGGATGATAATTTATTCGGACTTTAAAGACTTAAGGGCTTGAAGTCTCATATATGTGTGCCGTATGACCGATCAAACAAAAGGAGGTATTGAGTCGGGACCAAGAACCC
The DNA here is from genome assembly GCA_022559845.1 of Amorphophallus konjac. Lineage (NCBI taxonomy): Eukaryota > Viridiplantae > Streptophyta > Magnoliopsida > Alismatales > Araceae > Amorphophallus > Amorphophallus konjac. The sequence continues at coordinate 357,699,226 of CM040122.1, forward strand.
GCTGCACCATAAGAGATACGGCATTAATTATGTCTTCTCGAAAGGAGAAAACTATTGATTAATTGCCAGAAAAGAGGGTACGATGACCTGAACTTTATATTATTATGTATTTATACGAACATTTTGATATTAGTAATAAAGAGAAGAAAATAGAAATGGATTACGGCAAGGCCTTTTGAGCTAACAGAAAATCACTGCATTGTGGTTGTTCTAATATGACTATTACGACTGTCATCCATCGTTATTCCATTATTCGCATATATTTGCATTATTATTATCATTATTTTGTCATTTTAATCATTTTTTATTATTTATCACTATTACAATTTTTATTATTTCGAGTGATTTTGATTGCTCGTGACTATTATTGCCGTTGTTTTTATTATTATTATTATTATACGGGAAACAAACTCAAAAGGGGGAGAAATCTCGTAGAAACATTTAACTCAATTCCTCCGGGGATCTTTAAATTCTTGTTTCTAACTAAATTTTGGCAGTATCTCTCACTGTCCTGAAGCATGTTGGAGGAGGGTATGACGAGTGTTCGTTCAAGAAATCTGAGATGATCCTTTAATTATTCAGGTGTGCATGAAGCAGTGTCCGTATCGAATGTGGTGCCCCCCGAGGCCTAACCTACTACATGGTCTAAATCATCCGAGGATTCTAAAATTACATTTGCACCAATTGTTCGACCCATTATTCCTGTCATTGATCACGCATGGAGGCTCGAAGGTGAGCCGGTGGGTCTGCAGAGTAGTTGGGTCTAAAAATCGAGAAGCGTCATAAACCTGAACACTCTACTCCAGAGGAACCGGCGCTAAGACGGTGGGAGAGTTCAGAGGATTTAATGGGAGAATTCAGATGTTGGATAGAACGGGGCGAACCCAGGTACCCAGGCCTTGCTCACGATGGGCCTTAATTCTGTCCTCTAGCTTGCGGTTTAGGATGCCAGATCACGATGAGAGATTACGAAAAGGAACCGCGAGATTTAGGCAGAGACATGATCTGGACAAATGTTGACCCCTCTGAGAGCTTGAACCTTGGCTATGATGAGGGGAGGCCCAGACGCTGCGATCTTGCGCACAGGAGAGCATATTTCTAATTTTCGTAATGTATGTTCGTTGCACCGGAATAGGGCTCAACGAAGCCCAATTCATCACGCTAGAACAGAGCACCTTATGGGTGAGACATCCACGAGGAGACAATCCAAGCAGGGCTCGAGGCCAAATGATGGCAGGGCTATCATAAGCTTTGTCTGTGACCGTGACGTTGGCTCGTCGGAGGTCGAATGAATCTTCGAGCACGGGTCCGATCAAACTCTTGCAATTTAACTCGATGACAGTGCAAAACAAGGGATCTAGCGGGAACGGTAGCGGACATAGCGTTTTAGACCTCCGAACCAAATCTGTAGGCCTATCGGCCCAATGTCACGGGGGAAATAATACTCTGGATGATATTTTAATATTCTATTTCATAGTATTACAGTTTTATCCTTTTAGATGGCTCCAGACAGGACCTCCTCTCATGACATTTGTCAAAATATCCTTTAAACATGCATCCAACTGCGTTCTACGGATATCATATCACGAATCGTCATGTCCATCTCTTCGATTTCATCGAGACTTTCATTTGTCTAGAGAGAGAGAGCAAACGGCAGAAACCTATAGAATGCTTGATCAATGTGTGTGTGTGTGTGTGTGTGTGTGTGTGTGTGTGTGTGTGTGTGTGTGTGTGTGTGTGTGTGAGAGAGAGAGAGAGAGAGAGAAGTTTTGATATTTTCTTATGCGATGATTAAAGGCTTAACCTATGTATGATGTGGAGGGGGAGAGGTTAAGACATACTTTCACCATGGTTTAAGCATGTTAGTTTTAACGGTGAACCCTCAACCTTCGAGCATATGAATCACCGCTCAAATTCACAAACAGCCCAGCCGATTCCGGCCCAACGTGCCATCCACGTATACTTGGGTAGGGCTGTGATTAGTTGGGCAGACTGGCTCGTCGTAAGAGAATTGCCTATACAATTATTTATTTTTTTGTTGATCACAAACATTGCACAATGGTACTCGATCTACACAAAATGTGAGAGATTGAGTTCAAATCTAGCAATGTTCTTCCCCCCCCCCCAAAGTTAGCAAACTCTAGATTCACGTCTCCCGAAGATTAAATGTGATCCAATTAAGTGTCCTCTCCTCCTCGGGATTGGAATCTCGGACCTTCCTATCACGAGATGAGATCTTTACCAATCTATCCACCCGGGGCTCTCTTCACTAAACTGGGCCACAACATGTTCTCCACTAAAACCAACACATTTGAAGGTGGAGACCGGAGAGGTGTGCCTAATTCCATAATTTGTGGGGGGAAAAAAATCAAAGATGAACTCTATGTCATGTGCACCCGAGCATTCATAAGACGCATTGCTATATACATACTTGTGGGCAGCGCGGGGGGCATCGTGGGGGCCAGGGGAACTTTAAGAAAAGTGGTGATTGCTTTGGCGAGCCGGCCCAAATCCAGTCCAACGAGCCGGACCCACATTTTTATGAGTTGCAGGAATTGGACTTCCTCACGACCAAACACACTCTCCAGGGGAAAAGCCAGAATAAGGTTCCCCAAAAAGTTCCGAGTCCCCAGAATAAATGCTTCCTTCCGAGTCCACTCATGGGTTCTCTGACATGGCCAGAAAACATAAGCTTATCCCATTAGACTATTATGATTAGAATGCTAATCGTCAAACACGGGGGGCAGAAGCCAAGCTAACCTTTGTACTTTTTTGGATGACATATATATATATATATATATATATATATATATATATATATGAGAGAGAGAGAGAGAACTTAAAAGGGTTTTTGGGTACAGATGGGCTGACGGTACCTGGGGTCACGGTCTCCAGTCAAAATATTTACTTGAATGCTAACATTTAATATTTTTTAATATTTGATTTGTAGCTTTAGATTTTAAACAACTTTCAATAATCACATTTTATTGTGAACATATATAAATATAATGTATATGGACAATTCAAATATCCTTTTTTTGTTATCATATCATAGTTTTAGGATCTTGCTGTATCTAACGCGTGTACATGTTAACATCTCTCCACACAAAATCATAGCACCTTCTACTTCAACAGAGCCTTTCATCTAATTAAATGGAGGAGGCATGGAGTTGCTCAAAGCTGCCCTTGTTTGGGATCCTACATGGTCTCCATTTGCAGTCTGACTCTCACCCACTGGTGAGAGAGGGAGCAAAAGTTACTTTCCCATGACATCCACTTTCTCTATTTGACGTTTTTTTCTTTTTTTTTCTTTTTTGAGGGAGGGGGGGGGGGGGTTACATTACATGCCTCTGGATCATGAGACACACAATGCCCTCCTGTTGATGTCAGAAGGAGGGGGAGAAAGAAATAAAATAAGAAGAGCGAGGGTCCCATTAGTTTGAACTTGAAACCTCCAGATACTTTGTTCATTAATCGAAACCCACCTCACCCCCCACCCCCATCAGGTAAATAAACATTCTTTTTATTTTTTTATTTTTGGTTCCCCAACCCCTTTTCTCTTGTCTGATGCTTAAAAATGGATCCACATTAGATAGATAAGGAACTGAAAAGTATGATTGATGTCCCACTCAATTCTCATCATTCTTTTCACACACACACACACACTCTCTCTCTCTCTGAGGATGATGACGGGAGGGATAAGAAGATTGGAGAAGTGCACTACTTACTTAGTGGCATAATAAGACAACCCATCAAGTAAACTAGTCCGGGAGAGAGGCTACAACCGGTAAGTAAGGAGGTAAAAAGTGCCACTTGAGGAACCAGAAGCACTTTATGGTTGGCAGCTTGGAATTGGCCCCCATTGATGAACATCATAAAGAATTCATGGTATCTGGATCCCAATTAGATTTCTTTGGAACTGATCACAAAGATCCGGTTGGATCAAGCAATTATTGCTGCTACCTGCACCCAATTGGGCTCCACACCCATATATATCACCACCTCCACCCCAACATACCAACCAGAGAGAGAGAGAGAGAGAGAGAGAGAGAGAGCGCATCGTGGAAAAGCTTCCAAGTGGTCCACCTGCGATTTGATGTGGAAAAATCAAGAGGGGCCACAACGATGTGGGAAAAGGAGCAGTTGCGGGATGCGTAGATGGAACACCAAGGTTTCTAGAAGCCTTTGAAACCCCCCCTCCCCTCCTTCGTCCTCTCGTTACATGGGGAGTTTCTGTTGTGTCACCTTAAAGAGGCTCTCCTTGCCTCCATGGTTGGTTTTGGCTTGGCTCCCAACTCTTTAGAATTGGAAAAAAAAAAATTTGCCTCGACAAATATGAACCAGATCAGAAACCAAGGCTTAACTAATCATGAGGTCGTAAGACCGGGGATATTACAAGAAGTTTTAATTCTATAAAAATAAAAATAACAAAAGACCTCAAACACGTAATTCGACCGTGTCAGTCTAAGTCCGGCTTCAGTTAGGCCCACTCACCATTGCATCAGGTCAGCCTCGAGTCGAGACGTATCTACGAGTAACTGGATCTATCTATCTCAACAGGGTAGGATTGTACGAGTTTTTAAGTATAAATCCCCACATCCAATAGATCACTTATTAAGTGAACTGGAGATAAAATAACTACGCCTTCAAGTATAAATATAGAATAGGCTCGACCAAAAAGGAACGTACAAATATAGAACAGGGAAGTACACAACACAGAAACTAATGTTGACCCAGATTGACACGTTCTAATTTTGTGTACTTTGAATTAGATGTCTGCCTAACAAAGTCACGCTTGAGGGCACGTTTGGACGAGCTCCGAGGGATGACTCTTTCCCCTCCGAAGTCACGTCCCTCAAAAACCCTTCTAAAAATATAACATAGTCACGTCAATTTTTTTAAAAGGTGACTTTTTTGATGTAGAGATATATAAGAACAAAAAATCTAACTTTCAAAAAACTCAAAAAAAATTTCTAAAAGAATTCTCTCTCTCTCTCTCTCTCTCTCTCTGTTTTTTTTTTTAAAATTCAAAAATGAAAACCTTTCCAAACGCGCCATTAGATTGGCTTGGGAAGAAAACGGGTTAACTTAAAGTTAATCCCTAAAATTAAACAAGGGTTTAAAATAATATTTCAAGCATTGTGGTAAGACAAAAATGAGATGAGCGGCTATCGTCTTCCATTTAGTACCAAGCAATTTCCATCTACGATCAGAGACAAGGGGGATGCAAAGATAATTTTATCTGTCTTCTATCTTCGCTTTTTCCGTTCAAAGTGAAGATAAATCATTACATCAAAACAGTGAAATTACATAGAATGGCTTATGTCATGCTCGTTTTCTCTTTTTCTTTTTTTCTCCTGTAATATTAAACGCATCACAACTTATAGAGATAAGATGGTCTATACTAGGTTAAACTTATCTTGATATCAAATATGACATCAGATAGGAAGAGAGTCAATAGATTCTCCAAACGTGTAATCTTGAATTCTATATTTAAAGTGATATAATCCTATCAAAATTTCTAGACAGGCTGCAAACATACAGCCTCCCATGAGCAAGAATGGCACTAAGCGGGCACTCTTTTCTTAATAGTTTGTGGGCATTCTCAACCCCAAAAAGAAAAAGAAAAAAAAAAGATCAGAAGGTGAAAGAAGTCCCTTTCACTAAAAGAGAAGGTGAAAGAAGTCCCTTGCACTAAAAGAAGTCTCGAGATCACCTGATATATTCTGTAAAGGTAAGAAAGTGTTCCTCTGATCTCGTATTACACTTTTAATATTTATTTATTCGGGAAGAGCAGTTGACCTCCCGAGAAAATTTACAATCACTAGAAAACAGTATCAGAAGGAGCCCTGGGAGTGATCTCAGGGGATAATCATCCGATGTTTAAGTCATAGACGTATATGAGTAAAGAAAAAGAGATCTAGAAGAAGAGAGTCAGAGAGAGTGAACCGGAGGTGCTCGAGTGGAGGAGAGAGTGCTCGGAGAATGGTTGGAAGGGTTGAAGAGTGTTCGGAGAGGCAGGGGAGAAGAACCTCAGAGGAACCTCTCTGGTCCTACTTCTTGGATGGAGATCCCTTCCGCCACTACGTGGAAAAGTCTCCCTCTTCTCTTGGCGTAAAGCCCTGCTAGCACCAGGACGTCTCTCCTTTTTCTATGTCTCGATATGTGTGTATGTGTATGGGGATGTCTCTACTTGTGTATATCTGTAGCCCCCTCCTTTGAGTCCAGCTGGAGACCTATTTATATGGGCTACCATGATGCTGGTCGTTCTCTGATTGGGAAATGATGTAGATCGTGGAGTAACGTCCCCTTGATCGTGGGGGTTGCCCGTTGCATACTTATCTGCCCCCGGAAGGGAGGCTTCGTGGCGGGGATCTCGGCGGCATAGGCGTGACTCGGTCCACACCGGGGGTAGCCCGGTGAAGGCACTGGCAACATTAGTCCATTGGCGAGTTCTGCAGCGTCCGAATCCTAGACACATAGTAATTCCGTCGATGGGCTGGCGGAGCTTCCTTGGGTCTCAGTTGGGCCGCATTAACTGAACCAAAGGCTAGTGGAGTGGTATGTCATGGGTTCGGCTGAACTGGGCCGTAATGGGCCTGACGATATTAGGCCGCATTGGGCCAAGCTAACATTCCCATTCTCATTAGCCCCCCACTCTCGAACATTGAGCGTGCTCGGTGCTCGAAAGGAATACTACGAGGCCCGAGGAGGGAGGAACTCTGGTGTAGCCTTCGCGAACCTTCTCATTTTCTTGGCGACAGGCTAAACTACCCGATTCTCTTTTGTGGCGTATCTTGGATGGGGATTTGGCTAATCTTTTGATGCTAGGTCTCCTTTGGGAATGAGGAATGTTGGTTGGGTCTTCTTGGGAAGTAGGTGGTGGTGACTAGCGCGAGTTCCGAGATCCTTTTCCTCGTTTTCCAGTGAATGATAAGGGGAAGTAACTTCCCATGGCCTTCTGGGGAGAACGCCTCTATTATAAATAGGAGCCTTGTGGGAAGCCTTTTGAGTATGTAGAGTCTCATTCTGTACCTCCATACCTGTCCTCTTGAAGCCATGTCATAGTAGGTTTTTGATTCTTCTCCAGGAGAGAAATCCCCCAAGCGTCCTTGCTCTCGTATGGAAGCCTTACTCGGGGCTAGTAAGCCCCCAACAAAGGACATCGGGAAAGGTGACGCCTCTGAGGACTACAAGAGGGGTTACGAGCGTGGTTACCTTCAAGGCTAGAGGGATGTGCTGGCATCATTTCCTTTCTTCCGCTCTGACCAGGGACTGTTGGGGCCCTCCTCTTGCTCGTACACTTTTGAAGATGACGATTGACGCTCCTTGTACCCCTTTTGCGAATAATAAAATTTCCTCCTCCCATATTCTTTGTTGCGTATGTTTGCATCATTCCCGCTCTTCGTGTATGGTCGTAGTTACAAGGTTAAGTCCTTAGCCGAGCCGAGCCTAAATCGACCAAGAGTGAGGGGTGGCTAGTCGTCCATTACAACCCTCCCCAGAAGGGAAAGTACGAGGGAGTGAGGAGTGAACAACTCCAATTTCTAAGGGGCATGTGTTGGGTCCCTAGGGTGCAACCGGATCTAGAAGGGGGGGGGGTTGAATAGATCCCTTTAAAAAACTTTGCCCCAATTGAAATCTAAACTAGTTGAAACACAATCTCCAGCTTGATATGCAGATGGCACACTATTCAATACGGGCTGTGGTTTTAACAAAAATAGTTCAAATAGTAGAGCACGACACCATGCATAGAATGACAAGGGAATGCTGTTTAGGAAGTGGCTAAGGTTGACATAGCAATACAGTGGAGTCGACGCAACCTCATTGTGTGTTCAGTAGTTAGATAGAACTGCTGCTCATCAAGCTTCAGGTGTAAGTGTGAACAGAATGTTAGTGTGTGCATTGGAGAACAACTAGAATTGCATACGTTGAAGCTAGCACACGAACCTGTGAATGGGGATGGAAAACATGGAACAATCACACATATCACAATCCACTGCATAGGAATTTTTAAGGTGGTTCAGTCTGTAAACCTGCAGATTTACATCCACCCCTCATCAAACCCGGTGAGGCTTTCCGCTGACAAACAGCTTGAATACCGCTGACTAACAGCTTGAACACCGCTGACTAACAGCTTGACCGCCGATTCATAGCTTCCGCTGACACACAGCTTGACGGGGACAACCCCCCCCCCCACACGTTGATTCACATCTTCCGCTGACGCACAGCTTGACGGGGACAAACCCCCCCCACACACACGCTGATTCATAGCTTCTGCTGACACACAGCTTGACGGGGACGAACCCCACAGCACACACGGCTGAACCCAATCAAAAACCACTCCGGTCTCTAAACAAAGCACCAAACACACACACACACTAAAAAATTGATTTAAAGTGCAAGAGAAAAACACAAACAAGATAAGGAGAAACAAATGTAGCTTCACAGCAATATCATGAAGCTATATCTGTAGATCTGAAATCAGATCTGAACTCTTCTCTTCAAGCTTAGACTGGTTGTAAGGAGGGCTGCACTCCTTCTGTTGGGTCCCACGAGGTGCAAACGGATCTAGAAGGGGGGGTTGAATAGATCTTTTCACAAGTTTTAGCCTATTTAAAAACTCTTAGCTAGCGGAAGCTTAAACCACTCTTATAAAGTGAATGAACCACTTAGGCACAATGCACAACGGATGAAATAGCCTTGTAACAAGCGTGTGTGTGTGTATGCTATGTTGATCACTTAGAGTGCATATGTGTGTGAATGTAGTGGTGATCAACCAAGGTGCAATTATGAGAGCTTGAGTGTATAAAATAAGATAACCAAGTTTGAAAGCACACGAACCTGTGAATGGGGGTAGAAGAGATAGAGCAATCACACACGAAGAACAACCCACAACACAGGGATTTTTAAGGTGGTTTGGTTGCAACCCCGCAACCTACATCCACCCCTCACCAAAACTCGGTGAGGCTTCCTTGCTGACTCACAACTTGACCCCGGACACGCCCCAAACCACATAACAGAGAAAACCCACTTTCTATCTTCCTACACACAAAGCCAGCAGGGACAGCTACACCGCAGATCGGAGAACTCCCGATTGCCTTCCTACTAACCACCAGTAGGGACGTCCACACCGCAAATCGGACAGCCTTCGATTGCCTTCCTACTAACCACCGGTAGGGACGATTCTCAATTTCAAGTGTTTGAAAGAAATGGAAAAAGAACAACTTATGAAAAACACTCAACAAGATATAGAATATGCTTAAGAGAAAAGATCTTGTCTGAGGTTTGCTGGAGCTTGAATCTCTTGAGGATTTGATGAAGAGCTTTGATTTTCCTTTGATCCCTTTGAGTTGATGGAGACGATATTGGATGTAGCTTGATCTTTTCTTGAATCTCCTTGAGTTGATGAAGAGGTGTATAGATGTATCTTTGATCACCTTTGAGAGCCTTGAATGCTTCTTGCTTGCTTGGAGGTTGCTTGGCTTCAGATCTGAGCTTGAATCACCTTGGAAGGATGAAGAACTCCTGCCCGAAATACTGTTCATGCAGGTGCTACAGTACTTGCGAAATGGCCTCCCTTGAGCTCTCTTTGATTCACTTCATCAACTGCATCAACTAGGGTTTCTAACCCTCTTGTATTGGTTTAATAGACTTTGAATGGTCTATAGACAAGCCCCAGACCAGATCCACAAATCATGGGTGATTAGGTGACTTTTGGATTAAACAAATCCATGTTGAATGGCCCTTTTCGAAGTGGAAACAAAACTCAATAATTGATGGCTCGGGGCTGGCGGTCAACCTACAGCTTCCGATGGTCGACCGCTACTGAGAAATACTGTAGATTGGTGAGCCCTGGGATTTTCGGTCGACCGTCCCTGTGCTGGCGGTCGACCGCCAGCTGGGCAGACCCTCAGTACAGACGGGTTGGTTCGTTAGCCCTCCAGCTCAGTCTCTTGAGACCATTAGCAGCCTGTTCAAGTCTGTAACTTCATCCTTGTAGAAGAGATTTGTATCAAGGCTTGGACGCGATCATATGGCTTTCACTTTGCCATGAATCAACCGAATGCACTAACTATGCACAGACTTTGTGTTGGAGCAACTATACATTGTACAGACTTCAACCAGACAACGTATAGACTTTGTGTTGAAGCAGCCAGCCAATGTACAGACTTCAACCAGACAATGTATAGACTTTGAGTTTGTGCTAGCAGCCAACGTACAGACTTTGAGTTTGTGCTAGCAGCCAACATATAGACTTTATGTGTTTGTGCTAGCAGCCAACGTACAGACTTTGAGTTTGTGCTAGCAGCCAACGTACAGACTTTGAGTCTGTGCAATCAGCCAACGTACAGACTTTGAGTCTGTACAATCAGCCAACGTACAGACTTTGAGTCTGTGCAATCAGCCAACGTATAGGCTTCGTGTTGCAGGATGTATAGACTTACTGATGTATAGACTTACTGGCTGTATAGACTTGCTGGCTGTATAGACTTGCTGATGTATAGACTTGCTGACTGTATAGACTTGCTGGATGTATGTATAGACTTGCTGAACCATGTCTCTTGATCTTGATCGTCTACACTGGAGGTATAATGACCTGAAATGTATGAATATTAACATTATCAAGTGCAGGTATAGCTCATTAATGACTACAAAGGCAGACATCATCAAAACCATAAAAGTAATCATGGTGCACACATGTTCAACATTCTCCCCCTTTTTGATGATGGCAACTATGAGTCATTCTGAACTATGAGTCATTAGAGATTCACATGCATTAGTAAGTCACATGGAAACTATGAGTCAAAAACATTCTTAAGAAGAAGAAGAAGAGGATTCTCTCCCTATCCCCTTTTGACAATGACTCACATGGTTCTCACCCCCTTTGACACATAGAGTGGATTCTTTGATTAATGACTCACAGAAACTTACCACATGCTCTGATTAATGACTCACATAAACTTCTCCCCCTTTGACAACATCAAAAGATCCAGAAAAGAGAAAGAGAGACTCACACAAAGAGACTTACATGACGCTCTGGCATCACCTATGTGACATTATTACAAGCAACCATAATGTGTAGAAACATGGCATTGCAGGCAACAGTCCAGAAAATGATGTGGAAATACATGCCAATGGTTGTACACTTATTAAAGCTGATAAGATAACCAAAGAGAACAACCAATTGTGGAAAGCCAGTTATAGGACTGATACCAATGAATGATATGGATGTATCGAACATGGTTGTGTCCCGTGGCTTGGCAAAGACATTGTAAGTGTGAGAAATGGAGCCACAGCAGCATGATTCAATTTCACAAATATGAGATGGATAGAGCAGCCAAGGAGCATTTTTGTGATGTCAGATTTTGCAAGATTTTTAGTGGTTTTCTAGTTTTCAGATTTTTTAGATTTTCTATGCAATGTATGGAAATGATAAATGTAAACTACAATTGTAGGAGGTGAAGACGTGCATGCCACCCTATTGCATGAAAGCATGATGCTAATGATGCGAGGACTTATGCCACATGCCAATGAATGAGAAGCAAAGGGCTATCACTTGACAGAAGACACCAATGATTTTGGATTCGACTTGAAAGGAGCATCAAGATAATATCACTTGTTGGATGATACCAAGGTGATGTAATCATGGCAGATGAAGGCAAACAATAAGGAGCATCAAGATAATATCACTTGTTGGATGATACCAAGGTGATGTAATCATGGCATCCTGAATGATTTATGTAGATATGGCAGATGAATGCAAACAACAAGGAGCATCAAGATATGACTTCTCAAGAAAGAATGGAGGTTCTTTAATCTGAAACCAAGTTCATAAATCAGAGTTATGGATTTTTCAGAATTTTCAGTTATAGAACCCAAATGAACCAGCTCTTACATTCAGATTGGTTTAATGCTAATGAATTCTGGCCTACTCATTCAGTTTGGTTTGTGCTAGCAGCCAACGTACAGACTTTGAGTTTGTGCTAGCAGCCAACGTACAGACTTTGAGTCTGTGCAATCAGCCAACGTACAGACTTTGAGTCTGTGCAATCAGCCAACGTACAGACTTCGTGTTGCAGGATGTATAGACTTGCTGGCTGTATAGACTTGCTGATGTATAGACTTGCTGATGTATAGACTTGCTGGCTGTATAGACTTGCTTGATGTATGTATAGACTTGCTGAACCATGTCTCTTGATCTTGATCATCTACACTAGAGGTATAATGACCTGAAATGTATGAATATTAACATTATCAAGTGCAGGTATAGCTCATTAATGACTACAGAGGCAGACATCATCAAAACCATAAAAGTAATCATGTTGCACACATGTTCAACACCTTCCTTCTTCTTCTCCTTGAACAACACTGGTTTGGGTCGAACCAGGGCTGGGCTGCTAATGCTAAAGGGCTGCTCACTCTTCTTCTCTTCTCTCTTTTTCTTCCTTTCAGATTTTTTACTAGGGCACAGACTCCCCTCTTTCCTCTCAAGCTTTCTTCTTGAGGCAGCAGCAAAACAGCAACAACTTCTTGATGTAAAAGCTTCATGTATATATAGAAGGCTTGGTGGAAGAATTTTCCCTCCAAGTTCTGCACTATGATTGGCCAGAGTTCAAAGCACTTCTTTGAAATATACCTCTTCACTGATTGGTCCAGCGAATGTAGAAGAGCAGGAGCAAAGCAATTTTCCCAGACTGTAATTTGATTGGTCCAGCAGAGGCAAGGCTATTTTCCCTCCAAGAGTCTCCCATTTGATTTGTTGGAGTAGAAATGATGCTTCTTGGGTAAGGAGTTCTACCAGATCTGCCTCTTCATTGGCCAAGGACAGAAAAAGACATTCCTCTATCCTAGGTCCTTTTCTTGGACTGAAATCCCATTGGTTATGACCAAAAAGGCAGAATACCATAAGACATACTTTTTCCAAATGTGATGCCTGAAAATCTGTCACCAAAAAGGTGTACTGACATCCCTATATTGGAAAGGTAGGATCTCTATCCTAGGATTCTTTTTCTTGACCTCAAAAGGTGAGCTTTTGGAGGTTTACGTCGGTATTTTTTATCCTCAGGATAATCTCAGAATGTGTTGCAGGTTCGACAGAAGATAAATGCTTGAAAAATCTTCTGATGCGTCGACGCAGTAGTGACCTTGCGTCGACGTAGCTTCATGTTTTCTTGAATGTCTGGCAAGCTGGCCTTGATGGCGTCGATGTAGGATGGAAGGTGTGTCAACGCATCCTTTGATAATAGCATTTACAACGCTTTCTGGGAAGCCGATGCGTCGACGCCCTGAGACTATGGGGTCGATGCATCCAACAACGATTGCCTTCAGATTGCTACTGGAGCTGAACCTGTGTCGACACTGTGCGAGGCTTGCGTCGACGCACTGTAATGCCCCTGAAATTTGATAAAATATTAAGTATTTTCTGGGAATTTATAAAGGACAAAAGGGATTAATAAAATAAATTTTTGGGTTAAATAAATCATTATTAAGACCCAAATATGATAATCAATTAATTAACCTAGCCTATTTAAATAAAGCCCATAAGACTCAAGGACCAAGCCCATGAAGTTTGGCCCATATTCTAGAAGGTTAATTAGCTTATTCACGGAATATAAGGATAAATACTAAATTATTTAGATAATTTAGTGGATAAGCAGAAATTAGAGTTTGAACTAATTTTAAATTCGGCACCCAATGACCGTGGCGGTCTATCGTAAAACCGCTAAAAGACATGTGGCGGACCAGTCCTAGACCGCTACTTCCTATCAGTTCTGTGAGTTGAAGATGGAGCAAAAAGATTGAATTTTTGATTATTTTTCTCCTAGAGATCGAGGTGGGAGGACTAGTAAACATATTTGGGACTCTCAAAAGTCTGTATAGTACCAACTAAGGACTCTAGAACCGATATAATCCTCAAACCCTAGCCAAACCCTATAAATAGAACCAAGTTTTTACCTGCGCGACCCTTACATTTGGCCGTGTGGAATCAAGGTAAGGAGGTATTATTTTGGGTAAGTTCTTTAAAAGTTTTTATTACCAATACATAGGACTAACATCTCTCAAAATTTCATGCTAGGAGATCAAGCACATAAGGATATAGAAGCCTACAAAGTTGTTGGTTCCACATTAGCGACCCAGGAAACTGTGTGAAAGTCCGGTGAAGATCAAAGAATTAAGAAACCAAATCGAGGTATTTAGCATTAGTGCCTTTAGAACTTTTTGTTCCCCTTAGTATTTACTTCTTACCCTCCAAATTTCACATCATTAGGTCAAGTGGATCAAGAGATAGAAGGATGTGAAGTTTTTGATTTGTCACAAGAAGTGCAGAATTAGGGTTGACTTCCAGCCCGAAATTCCAAGCACTAAAAGTCTTAACAGAGGTAGGTCATCTCATGAACGGCTGAAATCTCATTCCTGTTAGGGTGCTAGGCCCGGATACAGAGGGGGGTGAATGTATCCCTCTAAAAATTATGGCCTAAATTAAAGACTCTAAAGTTCGGATATGTGGAATAGGGACAATGAGCTTTCCGAGATAAGATAATAATCAACCAATTGATCAAACAGTTGGACTGCAACAATGCAGCCACCTGATCAAACTAGAAATGCAGACAGAACAGTGCAACCCAAACACACTTAGCAAAGTGCAATGCTCAAGGTTACTGCTGATAGGAACAATATAAACAATCCAAGATAACACAGCTAACCAGCATGCATAACCTGTGAATGGGAGGTAGGAGGCAAGGAGCGAACGCATAAAACAAACCACTGCACAGTAGATTTTTAGGTGGTTCGGTCCAGCAGACCTACATCCACCCCACACTCAACCCGAGTGTGACTTCCACTAGCTCACGCTAGAAACAGCAGACTCAGTCTGCAACAGGTGCTGCCACACAGCTTGACCAGGGGAACAACCTCCCCTCTTCCTCCCAACCGGAGGGAACCACTAGTGACACCAGTCACTAGCAAACCAGAGACGCAAGTCTCTCTTCCTCCAGACCGGAGGGAACACCCCAAGTGACTCCCAGCCACTTGTAAACTAGAGACCAAAGTCTCTCTTCCTCCAGACCAGGAGGGAACACCTAGTCTTGCAACCACAAGACCAGAACTGGAGGATCAATCCTCCCTTCCTCCAAATCGGAGGGAACCAACCGGTGACTTCCAGTCACCAGCAAACCAGAAAACAAAGGAAAACAATAAACGAAAATAACTTCAGCAAACAGAAAGCTGAAAAAATGAAATGCACAATGTGGCTCTCAACGGAGCTGACTGGCCTGGATTTGATCCACGGTCCAGTAGACAGATCTTTAGGTAAGCTTTTCTTCCTCTTCTCTTCTCTTCTTCTTCTTCTCTTTCACTCTCTCGATCTCTGCTCCTCTATACTCTTCGGCTCACACTTCTATCTCTCTCTTTCTCTTCTTCTCCTTCTGCTCTTCTTCACTTTTTCTTCTTTTTCTTTTTCTGGATCGAAGGGATTTCTGCTCTTCAGGCTTCTTTTTTCGATCGCCTTCATCTGAGGACGAAGGGTTCTATTTATAGCAGCAACAGCAGGTGGATAGGGCACAAAACGCGTGTGCCTCCCACGCTCGATCCAGAATCTTCCTGCCACGTGCCCTTTTCGTATTTGTTCCTTCAGTATCGGATCATGTGCAGCTAGACACCGATGAATGTTCTTCCTCGGACCTGCAAAGAGATAAAAACCATTAACCTTGAGTGCCATAAGAACTAGAACTGCATGAGGTATGTGGACACGACAAGAGGTGCACTAAACAGAGAACGACACGAGATACAGTGGTGACAAAACAAACACTACTAACAGAACGACACGAAGTAGAAAGAAAACAACACGAAGTAGAAGGAGAACAGCACAAAGTAGAAAAAGGACGACACGAAGTAGACAAGATTACTACAGTACGAGACAGGGAGAGCATGACACGAGGTCAGATGAAAAAACAGCACGAAGTAAAACGAGAACGACATGAAGTGTCACTGTAACAACACGGAGACACGAATGCAAAAACAATACGAGGACACGAAGACAAAAACAACACGAAGATAAGAAGTCAGACACGGCTATCACGACACGTGATGAAGCAGTGAAATTTAGAAGAGAAACGACTCGAGGAAATACAATAATTGACACGAAGACACAACAAGGAACACGACACGAAGTTAGTGAGAGCAGCACGAGGTGAAACGACACGGGCTGACAACAACTCAGGGATGAAAAAATAGAAACCGACACGAAGTGTGGTTACAAAAATAAAAGGACACGAGGTATAGGAAGAACAACACGAACACGGAAATAACAAAGAATTGACACGGAGTGTGGTCAAGGCGAGAAGGACACGAAATTAAACAAGCAGACATAAAAGATAACACGAGATGAGCAACTAAAGGACAGAGAGAAGCGACACGAGGTTCATAGAGAAACGACTCGGAGTTCGCTAGAACTATTCGAGCTGCTTCAGAAACACGACACGAAGTTAAACAACCGAGACTAGGACTCGAAGACATAGAAGACAAGGATAGAACAACACGAAGTATTACCTCATACAAGTTTTCCTATTAAGCATGGAAATCAACACGAAGTGTTGTAAGCTCAGACGACACGAGATCTTTTCGTGTTAGTGAGGGAAAACAACACGAAGACTCAAATACAGAAACATCACGAAGATGATGTACTGTCTGATGTACAGACTTTGAAGAACAGTCTAATGTATAGATTTGCACGAGCGAGCTACAGTGCCAAAGTGTAGACTTCACGCTGTACAGACTTGGAAGACCACTGTTGAATGTGTAGACTTGTAGTTTAACATGAAAGAAGGCCAGTGTACAGACTTGCTGTCCTCACAGCTGACGACTCCAGTGTATAGACTTGGAGGCCTGAAGGCGATGTGAGTAACAGTCCAATGTATGGACTTCCATGAGACGCTCAATGTACAAACTTACTGCCAATCAATGTATAGACTCTGTAAATGCATATGAAAGCTTTATGCAGCAGATAACAGTCTGAAACTTCACTTGCAATGATTCACAGTGTAAGCAGATAAACTGACTGAACATATGAAAGCCTGAATGAACATTTCAGCAAGATGACTCACAGTGACTCACATCAAACACCAATCATCAAAACCAAATCAATCATCAAAACAGAACATCAATGCATGGTGACTCACAGTGACTAAGTCACATTAAAACCAATCATCACAAACCCCTAAAGCCAATCATCAAAACCACAAACCACAGGGGCCAGGGGCACAACAATTCCAGGGATAAAAGCCCTCTTATTTCACTTGATTTCATACTTAATAGATCAAGAATTTCATGTTTTATGCATATAGTATACATTCATGCATATTCTTAGCCCTAAATAAGTTAAGAGGAACTTTCTTGCTAATTCACAGAAAATCCATACATATTGTTAGCTTAACCTTCATTCTATCGTGATAGAAAAATTTATACATGTTGATTTCCAGACATGATGTGTTTTAGACATAATTTCTTATTATTTATTTAAGTTTACTGTCAGACGTGCTCTAGCGGCCTAGTCTTCGAGCTCCAACCTTGTGCAGCGGCCCTACGATACATCGCTCGACACTCTGTAACTCATTTTTTTTAAACCTCTGGCGGACTAGAAACAGACCGTTAAAGTCCCTCTTGCGGCCTCACAATAAACCGCCAACTTTCTGTAACGGTTCTAATATAGACCGCCAATGTTCTATTTTCTGTCAACCCGAGATGGATTTAGGAACAGCCCATTTAGCTTATAAATAAGCCTAGTTATCTATGTTTTAATTACTGATGCATAATAGTGATTTCATGTTTCTTGTTGTACTGGGGATTATTTTTAACATAAGTTAATTTCTTGCCAAAGTCATATATTTTTGTATTAAATATATGTTTCTAATGATAGATGATTCATGGTTTACCTTGATCGTTGTCTCATGATCTCTTTTTATTAACTATAGAGTCATTTCTATAAGTACATGGCATATATCCCGGTATATGACTATTAGTTACACTCTTTGCACATTAAGAACACAATCTTGGACTTGATAACCTCTCCTTTGGATATTCCTTTCAATGGACTAGGAAATATTGTTTCAAGGCCTCCGTAATTCTCCGTGAGCCTGGGATTCCCACTAGGATGCCGAGTTGTGAAATCCCGCGATCAATGACACCCAAGAGGGGGGTGAATTGGGGTGTTTACAAATTTTAAGGAAACTTTTGGCCTTTTTAAAATATGTGATAGAATGCTAGTTAAGAGATTCAAAACTATTTGAACACAAATTGGATTTATCAAACTTTATATGATGAGATATAGAATATGCAAGATATACGTAGATAAACCCGTAACAACAATTAACACATACACTCACTTAGAATGGAGGTAGAAGAAAAAGGACCAAACCACACAAATCAAACCATAGTGCATAGCTGTTTTTAAGGTGGTTCGGATGCAATGACGGCAATCCTACGTCCACCCCTCACCAAACTCGGTGAGGCTTCACTCGGGGATAAATCCCCAAACGGAGACGATGCTCCAAACACACATGCAGGACGACGCATGCCCACACACACGGGGACGCACCCCAAAACACACACACACACGGAGATGAAGTCTTCAACACGATCCAACAAGCGGATCAACAATACAAATATCCGCTGCCATAAGTGCAACACTCCACACACACAAACACAAGATCTGGATAAATCCACACACACACGTAGATCTAAGAAGACCTACGCACACACGAATAGAACACCACGACCACACACGACCACGGATCTAACTTGATCCACACACACACATATATCTTCAGATTACAAAGAACAAGATTTGAATTTCAAAACACCAAGATGAATAGAGCAGAGTTTAGAAATCTCCTGATTTGGTTTCCCCCTGAATGTATGATGTAGAACTTGTAACAATGCTTCCTGCTTCACTTAAATGGATTGGTTGATCTCCCTTGAATGCTTGCTTGCTTCTTCACTTCCTTGAAGGTTGCTAGCTTCAGATCTAACCTTGAGTCACCTTGAATCACCTTGGGTTGATGGAGAGATTTAAGGATGCAGATTTGATCTCCCTTGAGGGCTTGCTGGCTTCTACACTTGCTTAGAGATTGATGGCTTCAGATCTAACCTTGAATCCCTTGGAATGGATGGAGAACTCCAGCCCGAAGCACTGCTCACAGAGGTGCTACAGTACCCGTGAATCACCTCCTCTAGCCTCCCTTGATCTCTCTTGTTCCAATTGAAGCATTAGGGTTTCTAACCCTCTTGTATGTGTTTTATAGCATTTGAATGGTCTATAGAAATCCCCCAGACCAGATCCACATTTTGTGGGTGATTGTGTGACTTTAGGATTAAAGAAATCCATGGAGAATGGGTCTTCTCGAAGTGGAAAACAAAGTCAACATATGTTGGCTCGGGGCTGACGGTCGACCTGTGGAAGCTGGCGATCGACCGCTATTGAGAAACATGTAGAAATTTGATCCCTGGAATTTTAGGTCGACCTAGGGCGGTCGACCGCTTCTGTCGGTCGACCTGGGGTGGTCGACCGCCAGTTCTGCAGTATGACACTTTTCACGTTTGGCGATTCTGGTTGACCGGAATGACCTAGTCCTGCAAAGTTGAAGTGTTAGCCCAATGAAATACATCTAAATAACAATGACTTTCAGTAGATGTTTATTTCATACATTTGGGGGTTGGATTTCACTTGGTTTATGCATTAGAAACATCAAGACCATTTGAGCATGTTATCATGATTAGAATGAGAAACTAATGCATTTGAAGAGTGAGCTTGTAAGTTATCAATCCAAGTTATCATTGTGAGCCTCAAATATCATGAATGAAGTTTAGAAATGAGAGGTATATAAAATGCCCATGGTGAGATTGATGACTATGACAAGGTAAGAATCTTACCAATGGTTCTTGACAATAAATGACATATCGCACCTGTGTTGACCTGTAGAAAAGTAAGGTACTTATCGATACGTACGATTTACCAGGCGACTGCCATGAGTTTGATCCTGCAAATAAGATAGTCAGGGTTAATACCATGCTCGTTCACATTGAAGTGGTTATGAAACCTCTTGCCTCTTGTAAAATCAACATATGCAAACCAAGCATCAAGGCCATGTAACCGTTGCCATTTCCCATCTCAAATATACATAGATAACAAGAGCATGAGCAATCAACCACAAGTTTAGTTATCATCACTTAATCACACATTAAGTTTAGTTATCATCAAAACTATAACTTAACAATCACAACAATCATCAAAACCATAACTCAACAATCTCCCTCTTTTTGATGATGACAAACTTAGTGATGATGACAAACTTAATGATAAACTTATTAATAATGATACAACTAATAGAATGGCACAAAAGTTCTTCTCCCCTTCCCTTGTCACACACAATCATCAATTTTTCTCCCCCTTTGACATAATCAAAAAGCGGGATAATGAAAATCTTTCTCCCCCTGTGACATAATCAACAATATCAACAAGCTTATCTCCCTTTGAAACAGCAATAGCCCATCTTATCAAATCAGAAGAAGCAAGGGCAAATCATAGATGAACAAAGTAATATGATTCCAATCAGAGAAAACCAATTGGTGATTATTCTCATAAATCAATATGATACCATCTAAAGCAAATATAGTCAAGCATGTATCGATACCAATTGAAAGTGGTGATTGACCTCAAGGATATAAACCAGTGGAGGAAGATATTCACAGGATGAGGTGTTCAGCATGATAGCATATAAAAGCTAGATCCCATGTCAGATTTTCATAACAAACAAGAGCAGGAGGGCACATAAAAAGGATTTTCTTTGATTTTCAAATTGTCTGATTTTTGTATTTTGGTTTGAAATGCATGAAATGCAACACATGCAAGTGATGCCATATGAGATGTACAATCAAACAAATACGTATATGTACATGCAATACATCTCTTCCGTACGTATATAAGAGGGTATAGGTATAGGAAGGGTGCATGAGGGTCATGACAATTGGAATGCATATGTGTAGCACATGGGAGGTTGTGCAATCATATAGGAGAATCATACAATTGCTAATACAGTCAATCAACTTTCTGAATACATATTAAATCAAATTTTCAGATGTGTAAGTGAGTAACATGAACAATGATAGTTGCATATGGATATTCAGATTTTCAGATTAACACAATGAGACATTTTACAGACTGCACTTCAATTTTGAGAATAGCGTATTGGAGGCTACGCTCTACCACAATAAGTTTTCACCATCATTTTTCAACTCAACTAATAACACAAGATAGTCAGAATTTTTCAAGAGTGATCAGGTTCAAATAATTCCTTTTTACGCGAGTAGACGCATGGAGCTCATGTCAAAATCTCCGGTTACTCAGAATACTGAACTATTTCACCTCATTTTGAATAGAGATACTAGTCAACACTTTTCAGATATGAACCACATCACGTCTTAGGTGGCATGTGCCCAGTTTACTCAGTGAGACCGAGCATTGCTCTATCTTTCATTTTCATCCCAAATTTTTAAATATGATAGGTAGACAACTTTTTCCTCAACTGTCTCTTCAACATACATGCAGCAAGTTTAACATCTCGAGAGTGTTGAAAAGAAATTCATATATCCTTATCTTTAACACTCATTTTCACATTTTGTGCATGCAGTGTGCGAATTTGATTTAGCATGTATACTGAAAATATCATGAATACACAACAGTGCAACTCCCCCTAAATAGATACACTTATGAAATATAAACTTCTCCAGAGTGTACGACATGAAACACTCTAATAATGACTCAAATGCAGTATTATTTATCAAGAAGACATAAGGTCATAGAAGTTTTAAGGATGGGGGTGAATAACATATAATAGCAAGCAAGCACACATTGGGAGTTTATGCAAATGCACTATGACATGCATGCGAGCAATGTGATGTCAATTTGATACCAATTGAATGGACAATATGATACCAATTGAATGGATGCCAACTGAATGAACTAAGTGTGACTAATGCATGAGTTCCAATGCAATACAACGTATGAGTATATAAGAATGCGATGCAATGTGCAAAGTGATTCGGACTTGATTTTCATTTGCATGATCTAAAAGCACCTTATGCATTGAATTAGGATGCATGCAACCTATAACTATGTCAGAGTGGAATGCAAGTTATTTTGACAAGATGAGAGCTTTATTTCTAATCCAATGTGACAACTTCCACATGAGACTATTCACATTCAATTATTGGATCAAACAAGTATTTTTTTTGACATGATCTTTATGAATGAGGCTGCATACATGATCAAAATTAAGCAATGCAACCCAATTTTCAGAATTGTTCAAAATTAGATTTTTAGACATCTTTCACAAGTTTTGAAATTAGAAATCATTCACAAGCCAAATGTTTGAATCATGAGCAAAAACATATTTTCAATTGAAATAACTCAATTCAAAGATTCATTCATAGATCAACCATTTGACTTCTTTGAGTTCTAGTACGAGGCGGAGAACGTTGATCCAAAGACCAACTCACGTATAGTGAGAGTTCCCAGGTGGATGTGACCCACCTTTTCACTACTCAGTATTTGATATACCAGCTACTCAATTGAGCTCAGATGTCATCATGCAATTCAAATTGAGAGATATTCAATAGCCAATCACCTCATACACATTTCTCAAGATTTTTAATTTGGTTCAAGCAATTTGATAAAATCATCACATCATATTAGGGCAACAACATGTCAGGTTTTCAGAATATTTACCTAAGTTCAGTAGACCTGTTGAGAGGTGCATTCCATAATCTCCGACATGTAAATGTCAAGATTCATCAACAATGTTTATGCATGAAAATGGATATGCATTCTAATAACAAAACTAATTTTTTTTTATCTTCATTCATGGAAATATGGTTAAAACAACTATGAGTTTTTGAAACAGAGCTCAGAAGTTAATTTCTAATACTTGTGCCTTGAGCATCCGTCATGTTCCAAGTCTTCCACCTATTGAACCCATTCTCAATCAAGAAGATACAAGCCTTTCATACCATGCCTTGGGTACTCGCTTCAGTTCGTACAGAGCTTCATGCAGCTGGTGCACATGTTGTGGATGTTTTGTGTCTTCAAGTCTTGCAGGTTGTTATCCCGTTCAACAATTAGAACATGGTACTCATCAAAATCACTTCCTGTTACTTGGTGGCAGTGAAGGAAATTCTCATCATTTTTCATCCTTGCAAGGTATTTCTTCAATTGATTCATCCTTCTTGATCATAGCTAACACAATCTCACTTGTATTCCTGAAAGTATGATCTGCATCTAAAGATGAAATGATTTGGTTTGTCAATTTCGATTCAAGTCAAGACTTTTTTTTAGCACCTAAAGTCTACTTAAACACTTCTAGACTTAAATGCATGACAAATTATTTTAACAACCAACATCCCCTAGACAGCTCTAGATGCAATGCATGACTCATGTGTGAACCTGAACATTAAGCCCATATGACGAATGTGGTTGCTCCCCCTTAGTGTGTGCATGAATGTAAGATGTTCAGTAACAATCCAATGCCATATGTAGCCTTTTGAGTAAATGACTCATAGTACCAGGCGGAGAACTTAGATCCGAAGATCACCTCACGCGTAGTGATAGTTTTCAGACAGGCTTAACCTGCCCTTCCACATGTCACCATTTGATATACTATGTAATCATGGATGACGAAGGTAGGAGGAATGCAATGCATTATGACATGAATACATAATGTTCAATATTTGCAAGACATCACGTGAAGGTATATGCATACTCAGTGTATGCAGTAAAATCATGCTGATGAATCTTCAAGCTCTTCTTTACACGAAGATGCTATATGACAAGTGATATGTGCACAAATGTGTAAACAACTATGAATGAAATGCATATGCAGACATATGTAAGATTACATGACTATATGACACAAAGTGAGTTAAAACATGACAGAGTCACTACAAAGGTAGGAGGGATATCACCTGATCTTCAAATTCAATTTTTCATTTTTCTTCCAACTTGACTTATGCCACTTGACCCGTGTGCCTTACCTTCTTGATGAAAATAGATTTCATGCTTTACACTCCCAAGGCACACATGCAAAACAAATTTCTCATTTGCCATTCTTAGGTACCCAAATCCTTTTGGGTCCTTGTGGGTTAGCAGTAATATTTACATATGGTTTCCACTTTTTGACAATATTCAAATTATTATTTTTCATCAAATGACAACCATGCATCAACTCACAATCATACTTAGTATGCCCAGATTCACCACAATAGAAACAACGCACATAAGCCATTTTCCCATGTGGTCTTTTAGCATGAACATAAGAATTCTCAAATCCATTTCTCCCAAATGAAACTATTTTTGTATTTTTGAAATCATTCATTTTCTTGCATGCTCTCAAATCACTATTCTTCATAATGAAACAATCATACATGGCATGTCCAGATTTACCACAGTAAAAATATGAGAGTTTCTTTTTAAGTGGTTGTGTGTGTGTGGTAGAAGTATGTTTAACATGCATGGGTGTACTAGCAGCATTTTTATATTTTTGATGCAAATTAATTTTCTTTGTGGATGCATGTGTGTGTGCAACATGGTTTTCCTTTTTCAGATTCTCATTTGATGTGCTGACTATGTTTGAACTGTGCACAAAAGATGTATAAACTTTATTTTCAAACTTCTTTTTGTTCACAGGATTATAGCCCAACCCTTCCCTTTGAAAATTTACTTTCATCCCCAATAATTTATTCAAGTTTTCTTGACCATTTATAAATCTAGATAGAGAATCATTCAAGTCAAGAATTTCAGATTGAAGAGATGAAGTTTGCAATTCAGAGTTGGCAAGTTCTTCTTCACAAGTGAAAAGACTAACATTCAACATGGTATTGGTAGTCTTAAGGTATTCTACTTCCTGCCTAAGTTCATCCATATTTTCACATTCTCTAACAATCATAGATTTTCCTTTTTCAAGAGTCAAAAATCTTTCAGAAATGGCCTTGTTCAATTCCTTCAGTTTCTCATTTTCTTTAATAAGCTTTTCATCATGAATCAGTTCATTTATCAAGGTTTGATCATCGGCCATAGAATTCAGTTTTGCAGTCATCTCCTTGTTTTCATTTCTTAAGGAACATATTTGATCTTTATGAAATTCAATGTCAAACACATGAGCCTCAATCATTTCCTTTATATGTAAGTATTTTTTACAAGAGGAATTACACTTATTTTGTTCGACATCCTTTTTCAATTTTTTATTTTCAGATTTTAACTTCTTATATTTTTCAGCAAGATCATCATATGCAATCAATAAATCTTCATAGCTAACTTCATCTTCATTATCAGAATCAGAATTTACCTTTGATCTTGATTTAATTTGCTGATCACTCCCTTGATCGCTCGTACCTGCCACAAGGCATTGGTCTTCATGCTCTTCCCAGACTTTGGTTAAGCCATCCAAGATATCTTTTACGGACCAGCAATGGGAGACAAAAGGAAACTGATTAGAATTGACTGCAGCAGTGAACAGCTTTAAAACCAACCGATTTTGATCATGTTTATGCTTATGATTTTCAGCCCAGACAGCTTTGTCTTTAGGCAATTCATAGGGACCACAAGAGACAAGCTTCCATAGCTTAAGGTCGTATGAATTGACTAGACTGAACATTCTTCCTAACCACAAATTGAAATTGCAACCATCAAACACCGGTGGAGAATTCAAAGTGTACATAATGGTAGTCATTGATCTGGATCACTCTAGATCGTTAGATCTATGAAATTAGAGCCTTGGCTTTGATACCAATTGAAATCCCGCGATCAATGACACCCAAGAGGGGGGTGAGTTGGCTGTTTACAAATTTTAAGGAAACTTTTGGCCTTTTTAAAATATGTGATAGAATGCTAGTTAAGAGATTCAAAAATATTTGAACATAAATTGGATTTATCAAACTTTATATGATGAGATATAGAATATGCAAGATATACGTAGATAAATCCGTAACAACAATTAACACATACACTCACTTAGAATGGAGGTAGAAGAAAAAGGACCAAACCACACAAATCAAACCATAGTGCACATCGGTTTTTAAGGTGGTTCGAATGCAACGATGGCAATCCTACGCCCACCCCTCACCAAACCCGGTGAGGCTTCACTCGGGGATAAATCCCCAATGGGAGACGATGCTCCAAACACACACGCAGGACGACGCCTACCCACACACACGGGGACGCACCCCAAAATACACACACACACACGGAGACGAAGTCTCCAACACGATCCAACAAGCAGATCAATATTACAAATATCCGCTGCCACAAGTGCAGCACTCCACACACACAAACACAAGATCTGGATAAATCCACACACACACGTAGATCTAAGAAGACCTACGCACACACGAATAGAACACCACGACCACACACGACCACGGATCTAACTTGATCCACACACACACATATATCTTCAGATTACAAAGAACAAGATTTGAAATTCAAAACACCAAGACGAATAGAGCAGAGTTTAGAAATCTCCTGATTTTGTTTCCCCCTGAATGTATGATGTAGAACTTGGAACAATGCTTCCTACTTCACTTAAATGGCTTGGTTGATCTCCCTTGAATGCTTGCTTGCTTCTTCACTTCCTTGAAGGTTGCTAGCTTCAGATCTAACCTTGAGTCACCTTGAATCACCTTGGGTTGATGGAGAGATTTAAGGATGCAGATTTGATCTCCCTTGAGGGTTTGCTTGCTTCTACACTTGCTTAGAGATTGATGGCTTCAGATCTAACCTTGAATCCCTTGGAATGGATGGAGAACTCCAGCCCGAAGCATTGTTCACGGAGGTGCTACAGTACCCGTGAATCACCTCCTCTAGCCTCCCTTGATCTCTCTTGTTCTAATTGAAGCATTAGGGTTTCTAACCCTCTTGTATGTGTTTTATATCATTTGAATGGTCTATAGAAACCCCCCAGACCAGATCCACATTTTGTGGGTGATTGGGTGACTTTAGGATTAAAGAAATCCATGGAGAATGGGTCTTCTCGAAGTGGAAAACAAAGTCAACATATGTTGGCTCGGGGCTGGCGGTCGACCTGTGGAAGCTGGCAGTCGACCGCTACTGAGAAACCTGTAGAAATTTGATCCCTGGAATTTTAGGTCGACCTGGGGCGGTCGACCGCTGCTATTGGTCGACCTGGGGCGGTCGACCGCCAGTTCTGTAGTATGAGACTTTTCGCGTTTGGCGATTCTGGTTGACCGGAATGACCTAGTCCTGCAAAGTTGAAGTGTTAGCCCAATGAAATACATCCAAATAACAATGACTTTAAGTAGATGTTTATTTCATACATTTGGGGGTTGGATTTCACTTGGTTTATACATTAGAAACATCAAGACCATTTGAGCATGTTATCATGATTAGAATGAGAAACTAATGCATTTGAAGAGTGAGCTTGTAGGTTATCAATCCAAGTTATCATTGTGAGCCTCAAATATCATGAATGAAGTTTAGAAATGAGAGGTGTATAGAATACCCATGGTGAGATTGATGACTATGACAAGGTAAGAATCTTACCAATGGTTCTTGACAATAAATGACATATACCACCTGTGTTGACCTGTAGAAAAGTAAGGTACTTATCCATACGTACGGTTTACCAAGCGACTGCCATGAGTTTGATCCTAGAAACAAGATAGTCAGGGTTAATACCATGCTCGTTCACATTGAAGATGTTATGAAACCTCTTACCTCTTGTAAAACCAACATATGTAAACCAAGCATCAAGGCCATGTAACCGTTGCCATTTCCCATCTTAAACTTACATAGATAATAAAAGCATGAGCAATCAACCACAAGTTTAGTTATCATCACTTAATCACACATTAAGTTTAGTTATCATCAAAACCATAACTTAACAATCACAACAATCATCAAAACCATAACTCAACAAGTTGGTTGTACCATTAAAGCCCAGTTGTCTAGAAAGCACTACCGATGTTTCTGAATTCTGTACAGTAACGGTTCAATACTCGACCGCTAAGTCCCATTAATGGCACAGTATCTGACCGCCAAGTTCTTTGAATCCAAATTGATTTCTTTCTGGGTTCAGCCCATTCTAGCAGCCCAATACTAGACCGCCATGTCAATATAGCAGCCCAGTTATAGACCGCTAAGTTTCCTGAATACTGTTGACCCGAGGTTCGACCCAAGGGTTAATATTCCTATGATCCTAGATTGACTAATGATAGTCTAGGACTTGAAACCTTATTCAAAGACATCTAAGATAAAGTATGAAAGATAACGAATGTACCGTTATGTTGTCGAATTTTCTCCAAGGCATAACTTAGATCTTAATGCATTTCTTGAACTCATGAATCTATATTCGGTGCATTCTTATTATTGACATTGAGTTTTGAACATTCATTGAACTTATTACATGCGTGGCCAACTTTATTTCTATAAACGTGGAAGTAGCTTGATTTATACCTAAAGATGCGGTTCGAGCACTGATTGTGTTCAAGGACTCTATGCTAGTCCTCTCGGCTGATTGTCGAAAACATACTATTATAAACCATGGGATATGATGCTACTAGCGTCGCATTGCTCTGGGAGTACTTTCTTTATAAATAAGTGAAATTATCCACGGTAATCACGGAAATCATGAAATTTCACAGAAATTCACGAAGTACTTGTTACTAAGTGAAGAATACATTCTTGCTTGTTACATGACGTTCTAGTACATTCTCATTACATTCTTGTTCATGAAAGGTCATAATTACATTCTTGCTTAATCATGCTTGCTCAATCATATCTTAACTTGATCATGTCTCGTTACGTTGGTTTGTTCACATGATTTATCGCATTCGCATGATTTTACCTTATTCTTTAGATCCAAAATGTTAATCACTTTAATATTGCCTTCATATTGATGCGAAGATACCTACTGGGCAAGTGTGTTCATTACCTATTTTCCAATCTTTTCAGGAGATGCAAGTAGTTCGGATTCGGATTCGAGTTATTCAAGTGATGGGTCCGAGAGCGAATGAAAGTCACATAAGATTGAGAGAAGACTTAGGAAGTCAATAATGTCTAGATCGAGTTCATGTAATTTTCTCTTTATTGAGTCAAATGGATTTAAGAGAGTTGAACAGTTGATGTACTTGAATCATTCTTATTATTAATAAAAGTAAGGTTTGAGTAAATTATTGTGCAATTACTTTATGTGATTATTATTGCGCTCTGATTATTCTTGCTTGCAAGAGACTTACCATGCCGGCTGTTCATGTTTCCCGAGATTGTCTTCCGTTGTATTTAAGTCTTGGGGTGTGACAGTTAAGTTGGTATCAGAGCCTAGGACCTAAAAGTCATAGGGAAAAGTATGTCATGTCATAGGTTAAGTCCAAGGTTTAAGGGCCCACACCTATGAAACTAGGAAAGAAAATCCCCAACCTGTGAGAGGAAATTGGGTAGAACTTGGGAGAAGATAGTTATTAGAATTAATTCTAAGCTTAAACCCACTCATTCCCTTAGAATTAACAAATTCATTATTTTTCTCAGGTACCTTATTCTTATTGTAATGGCTCATCACGTAGACTGGAATGGTATGCAAGAGATCGTTGCGGGTCTGACACAAGCATTGCAAACCATGGCGCAAGCAGGCGCAGGAGCAAGAGCTGGGGACCTACATGACAATTTTCGGAGTCTAAACCCTCCATGATTCTATGGTTCTTCTAATCCGGACGAGGCTGAGAACTGGATCGACGAGATGAACCGTATATTTGATGTTATGCAATGTGCGGATTAGGAAAAATTTTGCCTTGCTACCTTTCAACTAAATAAAGATGCACGAACGTGGTGGAAGTCTGTTCCTACACCACCAGCTGATGCACCCCACACATGGGAAGGCTTTCTTACGCTCTTCCGAGCCAAGTATTTTTTCGAGCATATTAAGGAGCGGAAGGCTATGGAGTTCGCTTCTCTACGCCAGGGCATGTTGTCAATGGCAGAATATGAACTTCAATTTTCGCGACTGGCACCCTATGCTCCTCATCTGATTAGCACTGACTTGTTAAAGGCTAATCGATTTTTGGATGGATTAAGGCCCGAATATATTCAACAACTGGGGACCCAGAATATCCGTACATACGCGAAAATGGTCCAGCGGGCACACCTATGTGAAAGGACCTTAGAGAAGGTCGAGAAATTAAAAGGTAAGGGCGAAGAATCAATCCAAAGATCAGATCGACGTGATAAGAAAAGCAAGTTCAGCATCACAGAACCCTACAAATCCCGTGATAGTAAGAAAAGATCCCGAAATGGGAGTGGTAGTGGCTACCACAAGAACAAGAAAGTCAAGGAAGAAGATAAGCAGGTCGGCACGGCCTGTACCTTTTGTGAGAAGTTCGGTCATTCGGCCAAAGAATGCTGGAAGCGCCTTGGAGCTTGTCTACGTTGTGGCAGCAGGGAGCACCGCATGTCGGATTGCCCTCTTATGAAGAAGCTATCTTCTGGAGGTGGACGTAAGAGACATGCTCGTCTCAATGCCGTTTTAGATGATGAAGTGCCCAGGGATGATGGGCTTATGGAAGGTACCATTCACATCTGTTTACATTCTGCATTCGTATTGTTTGATACTGGTGCTTCTCATTCTTTTATATCTACTTCCTTCGCAAGAACTTTACCTCTTTCATCAATTCCTTTACCTACGGACCTTGCTATTACTACACCTTTAGGTCCCGGAACCAAACTCACAAACTATTATCTAGATAGTGAGGTAATAGTAGAAGGACACAATCTTCCTGCAAATCTCGTATGCCTTGATATGGAGGGCTACGCTGCTATTTTAGAGGTAGATTGGCTTGTAGATCATGATGCCTACATCAATTGTCGCAACCAGGTTATTTCTTTTCAGAAACCTGGTCTTCCAAGGTTTTCCTTCCTTAGTATCAAATATAGGAAGCATCCTGCCATCATTTCGTCCCTACACACTTGTAAATTAATTTCCCAAGGATGTGTAGCTTTTCTTACTTCCGTAACCTTCACTGAATCCAAGGAAATCATCTTAGAGGATATCCCTATCGTCAATGAATTTTCAGATGTATTTCCATCTGATTTACCAGGTTTACCACCCGAAAGGGAAGTAAATTTCACCATTGAACTTGTTCCCGGAGTAGCACCTGTTTCAATAGCTTCCTACAGGATGTCTCTCACAGAACTTAAAGAATTGAAAAGACAACTTCAAGAGCTACTAGACAAGGGATTCGTTCGACCTAGCATATCCCCTTGGGGTGCGCTGATTTTGTTTGTTAATAAGAAAGATGGATCTCTCAGGCTATGTATCGATTACCGGCGACTGAACTAGCTCACTATCAAGAATAAGTATCTGTTGCCACGTATCGATGAGCTCTTTGATCAAATTTCGGGAACAGAATATTTTTCCAAGATCGACCTCAGGTCAGGATATCATCAACTCAAGATCAGGGATGAAGACATATACAAGACTACTTTTCGGAGCCGTTATGACCACTATGAATTTGTGGTAATACCGTTCGGGTTAACCAATGCCCCGGCCGCATTTATGCAACTTATGAATAACATCTTCAAGCCTTATCTCGACCGATTTGTGGTCGTATTTATTGATGACATTCTCATATATTCCAAGACTAAGGAAGAACATGAAGAACACTTGAGGATAGCCTTACAGACACTAAGAGAACACAAACTCTATGCAAAGCTCAGTAAGTGCGAGTTCTGGCTAAAGGAAGTCTCGCTCCTCGGCCATATTATTTCAAAAGAAGGTATCGCAGTTGACCGTTCTAAGGTGGAAGCTGTTAAGAACTGGAGCCGGCCAACGACCGTATCAGAAGTAAGAAGCTTTCTAGGGCTAGTTGACTATTACAGGAGATTTATTAAGGATTTCTCTAAGATTGTCGTTCCTTTGACTAGACTTACAAGAAAAGAAAATCTTTTTACATGGTCGAAGGACTGCGAGGAGAGTTTTCTAACCCTTAAGGAACACCTCACCACAGCCCCTATTCTGACATTGCCCGTTGAGGGTGGTGGTTTTGAAGTCTACACAGATGCATCTGACATTGGCCTAGGATGCGTTCTTATGCAAAATAGGAAAGTAATATATTATTCCTCAAGACAGTTGAAGCGTCACGAAGAGAATTATCCTGTGCATGATCTAGAATTGGCTGTGGTTCTATTTGCCTTAAAAATTTGGCGTCATTACCTTTATGGAGAAAAATTTACGGTCTATTCAGACCACAAAAGTTTGAAATATTTATTCTTCCAAAAGGAGCTAAATATGAGGCAAATAAGATGGTTGGAATACTTAAAGGACTTTGATTTTGCTATCCAATATCATCATGGCAAGACTAATGTTGTAGCGGATGCATTCAGTAGAAAACCAATGGGAAAGCTATCAACTCTCATGATTAGTATGACTAATCTCATCTCTCAATTTGCTCAGTTGAAGTTAGATATTGACATGAAGAAGGAAGATTGTTTTATAGCCAATATTCGAACTCAACCTACATTAATAGAAGATCTGGTCAAGCTACAAGATAATGATCCAGTATTACTGGAGATTAAAGCCAATATTGAACAAAGGTAGGATTTCTCTGTTGACTGTGATGGAAGGTTGCTATTAAAAAGCTGGATTTGTATACCGGATCACGTTGATACTAAGAAACTGATCCTGGAAGAAGCTCATAGTTCCAAGTACACCATTCACCCTGGTGGTACTAAAATGTATCAAGATCTTAAAAGGAACTTCTGGTGGCCTAACATGAAAAGAGAAATAGCAGATTCCGTGTCCCGCTGTCTCACTTGCCAACAAGTAAATGCAAAACATTTAAGACCCGCAGGTAAATTACAACCCTTGAACATTCCCGAATGGAAATGGGAAGTATAGGGAGGGATTTCATTATGGGTTTACCTAAAACAAGCGAAGGACACGATGGTATATGGGTAATCATAGACCGATTGACTAAGTATGCACATTTTCTGCCAATTAAAAGTCGATGGTCTATGGATATTCTAGCAGCATTATACATAAAGGAGATTGTTAAATTACATGGTGTCCCAGTCACCATTATATCTAACCGAGATCCTCGGTTTAATTCACAATTCTGGAAGGGTCTATAACATTCTTTAGGTACCTAACTGAACTTTAGCACGTCATTCCATCCACAAACCGATGGTCAAACAGAAAGGACAAATCAAGTGGTGGAAGATATGCTCAGTGCTTGTGCTATTAATTTTGGAGGAGGTTGGCATGATCACTTGCCTCTTGTAGAATTTGCATACAATAATAGCTACCAAGCTAGCATTCAAATGGCACCATTTGAAGCTCTATATGGAAGAAGCTGTCGTTCCCTTATTTGTTAGAATGAAGAAGGAGAAAGGCAATTTCTCGGTCCTGACATTATTAGGGATACTATCGAGAAGATTAAACTTATTCGAGAAAGACTTCAGATGGCCCAAGACTGGCATAAATCAAATGCTGACAATCGAAGGCGCGACTTGGAGTTTCAAACAGGAGATCATGTGTTCCTCAAGGTTTCTCCAGGCCGAGGTATTCAAAGATTTGGAATTAAAGGCAAGCTTACTCCAAGATTCATTGGCCCCTTTGAAATCCTCAAAAGGGTTGATGAAGTTGCATATCGTATTGCTTTGCCCTCTCAGTTAGCAGGAGTTCATGACGTATTCCATGTCTTAATGTTGAAGAAATATATTTATGATCCTTTCCATGTCATCACCTACGATAATATGGAGATTAAGAAGGATTTGACATATGAGCAAAAGCCAATCAGGATTATCGAACGGGAGGTTCGTCAACTTTGGAATAAAACTATTCCTGTGGTCAAGATCTAGTGGACAAAGTCAGGAGAAACATGAGAAATCGAAGAAGCTATGCGTAAAAGATTTTCAGAATTATTTGAATGTAAGTACACTCTCCACAATCCACACATTAAACTTGGGGACCAAATTCTCTTAAGTGGGGGATGGTGTAATGCCCCGTAAATTTTATAAAATATTCCTAAATTATTTAAGTATTTTCTGGGAATTTATAAAGGACGAAAGGGATTAATAAAATTAATTTTTGGGTTAAATAAATCATTATTAAGACCCAAATATGATTATCAATTAACATAGCCTATTTAAATAAAGGCCATAAGACTCAAGGACCAAGCCCATGAAGTTTGGCCCATATTCTAGAAGCTTAATTAGCTTATTCACGGAATATAAGGATAAATACTAAATTATTTAGATAATTTAGTGGATAAGTCGAAATTAGAGTTTGAACTAATTTCAAATTCGGCGCCCAATGACCGTGGTGGTCTATCGTAAAACTGCTAAAAGACATGTGGCGGACCAGTCCTAGACCGCTACTTCCTGTCAGTTACGTGAGTTGAAGATGGAGCAAAAAGATTGGATTTTTGATTGTTTATCTCCTAGAGATCGAGGTGGGAGGACTAGAAAACATATTTGGGACTCCTAGAAGTCTGTATAGTACCAACTAAGAACTCTAGAACCGATCTAATCCTTAAACCCCAGCCAAACCCTATAAATAGAACCAAGTTTTTACCTGCGCAACCCTTACATTTGGCCGCGTGGAATCAAGGTAAGGAGGTATTATTTTAGGTAAGTTCTTTAGAAGTTTTTATTCCCAATACATGGGACTAACATCTCTCAAAATTTCGTGCTAGGAGATCAAGCACACAAGGAGATAGAAGCCTACAAAGTTGCTGGTTCCACATTAGCGACCCAGGAAACTGTGCGAAAGTCCGGTGAAGATCAAGGAATTAGGAAACCAAATCGAGATATTTAGCATTAGTGCCTTTAGAACTTTTTGTTCCCCTTAGTATTTACTTCTTACCCTCCAAATTTCACGTCATTAGGTCAAGTGGATCAAGAGATAGCAGGACGTGAAGTTTCTGATTTGTCACAAGAAGTGCAGAATTAGGGTTGACTTCCAGCCCGAAATTCCAAGCACTAAAAGCCTTAACATAGGTAGGTTATCTCATGAACGGCTGAAATCTCATTATAGAGATAAAAACCCTCTTATTTCACTTCATTTCATGCTTTATAGACCGAGAATTTCATGTTTTATGCATATAGTATACATTCTTTTTTCAATCAACACCGGCCCTCAGTATCAAAGTCTGGTCGAGTGCATGTCCCCCCAGAAGGGGAACATGTTCTCACTCCCCCAGGTTGACGCTGTGGCCCAATTTTTTTATTGATTGTATGAGAGAATACAATATCTTCAGGGCATTCCCCTGTCTATACAATCAGTCAAAAAGAATATCCAAAGAATCAAAAGAGCCTAATTACAAATGCGAAGAGAAGGCAATCCTCCTCTATCAATCCTAAGCGCTCCCCTCGCCACTCTAGGGAGATCACTATCTTGAGAAAAATGGTGTTAGAGTGGCTGATACAAGCATGGGAGGCCAAGGCATCGGCCACTTGGTTGCCTTCCCTGTAGACATGTTGCACCGAACAACCACACTAAGTTATTAAATTCAGTATATCATTCCACCAAGGGAGGACAACCCAGCTGGGAGCCACTATCCTTTGAATGGACTCCACAAGAAGAGCACAATCTGAGAATATAGCAGCCACTTTGAGGCCTCCATTATTGACTATTGACAACCCATCATAGAGCGCCCTCGCTTCTGGTAAAAGGCTGCTTCCAAAACCATAATTGAAGGCAAAACTGATAATCAGATTACCAGCAGGGTCTCGAACATAGCCTCCACCACCACATATACCCGGATTTCCCTTGGAAGCACTGTCAGTATGCAAAGTGAAATGGAGAGGAGCCAGTCTGCATATCACTAACAAAGGCTGCCTAGGAATGATCTTTGGAAACAATTGAAATTGTGCCATAATACTCAACTGTTCAGTAGAGTTAATGGAGGAAAAAGATTGCTTATCCAACGCATAAGAAATGGCAGCCAAAACTTTCTTCTTGATGCAGGATCCACTTGTGGCAGTATTCTCAAACTTGGCAGAACTTCTAGACTTCCAGATCTCCCATATCATCAAGAT
The DNA here is from genome assembly GCA_022559845.1 of Amorphophallus konjac. Taxonomy (NCBI): domain Eukaryota; kingdom Viridiplantae; phylum Streptophyta; class Magnoliopsida; order Alismatales; family Araceae; genus Amorphophallus; species Amorphophallus konjac. The sequence goes on from CM040122.1 coordinate 357,735,320, forward strand.
GACTGCATACATACCCACAAAATAGAAGACAGAGCGCAGATTGGTACTAGCCAAGACATTCCAACAACGGATGGTAATATGCTCACTTAGATTGACTTTAGCACTTATCAAGGGGAGACCCAACTCCATAAAGCTGCTGCTAACTCACCCTTTATAAAGAGATGGTCCATGTACTCCTGAGATGGAGATTTGCAACAGATGCATTTTGAAGCTAAAGGGATACCACACTCAGCCACCATGCAGTCAACTGGCATGGCTCTATGAACCAGTTTCCAGAAGAAATTGGCTGCCCTGGGCGCAATACTAGAATGCCATAGCTTGGCCCATGGCCGCCTGATTACTCCATTCGACCTCAGTAGTTTACAAGAAGACTTCACACTGAATGCCCCACCTACTGTACCCGTCCAGATGCAAAAATATGACTCATTACTCAACTGAATATTAGGTAGACACTTTGCACTTCTGAGGAAGGACCTTGCTGTATGATGAGGATCAAGAAGAACCTCCCTGACAGTCAGCCTGGGCAACTCCCGAACTCTGTTAAAATCACCTGACTGGACAGTATAAATGAGAGGCCCCCTTCCCATCCAATTGTCTTTCCAGAAGTCAGTGCCATTACCATCCCCAATCATCCACCTAGAATAATTGATGATGAGCTTCTTCGCCTGTTGAAACATACCAAGAGGCATTCCAGCTGGAAAAGGCCTATAGCAGTCAAAGAAACAGGTTTTGATAAACCTCTGCCTGGCATACAAAGACCAAAGGGAAGAGCCCTGAATTATAGTCCACAGGCTTTTAGTAGCCAAGGACACCTGGACCTGATTTAGGTCCCTTATGCCAAGGCCCCCTTCCAACCTTTGCTTTTGGATGCATTGCCAGGAAATCCAGTGGCGACGCCTTAAACTTTCAGAACCCTGCCAATAAAAATTTGCACAGAGTCTGTCAATGGCATTAATGATAGATTTTGGAATGAAACAGGTCGATGCCAGATATATAGGAATGCTTCGAAGGACTGAATTAATAAGAATGGCCCTCCCAGCCTACGAGAGAAGTTTAGACTGCCAGCCCTCTAACTTCTGTTGAATTCTGTCCACAATGTATTTAAAATCCAGACACTTATACCTCCCTTTCTTTACAGGGACACCAAGGTAGCAGAAGTAGGCAGACTGAATCCTATAGCCAGTCTGTATATGTATAGAATGCTTAAGAGAAAGGGGGGCTTTATCAGAAACAATAATGCTACTCTTGCCAACATTGATTTTCTGCCCTGAGCTATTCTCATAACTAGCAATAAACTACTGAAATAAGATGAAGTTCTGCTTACTAGCATTCATGAAAATGAGGGTATCATCCATGTACAGAAGGTGAGTAACTTGGACAAGATTTCTTGGCCCATGATAACCCCTTAGAATACCTGACTGGAATAGAGCTGTCAGCCACCTACTGAGCACTTCAGAGGCTAGGATAAGTAGGTACGGAGCAAGGGGATCTCCTTGTCAGATTCCTCTACTAGACTTGAAGAAGCCAGCCATCATACCATTGAAGTTTACTGAAAACCAGTAATTAGCCAGGATCATACCAATATAAGAAGTGAACCTTGTACTGAAACCAAATTTCCTCAAGACTGCCAATAGAAAGTCCCATTCCATTCTATCATAAGCCTTTGCCATATCTAATTTGACAATGGCATTATGTCCCCTCACTTTCCTATCAATATCCATCATAATCTGTCTAGCTAAGGCTACATTGTCCAGGATATTATGGCCTTGGACAAAAGCCCCTTGTTCCTTAGAAATTATGGTAGGCAAGATAGGGGCTAGTCGCTTAGAGATGATGGATGAAATAATTTAGTAGGAGAAGTTACATAAACTTATAGGTCGGAATTCATTGAAAGACTTAGGTTCCTGCACCTTGGGAACTAAGACAATGACAGAAGAGGCCATACCTCTGGCGATTGGGAATCCCTTAAAGAAACTTTGTACTGTAGTAATAACATCATTGCCTATAATATATCATACAGCCTTGTAAAATTCTCCTGAGAACCCATCAGGTCCAGGGGAGCTGGAACCTTTGAGGGACCACACTGCTGCATGGATCTCATTGTCATTTGGAATAGAGCATAAGAGACCATTCTACTCATCAGTGATTAAATGAGGGATACAGTCCAGCATGGACAGGTCAATAGTATGCTCTTCTGAGGAGAAAAGATTTTGAAAGTACAACTCTACCTGGTAGCGAAGTATGTCCTGGTCTTCACACCAATTATCTGAATCTCCCAATTTTAGCCTTCTAATAAAGCCCCTTCTTCGATTGCATTGAGCAACAGAATGATAAAATGAGGTGTTCCTGTCTCCACTCTCAATCCAATCAGTGCGGGATTTTTGATTGCAAAAGACTTCTTCCCTATGTAAAGCCTGATGGAGATTGGCAGTTGCAGCATTTAGGTTGCATCTATTCTCTATAGATGGAACAATATCAAAATCTCTTTGTTTCTGTTCCACTTCAAGCTCTGTTGAACTGACATTCTTAGTAACATCACCAAAAACTTCCTTATTCCACTTGCATAGAGATACTTTGACAGCCTTTAACTTGGTAGATAATCTGATCATTGCTTTGGGGTGATGCACTATACACTGATTCCAAGCATCAACTACCACTTGATGAAAAGAATTGTGAGTACACCACAAATTTTGAAAAATAAATCTGGAGGGACCAGAGGAAGGACTCGTAGATGACAGTAACAATGGGGCGTGATCTGAAGGGCATCTTGCTAGGTGCTTAACTACCAGCTGAGGCAGCTCAGATTGGCAGTAACTGTTAATAAAGACTCTATCCAATCTAGCTCGAATGTTAGCTACACCTGTATTGTTGTTATTCCAGGTCAGAGGCACCCCTGAATAACCAGCATCGATCAGCCCTGCCGAGCAAGCAAAAGCATTAAACTTTGCCATAGTGGTAAAGGAGGGAATGGCTCCACCCAATTTTTTCGAGGGCCTCATAACACAATTGAAATCTCCACAATCCACCCAAGGAATAGAAACAGAAACATCAATAGTAACTAATTCATTAAACAGATCCAGTCTTAGGTGGGGATCACAGGAGGCATACACAAAGGGAAATAGACTTGAGAAACTATCTCCCTCTTTAAGCCCCAAGGTAATTTGTTGAGTCGAAGAAGAGATGACCTCCAAATTACAACTGTCATGCCAAAACACCCAAACTTTGGAATCATAAGAAGAATTGACAACAAACTTATGCAATTTTATAAACCTGCCCAGCTTTAAGGCTTTCTCTGCATCCAGCATTGGCTCACTGATAGCTACCAAGAAGACTTTATGGCTCTGAATAAGTCTCTTAAGGCATCTCTGGGAACCTGGATTCCCTACTCCTCTGATATTCCATATAAGAATGGAACTAATCATTGAGCTTCCTATTTTTGAACATCCACCGATCTGGCTCTAGATCATGTAACCATCCCCCTATCATTAAGGACCTGTCCAACATGAACACCCCTACCACAGCCAACAATTTGCATAAGGGAGTTGTCAAGTTTGGCCTTCTCAGCAACAGAGTTTCCCACATCTGATAACTTCTGTGAATCTAACAGTTTCTTGGCCCCTTGCCACTGAGCATGTGATTCTTCAGCAAGATCAAAATTAGCACCCTCTGAGACAGGATTGGACTTAATCCCAATTACACAGTAGACATCCGAAACTCCTAGGCTGTCCTTCTGAAGATGCAATTCTGACTGACCACCCCCGGAAGTCAGTGTATCATTTTGGCTTGAATGGAGCACCACACCAGAATGCTGATGATCACCATCAGAACAAGACGGCTGATCACCTTCTAGATAAGAAACAGTCCCACAAGGGGGCACTTGGAGCTGAATAGGTTCTGAGAAAGGAATCATGGACTCCAACTGGGCAAAGTTTTGTTTACTACTGCAAGGCTGGTCCCGGGAGTCATCCCTACTCACCTGACTAGGACCAAGAGGGTCAGTGCCAACTACATCATCCACAGATTGCAAGGCTGCAAATCTATTCTCCTGAGAGACCAGTTGTCGAACAGGTAGCAGATCAACATGGCGCAGCTTATAAGTTTCCTTAAAAATCTTGCTCTAAATTTTAGGCAAAACTGGAAGAGGATTAACTCTACCCTGATTCTTCCTGCAGCTGCTAGCATCAGGACCTATCTTATGACAGGTGGAACAAAGCTGGGGCACACGATGATATCGAACTACCTGCCAAAAACCTTGGCCATCCTGATCAATCCACAAACGTTCCTTCCGCTGGGCAGCAAGATCCATTTCAACACAGGCCATAGCCTTTGTCATGTCTGTCATGACCAGAGTTCGCTCATGGATTCGAAGAACATTCCCAAAGTTGCCAGCAATCGATCGAACACAGTCCTCATGGTAGAGATTAACCAGAAGAGAAGGGAAACTAATCCATAGAGGGGCCATTGGGGGATCAGAGTCAAAATTGAAGTCCTGCGTCCACCGAAAGAATTGGAATAGGAATCCTTTGACATATAGATTCTTTTGCATTAGCAGCTTCAACAAATCCACCTAACAGTCGAAAGGAAGAAGAAGATGCCTCTGATTTAACCAACTAATAATAAAATCTGAACGAAGTGCTAACCTCTGCGTCAGGCAACTTTTGAGATCCGGAATGGCCGGTCTCCCATACAAACATTTTGCTACAATGGTGAAGGAGAGTGGTAGTAGGGAGGCTTGCACTTCCTCTTTCAAGAAGAACACGGCTGGTTTCCCCTATCCGTGAACCCCGAAGTCTTAATAGGAATCGCCACCTTCACCCTCCCAGTAGACTCAGCAAGAACCTATGCAAAGGAGCGATGGCAGCCGGCCAAGCCCTGAGCGGCAGGAGGAAACGGGGGAGCAACAGGGGGGAGAGGATCCCCCTCCGCGCCGGCGGCCATGGCCAGACGGTGAGGGCAAGAAGCTATGGTTCTCTATTGACTAAGCGCATATAGTATACATTCATGCATATTCTTAGCCCTAAATAAGTTAAGAGGAACTTTCTTGTTAATTCACAGAAAACCCATGCATATTGTTAGCTTAACCTTCATTCTATCGTGATACAAAAATTTATACATGTTGATTTCCAGACATGATGTGTTTTAGACATAATTTCTTCTTATTTATTTAAGTTTACTGTCAGACGTGCTCTAGCGGCCTAGTCTTTGACCGCCAACCTTGTGCAGCGGCCCTACGATAAACCGCTAGACACTTTGTAACTCATTTTTTTTGAAACCTCTGGCGGACTAGAAATAGACGGTTAAAGTCCCTCTGGCAGCCTCACAATAAACCGCCAACTTTCTGTAACGGTTTTAATATAGACCACCAATGTTATGTTTTCTATCAACCCGAGATGGATTTAGGAACAACCCATTTAGCTTATAAATAAGCCTAGTTATCTATGTTTTAATTACTAATGCATAATAGTGATTTCATGTTCCTTGTTGTACTAGGGATTATTTTTAACATAAGTTAATTTCTTGCCAAAGTCATGTTTCTAAAGATAGATGATCCATGATTTACCTTGATCGCTATCTCATGATCTCTGTTTCTCAACTATAGAGTCATTTCTATAAGTACATGGCATATATCCCGGTATATGACCATTAGTTACACTCTTTGCACATCAAGAACATAATCTTAGACTTGATAACCTCTCCTTTGGATATTCCTTCCAGTAGACTAGGAAATCTTGTTTCAAGGCCTCCGTAATTCTTCGTGAGCCTGGGATTCACACTAGGACGTCGAGTTGGTCGTACCATTAAAGCCCAATTGTCTAGAAAGCACTACCGATGTTTCTGAATTCTATATAGTAATGGTTCAATACTCGACCGCTAAGTCCCATTAATGGCCCAGTATCTGAACGCCAAGTTCTCTGAGTCTAAATTGATTCTAGATTTAGCCCATTCTAGCGGCCCAACACTAGACCGCCATGTCAATATAGCGGCCCAGTTATAGACCGCTAAGTTTCCTAAATACTATTGACCCGAGGTTCGACCCAAGGGTTAATATTCCTATGATCCTAGATTGACTAATGATAGTCTAGGACTTGAAACCTTATTCAAAGATATCTAAGATAAAGTATGAAAGATAACGAATGTACCGTTATGCTGTCGAATTTTCTCCAAGGCATAACTTAGATCTTAATGCATTTCTTGAACTCATGAATCTATATTTGGTGCATTCTTATTATTGACATTGAGTTTTGAACATTCATTGAACTTATTACATGCGTGGGCAACTTTATTTCTATAAACGTGGAAGTAGCTTGATTTATACTTGAGGATGCGGTTCGAGCACTGATTCTGTTCAAGGGCTCTATGCTAGTCCCCTCGACTGATTATCGGAAACATACTATTATAAACCATGGGGTATGATGCTACTAGCGTCACATTGTGCTGGGAGTACTTTCTTTATAAATAAGTGAAATTATTCATGAAATTCCACAGAAATTCACGAAGTACTTATTACTAAGTGAAGAATACATTCTTGCTTGTTACATGACGTTCTAGTACATTCTCGTTACATTCTTATTCATGAAAGGCCATAATTACATTCTTGCTTGATCATGCTTGCTCAATCATATCTTAACTTGATCATGTCTCGTTACGTTGGTTTGTTCACATGATTTATCGCATTCGCATGATTTTACCTTATTCTTTAGAGCCAAAATGTTAATCACTTTAATATTGCCTTCATGTTGATGCGAAGATACCTACTGAGCAAGTGTGCTCAATACCTATTTTCTAATCTTTTCAGGAGATGCAAGTAGTTCAGATTCAGATTCGAGTTATTCGAGTGATGGGTCCGAGAGTGAATGAAAGTCACATAAGATTGAGAGAAGACTTAGGAAGTCAATAATGTCTAGATCGAGTTCATGTAATTTTCTCTTTATTGAGTCAAATGGATTTAAGAGAGTTGAAAAGTTGATGTACTTGAATCATTCTTATTATTAATAAAATTCAGGTTTGAGTAAATTATCGTGCAATTACTTTATGTGACTGTTATTACGCTCTGATTATTCTTGCTTGCAAGAGGCTTACCATTTCGACTATTCACTTTTCCCGAGATTATCTTTCGCTGTATTAAAGGCTCGGGGCGTGACACGCACTCTTTGAAGTGCATTTGAAAACAGATCAAAAGCCCATCTGGAGTCGACGCATCAGGATGATGGAGTCGACGCAACCGAGAGGACTGCTTGCTGGGAATGCACTTGGAGTCGACGTAGTATGTCTTGGGGTCAACGCAGCCTGAAGCCCTTTTGGACTCTTCTTCCTTTGTAAGCAAGGGAGTCGGCTCATCTTCACACTAGGGTCGACGCAGCCTTGTGGAAATTGAATTTTTTTTCTTTTGTCAAACCCTTTCTTGGTTTCTGTGCCTCCAAAGAACTTTTGCACTTGAGAGATTGATCTAAAATGATTGATCTGCCACTATCACCTTCTCAAACTATTTTGCTTGCTTCCTCTTAATCTTTGCTGTCATAGATTCATTTAAACCTCTTGTCTTCTATATCATTTGACTTACTTAGCAACTGCAAAAATCTATTGACTTTCTTGAATCTGAACTTATCTTTGATCTGAACTAAAGTCATGTTGAGATCATCAAACACATTCTACTCATCAATGAGTCATAATCAGACATCATCAAAACCTAGGATACAACAATTCTCCCCTTTTTTGATGATGGCAATTATGAGTCATTGATGTCATAACAATCAACATTCAATGCATGATATGATTCAACATGATAAGCATGATAAGCATAATTCCACATTCTCCCGTTTTATGCATTCTCTTCCCTTTCTCAACACTCTCCCCCTTGTGCACTTTCTCCCCTTTATTGTCAAAGTTCATGGAAAGTTAATGGCTTCACAATTCTTAATGACTCCACAAGTCTTTCCAATTATCATTATCAATGACTCCACAATTCTCTCCCCCTTTGCCATCAGCAAAGATAGCTTAGATTTAAGCCACTTTCAGAGTGAAAACATGAGCACATGGAAGAGCATGATGCATTTCAGCTCATCAAGCAATGAAAAGTCATTTCAACTTAGCAAGTAGTAAATTCAACTATCATGAGGAAGAACATTGCATGAAGGCAAGCATCAAGTCATTGATACCAAATGTTGGAATAGGAAGGCTGATACCAGTAGAGGATTTCAAAAAATACTGATACCAATTGTTAAAATTGCATATTCTTTTCAGATATCAAATGGCAATAAGCAAGCAAACTTGAAGAGAGAAGATTTTCATATATCAACAAAGAATTGTCCTAATAGCAAATGGCTGAGAGATTTCAGACTGACGCAAAGTTCATAAATGTAGAGTTATTGATTTTTCAGAATCTTCAGTTATAGAATTCCAATGATAAAACACTTATCTTTAGTTTGGTTTAAATCAGGTGAATTCTGAGTTCCTCAATTATGAGCGTTTGAAAATTTCTACATTCAAATTAATAGAAATAAACCAATATTACACATAAAGACCAGGTTAACCTCCTTTCATCCTACTCATTTACTTCCATTAACCTCTTTGAAAGAAACTACAATTAGAATTGAGGTTAAATGTAATGTCCTGGATTTTTTGGATATTTATCGGATCAGGATCCGTGGGTTTCGGATCGCTTTTGTAGGTCCCGGAGTGTATTTTGTGCTTTACGCGTGTTTTTTCGTAACGTGCCTTCGGAACACTGTGCAGAGTGAACCGAGGCATTCTCCGACCCCGGCACGTGACCATCGCATTGTGCGCTTCCCGAGTATCGCGGAGGTAATTTTTCTTAAATTTTTGAATTTCTGGAAATTTTGGATTTTTCTATATATATTAACCCTTTTTTCTCTCTCTCCCCATCTCTCATTCTCTCACTCTTTCCCTCTCTCTTCTCTCTCACGTTCTCTCCTCTCCCCCTCTTTTCTCTCTGGGCGGCCAACAGAGGTGGATGAGGGCGACGTGGCGGTGCTCATGGGGTGAGGAGCGGCGTGGACGGGGCGAGGATCGAGGCGTGGTGGTGAGGTGAAGTCGGTTCGTGAGCGTGGGATGCCGGCGGGGTTTCGTGGCATTTTCTTCGTGGATCGGCGTCCACGGCGCATCAAATCTTCGGTGGAGGTAGGGAGATGGACCCTCAGCTCGTGTATTTCATTTCCCACAGATTTGGTAGCCCGAGGGGAGCCGAGTGGGTTTATTTCCGCGCCGGGGTAAAAATGCATGATTTTGGGGTGTGAGCCTGATTTAGAGTTTTGATTGTGTTTTTGGGGTTCAAATGGGTCCTCTCGGTGCTAGAGAGGTTGGGGACTAGTTTTCCCTTATTTTCCCCTTCACGTGGTAGTGAACGGGGCGTGGAATGGGGTTTTCTGCGTGATTCGCCGATTACGGGTTCGGGGCGCCTTAGCGGTCCTTCCAGTGACCGCTAGGGTGCTAGCGGTCAGGTGGAGATCGCTAGCGTCCTATGTATGTCGGTTCGGACCTTGCGGTCGCGTGATAGACCGCTAGGGGCTTGAGCGGTCCAGTAGGAGGCCGCTAGGCTCTGCTTTGCAGTCCATGGGTAGACCGCTAGGGGTTCGTGAGTTCCAGAGTGCTTAGCAGTCCAACTGTAGGCCGCTAGCCTTTCCTTAGCGGTCCAGGGGTAGACCGCTAGACTTCCTGGCGGTCCAGAGGTAGACCGCTAAGTGATTTTTCGTGCTCGCAACGTCTGTTTCGCATTGTGTTGGTCTCCTGTCGACCCGGTTGTGACCCAGTGGTCGACCATCGGCTTCGTGAGTGTCCGGGACACCCCGTGGGTTCCGTGTCCGTGTGTCTGGGGTGTCGGGAGGTCCCGTGTTACCTTGATTAGTGTGTCCATATGTTTAGGGATCTGGTGACCCTCTGTGTGTGTTCTGGGCTTTGTGTTATGCTTAATCGGGTCACCGTGTGTCGGCATGAGTGCGGTGGGGCTTCCCCGCACATTGTGAGTTCTTTCGGAAAGCAATTTTTGAGCGGGCCGTGCGTAAGGCCTTGGACTGCGAGTCCAGTTACCCAGCCTGGGGCTGGAAGTTTCTCACTTTTTCATGGGATGGGGAATCGGCGTGGCGGCTTGCGAGCTACCTTGGGAATCATGCTTCTGTGCTTTCCGCGTGGGCCATGTCTATGGCCTTAGACTATGAGTCCAATCACCCAGCCTGGGACTCGAGGTCTCTTGAGTTCCCTTTTGAGGGGATGGTCTCGGCAGCTCATGAGCTGCCTCGGTATTCATGCTACCGTGGTTTTAGACCTAGGGATTAGGCTTGATTAACGGCATTGTGTCGTTTCATACGACGATCTTGAGCCCGAGTCTTGTGACTCAAGGACCGTTGGATTTAGTGAGTCTAGAGGACTACCCAGAGTCCAGTGGCTCGGCGCCACTTGGTTCTTCTCGACTTTCGCACAGGGTGCGTGCGTGGTTCTCAGAGTTTTCTCCTCGGAGAGTGGTCACATCAGTGAATCACAACTAGTTGTAGCCTTCCGACACGCGAGTGGTCTCACCAGGGAGTGGTGGCGAGGCTACCCTGAGAGACAGTTTTTAGGCTGGTTACCATCGGGCCCCACGTCTTGACGCCAGAGTCCAGCTGAGGGGAAAACCAGTCAGAGGGCCAGACCTAGGACACATAGTCTGTGTGTGCACACGTGGTTGGGGGCAGTTGGACCCGCGCTGACGAGTGTGATGCCAGCTAGTTCTTGTTCTGTGGTTACTAGTACGGTGTCCCCGTTCCGCCATGGTGCGATGAGGGGGACACTTGAGGCGCTGTCTAGGACACCATGGGGCGCATCCGGCCTTGCTTCTGGTGGGCAGGTACTCCTGTCACGTGAGACGTGACTCTCCTATTTTTGGGTTTCGTTTCCCGTCTGTGAGACGTGGTTTCCCTGACAGTTTCAGGGAGTGTTACCGAGGTAGAGATCTAGGGGTTTTTTCGGTGAGTGTCACTGAGGGTTTCCTAGGACGGTGTTAGGTCCACGACTGTGAGGTTGTGATCGTTTCTTCTGGCGGCGTAGCCTGAGGTTCTCCCATCAGTTCGGTAGTTCCCCGACTGTGAGATCAGGGCGTGCTTTTCCTGATACAGTAGGAGTAGCTGTAGTGCCGAGTTTTAACCGGCCACCGGTTCACTATTCCTACTGTAATTATAGCTGTCTTTCCTTTCCGCTACCGCCGTTGTTCTCAGTTGGGGTTCCGTGGGATCCCTACTGAGCTAGTGACATGAGGCTCACCCTTGCGTTTCAGGTGCGGCGATTCTTCCTCGAGGTTTGAGGGTGCTGTACGGAGGTTCTTAGTTGTAAGTTTGTCGGGCCAAGTGTTCACTTGGCATTGGGTACGTTTTCTGCCTTAGAATGTACTTTGTTGGACTGGACTCTGCTGTTGTAGTTCTTTATTTATTTCTGTTAATTGTTAAATTATCCTGCTTTATTTCCTATTTCTTTGTATCTCCACACTCCTTTTAGCCCTTCCGAGCCCTCCCGGCTCGTGGGCGGCGGCCATGATTCGAATGATATCGGGCTCCTCCTGGTATCTGGATCTTGGGTCATTACAGATGGTATTAGAGCGTGGTTGTGGACGTACATGGGAATTTGAGATATTTCAGTGATCAGAGTTCATAAGGTCCATTACAGTCGGCAGCTGGCATAGGGTTTTGTGCATGTTTTTTCGTTTGGTTTCTCGCGCGAGAGCTTGAGTGCGCAGTGTTGGCGCTGTGAAGGTGGTTGCTGTTTCGTTGGAGTGCCGGTGTGGGGCCCAAGGTAGGTGATAGACAGATTTCTTTCTGATGGGTGGTGGTCCCGATCGTGTTGCGTTGGGCAGAGGTTGCTGGCAGGCGTGTGTTGTTGTGGTGCTGCGTTCGAGGTATTTATAGTGAGGTCAGGTGGCTGGTGAGGATTGTTCGTGGTTAAGTGGCCGTGAGCGTGCTCTGAGGGAGCTGTTGTCGAGTCTGGCCAGTCCAGCTTGAGGGTTATCCAGCCCCTGAGGTGTTAAGGCTGTGGTTTGAGGTGGTAAAACGGGTGTTCTGATCGAGAGGTATGATCGGGTGAGTGGAGGATCTTCTCGGTGAGCTGCTGTTTTATCGAGCCTGATGTTCTTGTCATACTCTGTGGTGTCAGAAATGACGTATCGGTCCCGGTTATTCTTACGAATTTTAAGGCAGGGTTGGGCTGTAGTGTCCCAGTAAGTCTTGCTCCTGCGCTCTTGGGGGCGAATGGGTTGTGCTCTCCTTGGATTTGGTTTTAGATGAGAAGGTTCTGCAGTGGTTTCGGGACTCAAGGATGAGAGTTGGCGGTTGTCGATTATGACTCGTGTTGCGGCTCTTGGCATGCTGTGTTGTAGTTTGAGGAATTGCAGTGGTGGTGCATCGAGAGATGCTGTGATCATGGTCCGACGTGACACTCGCCGAGTGTGTGGGAGGCGCTGACCTGACGAGGTAATGGTTTTCTCGGTGCTGGAAGGTGTTGTTCCCAGCGTGTGCAAGGTTCGAGGTGAGGTCGAGCGTGGAGATTTTTCATTGGTCGGAGGTGTGTTGGCTTCCCTTTGGTTGGATGGATTGCATTTGGCTAAGGTTTGTCGTCTTGCATTGTGTGTCCGAATTGGTTGGCCTTTGTGTGCCATGGAGTCCGTGTGAGACATGTTCCGTGTTGTGGCAAGGTGGTTGCCTGTGAGAAGTCGTGGCCAATTCCCTTGCTGTGTGAGGGTGTGTTGGCACTGCTCCGTAAGGATGAGTGCCGGTTGGGTGACGTCCGCGAGAATTCTTGGCTAGTGTTGGAACTTTTCGATGCGTGGCGGTTCGGAGCCTTTAGAGTTGTAGAGGATTTCCAAATTTGGGAGAGAATCTGTGCTTGGGGTTTAAGGTAATGGAGCTCTCCTCACCCTATTTTTTGGGGTTGGCCAGCCGAGTTGTAGATTGTCGGGATGGCGAGTCCTGAGTGGCCGTGTTTGGATTGTGAGCGTGGATCTGAGTGCGCAGCGGAAGCCTGGTGGGCCCATAACCCATAGTTCCAGGATCGTAGCGTTGGTTGCTATGGGCGGATTCCTGAGGTTGCGTTAAGCATTGGAGGATTGGTTCCTCTGTGTGAGACATGTTGTTGCCGTGCCGTTGCTCGAGGTATTATGGTTCTTGGCACTGGCTGGATGGAGCGTTGGGGGAAAATATTGGCAAGTGTGCCGCATGAGTACCATGTTCATGTGATGAAAGCCATGTCAGGCGTCGGCGTTAGACCAAGATGGGGTTGTTGAGGATGTTGCCTGACGGAGGTCGAGGACGTGTTGGTCAGAGTCGGTGGCTTGTGTTGCCAGTCGTGTCCTCGGATGAGATCGTGCTTTAGAGAAGTGATCTCTGACAGATTATGTGTCCCAGTTGGTAGCTATGAGTGGCTACTGAGCCTAACAGTGTGATCGACCACAACAACATCTGTAGGTCATGGTCGTGTCGGATTGTGATGGACGGGACCCAACTGTGATGAAAATCTGTGTCGTTTGAAGACTTGTGTGCATTGGTCGTGGTGTTGGCGACTAGGTTGCCGTAATATTGGATGGCACTTTTCTCCACTAGAGACGTGTGCCATGAATTGTTCCGGTGGTGTCCCGTGGCTCTGTGATAAGGGCGGAATCGGGATTGGAAGGTGTCCACTCGGATAAGTTGAGATAGGATTCGATGAGACAAGACAGAAGAGTGACGCCTGTGGGCGGAGGCCTTTGGAAAGAGATTGGCGTCGGAATGGTGGTCCTTGGTCTGTGACCAGCACGGGAGGATTTCCCTGTAAGTCTGAGTCGAGTGAGATAAGGACTAAAAACTCCAGATCCTGTCATTTTGTTCGCCATGCTCCCCTGAGAGGGTAGAGTTGTCATGATGATATGTCTGGATGTGGTATTGGTCTGTGAGTGAGGCAGCAGATGGCCCATCGAGGTTTGGAATGTGTTTGTCGATTCTTGTGTAGGACCAGGAAGAAGGAAGAAGTTGAGCAAGAGGAGGGTTTCCCGTTGACTAGCAGCTAGTGACTGACGTGTGGTCTTTCACAGATGGGAGATGCTGGTGGTTGTGCATCGAGAATAGTGAGAGCCGTGTATCAATGAGGCCTTTGGTGGTTGTCTCTGTGATGTGCCTTCTGGATGTGATCTGGGCTTTGTCGAAGTTGTCTTCTGGCAGAGTTGGCACAGTGTTATGGTGAGCGCTTGGCTTGCCAGGTGTGAGCTGATGGAGGCTCTGTATTGGTTGTTCCCTTGAGCAGGGTGTGAAACCGGTCAGCTGGTTGTGAAGCTGATGTGTGTTTTGTCCGCCGATCATAGGATGGATCAGTATCTATTTCTCATGACGAGGACTGTGTCTCCTCGGTGAACGAGATGGTGGCAACAGTGCCATAATTGGTTTGTCCTTGTGACTGAGGTGATGCCGGACTGTGTCCTTTGGTGTATGCCTGCTCTGATTACCGGTGTGCGTGGCATGCGGAGCGAGGTGTCGTTCGTGATTGTAGTCTGGCTGTGTCCCTCAGGATAGGAGCTTTCGTGAGAATTGAGGTCTTTCTGTGATGGGGCTTTGACAGCGTTGTCAGTTAGTTCGGTGTTCTTCCCCTATGATTTGACGCTTGTCCTGAATTTTGAGGATGAAATTTCTTTAAGCGGGGATGGCTGTAATGCCCCGAATTTTTTAGATATTTATCGGATCAGGATCCGTTGGTTTCGGATCGCTTTTGTGGGTCCCGGAGTGTGTTTTGTACTTTACGCGTGTTTTTTCCTAACGTGCCTTCGGAACACTGTGCAGGGTGAACCGTGGCGTTCTCCGACCCCGGGACGTGACCAACGCGTTGCGCTCTTCCCGAAGATCATGGAGGTAATTTTTCTTAATTTTTTGAATTTTTGAAATTTTTGGGTTTTTCTATATAAATCAACCATAGTCTCTCCTAATTCCTAGTGAGAGAAACTCTGGTGTCTCCCGCCATTTTGCTTTCTCGTCGTTCTTGGTGCATTCTCCTCCCCGCCGGCCATGGCTGGAGTGGCGGGGGCTCCATCCTCCATGAAGAAGACTCAAGAGGCGGCTTCGTCATCCTCTCCAGCAATTCCTCGCCGAACCTTTGCACAGGCGCTGATGGAATCTAAGCAGTGACCGAAGATTGGCATTCCAGTTCAGGAACCAACATTTATCGACCGAGGAGAGCCGGCAATGTTTTTCACCAAGACGGAGATTCAGGCATCAATTCAATTCCTATCCTTCTCTATTGTGGCCAAATGTGCCTACGGCCATCCTGCATTCTAGGATATCAAGAGCTTTTTGATGCAGCGGTTGAAGATCTCTTCAGAATTTATTATTAGCAAACTAAATCCAAGACACCTTTTGTTGCGTTTTGAAAATGAAGTTGATTTTACGAAGCTGTTAATACAAAAGAACCTTTATATCAGAGGCTTCTTGTTTCGGTTCTTACGATGAACATCTGATTTCAATTTTGATGCAGACCCACTGATTGTTCCTGTATGGATAGGCTTCCCAGCCTTGCCAGCTAATTTGTACCATGAAGATTGTCTTCGATCGATTGCTGGAAACTTCGGTGCTGTCCTGCGAATACATGAAAAATCCTTGGCATTATCAGACACATCAGAGGCCCTGGTATGTATAGAAATGGATTTATCAGCCCCGCACAATGATCGACTTTGGATTGACCTGGATGGGGTCGGCTACTGGAAAAAGGTGAGCCACAACCGCGTTCCGACGCTTTGCTCGTTTTGTCATAAGCTTGGACATTCAGAGGATGGCTGCAAGAAGAAACAGGGAAGGTTGGCTCGGGTCCAATTGGTTCAAGAACCTATTGTTAAAAATTCCAGACAGACTTATCGGCCAAGGCAGGATGGTCTGTCAACTGTTCGACAGAATGTGGCAGTTGAAAACAAATTTAAGCTGTTGGAGCAGGCTGTTGAACCGGTGGAAGTGCTACATGATCCTAGTCCATCTAGCAGCAACGATCAAAATTTGGAGGTAAAGGAGGGGAAGTCTCTAGGCCTGGACATAAATTCAGGAAGGCAGTGTGAATCCCAGCAACAATTAGAAGATCAAATGCTGCCAACCAGTAAAGAAAAATACAAGCCTCAGGAATTAAGTGATCCTAATGATCATGGTAGTGGTAACAGAGAGTCTATTGCTTCTACTGAGGAGATGAAATTGATTGAGAAGAAATCTGCTGTTGTGGTAGATTTAACATCTATAACAGAAGTCTCAGGTAAAATGCAAATGAATGAGCTATTAAAGGCCAGCAAGCAGGTATCAGAAAAAGCATTGCAGGATAATGAACTTTTGCAGTCACATTCTCAAGTGCAATGTGTTGAAGTTGTGGGCAAGCAGCAAGTAAAGGGGATAATCACTAGATCTAAAGCTAGATCCATGGAAGATTTTCCCTGGGAGCCTCAATGATACTTTCATCATTAATCTGGAATATTCGTGGAGTGGGGAATACTGGTACCCGAAGAAGTCTGAAAGATACTGTGCAATCCAATAAGGTCGATCTTGTGGCCATCTTGGAACCTATGGTGAGTCTAAATAAAGCCCCGCCCCTGGGGAGGTACATAAACCTTGGGGGTTTTGCTAGTAGTAGCTTCCCTGACCCAAAAATTTGGGTATTTTGGCATGATAGTTATAATTTGGAGGTTATTGCCTCCTCCTCTCAACATATAACTCTAGGCTTGAAGGAGGATAATTCTTTTTATACATATTACTCCTTTGTATATGCTTCATGTGATCCTAACCAACGACAGTCCCTATTCAATGATCTTGTCATTTATACTGCTTCTGTCTCAACCCCCTGGCAGATTGGGGGGGATTTTAACTGTGTTCTTCGCCCCTCAGAAAAGGTAGGGGGAGGCATGCCGGCCCTAGCTGCTATGTCTGATTTTAATAATTGCTTAGGCTTTGCTGGCCTGATTGATATCGGCTTTATAGGAAATGCTATGACCTGGACCAATAATAGAATCGGTTATGCTAATATCAAGGCAAGGCTCGACAGAGTGTTAGTGAACAGCTTATGTCAATCATCTTTTCCTTAGTTGACTGTAAAACACCTCCCCAGAGGTCCTTCGGACCATGCTCCTCTGTTACTTCATATGGACAAATTGCTGAACAGTCCAGGTCGTTTCATTTTTCAGAAGATGTGGTGTACACATGATTCATTTCAACAGCTTGTTTCAGATTCCTGGCAGCATACTCAAACTCATCACCCTAATCCTCTGGTTAGGTTCTTTATTAAGCTGAAGACAGTTAAGGTTTCGCTATGTAAATGGAATAAAGAAACTTTTGAGGATATAAACTCTGCTGTAAGTACTGCAAAAGCTGATGTAGAAATAAAGCAAAGCTGTTATGACTTTGACCCCTCTTATGAAAACAAGGAAAGGCTGAAGGCTGCCAATGCCTATCTTCGTCAAGCTCAATTCAGAGAAGAAATTTTTTGGAATCAGAAATCTCGGGTTGACTGGATAGAATGTGGTGATAGAAATACTTCCTTCTACCAGGCGGTTGCACAATGCAACAGAAGAAGGAACATAATTAGAAGGCTCAAAGTTGGGGAATCTAATGAATGGTGTTCTGACAAGGAAAACCTGAGGATACATGCTGAGAACTACTTCACAAGTCTATTTTCTTCTGAAAATCATTTTCTGGACTCTGAAATGCTGAACTGCATCCCGCAGGTTGTCACAGAAACTCAGAACATGGTTTTATGTGCTACCCCAAGTCTTTCAGAGATCCGTGAAGCTGTCTGGTCCTTAAAAGGCTCCAGTTCCCCTGGTCCAGATGGCTTCTCTGGGGAATTCTTTACAACAGTATGGGAAACTATTGGACAGGATCTTTGCGAAGCTGTTAATGCCTTTTTCCAAGGCTTCCCACTTCCAAGGGGAATATCTTCCTCCCTCATTACTCTAATCCCCAAGGTACATGAACCTAAATCTTTTAATGATTTTCGGCCTATTAGTTTGTGTAATTTCACATACAAAGTTATTTCCAAGATTATTTCCAAAGGTACATGAACATAATATCAAAGGAGCAGGGTGCCTTTGTGAAAGGGCGGTTTATCTTGGATAATGTATCCCTTGCTAGACAGCTGATGATGGATATAAACAGGAAAGTTAGGGGTCATAACATGATAATCAAGCTGGATATGGCTAAAGCATATGATAGAATGGAATGGGACTTTGTACTAGCAGTTATGAGAAAGTTTGGTTTCAGTACCATGTTCACATCTCTAACTGGTATGCTTTTATATAATTGCTGGTTCTCAATCAATTTTAATGGAATTGTTTCTGGCTTTTTTAAGTCCAGTAGAGGCATTAGGCAAGGGGATCCAATTGCACCATATCTTTTTATAATAGCTTCGGAGGTTTTAAGCAGAGGTCTATCAGCCTTATTTCACTCTGGGGGTCTAAAGGGTTACGCTGGGCCCAGAAGGACAATGCAGATTTCCCATCTGTTATATGCTGATGACTCCCTGGTATTCTTAAATGCCAGCAGAAGGAACATAGTGGCACTTCAACAGTTTATCAATAAATATGAAAGTTGCTCGGGGCAAAAGGTCAATGCAGCTAAGAGCTGCTTCATCCTGCCAGCTAAAGCCCCTCTCTCCTTAATACAAGCTGTTCGGACATTAACTAGCTATAAATATCAAGCTGCTGGAATCAAGTATCTTGGAATTCCTATTAAAAAGGGCAGATACCTGTGTTCAGACTTCAATTTTCTTGTTGAAAGGATTCAGACCAAGTTAGAAGGTTGGCAATCCAGTTTGCTATCTCAAGCTGGCAGAGCAGTTCTAATAGACTCAGTCCTTAAAAGCATGCCAGTTTACCTTGCATCAGCCTGTTTCATACCGAAGTAGATAATCAACTTCATGGACAGCCAATGTGCAGCTTTTTTTTGGCAAGGGGAACATGGAATCAACCGTAGGCATTGGATTGCATGGTCTTATATTCAGAAGCCTCGCATAGAGGGTGGCCTTGGAATCAGGGATTTATTTTGTGTCCAGACTGCTTTTGCTGTCAAGATGCTTTGGAACATTGTTCATGGGTCATCACTTTGGTCTCAATATGCTAGACAAAGATTTCTTAAAACTCATATCGCTAGCAGTAATAAACCATTTCCAGCAGGTATGCCTCTAACTGTCTTCAGGCAGGCTAGAGATATCCTAATAGAAAATAGTAGGTGGATTGCAGGGTCTGGAGAAACAATAGACTTTCTAAGAGACAAATGGACTGGAAATGGCTCTGCTGTTAGTGCTGAACAGGCCAATAATAGGGATAGTGGGAGTTCAATCCCCAATGCTTCGGTTAGAGAAGTGATCAGTAATAATCAGCATATGGCTTGGGGTTTCATTGGAAATGATTTTCACACTCCTAATATCCAGTTCAACAATGAGGCTGATATTTATTTTTGGATGAGTACTGCTAAAGGTTACTTCTCTATTAAATCAGCCTACAATCTTATTCGTACTAGAGGTATGATAAGACCAGCATGGGCAAAACTGTGGCATTCTGCCTTTAATCCTAGAGCAGCTCTCTTCATATGGAAGTAAATCCACCGGGCAATTCCAGTAGACAACAGGGTTATCAACTGTGGCATCCAGATGGCTTCAAAATGCAGTTGTTGCTCCCATCTAGATTATGAATGTAAGACCCCAAATTCTTTAGAAATTTATTTAGAAAGTTATTTGTAATTATTTGTAATTTATTTGAAATTATTCGAAATTAATGAGAATTATCCAAATTAATTAGATTAATTAATTAATTAATAGAATAAGTCATTTTTTCTACTATTTTCTAAAAATCCCCAAAAATCACATCTTGTAGAATTAATTTTGTTTATCAACTTTGTCTTCTACAATTAATCCTAATACAATCGTTTATTAAGCCGAATTAGCGAACTAATTCTTCCGAACTTAATATTTAATTAATTACGGAATAGTAGAAATGGAATTTTATCTAACATATAAAAATTCATACAAATAGTAATTAAATAATAGATGCTTCGACTAACACTTTTGTCTTCTTGGAGTAAGCCTAATTAAATCATTATCTAGCCCTAATCAGTGGATTAAGCCTGACTTACAACCCACCTAACTCAAATTCGTATTCACTATTCACCCAAACTTTGAACATCAAATTCGAGCTTGTTTCTCAACCAAATGGGGTGATTCTAGAGGCAAATGAAAGGTATTACATAAAGGAACATTTACTCTCAATCAATTTGAGGTAAACTTAGCCCCAAAACGTGCTGCCGACATAGTTAGGTCAAGTCAATGATTTCGGCGCCGTTTCTAAACTCGTAGCTTGCAGCAGAAAATACTCCCAATTCAGAAGGCTCCAGAAGCTCTATGAGCTATCAAAATGAAGCCCTACGAGTCTTCTTTCATTTGGCGGCTGTGGGGTTCGCTGAAATTTCGGATCTGGAGAGATCTAGTTCGATTTGTGGAGGTCGGTCAGTAGGCCGTTGGCTTCCCTTCATCCTTCTTTGATCAATCGATTGAGGTAGGAATTCTCAACCAAATCTTGATCATGAGTATATCAAATTGTACCTCTCATCGAGCTCTTTCCATTGGTGGCAAAAGCCCCAATTTTCATTAGGTATCCGTGGAGATATCGAAGTTTTAGTGAGGTGCTGTCAAGTTATTCTTTATTCTAGGTTTCGAGTTCCTTCTTCAATTTGAGGTAGGTGATAACAGCCCAATTTCTAATTAACATACATGAATGTAATCAATAGCATGTTAGCTTTCTTTTGACATCAAAATCCCCAATTATTATAGATCATGCCTAGAGTATTTCGTGTGTTATTAGAAGCATGCTAGCAAGCTAGACTTTCCTTGTGTTCTTCATAGAATAGGTTGTATTTCATTGGATTCCTATCGAAATTCGTGATTTAAAATTGTGTTTCATGACCCTAAGATGCATATTATTAACCCTAGAGTCTATGGTTATGATCCCAATACTTTTTAGACCCCAAATTCGTGGAGATTTCATCGCTTTTTGGGTCTGGAAACCCAGGGGTCGACCCGTGGGTCGACCCATTTTCACCCTGCAAGCAGCAGCAATGCTGCCTTGCATGGGTCGACCCAATGGGTCGACCCACGGCCTGCAGGGGTCGACCCATGGGTCGACCCATGCACCCAGAGCAGGGGGTCGACCCAATGGGTCGACCCATGAAGCCTGATTTTGAAGGGGTCGACCCATCCCTAGAATTTTTCCAGGGGTCGACCCAAAGGGTCGACCCATGCAGTGTAAACCCGTTTTTTTGATGATTTGACCCGGGGATCAATCCGGATCATCGGGGAATCAAACCATTCAACCTAAACACTTTGAAAACTACATTTTTGAGGAACTAATGACCTATTCATGTACCCTTTTAGTTTCAATTAACATTGGTCCATACATGCAAACTTAGTATAAAAACACACCGTTTATCATCTTCATTTCAATGCATACAAGATTAAATAGAAACCCACATAATTAGTGGTTAATGGTGTAACTAAATCTCTGTTAATGCATTCTATTTCACTCCTGTGGGAGTTGTTCTTTGCCTTATCATCTTGAATAAGCTTCTTGGCAATTGTCTTAATGCAAATGATAATGGTTAAATCATGATATCTTAACTTGATGATTAGGATTAATATGTTGATTAGCTTGTTTGATTGCTACTGTTGTACAGTAGCGCAGCACGATTAACTCTTGTTGTGACTTGATTTCAATCTCCTTGATGATTATACTTACCTTGAAATTCTGGAAATGAATCTCCTTCCTACTTGAAGTGGTTATTGCTACTTAGTTTAAACCTTGGAATTCTGGCCATAAACTGTGGAAGTCTAGATTCGTGGGATCTTTGATCCAAAGAAATCAATGCCTGGCAAACAATTAAGGGCTCGGTCTAGTCCTGGGAAGAGCGCCCGAACACTACGTGTACCCTTGGGAGGTGAATGACTAGGTGTGGCATTTGGCACCAGTACTTGACATGTGTTAAATCTAGGACTGTCCACTACTCTCTCCACTACTCTCTACATTACTTTCTACTACTTTTCACTTTCCACTCGTCACTGTTCTATACTCTACTTGTGGTTACTGTACTTGCTCATTACTTGGACGTGGAAATGAAATTACATACGTGCTTGACATGACTTGAATCGACTTGATATGGCCAACTTTTTATCGTTATCTCCTGTAATAAATTCTTGTCTTACTATTCTATTCATTATATTTCTTGACCCTGCAAGATCTTTGAATTTCGTTTCGTGATATCATCGTTATCTTTTTATTGTTTTTATCATTTGTAGCATGACATTTTGAAAATGTAATTAAACTGTTAATCACTTATACATGTCTGTTATTTCCTACTGAGCGTCAGCTCACACCCCGTTGTTTCCCCCCCTTTCCAGGCTTTTTAGGTGACGCGCTTACCGATGGGGAAGGGCAGGAGTGATGTCTTGAGTGTATCAGTTCTAGTGTGTTAGTAGTGTGTTATCCTTCTTTAGTTGTGTTTTGGAGAGCTTTTAGTCTCAGTCATGTTATTGAGTTTTAGTGGTTGATTATTCCAGTTGTATTAAGTTGAACTTGAGGATTATTGTATTAGTCGTGGTTTATTATTAATCATTTAGCATTTCCATCTTGTAGCACTTGTGTATTGTTTTAGATTTAGTTCCCTCTCTTGCTAGCGTGTCCCTAACTGTACGTCCCGATACTTCCGCCTTGTTCGGGGCGTGACAGTTTAGTTGGTATCAGAGCCCTAGGTTTCACATTCCTAGGTTTCCTAAGCTTAAGTTTTCTTGCATTGCATCCCAATAATCGGTATATCAAAAGGTGTTGTCCGAACGTTAGGCTATGCCTATCGGGAAGGTCGCACACTTGCGCGAGTGGTCTTCGGACCGATTACCTCCGCCAGGTACCGAGTTTTTGGTCGTGTCTAGGTGCATTAGATCCCTAACCTTGTAAAAGTCTAGGACCTGACCTGGTGAGATTGGGTAGAACTTGGGTTAAGTTCGTTTCTTAATCGTGTAATTATCTATCTTATTTGAACCTAAGTAATCTATTTCCCTTGTAGATGGCAGCTGATCGTGCTGAATGGAGGAACCTGCAACGTACGGTTCAAGGCCTTACTCAGGCCCTTCAGCAAGTAGCTCAGGCAGGAGCGGCACAGCATGGCACCGGTGATCTATACCGGAACTTTCGCGGAATGAATCCGCCTAGATTCTCTGGTTCGACTGACCCTGACCAAGCCGAGCACTGGCTAGATGAGATGGGGAGAATCTTTGAAGTTATGCAATGTACCAACCAGGAGCGTGTCCTTTTGTCCACATTTCAATTGGAACATGATGCACGTACTTGGTGGGATTCTATCAAGGCAACTCTCGGAGATCGGCAAGTTATGTGGGAAGAGTTCGAGGAATTCTTCAACAGCAAGTATTTTTCCGATAGAGTGCAAGAGAAGAAAGCGGCAGAGTTCGCGGCCTTGAAACAGCGAGGTTTATCCGTGGCAGAGTATGAGGCTCAATTCGCACGGCTTTCTCGATATGCTACACATCTCATTTCCACCGAGAAGATGAAGGCGAAGCGCTTTCTCAATGGTTTGAAGCTTCATTATATCAACCAATTGGCACCGATGGAGATTTCCACTTATTCCGAGATGGTAAGGAAAGCACAAGTTCTAGAGGATACTCTTGAAATGACGGAGAGAATCCGTGGGAAAGGCACCAAGAAAGAATTACCTACGGGTTCTGGGAGTGTCAAACCCGGGTATACCAAGAAGAGGCCTGTTAGTGGACCTGGTTCGTGGAGCGGGTCCGGATCTTGGAAGGGCAAGATGCCGAGGCATGAAGACAAGAAGCCTGGCCCTATTGTTCCATTCAAGGGCGCGTGCAACTATTGTGATCGTCCGGGTCACAAGATAGAGGAGTGCTGGCGCAAGCTAGGCGCCTGTTTGCGATGTGGAAGCAAGGAGCACCGTATCCCCAATTGCCCTCTCATATCGGAACAAGCTACACCGGCAAAACCTCTAGTCTTCAAGAAACCACAAGGCAAGCTTCAAGCTTTACATGCAGAGGAGAATGGGATTTCTGATGATGGCGGACTCGTCGAAGGTACCCTTACTATAATCGATAAGCCCGCTTTTGCTCTCTTTGATACTGGTGCAACACACTCTTTTATTTCACGGAGATTTGCTAAGTCATTAGCTGTGGAACCTGTTTTGATGAATACTCCGTTAGAGATTTCAACCCCTATTGGCACTAGATCAACAATCCAGTATTTCTATCCTTCTAGTAAGGTTATGATTGGTGAACAGAACTTTCCAGCAGATTTGGTCTGCATGGATATGAAGGATTATGATGTAATCCTAGGAGCAGATTGGTTTGCCAAGTATGAGGCCAATGTTCACTGTAGTTCTAGCTCAGTGACTTTTACTGGACATTCTGGTTTATCTTTTACGGGAGTCAAGCACCATAACTCCGTACCACTCATTTCGGCTCTTCGAGCTGATAAGCTTTTGAGGCATGGGTGTGAGGCTTTTCTAGCCTTTGTTTGTGCAATCCCTGAGCAACAGATTGAGATCAAGGACATTCCTGTTGTCCAAGATTTTCCTGATGTCTTTCCAGAGGAACTACCAGGACTTCCGCCTGAACGGGAAGTTATCTTTTCCATTGATCTTATTCCTGGCACAGCTCCTATTTCTAAGGCTCCTTATCGTATGTCTCCTGCGGAACTGAGGGAACTGAAGCAGCAACTGATGGAATTACTCGAGAAGGGTTTTATTCGTCCTAGTACTTCTCCGTGGGGAGCCCCTGTGTTATTCGTCAGGAAGAAAGATGGTTCGATGAGGTTGTGCATTGATTATCGGCAAATAAACCAGCAGACTGTCAAGAACAAATATCCCTTGCCGAGGATTGACGAGTTATTTGACCAGATAGCGGGAGCTCAATATTTCTCTAAGATCGATCTTCGATCTGGATATCACCAGTTACGGATTAAGGAAGAGGATATATATAAAACAGTTTTCCGCAGCAGGTATGGTCATTTTGAATTTGTCGTTATGCCTTTTGGTCTAACGAATGCTCCAGCAGCTTTCATGCAGTTGATGAACGATGTATTTCGGCCCTATCTTGATCAGTGGGTCGTAGTCTTTATTGATGACATCCTGATTTATTCTAAGAATGAGGAGGAGCATGCTGAGCATCTGAGAATGGCATTGCAACTATTGAAAGATCATCAGCTATATGCTAAGTTCAGTAAGTGTGAGTTCTGGCTACAAGAAGTGTCCTTTCTCGGACATATTATCACCAAGGAAGGTATTTCTGTTGATCCTTCGAAGATTGAGGCAGTGAAGAATTGGGAGCAGCCTACTAGTGCAACTAAAGTTAGAAGTTTCCTAGGCCTGGCAGGCTATTACCGAAGATTTATTCAAGATTTCTCCAAGATTGCAGTACCTATGACAAGATTAACCCGCAAGGAAAATAAGTTTGATTGGTCAGATGATTGTCAGCGAAGCTTTCAGACTCTGAAGGAGTGTTTGACTACTGCACCTGTTTTGGCTTTACCTTCTGGTGAAGGAGGATTTGTTGTTTATACTGATGCTTCAGGTATTGGCTTAGGCTGTGTACTCATGCAGCATGGGAAGGTGATTGCCTATTTCTCTAGGCAGTTGAGGAAGCACGAAGATAATTATCCTGTTCATGATTTGGAACTTGCTGCAGTCGTGTTTACTTTGAAGATATGGAGGCATTACTTGTATGGAGAAACCTTTACAGTGTTTTCAGATCATAAAAGTTTGAAGTATTTATTCTCTCAAAAGGAACTCAACATGAGGCAGCGGAGATGGTTGGAGTACTTGAAAGACTTCGACTTCTCGATTGAGTATCATCCTGGCAAAGGTAATGTTGTGGCAGATGCATTAAACCGGAAGCCGGTAGCTAGATTGTCAAGTCTCATGTTACAAGAATGGAGATTGTTGGAACAATTATCTAGTCTGGATCTCAATATTGACAATGATCGGGTCATGATTGCTCAGATCCAACTTAAGCCTGAATTATTGATAGAGATCAAGTCCTTGCAAGATAATGATCCCGAGTTGGTAGAGATCAAGGGAAGCTTGAGTAGCAGACCTGATTTCATGTTGGCCGATGATGGTAGATTATTATTTAAAGGCAGAACTTGTGTTCCGGATGAGGCTACAATAAAGAACAACATTCTTGAGGAAGCTCATAGATCCAGATATACCATTCATCCTGGAGGCACTAAGATGTACCGAGATTTGAAAAGGTCCTTTTGGTGGCCGAATATGAAAAGAGAAGTTGCAAATTTTGTGAGCAGATGTTTGGTATGTCAGCAAGTTAAGGCCGAACATTTCAGACCAGCAGGGAAATTGAAACCACTCGACATACCCCAATGGAAGTGGGAAAGTATTGGCATGGATTTCATTATGGGTCTACCTAGGACTCGTGGTGGATTTGATGCGATATGGGTGATTGTCGATCGATTGACAAAGTCGGCTCATTTCTTACCAATTAAGCCCAAGTGGACGATTGATGTATTGGCTGCTTTGTATATAAAGGAAGTGGTGAGATTGCATGGTATCCCAGTGAATATAGTATCTGATCGAGACCCCAGATTTACTTCACATTTCTGGAAGGGACTGCAAGAGTCTTTGGGTACTCGTCTGAATTTCAGTACTGCTTTTCATCCACAGACAGATGGACAGACTGAAAGAACCAATCAGATAGTGGAAGATATGTTGCGAGCTTGCATGATTGATTTCGGTGGTAATTGGAGTGAGCATTTGGCATTAATTGAATTCGCCTACAATAACAGCTATCAGTCTAGCATTCAGATGACTCCTTTTGAAGCACTATATGGTAGAAGTTGTCGTTCCCCGTTGTGTTGGGACGAGGTAGGTGTGAAACAGTGGCTTGGACCAGATCTTGTTTCGGAATCATCACAGAACATCCGTGTTATCCGAGACCGGTTACAAGTAGCCCAGTCAAGACAGAAGAGTTATGCCGACAACAGGAGAAGGGCATTGGAATTTCAGGTTGGCGAGCATGTGTTCTTAAAGGTCTCTCCGACGAGAGGGATCCGAAGATTTGGCATTCATGGCAAGCTGAGTCCGAGGTACATTGGTCCATTCGAGATTCTAGATAGAGTGGGAGAGGTGGCATACAGACTGGCTTTACCTCCGCATTTGTCTGGCGTACATAATGTTTTCCATGTGTCTATGTTACGGAAATATGTGTACGATCCCACTCATATCATTCAACAAGTGGATTTTGAACTGAAGGAAGATTTGACCTGTGAGGAAAGACCTGTCAAGATTTTGGACCGGAAGCATCAGCAACTCCGGAATCGTTCGATACCGATGGTCAAGATTCAGTGGAGTCGGCGTGGGACCGAAGAAGCTACATGGGAGTCTGAAGAGACTATGCGAAAGCGGTATCCCGATCTATTCTAGGTGAGCGATCTTTTTCTACTCTCAGTTTTAGTGCAGTGAATTTGGAGGACCAAATTCCTTTAAGTAGGGGAGGGTGTAAGACCCCAAATTCTTTAGAAATTTATTTAGAAAGTTATTTGTAATTATTTGGAATTTATTTGAAATTATTCGAAATTAATGAGAATTATCCAAATTAATTAGATTAATTAATTAATTAATAGAATAAGTCATTTTTCTACTATTTTCTAAAAATCCCCAAAAATTACATCTTGTAGAATTAATTTTGTTTATCAACTTTGTCTTCTACAATTAAGCCTAATACAATCGTTTATTAAGCCGAATTAGCGAACTAATTCTTCCGAACTTAATATTTAATTAATTACGGAATAGTAGAAATGGAATTTTATCTAACATATAAAAATTCATAAAAATAGTAATTAAATAATAGATGCTTCGACTAACACTTTTGTCTTCTTGGAGTAAGCCTAATTAAATCATTATCTAGCCCTAATCAGTGGATTAAGCCTGACTTACAACCCACCTAACTCAAATTCATATTCACTATTCACCCAAACTTTGAACATCAAATTCGAGCTTGTTTCTCAACCAAATGGGGTGATTCCAGAGGCAAATGAAAGGTATTACATAAAGGAACATTTACCCTCAATCAATCTGAGGTAAACTTAGCCCCAAAACGTGCTGCCGACATAGTTAGGTCAAGTCAAGGATTTCGACGCCGTTTCTAAACTCGTAGCTTGCAGCAGCAAATACTCCCAATTCAGAAGGCTCCAGAAGCTCTATGAGCTATCAAAATGAAGCCCTACGAGTCTTCTTTCATTTGGCTGCTGTGGGGTTTGCTGAAATTTCGGATCTGGAGAGATCTAGTTCGATTTGTGGAGGTCGGTCAGTAGGCCGTTGGCTTCCCTTCATCCTTCTTTGATCAATCGATTGAGGTAGGAATTCTCAACCAAATCTTGATCATGAGTATAGCAAATTGTACCTCTCATCGAGCTCTTTCCATTGGTGGCAAAAGCCCCAATTTTCATTAGGTATCCGTGGAGATATCGAAGTTTTAGTGAGGTGCTGTCAAGTTGTTCTTTATTCTAGGTTTCGAGTTCCTTCTTCAATTTGAGGTAGGTGATAACAGCCCAATTTCTAATTAACATACATGAATGTAATCAATTGCATGTTAGCTTTCTTTTGACATCAAAATCCCCAATTATTATAGATCATGCCTAGAGTATTTCGTGTGTTATTAGAAGCATGCTAGCAAGCTAGACTTTCCTTGTGTTCTTCATAGAATAGGTTGTATTTCATTGGATTCCTATCGAAATTCGTGATTTAAAATTATGTTTCATGACCCTAAGATGCATATTATTAACCCTAGAGTCTATGGTTATGATCCCAATACTTTTTAGACCCCAAATTCGTGGAGATTTCATCGCTTTTTGGGTCTGGAAACCCAGGGGTCGACCCGTGGGTCGACCCATTTTCACCCTGCAAGCAGCAGCAATGCTGCCTTGCATGGGTCGACCCAATGGGTCGACCCACGGCCTGCAGGGGTCGACCCATGGGTCGACCCATGCACCCAGAGCAGGGGGTCGACCCAATGGGTCGACCCATGAAGCCTGATTTTGAAGGGGTCGACCCATCCCTGGAATTTTTCCAGGGGTCGACCCAAAGGGTCGACCCATGCAGTGTAAACCCATTTTTTTGATGATTTGACCCGGGGATCAATCCGGATCATCGGGGAATCAAACCATTCAACCTAAACACTTTGAAAACTACATTTTTGAGGAACTAATGACCTATTCATGTACCCTTTTAGTTTCAATTAACATTGGTCCATACATGCAAACTTAGTATAAAAACACACCGTTTATCATCTTCATTTCAATGCATACAAGATTAAATAGAAACCCACATAATTAGTGGTTAATGGTGTAACTAAATCTCTGTTAATGCATTCTATTTCACTCCTGTGGGAGTTGTTCTTTGCCTTATCATCTTGAATCAGCTTCTTGGCAATTGTCTTAATGCAAATGATAATGGTTAAATCATGATATCTTAACTTGATGATTAGGATTAATATGTTGATTAGCTTGTTTGATTGCTGCTGTTGTACAGTAGCGCAGCACGATTAACTCTTGTTGTGACTTGATTTCAATCTCCTTGATGATTATACTTACCTTGAAATTCTGGAAATGAATCTCCTTCCTACTTGAAGTTGTTATTGCTACTTAGTTTAAACCTTGGAATTCTGGCCATAAACTGTGGAAGTCTAGATTCGTGGGATCTTTGATCCAAAGAAATCAATGCCTGGCAAACAATTAAGGGCTCGGTCTAGTCCTGGGAAGAGCGCCCAAACACTACGTGTACCCCTGGGAGGTGAATGACTAGGTGTGGCATTTGGCACCAGTACTTGACATGTGTTAAATCTAGGACTGTCCACTACTCTCTCCACTACTCTCTACATTACTTTCTACTACTTTTCACTTTCCACTCGTCACTGTTCTATACTCTACTTGTGGTTACTGTACTTGCTCATTACTTGGACGTGGAAATGAAATTACATACGTGCTTGACATGACTTGAATCGACTTGATATGGCCAACTTTTTATCGTTATCTCCTGTAATAAATTCTTGTCTTACTATTCTATTCATTATATTTCTTGACCCTGCAAGATCTTTGAATTTCGTTTCGTGATATCATCGTTATCTTTTTATTGTTTTTATCATTTGT
This sequence comes from Amorphophallus konjac, assembly GCA_022559845.1. NCBI lineage: Eukaryota > Viridiplantae > Streptophyta > Magnoliopsida > Alismatales > Araceae > Amorphophallus > Amorphophallus konjac. Next base: position 357,765,504 of record CM040122.1, read on the forward strand.
AGCATGACATTTTGAAAATGTAATTAAACTGTTAATCACTTATACATGTCTGTTATTTCCTACTGAGCGTCAGCTCACACCCCGTTGTTTTCCCCCCTTTCCAGGCTTTTCAGGTGACGCGCTTACCGATGGGGAAGGGCAGGAGTGATGTCTTGAGTGTATCAGTTCTAGTGTGTTAATAGTGTGTTATCCTTCTTTAGTTGTGTTTTGGAGAGCTTTTAGTCTCAGTCATGTTATTGAGTTTTAGTGGTTGATTATTCCAGTTGTATTAAGTTGAACTTGAGGATTATTGTATTAGTCGTGGTTTATTATTAATCATTTAGCATTTCCATCTTGTAGCACTTGTGTATTATTTTAGATTTAGTTCCCTCTCTTGCTAGCGTGTCCCTAACTGTACGTCCCGATACTTCCGCCTTGTTCGGGGCGTGACAATGAAGATCTCAACCATGTGTTCATTCATGGAGACTTAGCTTCAGATCTATGGGGCTGGCTACAACCCCTAGTCAGTAATAATGTATGGCTGGGTGTTCATATTACTGGTAGATGTTGGAACTTCTTGTCTAATACCAGAATGCAATTAGCTTTTTGCTTAGCTGGGATGTACTCAACTTTCCTTATGCTCTAGGAAATATGGAAGCAGAGATGTGCCTCGAAATATGAAGGGGTTCCCATCAATACTACTTTCATTAAAAGGAAGATTCTTTCCTCTGTTCAGATGGCTCTGGATAAAATTAATTTCCACAGGCCTCTTTCTCCTGCCCAATTCAAATGCCTAGCTTCATTTGGTCTGTCTCCTCGGGTACAGGTAAAGCGGCCAATTAAGGTCTACTGCAACTTGGCCAAACAAGGGCACACTCTGCATGTAGATGGGGCATCAAAAGGAAACCCCGGCAGATGTGGTGGAGGCGGATGCATAAGGAATCACTCTGGCAACTTGATTGTAGGATTTGCCTTCTACTATGGTGTAGGAAATAGTGTGATGGCAAAATGCAGGGCACTACATGATGGGCTGGCAATAGCGAAGCATGGTGGAATTAAGCTCTTGGCAATTTTTTCAGATTGTTCCCTTCTTGTGGAGGCATGTCGGAGTGGAATATCTCCCAATTGGACAATCTACCCATGGTGGAGGGAAACTTTAGCTCTTCTTCAAGAAAGTGGAAGTGATATTCATCATATATATCATATATTTAGGGAAGGGAACCAGTTAGCGGACTCACTGGCTTCATATGCTTGCAGCATAACAACTAATATAGTCTATACCAAAGTTAGGGAGTTACCACAGCTGACCAAGGGAGTCTTCAGAGTGGAAAAGGCTGGTTTGCCCTCTTTCCGTTGTCACTAATTCTCTAGTTTGTGATTTCAGCTCTAGTGTCTAATATCCCAATCGTCTTGTTCGGGCCCTCATTATAAGCCCTTTGTTTTCTCAGGGGTATGCCCCTTTGACAGTGTACATTGTTTCATTCATTAAATAAAAATTAGGACCACAGGGTGAGCCAGGAGGAGTGAGAACACTCCCCCTCTCTGAGGGAGGGTGCACTCGACCTATGCCCATCCTGACTGGTTGGTGTTTGGTTAATATATATATATATTAACCCCTTTTTCTCTCTCTCCCCATCTCTCATTCTTTCACTCTTTCCCTCTCTCTTCTCTCTCACGTTCTCTCCTCTCCCCCTCTTTTCTCTCCGGGCGGCCAACGGAGATGGATGAGGGTGAGGTGGCAGTGCTCGTGGGGCGAGGAGCGGCGTGGATGGGGCGAGGATCGAGGCGTGGTGGCGAGGTGAAGCCGGTTCGTGAGCGTGGGATGCCGGAGGGTTTCGTGGCGCTTTCTTCGTGGATCGGTGTCCACGGCGAGTCAAATCTTCGGTGGAGGTAGGGAGATGGACCCTCAGCTCGTGTATTTCATTTCTTCTGGATTTGGTAGCCTGAGACAAGCCGAGTGGGTTTATTTCTGCGTCGGGGTAAAAATGCATGATTTTGGGGTGTGAGCCCAATCTAGAGTTTTGATTGTGTTTTTGGGGTTCAAATGGGTCCTCTCGGTACTAGAGAGGTTGGGGACTAGTTTTCCCTTGTTTTCCCCTTTACGTGGGCGTGAATGGGGCGTGGAATGGGGTTTTCTGTGTGATTCGCCGGTTTCAGGTTTGGGGCGCCTTAGCAGTCCTTCCAGTAACCGCTTGGGTGCTAGCGGTCAGGCGGAGACCGCTAGCATCCCGTGTATGTCGGTTCGGACCTTGCGGTCGCACGATAGACCGCTAGGGTCTTTAGCGGTCTAGTAGGTTGCCGCTAGGCTCTACTTTGTGGTCCATGGGTAGACTGCAAGGGGTCCGTGAGTTCCAGAGTGCTTAGCGGTCCAACGGTAGGCCGCAAACCTTTCCTTTGCGGTCCAGGGGTAGACCGCTAGGCTTTCTGGCTGTCCATAGGTAGACCGCTAGGTGATTTTTTATGCTCGCAAAGTCTGTTTCACATTGTGTTGGTCTCCAGTCGACCCAGTTGTGACCCAATGGTCGACCATCGGCTTCGTGAGTGTCCCGGACACCCCGTGAGTTCCGTGTCCGTGTGTCTGGGGTGTCGGGAGGTCTCGTGTTACCTTGATTAGCATGCCCATGTGTTCAGGGGTCTGATGACCCTGTGTTTGTGTTCTGGGCTTTGTGTTACACTTGATCGGGTCGCCGTGTGTCGACATGAGTGCGGTGGGGCTTCCCCGCACATTGTGAGTTCTTCCGAAAAGTAGTTTTTGAGCGGGCCGTGCGAAAGGCCTTGGACTGCGAGTCCAGTTACCCAGCCTGGGGTTGGAGGTTTCTCGCTTTTCCCTGGGATGGGGAATCGGCGTGGCGGCTTGTGAGCTACATTGGGAATCATGCTTCTATGCTTTCTGCGTGGGCCATGTGTCTGGCCTTGGACTGAGATTCCAGTCACCCAGCCTGGGACTAGAGGTCTCTTGAATTCCCTTTTGAGGGGATGGTCTCGACGGATCGTGAGCTGCCTCGGTATTCATGCTACGGTGGTTTTAGACCTAGGGATTAGGCTAGATTAACTACATTGTGCCGTTACGTATGACGGTCTTGACCCCGAGTCTTGTGACTCAAGGATCGTTGGATTTAGTGAGTCTAGAGGACTGTCCAGAGTCCAGTGGCTCGACGCCACTTGGTTCTTCTCTACTTTTGTGCAGGGTGCGTGCGTGGTTCTTAGAGTTTTCTCCTCGGAGAGTGGTCACATCAGTGACTCCCCACTAGTCGTAGCCTTCCGACACGCGAGTGGTCCCACCAGGGAGTGGTGGCAAGGCTACCCCGAGAGATGGTTTTTAGGCTGGTTACCGTCGGGCCCCACGTCTTGACGCTAGAGTCCGGCTGAGGGGAAAACCAGTTAGAGGGCCAGACCTAGGACGCATGGTCTATGTGTGCACAAGTGGTTGGGGGTAGTTGGACCCGCGCTGACGAGCACGACCCCAGCTAGTTCTTATTCTGTGGTTACTAGTACGGTGTCCCCGTTCCGCCAAGGTGCGATGAGGGGGACACCTGAGGCACGGTCTAGGACGCCAGGGGGTGCATCCGGCCTTGCTTCTGGTGGACAGGTACTCCTGTCATGTGAGACGTGACTCTCCTGTTTTCGGGTTTCGTTTCCCGTCTGTGAGACGTGGTTTCCCTGACAGTTTCAGGGAGTGTTCCCGAGGTAGAGGTCTAGGGGTTTTTCCAATGAGGATCACCAAGGGTTTCCCTGGATGGTTTTAAGTCCACGACTGTGAGGTCGTGATCGTTTCTTCTGGTGGCGTAGCCAGAGGTTCTCCCGTCAGTTCGGTAGTTCCCCGACTGTGAGATCGGGGTGTGCTTTTCCTGATACAGTAGGATTAGCTGTAGTGTCGAGTTTTAACCGGCCATCGGTTCGCTGTTCCTGCTGTAGTTGTAGCTGTCTTTCCTTTCCGCTACCGCCATTGTTCTCGATTGGGGTTTCACGGGATCCCTACTGAGCCAGTGACAAGAGGCTCACCCCTGCGTTTCAGGTGTGGCGGTTCTTCCTTGAGGTTCGAGGGTGCTGTGCGGAGGTTCTTAGTTGCCAGTTTGTCGGGCCGAGTCTTCACTTGGCATTGGGTACGTTTCCTGCCTTAGACTGTACTTTGTTGGACTGGACTCTACTGTTGTAGTTGTTTATTTATTTCTATTAATTGGTTCATTGTCCCGCTTTATTTCCTATTTCTTTGTACCTCCACACTCCTTTTAGCCCTTCCGAGCCCTCCTGGCTCGTGGGCGACGGGCCAGGATTCGAATGGTATCGGGCTCCTCCTAGTATCCGGATCTTGGGTCGTTACATTAAACACCTTGGGAAGTTTCTGATTTTATCCATTTTTTTATGCCAATTGTTATTGTTTTTCATTTTCCAAGAGCATTTAGGTGTGGCATGCACCTTTTGACATGAGGGTGCATGTTGATTAGATGCCAGCACCCCAGTTACTCAGTGTAGCTCACCATTCTTCTTCAATTAGAACCGAGGTAGCAAGACACTTTATGACTTTGTCCACTCCACTTCATTGGTGAAGGGACTCGGTTTCTCAATGAATCTATTGCCATTGCTCTGCCTTAGATCACTGAACTTAGTACATACCTTTTTACGTGAGGATATACATTTATTAGATGCCAATATCCCCAGCTACTTAGTGTGACTAAATTCATTGCTTTAATTAAGTGTAGCCCTTTTTAGAGTTTTCAGATTTGATTGATGTTTAAAAATAATATTAAAATGAAGTTTCTTAAACAAAGATGCCTTTGTACTTAAAATAAACTTTCAGATTTAAGAAGGCATAACATGTCAGAACATGAAAGACTGGTTTAGGTCCATTAAGTCTGAATATAGCAACTTTCAAGACCATTTAATTTTAAAGCTCAAGAAATCATTAAATTTAAATCAACAGATTTCATGTCTTGGGCAATCATAAAACTCCATATAGGAAGATTCTTCTTTTAGAATTTACTCTGATAAATGAATTCAGCAACAGATAAAAATTCTCCCAAGAGTTCAAGGCGTTCAAGGAAGTAGAAATAAGGCAGCTAAGCATGTAAAGATAGATGGCAGATCTTCAGAAATATCAAGGAGGTTCAGATTTCAGGACATTTTAGACCCAAGATGGAACACAACAAATAATAAGCATGATGCAAAGGCTGATGTATACATAGAATGCACTTGGGTAGATGAATGGAAGTAGGCAGTGAACTTTCCCCCTCATGGAGTGACTCACAAAGATGTTGCAAGGGGAACAAGGGTAGGTGATGCTCATCAGACAAGATGTTGTGCCCCTATGGTCATTTGAGTCATCTTGTGGTCACTTGGGTCATTCGACATCATCCTGTGGTCATTTGACTTATTTGATATTCTTGGTTTTGATAATGGCTAAGCACTATAAGTCATTGATGTTTTACCACTCTTATATGACTAAACTACTTGATGTTACTTCATGATAGATATGCCAAGGAATAGAGTGGAGATGGCAAAAGTGAAAGCTAAATGATGGCGCCTTCGCACGCGGATCGACCTGCGCGGTCAGGTCGCGGGGGTCAAGGGTGCAGCGTCCCTTGCGGGGGTTTCCGGGGGCGGAGCCCCTAGAACAAAATTTTGATTATAGGAGCGATATAATCAATAGAAATCTTCAAGACAGTCAAGGTTGATACCACAGATTATAAGGGGATGCTAAAGGATTCAAGCGATGGAGTTAAAGGGGTTAACGGACTGACCCGGCATAACCCGGGGTATGCCCAGCTGGCGGTCGACCGCCCCTGCCAGCAACCCACTGCCTATAGCTCTCTCAGTGGCGGTCGACCGCCAGCCCAGTAGCGGTCGATCGGAAATTCCAGAGACTAAATTTCTACATCGTTTCTCAGTAGTGGTCGATCGCCAGAAGGTTCCCGTCTACTGCCAACCCCGAGCCAACAAATGTTGACTTTGTTTTCCACTTCAAGAAGATCCCCTTTCCTTGTATTTGTTTAACCCCAAAGTCACCCAATCCCCCATAGATTGTGGATCTGGTCTGGGGGATGTCCAAGGACCATTCAAAAGATATAAAACCAATGTAAGAGGGTTAGAAACCCTGGTTGATCATTTGTGAATCCAAGGGAGGTCAAAGGAGGCTACAAGGGTGTGTTCAAGGGAGAGGAGTTCGAGTACTGTAGCCGTGAACAGTACTCCGGGAAGAAGTTCGTCATCAAATCCTCAAGTGATTCAAGCTACTTCAAGAGGAGATCAACCCCAAGCCATGTGAAGATAAAGCTGCAACCTTCATCCTCTTCATCATCTCAAGGTGATCCAAAGAAGCTCATTCTCAAGGGAGATCAAATCTTCATCCTTCATCTTCTTCATCAACTCAAGGTGATCCAAGGAAGATCATCTCACAAGGAAGAAGATACCATTGAAGCTTCAGATTCAAGCTCCAGCAATCTCAGATAAGATCTTTTCTCCTTGAGCATATTCTATATCTTGTTTGAGTGTTTTCATATTTGTTCTCTTTCCATTTCATTCAAACATTTGGAACTGAAGATCATCCCTACCGGTGGTTAGTAGGAAGGCAATCAGAAGCTGTCCGATCTGCGGTGTTGATGTCCCTACTTGTGGTTAGTAGGAAGGCAATCAGAGGTCTTTCCGATTTACGGTTCAGTGCGTGGCACCAGTGGAGCCTCACCGGGTTTGGTGAGGGGTGGATGTAGGACTCGGGATTCAGTCCGAACCACCTTAAAATCTTTTGCGTTGTGGTTTGTTTGTGTGATTGCTTTGTGCTAGATGCATGCTTAGGTTTAATCTTTATATTACTTATTCATCTTGCTAAGCAAATCGTTGTGAGCTACGCTAAGCTAGTTATATTTCGCTGCTACTATCACTATCTAGCTTTAAAGAGGGTTGCATTGCAAAAAGAGGGGCAGATCTATTCACTCCTCCCCTCTAGATCCGCTGTCCACTACTCAACACAAGAGTGATCATTGTTCAATCTGAAGATGGGAATTGAAGGAAGTGAACAGGAGCATCAAGCGAACTGGTGTGTCGACACAGATACGTCAGGGGGTCAACGCACAATGCACAGACAGAAGACATGTTTTAGGAAAAATCAACTACTGGGTCGAGTCTGCAAGATCTGTGGGTCGATGCAGTAGGCAGACAACATTCTGAACATCCAAAAGAAGCAGGTCTTTCAGCCAATTTTTTTTAATTTCGATTAGACATTAAACATGGCAGATGGTTCATTTTGCAATCAACACACTCGAGACCATGTCTACACATCAAGAAGGCAATTTCAAACATGCTTCTCCATTTTTTTAAGTGAGATAAAAGGAATTATACAAATTCAAGCATTAACAATTTATCAAGATGAATCAAGCTCCCCCTGAGAGTATGCCATCAATTCAAGTATTTGACATGATTATCCTGAGTCTTCAGAGGTGATTGTATGCAAGCATGCAGACTGGGCTTTTATGTTGACTCCCCATTAACTTGTGCAAGGGCTTTATAATGCCTTCAAGAGGATCAACAAGGGGGTATGCAGCCTATGACTTATGAGAGCATTCGACCCATAGTACTCGAAGGAGAACTTGATCCAAAGATCCTCTCACGCGTAATGATATTTTTCAGATGGAGTTAATCCAACCTTCCACAAATCACTATTCTATATACCAAGGGGTCATGATATGATGGTGCAATGAAAATGCAGTACATGCTTAATTACATGAATAGCAGATTTTTAAAATTCTCTTTATGCATGTTATGTATGAAAGCATATGAGACCACCAAGTGATGTTCAATATGCACACACATATGCAAACTCAAATTATTTGCAATGCATTCTAAATAAAAGTGCAACCCCCAAACTTCCCCTTAGTCCAATGCTTATGGAAGTTAGGACAATCAAATAAAAGGTTAAATGTCCACATGAATGATGAGTTGGATTATACGCAGCCATGACAGACATCATCAAACGCAATGGTTAACAATGATAAAGAAGAAAGTCATATGGCTGCTAAATTGGAAGTAGCAACAAGGTAAGCCATAAACTTACAAGCAACTCATCATTGTATCAATTATATCAGCATAACAAATTCTACATGAATTGAACAGCTGAAGTATCTGCCTTTTGGTACGAGGCGGAGAACGTAGATTCGAAGATCACCTCACGCAAAGTGCTATATTTCTGATAGGCTTAGCCCATCATTCCAACATGCACCTTTTGATATACCAAAAGGCTCTCATAATCATATGATCAAGTTCAGATATTAAAGTTTCACCATGGGGAATTTCAGCAATTTATAGAGGAGGTTTCAGACTTGTGCAGGATTTATTGTAAGCAGGGAAGGAGCTAAATTGCAATAAGTAAAAGAAACCTAACATGTGAAATCAACATAAGTTGAAAACTTTATTCAAAAACTTGCGCCTTGAGTTTTTATTTCATGCTGATCCTTTGTTCAGCTCCAAGGCACCCTGCACCCAAAATTCTCATTTGAAAATTTTAGGTAACCAAGTTTTCTTGGGTCCTTGATGGTTAGCTATATGTCTAGCATGCAAATTTCTTTTCCTTTCTGCATTCAATTCATCACTTCTCATCCAAGGACAATCATCCAACACATGTCCATATTCACCACAATAAAAGCAGCACACAAATGATTTGACATTCTTCCTGTGTGCGTACGCATCAAACTTTTGTGGGTGAATAAGGAATTTAGTATTCTTGGCATGAGAATGAGTCCTTCCTTTCAGATGCCAACAGTCCTTGACTGTGTGGCCAATTTTTCCACAATGGAAGCAACAAGAAGGAAGAGTTCTTCTGCTGGCCTTAGGGTGCGTCGACCTGCCCTGAGGGGTGCATCGATGCATCTGATCATTCCTGGGCTTTTGAACAAGGGTGTGCTGAGCACACTTCCTCCCAGTGTTGGCCTGTCCCTTGCCATTGCTTGTTCTGTTCTTGCCTGCTCTTAATTCATTATTATTCAAGATAAAACAATCATGCACAATATGACCAAGCTGTCCACAATAGAAACATGAAACTTTCTTTTTCTGGAAAACATGGTGCTTAGTATTGGGTTTTCTAGCATTCATGTCCGAGCTAGCAAAGATGTTTTTTTGTTTTTGCTTAGAGGCTTTCTTTTTCTGATTTTTGTTCTGTTTTTGATATTTCTGGGCTGCACATGGTTTTGGGGGATCATTTGAAGTACTGGCTTCATTTGAGCTAGAGACAAAGGAGATATATAGTTTGTTTCCAAACGACTTTTTATTTACAGGAGCATACCCCAAACCCTCTCTCTGAAAGTTAACTTTGGTTCCTAAGAGTCTGTCCAAATTTTCTTTGCCCTGAATAAATCTAGATAGAGAATCATTTAAGTCCTTGACATCATCTTCTAACGAAGAGATTTGCAATTCAGAATCAGCGAGGTCCTCCTCGCATGTAGCAAGTTTCTCATTGAGCATGGCATTCACACTTTTATAGTTTTCAATTTCTTGTTCTAAGGAATGCATTTTCTCAGAACAATCATCAACTGCATTCTTACCTTTTTCAAAGGTAGCTAGCTTTTCAAGCAACATGTCATTTTGTTCTTTCAATTTTTTATTCTCTTCAATCAACCTCTCATCATGGATTAACCCATCAAGCATTGTTTGATCATGAGTCATTGACTGCAATTTCAGATCCAGCTCAGAGATTTCATTTTGAAGGGTTCCATTTTCGTCCCTTAGAAAACCTATTTGTTCTTTATGCAAGTCCACACCATTCATTAGAGAATCATTTAGCTCTTCAAAAGTCGAGCAGTTATTACAGAAGGAGTTTTCATCATGACAATTTTTCTTGAGTTTCTTTCTCAATTTTTTGTTTTCAGATATCATTTTCTTATGTTGCTTGGCTAGCTCATCATAAGTATTCATAAGCTCTTCGAAAGTAAAATCTTATGAATCAGAGCTTACCTAAGATGACGATGGATCACTGGACTGATCTGGACTGTCAGCCATTAGGCAGTCATGCCTTTTTCCTTCTTCATGGATCCTGTCCAGTCCATTTAAAATCCCCTTGGCAGTGCTGCAGCTAGAAAAAAATGGGAACTTGGTAACATCTACTAAAGTTTTTATCAGATTGAACGCAACAAGATTATCAACATTTTGGTCTTGTATTCAGCAGACCATTCAGATGTATCTGATGGTAGCTTATGAGGACCATGGTATATGAGATTCCATAATCTTGAATCAAGAGAGTTAACAAAAGCACACATCTTCCCTAGCCACATGGTAAAATCAGAACCATCAAACATTGGTAGGGAAATTAGTGAAAGTTGTTCAACGGGGAAACCCATTAGAGCAAACGCGTTGGGATCTTCCTCTACAGATCGTTGGATCCGGATATGACAGAGCTTAGCTCTGATACCAATTGTTGGGACCCTAGGGTGCAACCAGATCTAGAAGGGGGGGTTGAATAGATCCCTTTATATAACTTTGCCCCAATTGAAATCTAAACTAGTTGAAACACAATCTCCAGCTTGATATGCAGATGGCACACTATTCAATATGGACTGTGGTTTCAACAAAAATAGTTCAAACAGTAGAGCATGACACCATGCATAGAATGGCAAGGGAATGTTGTTTAGGAAGTGGCTGAGGTCGACGCAGCAACACAGTGGAGTCGACATAGCCTCATTGTGTGTTCAGCAGTTAGACATAATTGTTGCTCATAAAGCTTCATGTGTAAGTGTGAACAGAATGTTAGTTTGTGTTGTTGATATTTTAATGTGAAGTGGATGTGATGAGGTGAGGGAGATGGAGGTGTGATGAGTGATATGTGCTAACTCAAGCAAGCAATAACATCAAATATAAAGCATGTGGGCATGTCATCTCAACAGTGCAAAGAAAAGCAATAGAAAGAACTAAACACACACCGTGGGCGTGGAGCAAAGATGGAAAAAAGCAAACACACACCGTAGGTGTGGAGCAACTAAAGCAAAAGAAACAAAGAACAAGATGGAAGAATATGATGACAAATACCCAAAGAAGAAGATGTGATCACAACCAAAGTAAGTAATGCAACAAAACTACACCACGTACCTTGGAAAGAAGCCGAGTGAAGCACACTCGCCCGCGGGAGAGAAAACCCAGGTGCAGATGTGAAAACGGTCCTGATGCGACCGCAAGGTGAAGAAAAATAGACGAACGATAGACCGCAAGGGAAGACAAACGATTTGGCGACGGCCGCTAAGCGCACACAGAAAAGTGTGATGTGGAACTTGAATCTCCACCCCTCCTGGCCGGCCAGAAGAGTTGGGCCTCGTGTAGTGAGCTCTGTAGACCTGCAAAAGAATGTAGACACAAGAAGAAAGGAACCCAATTAGCCTTGGAAGAGTGTAGTATCTATAGAACAATGAAACTAATATGCTTAAAAGGAAAGGGGAATACCTGGGGGGTTGGTGGTTTTTTAACCCCTATGGGGTGTGAAAACAGTAGGAGGATGTTTAAAAACGTGAAGTGAGTGCAGAAGAATGTGGAAGAAGAAGGAGAATTGATGCTATGATGATGCAAAGAAGACAAAGATTAAGAGAGAAAAAGACACAAAAACTCAAAAGAAATCGGCTACTCCCTGGACCAGACGATTCTAGGACGCGGACACAAGCTCTCCCTGATTGGTACTCGCTCCAGGATGCGGCAGCACTTCGTCGCAATCTCCAGAAATCTCCTCCTCAAGCCATGAAGTCAAGGGTTCTATTTATAGACTCCCAAAACCTTAGGTCAAGTTGGAGGGATAATAACATAAAAATAAGACTGAACATAGATAAATCTCAAGGATAATACTCCCAAGAGTCCATAGAAACAAACAGTAGCTTCTGAGGATCAACACTCAGAGAGAAAACACCGAACTAAGGACTCTAGTTCGACCACAGTCAGCGAGAGAATGATCAGATAGAGCAGGACTCTCTGTCTTCCCTAACGGTCTTACGATAGACCGCAAGGCTTGGAAAAATGGTCGACTGATATACTGCTAGACCCAGTCGATCACAAAGAGATAAGACCAAGGAAACCGAACGGGAGTCTCTGCCTACCTAGCGGTCTAGCAAAGGACCGCCAACGTCCATTAACGGTCGCACGACAGACCGCAAGGCTAATAAACGTGGCAAAAGAGATAAAGCCAAATAAATCTTCGATTAAATCCATAATAAAATCCTTATTAGCCCTTATCTAAGCCCAATAAGCTCAAATGACGAGAAAATAGAAGGAACTGGGCCCAACCAGGGGGAGAACCCATAAAATAAGCCGAAAAATAATCAAAAAATGCCCCAATAACCGGTGAACAACCCGGGACATCATAAAATAAGATAAGGAGATGGCCCAACTCATTAGTCATAAAACGGGTGGCAACAGATGCCCCTCCTTAATGTCCTCTTTGCAGGAGAGCAAGCGGAGATAAAGCGAAAGTGAAATAGAACATGGAGATGAAGTGGAAACGAAGCGGGGTAGACTGAAAAGAGGGTGTTAAGGTAAACGACACCCGTCCTCAACTAATAAGCGATAGGAATCTTCCGGAAAACTCTGAACTAATCATAAGGAATGGTCAAACCGAATGACGCATGCCTGGAGAAACTAACAACTAAAGGAAATAAAACACGACCAACCTCATCACTGGAACGCACAGCTGACAGGCGATCGGAGCAAGTGGAAAAGTAAAACGAGCAACTAAACTCCAAACAAGAATCCTCAGCTAACCAAACCGAGGAAAATAGATCGAAGGAAACCTTCCAACTTAGAGTGGAATGACTCTCCTTATGTAAGACCATGGACACAGTTATCCACCCTTACTGAAACACTTTGGACAGATTAGGACTCATGAATGCTCAAAGATGCGTATGATGCATGCTGGGTGAAAGTAAAGAAATCATCTAAATGAATGCAAAGAAAAAATAAAAAGATACTCGAGAATAGTATTGCTAGACTGGACAAATCAGGGTCAAGACACTATCTGCAACCACGGCGTGCGAGATAGAACCATCGTCTCCCAATCCTTCCAACCTAATGGCCTATCGAACGATTAAACATGTGCACTTAGATCATCATCATTTTTGTTAAAGGGGAACATCAGATCCTAGAACACATGAATGACCAACCGATTCTCAAGATAATACATCATAGATACCATATAGTAATGCATTAAGGGACTCAAAGATCGAAAATACTTACCTGACTTACCTGCTCGGCGAGAAGAGGCGATGTGATGGCGCTCATGATTTTGTCAATAAGAAATTAGCCATCGATAGGCAAGCCAAAGAAATAAGCATGGTGCATCAAAAGAGAGAAAAGGCCACACATGAGAATATGACATTATTCAATCATAACAACATAAAAACGGTCATGTAAAGACCACAAGGGAAAGCATAACGGTCCATCGAACGATCGCTACCCTTGAGGCGGTTCACATTCTCCAACAGGTGTGACCCTGAGGAAAACGGTCCAGGGAGGACCGCCAAGGACAGACTAACAGTCCATCGTACGACCGCAAGGCTCTGGGTGATTTCAAAAATCGAGAACGCCTCTTCATTGTCCCTTTCATTCTCATTCTCATTCAAACCTCACCACCGGCGATCGGCAGTGAGCGGCGATCTTCTCTCCCCATTGCCAAGAAACCCACACTTCCATACTCAAAAAATGGTGAAGAAAAGAGCGATACGACAGTTCCAACGCCGCATGACTAGGGAGAATGAACCTGCGGCTCCGGTGACCCAAACGGAGGAGGAAGCGGTGCCGGCTCAAACCGAAGCCGGGGAGCCTTCTACGGCAGCTGCTGCACCTGAGGGAGGAGCTGGATATGATGATGGAGAACACACGGCCGAGGAAACACCCGAGGCAGCGGTTGGAACCCCCTCGCCTGAGGTAAGCGAAAACCCATAAAACCCAAATTTAATTTTTCTAGATCATGCATGTGGGTAGACTAGCAAGGGAATGGGTTAGGGAACCCATAAACATTATGTATAGGCCCTTAGGGCCATTTCCAGAGCTTGGGGAAACAGGGAGAACATGGCGATTACGGCGAGTTCCTAGCGGTCGTTCCAGCGACCGTTAGGGCGCCAGACAGTCTAACCTAGACCGCTAAGGCCAGACAAATGGTCAAGGGATGACCGTTAGGGTTCTGAGGGTGGTTTTTTTTTGATGCAAAGTAATGCATGAATTATTAAACTATATGGATGACTGATCATTGACTGTGAAATGCATGCAGGGAAAGCGCCGGACGAGGATATTGTGGCTGCAGGTCCGAGCAGTGTACCTGGCGTTGTCAGATTTCCAGAGAGAGAGACTGACCAGGATAGGGTTCTCAGAGTTCCTCGTGATAGAGGTGATGAGGCTAGACACAGCCCTACTCTACGCTCTCCACGATCGGTGGGATCCAGTCAGCATGGCGTTCTTATTCCCGTAGGGTCATATGATCCCCATGCTAGAGGACGTGGCACGGATCACCGGATTGAGAGTCCACAGAGCGCCTGTGACTAGGATGACATACACCAACTACCGGGAGTTGGCGCGAGAGCTGCTGGGATTCGAGCTGACGAGGCCGAGACACCACTCGTCCATGCTGGCACGAGCGACCCTCCAGGAGAGCCTGGGACTGAGAGGAGCGGCTTTAGCCATGGGAGAGTTGCCAAAGGAGCACCTAGGGAGGCTGACAGACCGAGCCAGAGAGAGGGTAGCTGCGGGACCAGGCCCTGAGGGAGACATCGTCCTACACCGCTTCCTGATGCTTATGTTCGGGAAGCTGATCTTTGCGACGAGGGCGGATGGAGTGAACTGCAAGCTCCTCCCTTTACTGAGGGACCTACACAGAGTTGGGGAGTACGCATGGGGCGCGACTGCAATAGCCTTCCTATTTGACTCCCTCCGCACCACCGACCGGCAGACGATGCTGGGAGGGTTCTCACCTCTGCTTTAGGTAACCCTTCTACCTTAAATGCTTGTGCAATTATGATTATATGACTTGCTACATGTTGACATTTGACAATGCAGGTATGAACCTACATGTACCTCCCAGGCCTAGGGAGAGGTAAGGAGGTACAGTCGGACTGAGTACCCATCGCGAGGCGATGGATGGCGGTACGGGACACTGGGTCACTGCGACGCCTATGGTGGGTGATCGAGGATGACATCGACACATTGCCTTATGCATCGGTAAGACTCTAAACTCTTGACCTCTAAAGTGCACTTAAAATGCTTTTGATGCTGACACTTGACTCTATCACTTACTATACTCAGGTGCGCTGGACACCATACCTTGACGAGGGTCATGAGGGACAGCCCTGGGTGGAGGTAGCCCAGGCGTACGCGGGACGAGACATGTGGATGCACTGCATGAACATCATCAAGCCACTACACTACCGTCTGATCATGAGGACAAGGGGCGTCCACCAGCCAGAGGTGGAGTTCCCGACACGAGAGGAGGAGCGCATGGGGCGATCTTCCCGGGGACTGACTGGCGAGATTGAGTGGGTCACTCGAGCGGTGGAACAGATACGTGACTGGACGAGGGGAGGTCGGGTAGTGCGAGCCCGACCCAATAGAGATGAGGCCTACCTGAAGGCCTACGCTAGACGCTACGGAGATCAGGTCTTCCGTGGCACCCGACGGCCGGTACGACTCTTAGACTCATGCTTCCTTAAATGACTTGTAATGCACTGATGACTTGACTTTCTATATGCAGCTAAACCCTCAAGGATGAATAGCAGAGCTCCATGGACTCTCCCACTCTACCATTCAGCAGCGGGACGAGTTCCAGCGCGCACTGGAGCTTCTGGTGAGCTTTACTTAACCTTAGACTTAATATGCAAATGCTTATCAACTTGACTGACTATCTTGACTTCCAAATGCAGCAGGCCGAGGGAGCGCAAAGGCAGGGTCCAGACGCTCCATCTTCTTCCTCCCAGCCATCGGTGGATAGTTGCTCAGGCCGAGGAGGCCGAGGCCACTCTCGCAGAGAGGGTAAGCAAAGACCACCCAAACTTCCTTTTTGACTTAAATGCTTATGCTATGCAAATGACTGACCATGATGAATGCTTATGCAGTCTAGAGAGCTTGCAGCTACGCTGAGCGAGGCGGAATGACTCCGATCAAAGGCAGCAGAGGTGGCCCATCTCCGTGCAGAGGTGGAACGATTGAGGACTGGAGCAGCACAGGCGACGAACTCTCGGTTGGAGGTTAGAGAGCTGAGGGCCGAGATCAGAGTGATAGAGAGAGCACTCTGGCTGGTGGGCGGACTATCCTCTCATAGTGCGTCATAGAGCGTCGCATGGAGCGAGCATCAAGATTATCTTACCGGTTCTTCCGGCGACTGGAGGAACGAGGAGGACGAGCGGTGCCGACGCCACCGTGAGGAGGGGAGCACGGCTATGGGTCCGTCGGGGAAGAGGCACGAGGGGACCGGAGACAGCGGAGGTCCAGGAGAGGGACCCGCTTGATGTACTATTTTCTTTCTCCTTCCTCATGTATGGACACATGCATGTACATGGTTTTTGATTTAGTGAAAATGTGATCTCTTTTTTAGCAATGCAAATGTGTAGATGTTAATGCTGACTCAACAACGACCACTAAAACTGATCATGAGAACGAGAGAAGGTGGGAAAGAGAGTGAAAGATAATGGGTTTTAGGACACAAAGCCTGGAGATAGAGGAGAACATGGGAAAGAACATGGCGGTCAGGTGAGAAAAAATGGTCCAAATAGGGTCGCTACCGTCTAGGTGGCGGTCCTCTAAAAGTCCGCTACGGTTAGACGATGAAGAATTCAGAAGAATGGGAAAAATGGTCTCCTTAAGACCGCAAGATGAAACAAACGGTCGTGACGTGACCGTTAGGTGAGCGAGAGAGAAGGTGACGAATGGAAGGGGACAAATGGTCATCTGACGACTGCTAAGGGAAGCCTAGTGGTCGCTCGATAGATCACAATGGTGAAGACTTAGTTAAATCCGAGCGGGACTCTCTGGGATAGTCCCAACCCGTGGATAGGAGCGCCCAAACTGCACTAAGACCCGTCCTAACTCAAATTGAAGCTTCCTAGACTCAATCCTAATGCACTAGGACTAAAACCAAAGCCCTATAACTAGGAATACACCCAAAACTCGTAGTTCATAGAAAACTCCTCCTTTAAGCCTTGAAAACTCCATTAAAACCACCTAAATCATCATGAAGAGAACCTTTAAAGCTAGCACCATGGGTGAGGTTGTCTACCACCAGCCAAAGCTGGCTAGGAAGGAGCATGGGGAGCTGCATCGACTAACCTCCATCCCCAAGCATCTGAGCACAAGCCCTTCAAGAGAGGTAAGCTAAATCAAAAGTTCATTGATTTCATTAAATTCCTCATGTCATTCCTCTCTTCTTTCTTTTCCTCTCTTTTCTTTTTCCTTTTCTTCAGCTCCTTCCTGGCCCACGATGCTACTCTAGCCTGAAGTGGGTGGCTCCCATGATAAAGGAACTCCCTTTAGAAGTTATCTCAATCTTAAGGGCATGGCACCTACACCCTTTACTAGTCTTAGCCAAAAATTTTCAAAAAATCTCCCTATATTGGTCTAGCATTTCAGCTCTAGTGGAGTTATGACAACCTCAAACACACACTTTTGTGTTCCCAACCTTTGAAGCCACTATCCTTATAGAGGAGGTTGAGAGTTACCTAGCCCTTCCTAGGACTAAAGTGGGAGATGAAGACCTAGTGTGTCACACGGTTGACCCTATAGACCCTTCACTCATCTTGGGGGATTTCATACACAACCCATAGGATGTAAAAGCCATGATCAGCTCTCGCCATATTCACTTGATACCCATGGCCCAATGGATCACCGCCCATTGCAAAAATAAGTAGGGGATGTATGAAGCCATAGCCAAAGCTACCTCCATTTGCTTAAGTGGGGTTTTGCTCTTTCCTACCACCGCCCATCTCTTGGACATTCCAAACTTCAGCGTCATCAGCGGGTTGTGGCGGAGTTTATCTATCTCCCAAGCCATCCTTTCCTACCTTTATGAAGGTCTTAGTTCAGCTTCTCTTGGGGGTCCCCTCTTTGGGTCTATGATTGTCCTAGAGTGTTGGATGGGGGTTAGATTGAAATTTCTACCCAAGGAGGATGTGCCATCAACTACCCGTATATTTGGGAGCCATCGACTCTTCTTTGTTGGAGGTGCATTTGGGTTTTCTAAACAGGTTGAATGCCGGACAGCAGATAAGAAGACAAGGGACGATTGGCGCCTCTTCCTCAACACCTTGCCACTTGACAAAATCATGATGCGACCACGGGCTCTTCAAGGAACTGCTCTTAGACTACCTCGGCGACTGGGCCTGGACCTCCAGCTAGTGGGGAATACTTCCTTGGCTCTCTACAACCCTCACCGGTGCTACTTACAAGTTGGACTACCTAACATTATGGTTCCGGCACTATCTCACTTCCCTCCTGTTGAGTCCCGAAAGGCGGAAATCAAGAGGGGAGGGGTGAATTGATTGGCTAATTAAAATTTCTTCCAAGGAAAATAATGATAAGTAAAAATATAAGCACTAGATCTCACCCGAACATGGATACACTTGTGAATGTGTGTAGATTATGGTAGGTGTTTGACAAAGGAATTGGTGTATGCTCAAATCACCGTGAAGCACACTTGACTATGAATGCGGAAGAACAAACCACAAGTGACACATGGAATTTTTAGGTGGTTCGGGTACACTGCCGTGTCCCCTATGTCCACCCCTCACTTGTGAGGATCAAGACTTCACTATGAAGTAAGCCACACACACACGCTGTGTAGAACAGCAAACACACATACGCGGCACCCGATCTGGGCTACCACAAACACACACACACACACACACACACACACACACACACACACACACACACACACACACACACACACACACACACACACACACACACACACACACACACACACACACACACACACACACACACACACACACATACACACGTTCGTGTTTCCGAACACGAACAACCCACACACAGAACTGAATCAAGTTTTACATCAAATGCTCAAGTAGACACAAAGTAAATATGAGAGTAAGGAGTGAAGAATGATTTATCCTGGTTGAAGCTCTCCCTTTCACTTCCTTGAATGTAATTGAATGCTTCTGCAGGAGGAAGATCAATCCTTGAGGAAGAATGAAGCTTTGTCGTACAAATGAGGTTGCAGCTTTGACAACCCACGCAGCTTGTTGTTGGGGATGATATGGAGGCTTGATTCAAGCTTCTTCCATTCACTTTCAGGCTTAGAACAAGGTGGAAGAAGCCCCTGGAGCTGTTGCTGCGAACCTGCAGTCACAAGGGTTAGAAAAATAACACAACTTTAGATGCCTCTCTCTCCTTAGGGTTTCATACCCAATAAGATGTATATAAAGAGTTTGGAACGTTCAAAGACACCCTAGAGACCAGATCCACAATTCCTGGAATGATTTAGGGAGGTTAGGTTAGATTGGTATGACTTTTGGTGCAAGCACAAGCAAGTCAAAAATCACGGTTCGGGTTCGAGACTGAAAGGGTCGACCCTTGGGGTCGACCCTCGTGAGGGATTTTGTGGGTTTAAAAGGGCTCTGGGTCAATGGGTCGACCCTTGGGGTTGACCCTCGGGCTATCCGGTGCTGGTATTATAAAAATGCGATCAGGGGTCGACCCTTGGGGTCGACCCTCGCGTGAATGGGTCGACCCTTGGGGTCGACCCTTGCAGATGTGATGAAGGAACCCGCCGGGTGTAAAAAAAAACATGCTAGCAGGGGTCGACCCTTGGGGCTGGGGGTCGACCCAATGGGTCGACCCTTTCAGCAACTAATTCTGTTTCGGGATTACAGAGCATAGGGGTCGACCCATTGGGTCGACCCTTGTTCCAGAGCTTCCAAAAGGTTGATTAAAAGGCCACTAAGTCCAAGAACAAGTCAAGGGGTTCCAAGGTTTGTTTTAAGCCATCAAAGGGAATGTGCTAAGACATGAATAAGAGAAACCCAGTACAATTAAGCTTAGATAAGACCCAAACCAATTTGACCCTTGAGATAAAAAATGATGAATATCAAAACACAAGATCAAGGGCCAATAAGTGAAAGTGGATCTCACCGACCATCCTTGAGCACTTATGCACGTTCCTTGCCCTGTCAAGACATAACTTGTGAATTAGATGTAGCCTTGCAATTTGAGTTGAAGAAGCTTACCCGTTGAGGTTATTTTTTAATCTCCTTAGCTCCAAGATCTCAATAGAATGTTTGAGCTTTTTAAGACTCTATATGCTAGAACACTTCAAAGACAATATATATATACATATAGTGTTTGGTCATCATCAAAAGCTATCCAATAAGACATTTACTTAAAGAGGGGGTTCAACAATCTCCCCCTTTTTGATGATGACAAAATACTATATGCCTTGTAAAAACATATGACTTCAAAAATGATTTAGCATACATATGAGATTTAACCTTCAACCTCCATATCAAGAAATAAAACTTTCATTCTTCACATGCATCATATCGATCCAAAACATGTGAGATTGACCACAAAGGCATATTCCAAACATATCTGCCGACAACTGAATTAAAAAGGAAGCAAGGTCTGAGTTCAAAAGCAAATTACAAGATGCAATGGAAATGCTGATTGAAATGCAACACAACTAACTGAGATGCAAAAAATGATGAAAGCATACATGCATGCAAGCACACATCACACAAATATATATAAATAGCCGACTAGCCGGGGCCCATATATAGGACCAAAGTTTCTCCCCCTTTGGCATCATCAAAAAGGAGGGGGTGAAAGTCAAAAGAGGTGTGCCAATTCGCAGAGCATAACCCCCTAATCATTACTCGGAGGTGGAGGATTTGGCGGATGCCTAATATAATCAACGATGTCACCAAACATGGCGGCTTGAGTGGCCAAGGCGTCTTGAATAGACTGAGTGCTTTCTTGATGAAAGAGCTTCAGATCAGACAATTCTTGTTGCATAGCCTCCATTGTCTGCCCATACTTATCTAAACGACAATCAATTGTAGCCAACCGATCCATGATTTGCTGTACTGCCGCGGAGGGCATTGCTTCAGCAGGAACATCTGGTTGTTGGTTGCCGGCATGTTCTTCTTCATCATCCTCATCTTCTCCCCAGCTAGCAGCTTGTGTACATCGTTTCAATTGACGCACCAGCACCCCATCTCGCATTTCATAACCCATGTGGTGACTATGGAATGTATGGTGTAGATATCAGAAGCTTAGATGGTTTGAGATGCTTCCCTTGCAAGATTAAGCCCCATATACTAAAAAATAGCAGTTAAGGCCGCAGCATATGGCAATGTCCGATGTTTGTGCTTCACACTTGAATGGATATGATCTAAGATAAGTGCTAGAAACTTGATAGGAATGCCACCTATAAAACCGCAGAATAGAAACATGTGTTTTTCAGTGACCTTATCATGGCCTCCCCCTCTTGGCAGCAAAATGGTGGTGATCATTCTATGTAAAATTCGTTGCATGGGGGGAAAATGATTGGCATTTAGTCCAGCAACCAATCCATCACCCATATCCTCGGATGTCATGTATCGATACACTGTGGCTTCAGAAACTTCAACATCCCCAAAAGCATAGCCTTCATTTGGTAAATTAAATGCTTCGCCTAACATTTGCGGTGAAAGCATAATCCGCTGCCCATTTACTGTCGTAACTGGAACATCACCCGAAACGGACAAATTACTATAAAATTGATGTACCAGATTCGGATAGATGCGTTGATGTGCGGACATAAACCTGTCTATATTTGGTTGACTGTAAATGATATCAACAAGGCTGGGAAGATGATGGCTAAGATTACCAAAGTCAATCGCACGTGGACGGAGTACGGTTCTATCCAACACCATGCTAGAGAGTGTTGGCACTGCTGCTCTGGATCGACGCCCCCTTGCCGAGCTCGATCCCTCTCCACTGTAAGAAGAATGCCTCTTTGGGGCCATCTAAAACACAAATCGAAAGAATCGCATGACGGGGTTGTAGATCGAGATGGTTTGACAAGATTGGAGAGCTATAGCCTTGGATTAGTGATCCTCTACACATCAAGAACATACCTCAGAGGGTTTGAAGCTCAAGGAAGACGCGTTGAACTGTTTGGAGGCGGATGTGCACGGGACGCCACCGGGAGAACCGCGGCTAGGTCTTGAGAGTTTTGGTGCCAAGAAATACTTGGAGGGCTTGCAAGAGATGGTGGCTAGGGTTAGAAGGGGGCTTGGGGGGTTTTTATGAGATGGGAAGGGGGAAACATAAAGTTTCCACCCCTTTTAGGGCGGTTCGGACTCGACTAAGGCCGCCCGAACGTAACGGGTCGACCCAATGGGTCGACCCCCCTGTAACCCCAGCCCCAGCCAGAAACGGATCCCGTGAGGGTCGACCCTTCCTTTGAATTTCATCAAAAAAAGTTTTTAAAATGTGATGGAAGATCAAAAAGGTTCGGCTCTATTCCCCAATGATAAATTCATGTTGGAATCAAGAAAATTTGAGTTGTTTTAAGGATAAATCAATTGGGGAATATGTTTCAATGAAATCTAAGCTCATAATAGACGTTCATTATCCAATGCTTCCGGATTTCAGATTTCGAGGGGTTTTGCTCACTTTTTGACATTTAAGAGAATTCAAGGGAATATTGGCCATAGAAATAACCGTGACATGGGTGTATACTATAGATAGAAGGAATGCAATACACACAATCATGGTGTTTCACACATATCTAATTTTTGTTTTATTTTTCAATCAATCATAATGCACATGCATGACAAGGGGAAATGCAACTATGCACCATACTAATGCAAATGCATGCTATGCAATGGCGTATACGCATAGTAATGCAAATGATCATGACTCAGACTCATCTATCCTACAAACCCCTAATTCTCTCCTAAATGATGTGAATTTTTCTTCACTAAGAGGTTTGGTGAAAATGTCGGTAATTTGTTGATCTGTTTCAATGAACCTGATTTCTACATCACCCTTGCTCACATGATCCCTGAGAAAATGATGTCTGATTTCAATATGCTTTATGCGAGAGTGATGGACTAGATTCTTTGACAAGTTTATGGCTGAAGTGTTGTCACACAAGATGGAAGTGTTTTTTAAGGAAATGCCATAATCAATCATCTGTTGTTGGATCCATAGAACCTGAGCAACATAACTCCCGGCAGCCACATATTCGGCTTTGGCGGTTGATAGAGCCACTGAGTTTTGTTTCTTGGAGGCCCATGAGACCACGCACCCCCAAGAAATTGGCAATACCCGCTGGTGCTTTTCCAATCTACTTTACAACCCGCATAATCGGCGTCAGAATAAGTAACTAAATCAAAGCTCGAATTACGTGGATACCATAATCCTAAATTACTTGAACCAGCAATATATCTGAAAATTCGTTTAACCACCGACATGTGTGATTCTTTTGGATTGGACTGAAATCGTGCACATAAACACACAACAAATTGAATGTCAAGCCTGCTGGCAGTTAAATATAACAAGGAACCTATCATGCTTCTGAAGAGTTTTTGATCCACGGATTTACCTGATTCATCTTGATCAATTTTTATTCAGGTGGACATGGGAGTTGGTTGTGATTTGGTAGAGCTCAAGTTGAACTTTTTCAGCAGCTCCAATGCATACTTCTTCTGATGTATGAACATACCGTCAGCCGTCTGTGTTACCTGCAATCCCAAGAAGAATGTTAGTTCTCCCATAAGACTCATTTCAAACTCACTTTGCATTAATTTGGCAAAGTCTTTGCTGAGCGCATCTTTGGTGGAGCCAAAAATAATATCATCTACGTAAACGTGAACAATTAAGATTTCCTCACCGTTCAACTTCGTGAAAAGGGTTTGATCAACATTACCTCGTTTGAATCCATTTTGAATGAGGAAATCACTTAACTGTTCATACCATGCCCGGGGTGCTTGTTTCAGACCGTAGAGTGCCTTGTCTGGCTTGTACACATGGTCTGGATGCTTTGTGTCCTCAAACCCCGGTGGTTGCTCCACGTACACGTCCTCCTGTATGTAGCCATTCAAAAATACACTCTTAACATCCATTTGAAACAATCTAATGTTGTTACAGCATGCAAATGCTAATAGGACTCTTATTGCCTCAAGTCTTGCTACTGGAGAAAAAGACTCATCGAAATCAATTCCAAGCTCTTGGCTATAGCCTTTAGCTACTAGCCTGGTATTATTCCTAGTTACCACTCCTTGATCGTTTGTTTTGTTTCAAAAAACCCACTTTGTTCCGATCACTGAGTGGTTTCTAGGACATGCCACGAGGAACAACACTTTGTTCCTTTGGAACTGGTGTAGTTCTTCTTGCATAGCCATGATCCAAGACTCATCCTTCAAGGCCTCTTCAATAGAGTGAGGTTCAAAATGGGAAAGTAAGGCAATATAGTCCTGATTTTTAACTTCCCTGAGGGAGGCTCGTGTTCTTGTTCCGTCTTCAACATTGCCGATCACATTCTCCGGCGGATGGTCCTTTTCGAAAGTCCATTGCCTTGGAAGCTGTTGTTCCAACTGATCTTCCGGATTTGCATCATCATCTTGTGGTTCGTTTACTTCTTATTTTTCAGTTTTTTCTTCCATCATCTCGATATTACCGTCATTCAATTCATCGTCCTGCAACACAGAATTTTCATTAGTACTTTTAGAAGATGATTCATCAATGATGACATGGGGGCCTTCCTCAACTACAAGAGTTCTCCAGTTATACAGTCGATAAGCTCTTGAGCTAAGAGAGTATCCAAGAAATATACCTTTGTCACTTTTGGGGTCAAATTTAGCCAGGTCCACCTTACCATTATTGTGAATGTAACAAATTGAGCCGAACTATCTAAGATAGGAAATGTTTGGCTTCTTACCTCGGTACAACTCATAAGGGGTTTTCTTCAACAGTGGTCTTACCATGGCGTGATTGACAATGTAGCAAGCAATGTTCACTGCTTCAGCCCAAAAGTACCTCGGCAAATTATTCTCGTTTAGCATTGTTCTTGCCATCTCAATTAGCGTCCTGTTCTTCCTTTCAACAACACCATTCTGTTCGGGGGTTCTTGGTGCGGAGAAGTCATGCGTATAGCCTTGAGCCCTGTAAAAATTGCTGAACTCATGGTTATCAAATTCCTTACCGTGATCGCTCCGCACGGCCTTGATGCAACACCCCTTTTCATTTTGGACTACCCTGAAAAATGCTTCACATTCTGTCAGGACATCATTTTTATGTGAAAGGAAGTAAACCCAACAAAATCTTGAGTAATCATCCACAATGACAAATCCATACAATTTACCACTCAAGCTATGTGTTCTGCTTGGTCCAAATAGGTCAATGTGGATTAACTCAAGGGGCCTTGATGTAGTTACATCATTCTTGCACTTGAATGATGTCCTTGTTTGCTTACCCATGCTGCACGCCCCACAGACTCCTTCATCAGTAACCTTCAACTTAGGCAATCCAACAACCAAATCATTTCGAGACAGTTTTAGTAAAACATTAAAACTAGCATGCCCAAGTCGGCGATGCCAAAGCCAAACATGATCATTATTCCTTGCAACCAAACACATATTTTTATGAGAGGGTTCATCCAAATCAATCATATATACATTGTTATGCCTGAGACCAATGAACTTTATCTCATGAGTATTTTTATTCACAACGGTGCAGTAGTTAGAATCAAAAATCACATTGCATCCTTTATCACAAAGTTGACTTATACTCAAAAGATTATGATGCAACCCTTTCACGAGCAAGACATTCTCAATGGCATGATTTTGATTATTACCTATCTTACCTTCTCCGATGATTTTGCCTTTGTCCTTACCACCAAATGCCACTGTTCCACCATCCTTTTCATGCAGGTTCGCAAATAATTCTTTGTTTCCCATCATGTGCCGAGAGCATCCACTATCCAAATACCACCTATTCCATTGAGCTTTCAAGCAGACCTGCAGTCACAACAACTGTACTTATGCAAATTTTGGTATCCAAACAAGCTTGGGTCCATGATGGTTAGAAACATGAGATATGTATGATCTATTTCTCATTCTAGAAAAACTTTCATCATCAAATTTCAGAATTCTGCAATCATACATATCATGGCCTAACCTTCCACAATAAAAGCATGTAATGGCTCTGTCCTTGTTTCTTCTCCTTCCTTTATTCAAGAATGAATTATGCACATGTGTTTTTGATGTGGATGGAGATGAACTTCTTGGAGGCATGTGAGTTGAATGTGTTTCAGATTGTAAAGTTTTCCCCTTTTTAAAAATGGCAATAGCATCCTTCAACTCATGGTTTCATGCATTAGAGAGTGGACTTGATTTTCGGCCTTTTCTTTTGCTTGATTGCATGCCATGCTTTCAAGCTTTTCTTGTTCCAGATTATTTTTCAAATCATCATGCATTTTACTTAGTGTGAATTGCTCCTCTCTCATGCATGAAATCTCTTCTTCAAACAATTCATTTTTTGACACAAGAATTTCTTTCTCATTTATCGATTTCTCAGTTTCCGATTTCAACACATGGCAATTTTCACATGAGTTTTCAACATGCACTAGATGTTCAATTTTTTTTTTCAAATGTCTATTTTCATATCTGATTTTTTTACATTTTTCATATAACGACTCATATGCAATTTGCCATTGTTCACAAGTAAGAGTTTCAGTTTTAGAATGTACCTCATTTCCATCGTCGTCATTCGCCATGAAGCATAGGTTTTGGACCAGCTCATCTAGTCCATCTTCTTTTCCCAGACTCTTCCTCATCTTCATCGCTCCAAGTGGCCACCATGGCCTTGGGCTTCTTGAATTTTCCTTTCTTCAGCTTCTTCATCAGATCGGGGCACTCACCCCGCATGTGACCGGGTTTCTTGCATTCGTAGCATATCACTTATTCTTTCTTGCTACTTTCTCCTCTGTTCGGACCTTGCCTTCTTGGTCCCTTTCTGAATTGACCACCAAAATTTTTGGTCCTTTTGACGAACCTTCTTGCCCTTCTTGTAATCATGGCAACCAGCTCTTCATCTTCAGTGTTGCCGGTTGAATTATTGTCACTGCCCTCTGAATCTTGTGGATTCACTTTTAGAGCCAAAGGTGTGACTACCTTCTTCTTTTTATGGTCCTCCTCGCTCCTCTTGATGTTGATTTCGTAAGTCATCAAGGAGCCAATTAGCTCATCCAATTTCAAAGTGCTGAGATCCTTTGAGTCCTCGATTACAATGGCCTTTGTGTGCCATTGTGATGACAAGGATCTCAATACCTTTCTGACGAGTTCCTTGTCGGAATACTATTTACCAAGACCCTTTAATCCATTCGTGATTTCTGTCAATCTTGTAAACATATCAGAAATGTACTCTTCTGGTTTCATCATAAATAACTCATAATCCCGGACTAGCAGATTCGCCTTGGTCTCCTTTACTTCCGATGTTCCTTCACGGATCAACCGCAGCTTGTTCCACATCTCCTACGCAGAAGAACACATGGAAATACGTGAGTATTCATTAGGATGAATGGCACATTGTATTATATTCATGGCTTTAAAATTTGCTGAACACTTCTTTATATCATCATCATCCCACTCATCCTCATTTTGAGACAGAGTATACGGACCCTTGCTTATGACGCGCCACACGTCATAGTCTTGGGCTCGTAGAAAAATATACATTATGTTCTTCCAATAAGGGTAATTTGATCCATCAAAGAACGGGGGTCTTTGGATCGAATGCCCTTCGGGCATCATCCCCTTGTTTGCCATAAGGAGGGATCTACTCTACGACCGTGTGATCGAGTGAAACAGAGACCAAGGCTCTGATACCAATTGTTGAGTCCCGAAAGGTGACAATCAAGAGGGGAGGGGTGAATTGATTGGCCAATTAAAATTTCTTCCTAGGAAAATAATGATAAGTAAACATATAAGCACTAGATCTCACCCGAACATGGATACACTTATGAATGCGTGTGGATTATGGTAGGTGTTTGACAAAGGAATTGGTGTACGCTCAAATCACCGTGAAGCACACTCGACTATTGATGCAGAAGAACAAACCACAAGTGACACATGGAATGTTTAGGTGGTTCGGGTACACTGCCGTGTCCCCTACGTCCACCCCTCACTTGTGAGGATCAAGACTTGACTATGATGTAAGCCACACACACAGGCTGTGTAGAATAGCAAACACACATACTCGGCACCCGATCTGGGCTACCACAAACACACACACACACACACACACACACACACACACACACACACACACACACACACACGTTCGTGTTTCGAACACGAACAACCCACACACAGAACTGAATCAAGTTTTACATCAAATGCTCAAGTAGACACAAAGTAAATCTGAGAGTAAGGAGTGAAGAATGATTTATCCTGGTTGAAGCTCCCCCTTTCACTTCCTTGAATGTAATTGAATGCTTCTGTAGGAGGAAGATCAATCCTTGAGGAAGAATGAAGCTTTATCGTACAAATGAGGTTACAGCGTTGACAACCCACGCAACTTGTTGTTGGGGATGATATGGAGGCTTGATTCAAGCTTCTTCCATTCACTTTCAGGCTTAGAACAAGGTGGAAGAAGCCCCTGGAGCTATTGCTGTGAACCTGCACTCACAAGGGTTAGAAAAATAACACAACTTTAGATGCCTCTACTCCTTAGGGTTTCATACCCCAATAAGATGTATATAAAGAGTTTGGAACGTTCAAAGACACCCTAGAGACCAGATCCACAATTCCTGGAACGATTTAGGGAGGTTAGGTTTGATTGGTATGACTTTTGGTGCATGCGCACGCAAGTCAAAAATCACGGCTCGGGTTCGAGACTGAAAGGGTCGACCCTTGGGGTCGACCCTCGTGAGGGATTTTGAGGGTTTAAAAGGGCTCTGGGTCAATGGGTCGACCCTTGGGGTCGACCCTCGGGCTATTCGGTGCTGGTATTATAAAAACGCGATCAGGGGTCGACCCTTGGGGTCGACCCTCGCGTGAATGGGTCGACCCTTGCAGATGTGATGAAGGAATCCGTCGGGTGTAAAAAAACACATGCTAGCAGGGGTCGACCCTTGGGGTCGACCCTTGTGGCTGGGGGTTGACCCAATGGGTCGACCCTTTCAGTAACTGATTCTGTTTCGAGATGACAGAGCATAGGGGTCGACCCAATGGGTCGACCCTTGTTCCATAGCTTCCAAAAGGTTGATTAAAAGGCCACTAAGTCCAAGAACAAGTCAAGGGGTTCCAAGGTTGGTTTTAAGCCATCAAAAGGAATGTGCTAAGACATGAATAAGAGATACCCAGTACAATTAAGCTTAGATAAGGCCCAAACCAATTTGACCCTTGAGATCAAAAATGATGAACATCAAAACACAAGATCAATGGCCAATAAGTTAAAGTGGATCTCACCGACCGTCCTTGAGCACTTATGCACGTTCCTTGCCCTGTCAAGACATAACTTGTGAATTAGATGTAGCCTTGCAATTTGAGTTGAAGAAGCTTACCCGTTGAGGTTATTTTTTAACCTCCTTAGCTCCAAGATCTCAAAAGAATGTTTGTGCTTTTTAAGACTCTATATGCTAGAACACTTCAAAGATAATATATATATACATATAGTGTTTGGTCATCATCAAAAGCTATCAAATTAGACATTCACTTAAGGAGGGGGTTCAACAATCTCCCCCTTTTTGATGATGACAAAATACTATATACCTTGTAAAAACATATGACTTCAAAAATGATTTAGCATACATATGAGATTCAAGCTTCAACCTCCATATCAAGAAACAAAACTTTTATTCTTCACATGCATCATACCGATCCAAAACATGTGAGATTGACCACAAAGGCATATTCAAACATATCTGTCGACAACCGAATTAAAAAGGAAGCATGGTCTGAGTTCAAAAGTAAATTACAAGATGCAATGGAAATGCTGATTGAAATGCAACACAACTAACTGAGATGCGAAAAATGATGAAAGCATACATGCATGCAAGCACACATCACACAAATATATATAAATAGCCGACTAGCCGGGGCCCATATATAGGACCAAAGTTTCTCCCTCTTTGGCATCATCAAAAAAGAGGGGGTGAAAGTCAAAAGAGGTGTGCCAATTCGTAGGAGCATAACCCTCTAATCATTACTCGGAGGTGGAGGATTTGGCGGACGCCTAATATAATCAACGATGTCACCAAACATGGCGGCTTGAGTGGCCAAGGCGTCTTGAATAGACTGAGTGCTTTCTTGATGAAAGAGCTTCAGATCAGACAATTCTTGTTGCATAGCCTCCATTGTCTCCCCATACTTGACCATCAATTGTATCCAACCGATCCATGATTAGCTGTATCGCAGCGGAGGGCATTGCTTCAACAGGAACATCTGGTTGTTTGTTGCCGACCTATTCTTCTTCATCATCCTCATCTTCTCCTGAGCTAGCAGCTTGTGTACCACGTTTCAATTGACACACCAGCACCCCATCTCGCATTTCATAACCC
Organism: Amorphophallus konjac; assembly: GCA_022559845.1. NCBI lineage: Eukaryota > Viridiplantae > Streptophyta > Magnoliopsida > Alismatales > Araceae > Amorphophallus > Amorphophallus konjac. Next base: position 357,795,982 of record CM040122.1, read on the forward strand.
ATGTGGTGACATATGGAATGTATGGTGTAGATATCAGAAGCTCGGATGGTTTGAGATGCTTCCCTTGCAAGATTAAGCCCCATATACTGAAAAGTAGCAGTTACGACTGCAACATATGGCAATGTCCGATGTTTGTGCTTCACACTTGAACAGATATGATCTAAGATAAGTGCTGGAAACTTGATAGGAATGCCACCTATAAAACCGCAGAATAGAAACATGTGTTTTTCAGTGACCTTATCATGGCCTCCCCCTCTTGGCAGCAAAATGGTGGTGATCATTCTATGTAAAATTCATTGCATGGGGGGAAAATGATTGGCATTTAATCCAGCAACCAATCCATCACCCATATCCTCGGATGTCATGTATCGATACACTGTGGCTTCAGAAACTTCAACATCCCCAAAAGCATAGCCTTCATTTGGTAAATTAAATGCTTCGCCTAACATTTGCGGTGAAAGTATAATCCGCTACCCATTTACTGTCGTAACCGGAACATCACCCGAAACGGACAAATTGCTGTAAAATTGATGTACCAGATTCGGATAGATGCGATGATGTGCGCACATAAACCCGTCTATATTTGGTTGACTGCAAATGATATCAACAAGGCTGGGAAGATGATTGCTAAGATTACCATAGTCAACTACACGTGGACGGAGTACGGTTCTATCCAACACCGTGCTAGAGAGTGTTGGTGTGGCTGCTCTGGATCGACGCCCCCTTGCCGAGCTCGATCCCTCTCCACTGCGAGAAGAATGCCTCTTTGGGGCCATCTAAAACACAAATTGAATGAATCGCATGATGGGGTTGTAGATCGAGATGGTTTGACAAGATTGGAGAGCTATAGCCTTGGATTAGTGATCCTATACACATCAAGAACATACCTCAGAGGGTTTGAAGCTCAAGGAAGACGCGTTGACCCATTTGGAAGGCGGATGTTCGCGGGACGCCACCGGGAGAACCGCGGCTAGGTCTTGAGAGTTTTGGTGCCAAGAAATACTTGGAGGGCTTGCAAGAGATGGTGGCTAGGGTTAGAAGGGGGCTTGAGGGGTTTTTATGAGATGGGAAGGGGGAAACCTAGGGTTTCCACCCCTTTTAGGGCAGTTCGGACGCGGCTAAGGCCGCCTGAACGTAACGGGTCGACCCAATGGGTAGACCCCTGTAACCCCGGCCCCAGCCAGAAACAGATCCCGCGATGGTCGACCCTTGGGGTCGACCCTTCCTTTGAATTTCATCAAAAAAAGTTTTTAAAATGTGATGGAAGATCAAAAAGGTTTGGCTCTATTCCCCAATGATAAATTCATGTTGGAATCAAGAAAATTTGAGTTGTTTTAAGGATAAATCAATTGGGGAATATGTTTCAATGAAATCTAAGCTCATAATAGACGTTCATTATCCAATGCTTTCGGATTTCAGATTTCGAGGGGTTTTGCTTGCTTTTTGACATTTAAGAGAATTCAAGGGAATATTGGCCATAGAAATAACTGTGACATGGGTGTATACTATAGATAGAAGGAATGCAATACACACAATCATGGTGTTTCACACATATCTAATTTTTGTTTTGTTTTTCAATCAATCATAATGCACATGCATGACAAGGGGAAATGCAACTATGCACCATACTAATGCAAATGCATGCTATGCAATGACGTATACACATAGTAATGCAAATGATCATGACTCAGACTCGTCTATCCTACAAACCCCTAATTCTCTCCTAAATGATGTGAATTTTTCTTCACTAAGAGGTTTGGTGAAAATGTCGGCAATTTGTTGATCTGTTACAATGAACCTGATTTCTACATCACCCTTGCTCACATGATCCCTGAGAAAATGATATCTGATTTCAATATGCTTTGTGCGAGAGTGATGGACTGGATTCTTTGACAAGTTTATGGTTGAAGTGTTGTCACACAAGATGGAAGTGTTTTTGTAGGAAATGCCATAATTAATCATCTGTTGTTGGATCCATAGCACCTGGGCAACACAACTCCCGACAGCCACATATTCGGCTTCGGCGGTTGATAGCGCCACTGAGTTTTGTTTCTTGGAGGCCCATGAGAGTGACCAAATCTTGATATGGCTTGAGTTTCAGGTCACGAGTGTAGTAAGTGGAAAGAACTTGGCATAGAACAAGCAGAGAGTCTCCTATGATGTTCAAGTAACGCGGGCCTAAGAGTAAGTGGAGAGAACTTGGCATAGAACAAGCCAGGAGAGCTTCGTACTCAACAATGTTGTTGGTAGCAGGAAAGCAAAGCTGATAAGCAAGAGGAATCGTCACTCCGTCCGGAGTGAGGAGAACGGCACCTATCTCTTGGCCTTGAGAGTTAAGCGCACCATCAAAGTGCAGGGACCAGAAGGGATGATGGGTCAGAACAATGAGATTCTCATCAGGGAACTCATCCTGAATGGAGTCTGTGCAGGGAATAGGAAGATGGGCTAGATGCTCAACGATGGCATTTCCCTTGATTACCTTCTGAACGACAAATGTGATATCAAACTGAGAGAGGAAGCTCTACCAGCGAGCTAACATGCTAGAAAGGATGGGTTTTTCTAAGAGATAGCGGATCGGGTCCATTCTAGAGATCAGCCTAACTTGGTGGCCTACGAAATAGTGCTTTAGCTCATGAGCTACCCAGACTAGTGCAACACATGTCTTCTCCATGGCAGTATACTTGGCCTCCGCCAGGTTAAACAACCTAGAGAGGTAATAAGTTGCCCGCTCTTTGCCTTCATCCTCCACTTGTGCTAGGATAGCTCCTAGGTAGTCCTCAATGTCAGAGATGTATAGGATTAGGGGTTTCCCAGGGACAGGAGGCTGCAAAATCGAGGGATTGGAAAAATAAACCTTCAAATACTCATAGACCTTTTGACAACCTTCATTCCACTCAAACTTGACCCCCGCCTTTAGCAGTTCATAAAACGGGCGGCACCTCTGACAATTTTGGGATATAAACTTCTAATAAATTACAGGCGTCCAATTAATCCTCAAAGTTCCGTGATGTTCTTATGTGGGGGCATGTCCATAACGGCCTTAGCTTTGTTAAGATCAATTTGAATCCCCCATTTGCTAACTATGAAACCTAGCAGCTTCCCTGAAGAGACTCCAAATACACACTTCTTAGGATTCATTTTCAGCTTATACTCCCTAACTCTCTGAAGCACCTTAGCCAGAATAGCGAGGTGTTCCTCTTTGGTCCTTGACATCACCAAAATATCATCCACGTAAGCTTCCATGTACACATGCATCATATCGTGGAATATAGCCATCATCACCCTTTGATAGGTGGCGCCGACATTCTTCAATCCAAATGGCATTACCACATAGCAATAAGTACCCCAGGGCATGGTGAAGGAGGTTTTCTCTTGATCATCTAGAGCGAGACAGATCTAATTATAGCCTGAATAGCCATCCATGAATGACAAAGCTTCATACCCGACTGTGTTATCCACTAACACATCTATGTAAGGCAGTGGAAAATCATCTTTGGGACATGCCTTGTTTAAATCCCTGAAATTAATACAAATTCGCACATTTCCATCCTTTTTAATAACATGGAGTATGTTTGCCACCCATTGAGGATACAAAACAACTCGAATGAATCTGGCCTTATGCAATTTATCAATTTCCTCTTTCATCCTCAAGGCCATGTGGGGGTGAAATCTCCTTAATTTTTATTTTACGGGTGTTGCCCCTGGCTTAAGCACAAGTCGGTGTTCCACCAAAGAGGGTTCAAGACCCGACATATCCTCATATGACCAAGCAAAAGAATCGCTATACTCCCTCAAAACCTTAATCAACTCCTCTTCAACCTTAGGAGGGAGATTAGCAGCAATAATGACAGGCCTGGGATCCTCATCAGTTCCCAAATTAATTTCTTTTGTAGGTTCATCCAATGCCGACGATGGCTCATCAAACCTTGCGTATATAAGTCGGCAGTGTCATCTACATCGCTGTCCTCAAGATCGACCGTGTCTTTTTCATTTACGACTTCATAAACACCCAATCTGTCGTCGCTCCATGCCCCGTCTTGCTCCTCATCTTCTTCTAGAACAATCGTCGTGGCTACGAACTCTGGGCATTTGAGAAGAGCATCACATCGCTGAGCTAGATCCTTCAAAAACCTATCAAGAATGGATTTGGAATGAGGCACCGGCGGGCGCGTCTCAGGCGTGGAGGAAGGGTTGGACGTACTAGAACAAGACCCTACTTCTCTAGACAGAATAGACTCTATTTCTCTAGACTCGACTAACCCTAAATCTAACCTAGGAGAGAGCAACTCTAATAGAATGGAAGCAGGGGCCTCATGCCCCTAGGAGGAGGACGGACGGAACACAGCGTAATTTTCCACTGAAATCTCCATTTTAAAATTGACATTTTTTTTGGAGATCAGTAGAGAGCACGCAACAAGATGGAGAGGATGGGGAAGGAGGAGGAAGGGCGAGAGGGTAAATGGACAGACCTAAGATATCAAAGAAGGGATCAAAGGAGGAGAACCACATACTTGATAGATCAATTGGTGGGCAGCACCCACACGAACAAGTCACAATCAAAAATTTAGTTGGCGTTTCCAGCAGCAAAGGATCAATCACGACAGGAGGTGAACGGGGTATGAAATCTAGCCTTTGGAAAAGAGACACCAAACGGAAGGAGACCAAGTGAAAATAATGGGTGAGCTCCCCTCTCACTGCGTATGGTAAGTCGACTTTCCTTGCGTGTATTGTACAAGCCGCACCTCCGGGTTTCTTGGATGGTCCTCTTCATAGAACAACCTGGCAAAGGTTTCACTGAAATCTTCCATGTCATCAACAGGCCCCCTAGGTAGCAATGGCGGGCCAGAAACTGTGCAAGCAGTATCTTCCTTCTCGGTCTGACTTGACGGGGTATTCAAAGTACCGAACTGGAGAGGGCCCCTAATAAAGTGTTGGCGATAATTCCAAGTCAATGGCCCCGAGTCACCTATAACTGATAATGAGGACACTCGGTAATCGAGGCCCCTCCTGCTCATTTTTCTGCCCTTGGGGACCAGCTTGGTCCGCCCCTGCAATTGAGCGCCGAGACCTCTTCCCGGCTGATAGCCTAGCTTCAATATGATCTTCCAGCCCTTAGAATCTCTTATCTCGGGCTTCATCCTGACATTTACCTGCACGACAGTTGGCTTGCGTGGTGCATATGCCCAGGGAAAATTAAGGTCCAATATCGAAATAATAGGCCGATTACTGGGCTAGAGTATCGATAAGATCTTCCCTGAAATGGCTTCGACTAACTGAACCATGGAGATGCTTTTGACCTTTACCACACGTCCTTGAAACGAGAATTTAAGGCATTGATGGGCAGTGGATGGCACACCATTAAGATTGTCAATCCACGGTCGACCCAAAATAGCTTTGAACATGGGGTCGATGTCTAGCACATAAAATTCAATGGGCATTGTTAGTGGCCCAAGTTCAGCTTGAATAGTGACCACCCCGTGGCATGGCCTTCTCGAATTATCATATGCTGCAATGGTGGTCAGGGTAGGCCTTAGCAGATCCTCTGAAATGTTGCATGCCCTTAGAGTGCTGAGGGGACAGACGTTGATAGAGGCCCCAGTGTCTACCAATGCCACATCTATGCTTACTTTGTTCAAAATAATAGAAATGCATAGCAGCATTTGACGAGCCTCAGGTGGTGCTAGCTCAGTCTTTGAGAATGTAATGGCTGGCCCCTTGGAGATTGTGGCCAGGGCAGTTGGTAAGCTGTCCACTGCCATGTCTTCATTGACCATGACCTTTTGCAAGAAATCTCGCAGCGCATCTTGCTGAAGCTTAGACCGCTTAATCAATTCTAGCACTGAAATTTTGGTGGGCATCCGGTCTAGATGATGTAATAGATCATATTGAGTACCCGGCAGTGGATCTGCCTCCTCTTGATCAGCAGCTTGTTGTGAGGACTGGGGATTGGGTGCGGGTGCACCAGTGGTAGGGTAGTTCTGATGGAACAAACCCCCGCTCCGTAGGGAAAGGTTCTGGGCCGGCACGGCATCAGATGGGCTCATGGTGGATGGCTTGATGAGCCCAATGGGGTGGATAAGAGGTGTACTGGTAGGCATAGTGGAGACGATGAGGGTGATGGGAGTAGTGACAGTGGTGATGGGTCATGTTGGGAGGATGACCGGTGAAGGGTTGGATGGTGGCGTGGTAATGACAGGCGATGTGGCCACTTGCGAGAGAGTGAAGACGGGTGGAATGTGGACTTACGGGTGAGTGAAGGCAGGTGAAACAATGGGGGAAGCAGGCGAAAGGATGAGGGGTTTGTGGAGAACAGCAGACGTTGGCGGTGTAGTGGCAGTGGCTTGATGGTTTGGCAGGAGAATGACGGGAGTAGAAGGTGGAGGAGGGTTGCGGTAGGTATGGTGGAGAGCCATGAGCCGTTGGACAGAAGACTCATCATCATAAGACCACTCGGCATTGGGAGCCGGGCGTTGAACATGGTTAACTTGAGCTGGTGTCGGTGGTTGAGGTTGCAGAGCGGGTGGATGATTCAGCATGGGGTTTTGATGGATCCCCAGATCTTGCGCAGGCTGCTGCTACTGTGGCTGTGGTTGCGGTGCTTGCTGCTGCACTTGCTGCCTTGACGCTTGCCTTCTCTTCTCTTTGATTTCGGTGATAACCTTATGCATTTTATCCCAGTCTATACGCTGCCCTTCATGTAGATCATAAATAAAATCCTGGAATTGGAAGAAAGTCTCTATCATGTGCCTGGACTGTTAGTGGAACATGCAATATCTAGACTGGTCAACGGCTGGGTTCCAACTAGGCCGTTCTGGAGGAAGTTGGAGTGCACCGATGGACATGAGAGCTGAAAATATGTCCGGGAGGGACTCGGGCAATGAAGGATACTGCGCCCTTTTTGGAGCCTAGCGTTTGGGTGTGTAGCCGTTAGGAGGAGGGACATTGTGGTATTGTGGGGGTTGTTGCGGTTGCTGGGGAGTGGGGAAGTCATTTGCGGAGCGGGAAAGGCAGGCTGGCTGTTTTGTGGAGTGGAGAAAACAGGTTGGGCATTTTGTGGAGTGGAGAACTGAGGGTTATGTGGGGGTTGTGGAAAGCGGTGTGGAGTGGATTGGTTGGGGAAAGGGAAGGCAACGGCTTGCACTTGCTCGTTGATTTGGACTCCTTCAGTGACGGGCCCCTGAGGCTTTCCATTGTATTTGGGCTTTTGGGCCTCAAAGAGAGAGTGAATGGGGGAGTCCTTGAAATGTGTTTGGATAAACCTCGCCCGACTGTATAACTGGTACATATTGGCAATATCATTGATGGCCAAGATGTTACGGAAGGTAGGGGTAGCATTAGAGATGAGCAACTTGACCTTTTCCTCCTCAGGAATATGACCGGACACACGGGCAACCATCTTCCTCCATCTATCAGCATAGGTTGCGAAGTCCTCATCGGCCTTCATTTTCTCAGCAACCAGATCTGTGAAATAATACTCTGGGCCAACCCGGTCTTGGAACCTCTGAATAAATTTTTCCTTGACAACTTTGAAGCTCTCAGCATCTTCCAGTGGTAAAGCATAGAACCACTCCAATGCTACTCCATCCAGCGACCGACGGAACAAATACGCCATGAGGCAATCATCATATTGGAACTGCGCTGACTCATACATGAAATCCCTCACATGAATATACGGGTTGCTGTTCCCATCATACTTGCGGTATATGGGGAGCACGGATTGAGGAGGGAACCGGATGTTATGAAAACTAGGAACTGGAACATCTGCCAAAGACTGTGGGCCGACCCTCTTTTGGAGAAAGTCGAGTTCTTGCTACATGGCAGCCCACTTATCGAGGAGTTCCTGCTCTCGATATGGAGTAGGTGGAGTGAAAGATGCGGGCTCAAGGCGAGGAGTCGAAGGATGGATGGAAGGAAGGGGAGGCCTATAAGGAGGATATTGGGCCGAAGCATGACCCAAATTGGAATAAAGCATGGCCGCCCCTTGCTGAGGGCGAACAAAATCGGCCGGGCCCATAAGGACTTGTGGCGCCGAGAGAACGAACCTGTAGGGATCAATCTGGGCAGATGAGGGAAGAGTGGTCTTCCCTTTGTCAAGAACCTGAGGGGCCGAACCAGAGGACTGGCCCGCCTCCAGATTGGAGAAGCGAATGACCCTAGGCTGGACCAGGGTAAGATCAATAGGAGCAGGTGGAACCCCGGGCCCATCAACCCTAGATTGAGAGATGGAAGTAGCGGATGGACCTTGTGAAGTAGTGGAGGACGGGGCGACTGACCCCTACAAGGTCTAATAAAGGGCCTGAAGTTGGGCCGGGTCCAACTAGGCCATCATTTGAAGAATGTGACTCGCATGATTATTGGTGGAGGAATTTGAAAGAGAGGGCTGACCGCCCCCTATAGCAGCAGAAGATGGAGGAGGGTCAGACCCTTCTCCAAACCGAAGTGGCATGACCCTAGACGGGTCCTCTAGGAGCCCTTGAGGAAGAGAGTTCTCGTGGGAATGGAAATCGTAGGAAGACATGGTGGAATCGAACAAATAATTAAGATAGGAGATGAAGGAGGAATTGCCCCTAGGAGATGATCCTATGGACTTGAAGCAACTCCACATGCAATGTGACACCTACCAAATGAAGACAACACAAACAACAGCTAATAAGCAACCAAACACAATGACCCAACAAGGGGGAATATGCAAATAAGAAGGGGATGAGAAGCAACCAAAAATCAACCAAGTTATAATGATGCACAAATTTTTATTTGTTTCTCCTTTAGAACCTTAGTGATTTTAATAAAATGTTATCTCCAACAATAAGCTCTTAATGGGAAAGGATAGTGGGGACTTGGTTGACTCTAGGTGTAAACTCACCCTCACTTATGCAACCTAGACACGGGGTGACAAAGGTACAACCGGCCCGGCGTCTGTGTGGGAATCCATGGCTCACGAGGACTTATGGAGGTCCCGGATGTGGTCACCCAGTCGACCCCAATGAATATAGAGGCGAGAGGATCACACACCAAGGTAGGAATGCAACTATGATATGAGAGATGAATGATCCTATGCACACCGAAGTGCATGCAATTTCTAGCCTAAAAACTAATAAACAATATGTGAACAATGATATAATTTTGCACCACAACCAAGGAGGAGATCAGATAGCACCCAGGAATAATAGGAATCAGCAAAAATACAGAAATAAGAGCAATCCTCGGGATGCGTACATGTACTAGAGAAACGATCGTCTGAGGACCGCTAGAGTGATAAGACGGTCAATCGCTAGACCGCTTTTAAGCCAAAAATGGCCTAGAGAAGACCGCTAGGGAACTGGAGAGCAGAAACAACAGGGAATAAAATGGGAAAACCGAGGAAAACACAGGGCAAACTGGGAAAAACAACTAAGAGTAGGTCTAACAATCACTCAACATGATTGGCACTAGATGTCTCACCGTGATCGCCAAAAAATAAAGGTTCTGGATATTTTAATGTGAAGTGGATGTCATGAGGTGAGGGAGATGGAGGTGTGATGAGTGATATGTGCTATTTTTTTGGGGGGGGAGGGGAAAGCGGGGGCCGCGTCTCCCGGTGGGAGGCGCAGCTCGAACCCGCGCCCTCCTGCCACCTACACAGGAGGGGGGAGGGGCGGTGTCCACCCCGCCACTGGCGGGGGGACTGATATGTGCTTATTCAAGCAAGCAATAACATCAAATATAAAGAATGTGGGCATGTCATCTCAACAATGCAAAGAAAAGCAATAGAAGGAACTAAACACACGCCGTGGGCGTGGAGCAATGATGGAATAAAGCAAACACACACCGTAGGTGTGGAGCAACTAAAGCAAAAGAAACAAAGAACAAGATGGAAGAATATGATGACAAATACCCAAAGAAGAAGATGTGATCGGCACCAAAGCAAGTAATACAGCAAAACTACACCTCGTACCTTGGAAAGAAGCCGAGTGAAGCACACTCCCCCGCGGGAGAGAAAACCCAGGTGCAGACGTGAAAACGGTCCTGATGCGACAACAAGGAGAAGAAAAATAGTCGAACGATAGACCGCAAGGAAAGTCAAACGGTCTAGCAACGGTCGCTAAGCGCACCCAGAAAAGTGTGATGTGGAACTTGAATCTGCACCCCTCCTGGCCGGCCAGAAGAGTTGGGCCTCTTGTAGTGAGCTCTATAGACCTGCAAAAGAGTGTAGACACAAGAAGAAAGGAACCCAATTAGCCTTGGAAGAGTGTACTATCTATAGAACAATGAAACTAATATGCATAAAAGGAAAAGGGAATACCTGGGGGGTTAGTGGTTTGTTAACCCCTATGGGGTGTGAAAACAGCATGAGGCTATTTAAAAATGTGATGTGAGTGCAAAATAATGTGAAAGAAGAAGGAGAATTGATGCTATGATGATGCAAAGAAGAAAAAGACTAAGAAAGAAAAGGACACAAAAACTCAAAAGAAATTGGCTACTCCCTGGACCAGACGACCCTAGGACGCGGACACAAGCTCTCCCTGGTTGGTACTCACTCCAAGATGCGGCAGCACTTCGTCGCAAGCTCCAGAAATCTCCTCCTCAAGCCATGAAGTCAAGGGTTCTATTTATAGACCCCCAAAACCTTAGGTCGAGTTGGAGGGATAATAACAGGAAAATAGGTCTGAACTTAGATAAATCTCGAAGATAATACTCCCAAGAGACTATAGAAACAAACAGAAGCTTCTGAGGATCAACACTCAGAGAGAAAACACCGAACTGAGGACTCTAGTTCGACCACAGCCGATGAGAGAAAGATCAGACAGAGCATGACTCTCTGTCTCCCATAACGGACTTGCGATAGACCGCAAGGCTCAGAAAAATGGTCGACCGATAGACCGCTAGGCCCAGTCGATCACAAAGAGATATGACCAAGGAAACCGAACAGGACTCTCTACCTGCCTAGCGGTCTAGTAAAGGACCGCCAACGCCCATTAATGGTCGCGCGATAATGTCACGCCCCGAGCCTTTATGACAGCGGAAGACTCGCTCGAGAAACGAGAATAGCCGGCATGGTAAGCCTCTTGCAAGTAAGAATGATCAAAGCGCGAGACAATCACACACATAAATGTAATTGCACATTATTTTAATCAAACTCCAACTTATTTCATTGATAATCAATATTCAAACACAACAACTTTCAACATCTTCCAATCTATCAGACTCAAGAAATAGAAAAATTACAGAGACTCGATCTAAACAATATAGACTTTCCTAAGTCTTCACTCTCATCTTGACAACACTTTCATTCGCTCTCGGACCCGCTACTTGTATAGCCCGAATCCGAATTCGAATCACTTCCATCTCCTGAAAAGATTAGAAATAGGTAATGAGCACACTTGCCCAGTAGGTATCTTCGCATCAACATGAAGGCATCATTAAAGTAATTAATATTTTAGCTCTAAAGGAATAAGGTAAAATCATGCGAATGCGATCAATCATGTGAATACCCAAAGTAACGAAGATGATCGTTTAAGATAGAATGAGAGCAAGTATGAACTAGTAAGAGTGTAACAAGAACATGCTATTGGCATTTCATGAACAAGAATGTAACGAGAATGTACTAGCAATGTCACATAATCATCACTCCATTATCTTTTGCTTATGAGCAAGTACTTCATGAATTTCTATGGAATATCAAGTCATGTACAAGAAAGTCATGTCGTGCCGTGGATCTTCACTTATTTATAGAGAAATTACTCCCAGCGCAATACGACGCCAGTAGCATCATATCCCATGGTTTATAATAGTATGTTTCCGGCAATCAGCCGAGGGGACTAGTATAGAGCCCTTGAACACAATCAGTGCTCGATCGCATCTTCAAGTATAAATCAAGCTACTTCCACGCATGTAACAATAAAGTATGGCCAAGAATATATAATTCAATAAGTTCATGACAGTAATAATTCAATGAATGAATGCTTCAATTTAAGAACATGAGAGACCAAGAATGACTTTAAACAAGGTTATGCTTATGGAGATGAATCGGCAGCATAACGGTACATGTCTTTAACTTTTATTTCATTATATTAAGCCTCTTTGGATAATATGGCAAGTTCTAGATCATCAATAATCCATCTAGAAACTTTGGAACATCAACCCTTGGGTCAAACCTCGGGTTAAGCACTCAAACAATGTGACGGTCAAGGACTGGGCCGTTACTTGATGTGACGCTCCAATATTCAGCCGTTACATTAGTCTGATTCCAGAAATAATAAAATAGACTTAGTGAAATGTGACGGTCGTATATTGGGCCGTTATATGCTCCTGACGGTCCAGTATAGATCCGTTACATTGCTAGAATCAGAAACACCGATAGTGTAATCTACTAAATGGGCTTTAATGGTACAACCAACTCGGCGTCCTAGTGAGAATCTCACGGTCGCAGAGAATTACGGAGGCCTTGAAATAAGATTTTCTAGTCTATTAGAAGGAATACCCAATAGTGAGGTCCTCATGTCCAAGAACAATGTTCCTATATTGCAAAGTGTGAACTAATGGACAACATACCGGAATATGTGCCATGTACTTAAAGAAATGACTATTAGATAGAGAGAGAATGTGTAGCAACGTGAAACCAAGATAAACTCCGTCAATACATCTTTGAAAATCATGATTTAGATACACAACTATAGAATTTTGGCACATAAAATTAACATAACTTAAAATAACTTAAGACACCTTAATCATGCACTTTCGATTATGAATCAGTAACTAAACTTAGAGTCATGATAACAGGTCCAAACTTAGCTATCTAAGCTTATTTATAGGTAAACTTTAGCTGGTTATCATTCCGTCTCGACTAACAGAACACAGTGTCTGACGGTCTACGATAGGCGCGTTACAGTCTTGTGACGGTTTATCGTAGGGCCGTTACAGTAGTGTAACGCTCCTATTAAGATGCGTCAGAGACCACAAAGTAATTAAGATATAGCAAAGGTTGTGACGGCTTATCGTAAGGCCGTTAGATCATTGTGACGGTCTTACCTTGATGCGTCAGATCATCTGCTGGTAGTAAAATAAAGTAAAGGTTTATGAAAATATAACATACCTAGAAATCAAAATACTACAACTGTTCTAGACATGATAGACGAAGTATAGGCCAACTACATGGATGGGTTTTCAGTGAATAGACAAGATAATATCTTTTATTTTCCATTTAGGGCTAAGAGACGCATGTATGTATAGAACTATTAAAACATGAAATTTATCATCTATCATGCATGAAATCAATCCAAACCAGAGGGCTTTTATCCCTAACAAGATGTTTTTGCCAATCATGAGATGACCTACCTCTTAACTAGTCTTTAAGCTTCTAATTTAAGTCTGAAAACCGTGCCCTAGTTCTCCTTTTCTAATGATTTTCCAGTAATTTCCTGCTGCTCTAACTCCACGACCCCTTGACCTAAAGATGTGAAATTTTGAAGGTAAGAAGATGAAACTAAGGTGAACAAAAAGGTCTAAAGGATTGAGCCCTAATTACCTCGTTTGGACGTCCTAATCTCTTGATCTTCAGGGGTCTTGCGTTTAGTTTCCTAGATTATTATGGTCGAACCAACAACTTTGGAAGCTTCAATCTCCTTGGTTGCTTGATCTCCTAGCAAGAAATTTGGAGAACTAATAGTCTAAGGTATACTAAACAAAATCTTCTAAAGAACTTACCAGAAATTATGACTCCTTACCTTGTTTCTTCACGAGCCAAAAGTAAGGGTCGCTCAGTTCAGAACTAGGTCCTATTTATTGGGTTTTGGCTAGGGTTTGAGGATTAGATCGATTCTAGAGTCCTTAATTTGCCAAAATCTGATCCCTAAGAGTCCTCAGTAACCTTACAAGTTCTCCCAATTAGGTCTCTTGTAGATAGGATCCCAAAGATCCAATCTTTCTACTCGTTCTTCCATTCACGGAACTGACAGGGTGTAACGCATCAAGACTGGTGCGTTACATGGCTGTGGCAGTCGCACGATAGACCGCTACATCCAACGTGCACAGACTTCAACATAACTCAAACTCTTTTGTTAATTATCCATTTTATTATCTATAAAAATAGTATTTGTCCGTAAATAGGCTAAATAATCTTTTAGAATATGGGCCAAACTTAATGGGCTTGGTCCTTAGACCTTTTGGATTTTATTTAAATAGGCTAGGTTGATTATTTGACACAATTGGGCCTTATAATGACTTATTAATCTAATAATCCATTTTTAAATCTATTTAACATTTATAAATTCCTAATAAATTTCAAAAAATTCTATAAATAATCCAGAAATTATTACATAAATTCTGGGGCACTACACCCTCTTCCACTTAGAAGAATTTGGTCCCCAAATTCAATACATGGATTATGGAGAGTGTACTTACAGTTTAAAATAATTCTGGGAAACTTTTCCGCATGGCTGCTTCGGTTTCCCATGTTACTTCATATGGCCATGTTTTCTTCCATTGAATCTTGACCATAGGAATAAGTTTATTTCTTAGTTGACGTACTTCCCGTTCCAGAATCTTTATTGGCGTTTGCTCGTACGTCATATCCTTCTGAATCTTCAGATTGTCATAAGTGATAATATGGTCAGGATCATATACATATTTCTTCAGCATAGAGACGTGAAATACGTCATGAACTCCTACTAATTATGGAGGTAAAGCCAGTCTATAAGCCACTTCACCGACCCTTTCAAGAATTTGAAAGGGGCCAATGAACCTTGGAGTTAGTTTGTCCTTAATGCCAAATCTCCAAATACCACGACCTGGAGAAACCTTGAGATACACATGGTCTCATACTTGAAATTCCAAGTCGCGTCTTCGATTATCAGCATAAGATTTCTGCCTATCTTGTGTCATCTTTATTCTCTCTTGAATAAGCTTGATCTTCTCTGTAGAATCTCTGATAATATCGGGGCCTAGGAATTATCTTTCCCCTATTTCACTCCAACATATTGGTGATCGACAACTTTTTTCATATAGAGCTTCAAAAGGTGCCATTTGTATGCTGGCATGATAACTGTTGTTACATGTAAATTCTACTAGAGGCAAGTGATCATGCTAACTACCTCCAAAATCAATAACACAAGCCTTGAGCATGTCTCCTACCACTTGATTCGTTCTTTTGTCTGACCATCAGTTTGTGGATGAAAGGCTGTGCTGAAATTCAATCTAGTCCCTAGTGACTGTTGTAGACCCTTCCAAAACTGTGATGTGAATTGAGGATCTCTATCAGATATAATAGTGACTGGGACACCATGTAATTTAACAATCTCACTTATGTATAATGCTGCCAGGATATCCACAGACCATCGACTTTTGATTGGTATAAAATGTGCAGATTTAGTTAATCGGTCTATGATTACCCATATACCATCATGTCCACCTCTTGTCTTAGGTAACCCCATAATGAAGTCCATCCCTATACTCTCCCACTTCCATTCGGGAATATTCAAGGGATGTAGTTTACCTGCGGGCCTAAAATGCTCTGCCTTTACTTGTTGACAAGTGAGACAGCGAGACATGAAATCAACTATTTCTCTCTTCATGTCGGGCCACCAGAAATTTCTTTTGAGATCCTGATACATTTTTGTACTACCTGGGTGAATGGTATACCTGGATTTATGTGCTTCTTCTAGAATCAATTTCTTCGTATCCTCATGATCCGGTACACATATTCGGTTTTTAAATAGCAATCTTCCATCCTTAATAGAAAAATCCGGCCTTTGTTCAACATTGGCCTTGATCTCTAATAATATAGGATCATCATTTTACAGCTTGACCAGATCTTCTATCAATGTAGGTTGAGCTTGAATATTTTCTAGGAAACAATCCTCCTTCCTATCAATATCTAAGTTCAACTGAGCAAATTGAGAAATAAGATTAGTCATACTAATCATGAGACTTGATAGCATACCCATTAGTTTTCTGCTGAGTGCATCCGCAACAGCATTAGTCTTGCCAGGATGATATTGAATAGCAAAATCAAAGTCTTTGGGATATTCTAACCATCTCCTCTGCCTCATATTTAGTTCTTTTTGAGAAAATAAGTACTTCAAGCTTTTGTGGTCCGAGTAGACCATAAACTTTTCTCCATAGAGATAATGGCGCCAAATTTTCAAGGTGAAAATGACAGCTGCTAATTCCAAATCATGCACATGATAGTTTTTCTTGTAACGTTTCAATTGTCTTAAAGAATAACGGATTACTCTTCCATTTTGCATGAGGACACACCCTAAGCCAATACCTGATGCATCCGTATATACTTCGAATCCACCACCTTTCACCGGTAGTGATAGAATATGAGCTGTAGTAAGATGATTCTTAAGAGTTTGGAAACTCTTTTCACATTCCTCTAACCAGACAAAAGGATTTTCTTTTCTCGTGAGTCTAGTTAAAGGAATTGTAATCTTTGAAAAATCTTTAATGAATCTTCTATAATAACCAGCTAGACCCAGAAA
Source organism: Amorphophallus konjac (assembly GCA_022559845.1). Taxonomy (NCBI): domain Eukaryota; kingdom Viridiplantae; phylum Streptophyta; class Magnoliopsida; order Alismatales; family Araceae; genus Amorphophallus; species Amorphophallus konjac. Next base: position 357,812,442 of record CM040122.1, read on the forward strand.
GCTTCGTACTTCTGATACGGTCGTTGGTCGGCTCTAATTCTTGACAGCTTCTACCTTAGAAGGATCCACGGCGATACTTTCTTTTGAAATAATGTGGCCTAGGAATGAAACTTCCTTGAGCCAGAATTCACACTTATTAAGCTTGGCATAAAGTTTATGTTCCATAAGTGTTTGCAAAGCTATCTTTAGATGTTCTTCATGTTCTTTCTTTGTCTTGGAATATATCAAGATGTCATCGATGAAGACGACGATGAATTGGTCCAGATATGGCTGGAAAACACTGTTCATAAGTTGCATAAATGCTGCTGAGGCATTAGTTAACCCGAACGGCATTACCACGAATTCATAGTGGCCATAACGACTTCGAAAAGCCGATTTATAAATGTCCTCTTCTTTAATTCTAAGCTGATGATAACCTGATCTGAGGTCAATCTTGGAGAAGTATTCTACTCCCGAAAGCTGATCAAAGAGCTCATCAATACGTGGCAACGGCTACTTATTTTTTATTGTAAGTTGATTCAGTCACCGGTAATCGATGCATAGCCTGAGAGAACCATCCTTCTTTTTGACAAATAGAATCGGCGCACCCCAAGGGGATGTGCTAGGTCTGATAAAGCCCTTATCCAGTAGTTCATGCAACTACTTCTTTAGTTCTTTGAGTTCTGTGGGGGACATCCTGTAAGGGGCTATAGAAACAGGTGTTGCTCCTGGAATGAGTTCAATAGTGAAGTTTACTTTCCTCTCGGGTGGTAAACTGGGTAATTCGGATGGGAACAGATCGGGGAACTCATTTATAATAGGAATGTCTACTAAGATAATCTCCTTGGATTCGGTAACAATGACAGAAGCAAGAAAAGCTTCACATCCTTGCGAGATATGTTTGCAAGCGTGAAGAGAAGATATGATAGTAGGATGCTTCTTGTACTTAATGCCAAGGAAGGAAAATCTTGGAAGATCGGGTTTTCGAAAGGATATAATCCTATTGCGGCAATTGATATAAGCATCATGATCTACAAGCCAATCTACCCCTAAAATGACATCATAACCTTTCATGTCAAGGCATACTAAGTTTGCGGGGAGATTATGACCTTCTACTATCACTTCGCTATCAGGATAATAGTCGGTAAGCTTTGTTCCAGAACCTAAGAGTGTGGAAATAGCGAGATCTGAAGGTAAGGGGACTGATGCAATTGATAATATTTTTTCAAAAGTAGTGGAGATAAAAGAATGAGAGGCACCAGTGTCAAATAACATAAATACAGGATGAGAATAAATTTGAAGAGTACCTTTCATAAGCCCACCATCCCTAGGCGCTTCCTCTTCCTCTAAAACGGCATTGAGGCGTGCCTGCCTCCTACGTCCTCCACCAGATGATTGGTCTTTCATAAGGGGCCAATCTGGCATGCGATGCTCCCTGCTTCCATAACATAAACAAGCACCGGGGCGCTTCCAACATTCCTCTGCCGAATGGTCAAATTTTTCGTAAAACGTGCAAGCTGTAGCAACTTGCTCCTTCTCCTCCTTGACTTTCTTTTACTTATGGGAACTTCCACCATTCCCATTCCTGGATCTTTTCTTACTATCACTACTTTTGTAGGGCTCCGTGATGCTGAACTTTTCTTTCTTATAACGCCGATCTGAGCGTCGACTGGATTCTTCTCCTTTCCCTTTTAATTTTTTGACCTTCTCTAAGGTCCTTTCACACAAATACGCTCGTTGAACCATTTCCGCATAAGTACAAATGTTTTGGGTCCCGAGTTGCTGAATGAAACTGGGCCGTAACCCGTCCATGAACCGATTTGCCTTCAATAAATCGGTGCTGATAAGATGCGGTGCGTAAGGTGCAAGCCTTGAGAATTGCAGTTCATATTCAACAACCATCATCATTCCTTGCCGAAGAGTGGCGAACTCCATAGCCTTTCTCTCTTTTACATGCTCAGAAAAGTACTTGTCATGGAATAGGGTAAGAAAACCGTCCCAGGTATGAGGTGCATCGGCCGGAGGTGCCGGAACCGACTTCCACCATGTGCGGGCATCTTTATTAAGTTGAAAGGTTGTGAGACGCACCTTCTCCTGATCGGTGCATTGGATAACATCAAAGATACGATTCATTTCATCTATCCAGTTCTCAGCCTCGTCAGGATTAGAAGAACCGTAGAAACGCGGAGGGTTTAAGCTCTGAAAGTTGTGATGCAAATCACCAGCCCTTGCTCCTACGCCAGCTTGTGCCATGGTTTGTAATGCCTGAGTGAGGTCAGCAACCGTTTGTTGCATGCCATCCCAATTAACGCAATGAGCCATGGTAAGAATAGGGTACCTGAGGGAAAAATAACAACTTGTTATTTCTCGTGAAACTGGAAGGAAAATCAATCTTAAAACTAATTAACTATCTCATCCCGAGTTCTACCCAATTCTCACATGGGTGTGGAAATTTATTCCTTAGTTCATAGGTAGGGGTCCTTAAACCATGGACTTATCCTATGACATGACTCTTTTCCTTAAGTCCAGAGACTTAGGCTCTGATACCAACTTAACTGTCACGCCACAAGCCTTTATGACAGCGGAAGACTCGCTCGAGAAACGGGAATAGCCGGCATGGTAAGCCTCTTGCAAGTAAGAATGATCAGAGCGCGAGACAATCACACACATAAATGTAATTGCACATTATTTTAATCAAACTCCAACTTATTTCATTGATAATCAATATTCAAATACAACAACTTTCAACTTCTTCCAATCTATCAGACTCAAGAAATAGAAAAATTACAGAGACTCGATCTAAACAATATAGACTTTCCTAAGTCTTCACTCTCATCTTGACAACACTTTCATTCGCTCTCGGACCCGCTACTTGTATAGCCTGAATCCGAATTCGAATCACTTCCATCTCCTGAAAAGATTAGAAATAGGTAATGAGCACACTTGCCCAGTAGGTATCTTCGCATCAACATTGTCACGCCCCGACGCGGAATATCAGGACGTACAGTCGGGAACGAGTTGGCAAGAGAGAGATCTATCTAAAATAATACACAATGCTACAAGATGGAAATACTAAATGATCATTAACCAACCACAACTGATGCAATAACCTCAAATTCAACTTAATACAACTGGAATTACAACCACTAAAACTCAATAACATAACTGAAACTAAATGCTCTCCAAAACACAACTAAAAGTAAGATAACACACTACTAACACACTAGAACTGACACACTCATGACATCACTCCTGCCCTTCCCCGTCGGTAAGCGCGTCACCTAAAAAGCCTGGAAAGGGGGGAAAACACAACTATGAGCTGACGCTCAGTAGGAAATAACATGCAATTTACGTGATTAACAAGTTAATTACATTTTCATATGCAATACTAAGAAAGAAATAAATGACGATAACGATATAATGAAACAACGTAATAACAAGATCTTGCAAGGTCAAGAAATATGTGATGTCAAGAATTAACAAGATAACAAGTACAAGAATTTACATCAGGAGATATAACAAGAGACAGTAGTAAAGAATTGGCCACAAGTAAGTAATATCAATTCATTCGCGATCAAGTAACAAGTAACAAGTAACAAGAGATGTTTGTCATAGACGCAACAAGCAAGCAAGTATTTCGGTGTAATGCCCCACCATGTCATTAGCATCCCATGGGCTCAGTAATTTTTCGGGCGCTCTCCCCAGGACCAGACCGGGCCCCTATGATGCGATGGCATTGATTTTAATGGGTCCAAAGTCCCACCCGTCCAGACATTCAGTCAATTTTTAATGGCCAATTAATCAGAGGAATTACTGTCATAAGTACGAGAATTAAGGACTAACATGTCCTTGGATTCAAAATAAAAACTCGGTTTATACGGTCACTTCGGTGCCGCATTACAAGAACTGGACCAAAGCTTGGTCCGTGAGGTCAAGAAAGAACGGCTGACAGTGTACCGTTCAGGTGTGTAAGAAATCCATTTTTACTGGGTAATAATGACTAAAATAGCAACTTAACAATCAATTTAATCGTAATTACCAAGTTAATATATCAAGGATTATCCATTATCATTTGCATTAAACCAATTTGCCAAAGGATGATTCAAGATGATAAGGTAAAGGAACAAGCTCGTACAACCAATTTGCCAGGTTGTTGTTGCTTCCGGTCCAGAATCTTGACAGGTCTTTCCTCATAGGTCAAATCCTCCTTCAGTTCAAAATCCACTTGCTGAAAGATATGAGTGGAATCGTACACATATTTCCGTAACATAGACACATGGAAAATATTATGTACGCCAGACAAATGCGGTGGTAAAGCCAGTCTGTATGCCACCTCTCCCACTCTATCTAGAATCTCGAATGGACCAATGTACCTCGGACTCAGCTTGCCATGAATGCCAAATCTTCGGATCCCTCTCGTCGGAGAGACCTTTAAGAACACATGCTCGCCCACCTGAAATTCCAATGCCCTTCTCCTGTTGTCGGCATAACTCTTCTGTCTCGACTGGGCTACTTGTAACCGGTCTCGGATAACACGGATGTTCTGTGATGATTCCGAAACAAGATCTGGTCCAAGCCACTGTTTCTCACCTACCTCGTCCCAACATAACGGGGAACGACAACTTCTACCATATAGTGCTTCAAAAGGAGCCATCTGAATGCTAGACTGATAGCTGTTATTGTAAGCGAATTCAATTAATGCCAAATGCTCACTCCAATTACCACCGAAATCAATCATGCAAGCTCGCAACATATCTTCCACTATCTGATTGGTTCATTCAGTCTGTCCATCTGTCTGTGGATGAAAAGTAGTACTGAAATTCAGACGAGTACCCAAAGACTCTTGCAGTCCCTTCCAGAAATGTGAAGTAAATCTGGGGTCTCGATCAGATACTATATTCACTGGAATACTATGCAATCTCACCACTTCCTTTATATACAAAGCAGCCAATACATCAATCGTCCACTTGGACTTAATTGGTAAGAAATGAGCCGACTTTGTCAAACGATCGACAATCACCCATATCGCATCAAATCAACCACGAGTCCTAGGTAGACCCATAATGAAATCCATGCCAATGCTTTCCCACTTCCATTGGGGTATGTCGAGTGGTTTCAATTTCCCTGCTGGTCTGAAATGTTCGGCCTTAACTTGCTGACATACCAAACATCTACTCACAAAATCTGCAACTTCTCTTTTCATATTCAGCCACCAAAAGGACCTTTTCAAATCTCGGTACATCTTAGTGCCTCCAGGATGAATGGTATATCTGGATCTATGAGCTTCCTCGAGAATCTTGTTCTTTATTGTAGCCTCATCCGGAACACAAGTTCTGCCTTTAAATAATATTCTACCATCATCGGCCTACATGAAGTCAGGTCTGCTACTCAAGCTTCCCTTGATCTCTACCAACTCGGGATCGTTATCTTGTAAGGACTTGATCTCTATCAATAATTCAGGTTTAAGTTGAATCTGAGCAATCAAGATCCGATTGTTGTCAATATTGAGATCCAGACCAGATAATTGTTCCAACAACCTCCATTCTTGTAACATGAGACTTGACAATCTAGCTACCGGCTTCCGGCTTAAAGCATCTGCCACAACATTACCTTTGCCAGGATGATACTCAATCGAGAAGTCGAAGTCTTTCAAGTACTCCAACCATCTCTGCTGCCTCATGTTGAGTTCCTTTTGAGAAAACAAATACTTCAAACTCTTATGATCTGAAAACACTGTAAAGGTTTCTCCATATAAGTAATGCCTCCAAATTTTCAAAGCAAACACGACTGCAGCAAGTTCCAAATCATGAACATGATAATTATCTTCGTGCTTCCTCAACTGCCTAGAGGAATAGGCAATCACCTTCCCATGCTGCATGAGTACACAGCCTATGCCAATACCTGAAGCATCAGTATAAACAACAAATCCTCCTTCACCAGAAGGTAAAGCCAAAGCAGGTGCAGTAGTCAAACACTCCTTCAGAGTCCGAAAGCTTCGCTGACAATCATCTGACCAATCAAACTTATTCTCCTTGCGGGTTAATCTTGTCATAGGTACTGCAATCGTGGAGAAATCTTGAATAAATCTTCGGTAATAGCCTGCCAGGCCTAGGAAACTTCTAACTTCAGTTGCACTAGTAGGCTGCTCCCAATTCTTCACTGCCTCAATCTTCGAAGGATCAACTGAAATACCTTCCTTGGTGATAATATGTCCGAGAAAGGACACCTCTTGCAGCCAAAATCCACACTTACTGAACTTAGCATATAGCTGATGATCTCTCAACAGTTGCAATGCCATTCTCAGATGCTCAGCATGCTCCTCCTCATTCTTAGAATAAATCAGGATGTCATCAATAAACACTACGACCCATTGATCAAGATAGGGCCGAAATACATCGTTCATCAACTGCATGAAAGCTGCTGGAGCATTCGTTAGACCAAAAGGCATAACGACAAATTCAAAATGACCATACCTGCTGCGGAAAGCTGATTTATAGATATCCTCTTCCTTAATCCGCAATTGGTGATATCCAGATCGAAGATCGATCTTAGAGAAATATTGAGCTCCCGCTATCTGGTCAAATAACTCGTCAATCCTCGGCAAGGGATATTTGTTCTTGACAGTCTGCTGGTTTATTTGCCGATAATCAATGCACAACCTCATCGAACCATCTTTCTTCCTGACGAACAACACAGGGGCTCCCCACGGAGAAGTACTAGGACGAATAAAACCCTTCTCGAGTAATTCCATCAGTTGCTGCTTCAGTTCCCTCAGTTCCGCAGGAGACATACGATAAGGAGCCTTAGAAATAGGAGCTGTGCCAGGAATAAGATCAATAGAAAAGATAACTTCCCGCTCAGGTGGAAGTCCTGGTAGTTCTTCTGGAAAGACATCAGGAAAATCTCGGACAACAGGAATGTCCTTGATCTCCATCTGCTGCTCAGGAGTTGCACAAACAAAGGCTAGAAAAGCCTCACACCCATGCCTCAAAAGCTTATCAGCTCGAAGAGCCGAGATGAGCGGTACAGAGTTATGGTGCTTGACTCCTGTAAAAGATAAACCAGAATGTCCAGTAAAAGTCACTGAGCTAGAACTACAATGAACATTGGCCTCATACTTGGCCAACCAATCTGCTCCTAGGATTACATCATAATCCTTCATATCCATGCAGACCAAATCTGCTGGAAAGTTCTGTTCACCAATCATAACCTTACTAGAAGGATAGAAATACTGGATTGATGATCTAGTGCCAATAGGGGTTGAAATCTCTAACGGAGTATTCATCAAAACAGGTTCCACAGCTAATGACTTAGCAAATCTCCGTGAAATAAAAGAATGTGTTGCACCAGTATCAAAGAGAGCAAATGCGGGCTTATCGATTATAGTAAGGGTACCTTCGACGAGTCCGCCATCATCAGAAATCCCAGTTTCCTCTGCATGTAAAGCTTGAAGCTTGCCTTGTGGTTTCTTGAAGACTAGAGGTTTTGCCGGTGTAGCTTGCTCCGATATGAGAGGACAATTGGGGATACGGTGCTCCTTGCTTCCACATAGCAAACAGGCACCTTGCTTGCACCAGCACTCCTCTATCTTGTGACCCGGACGATCACAATAGTTGCACACGCCCTTAAATGGAACAATAGGGCCAGGCTTCTTGTCTTCATGCCTCGGCATCTTGCCTTTCCACGATCCGGACCCGCTCCACGAACCAGGTCCACTAACAGGCCTCTTCTTGGTATACCCGGGTTTGACACTCCCGGAACCCGTAGGTAATTCTTTCTTGGTGCCTTTACCACGGATTCTCTCCGTCATTTCAAGAGTATCCTCCAGAACTTGCGCTTTCCTTACCATCTCAGAATAAGTGGAAATCTCCATCGGTGCCAATTGGTTGATATAATGAAGCTTCAAACCATTGAGAAAGCGCTTCGCCTTCATCTTCTCGGTGGAAATGAGATGTGTAGCATATCGAGAAAGCCGTGCGAATTGAGCCTCATACTCTGCCACGGACAAACCTCGCTGTTTCAAGGCCGCGAACTCTGCCGCTTTCTTCTCTTGCACTCTATCGAAAAAATACTTGCTGTTGAAGAATTCCTCGAACTCTTCCCACATAACTTGCCGATCACCGAGAGTTGCCTTGATAGAATCCCACCAAGTACGTGCATCATGTTTCAGTTGAAATGTGGACAAAAGGACACGCTCCTGGTTGGTGCATTGCATAACTTCAAAGATTCTCCCCATCTCATCTAGCCAGTGCTCGGCTTGGTCAGGGTCAGTCGAACCAGCGAATCTAGGCTGATTCATTCCGCAGAAGTTCCGGTATAGATCACCGGTGCCATGCTGTGCCGCTCCTGCCTGAGCTACTTACTGAAGGGCCTGAGTAAGGCCTTGAACTGTACGCTGCAGGTTCCTCCATTCAGCACGATCAGCTGCCATCTACACGAGAAATAGGTTACTTAGGTTTAATCAAGATAAACAAAGCACGATTAAGGAACGAACTTAACCCAAGTTCTACCCATTCTTACCAGGTCAGGTCCTAGACTTTTACAAGGTTAGGGATCTAATGCACCTAGACACGACCAAAAACTCGGTACCTGGCGGAGGTAATCGGTCTGAAGACCACTCGCGCAAGTGTGCGACCTTCCCGATAGGCATAGCCTAACGATCGGACAACACCTTTTGATATACCGATTATTGGGATGCAATGCAAGAAAACCTACAACTTAGGAAATCTAAGAATGTGAAACCTAGGGCTCTGATACCAACTAAACTGTCACGCCCCGAACAAGGCAGAAATATCGGGACGTACAGTTAGGGACACGCTAGCAAGAGAGGGAACTAAGTCTAAAATGATACACAAGTGCTACAAGATGGAATACTAAATGATCATTAACAAACCACAACTGATACAATAACCTCAAGTTTAACTTAATACAACTGGAATAATCAACCACTAAAACTCAATGACATAACTGAAACTAAATGCTCTCTAAAACACAACTAGAAGAAAGATAACACACTACTAACACACTAGAACTGATACACTCAAGACATCACTCCTGCCCTTCCCCATCGGTAAGCGCGTCACCTGAAAAGCCTGGAAAGGGGGAAAACACAACTATGAGCTGACGCTCAGTAGGAAATAACAGACGGGTATAAGTGATTAACAGTTTAATTACATTTTAAAATGTCATGCTACAAATGATAAAACAATAAAAAGATAATGATAATATCACGAAACGGAATTTAAAGATCTTGCAAGGTCAAGAAATATAATGAATAGAATGGTAAGACAAGAATTTACTACAGGAGATAACGATAAGAAGTTGGCCATAAGAAGTCAATTCAAGTCATGTCAAGCACGCATGTATTTTCATTTCCACGTCCAAGTAATCAACAAGTAGAGTAACCACAAGTAGAGTATAGAACAGTAAAGAGTGGAAAGTGAAACGTAGTAGCAAGTAATATAGAGAGTAGTGGAAAGAGTAGTGAGTAGTGGACAGTCCTAGATTTAACACATGTCATGTACTGGTGCCAAATGCCACACCTAGTCATTCACCTCCCCGGGGGGTACACGTAGTGTTCGGGCGCTCTTCCCAGGACCAGACCGAGCCCTTAATTGTTTGCCAGGCATTGATTTCTTTGGATCAAAGATCCCACGAATCTAGACTTCCACAGTTTATGGCCAGAATTCCAAGGTTTAAGCTAAGTAGCAATGACAACTTCAAGTAGGAAGGAGATTCATTTCCAGAATTTCAAGGTAAGTATAATTATCAAGGAGATTGAAATCAAGTCACAACAAGAGTTAATCATGCTGCGCTACTGTAAAACAGCAGCAATCAAACAAGCTAATCAACATATTAATCCTAATCACCAAGTTAAGATATCATGCTTAACCATTATCATTTGTATTAGCCAAAGTGCCAACAAGCTAGAACAAGTTATCAAGGTAAAGAACAAGCTCTCACAGGAGTGAAAAAGAATGCATTAACAGAGATTTAGTTACACCATTAATCATTAATTAAGTGAGTTTCTATTTAATCTTGTATGCATTGAAATGAAGATGGTAAACGGTGTGTTTTTACACTAAGTTTGCATGTAGGAACCAATGCAAATTTAAAATCAAGAGGGGTACATGAATAGGTCAAAAGTTATTCAAAAATATAGTTTCAATGGGTCTAAGTTAAACGGGTTGATTCCCCATTGATTCGGATCCATCTTCGGTTCGAAAAAACGAAGAAAACGGGTTTTTTGGTGTATGGGTCGACCCTTGGGGTCGACCCCCACAAATTCTGCAGGAAGGGTCGACCCCTGGGGTCGACCCCTACAATCCAATGCAATGGGTCGACCCCTGGGGTCGACCCCATGCAGGGCCTGGATGGGTCGACCCCAGGGGTCGACCCTCACGCCTGGGCCAAATGGGTCGACCCCAGGGGTCGACCCTCGGGCCTGCCTGGGCTGCCAGAAGACGGGTCGACCCCTGGGGTCGACCCCTGCAAGAACAGCAACGGCTGCTCTTCTGAAAAACGTGAAATCTCACCCAAATGGGGTCCCAATGAGTTGAAATTAAAACCATATGATCTAGGAATGTTAATGGACATTCTAGGGTCATAAAACTACAATTTTGAAACACGGATTGTTATAGAAATTGATTGAATCTCAACTTATATATGATAAATTCATGAAAACCCTAGTTCCTGACCTACTTCTACTAAATCATGCAATTCTCTTAACATACACAACGGAATTTAGGGCTTTTGGTGTCAAAAGAAAGCTGACTCGATTATGAATCCAACCATGTATGGTATGCTACATGAAGATTAAGTTACAGGGCTCAAAATTAGCCCGAAATCAAGCTCTGACTTAAAGGAACACTATATGAAACATGTTCTAGATATGCTCTTACAAAAATTCAAAATTCACGAGGCATGCTCAATGGAATTTGGGGCTTTCTACGTTAAATGAAAGATAATAACATGCTGATTACTTCATGTAAGTTAATTAGAGTTTGGTTGTTAGATCCTACCTCAAATCGGAGAGAGAAAACTCGAAACCCTAGGATGAAGAACACTTGGACAGCACCTCACAAAAAGCTCGATTTCTCCACGGATACCTAATGAAAATTTGGGCTTTTGCCACCAATGGATAGAGCTCGATAAGAGGAACAATTTGCTATACTCATGATCAAGATTTGGTTGAGAGTTCCTACCTCAATCGAAGGATCAAAGAAGGATGAAGGGAAGCCAACGGCTTGCTGACCCACCTCCACAAATCGAACTAGATCTCCTCAGATCCGAAATTTCAGCGAACCCCACAGCAGCCAAATGAAAGAAGACCCGTAGGGCTTCATTTTGATAGCTCATAGAGCTTCTGGAGCCTTCGGAATTGGGAGTATTCGCTGCTGCAAGCCGCGTGTTTAGAAACGGCGTCGAAATCCTAGACTTGACCAAACTATGTCGGCAGCACATTTTGGGGCTAAGTTTACCTCAAATTGGTTGAGGGTAAATGTTCCTTACATTGTGGCCTTCCATTTTCCCTTGATTTTAGATCATTTGGTTGAGTAATCAGGTCGAATTTCGCGTTTTAATCTAAGGGTTAGGTATGAGTCAAAAGTGTGCACATTTGGGTTTGAACTCTAAATAGATCTTACCACGGATTTACCATGGCTTAAAGCCAGAAGGAAAAGTTGTTATCTACACCAATATTAACCTATTTACTGTTTTTACAGATTTTTCTGAGGTAGTCGAATTATTACTTATACTATTCCGTAATTAATTAAATGTTAAGTTCGGAAGACTAAGTTCACTAATTCCGGCGTAATAAATGATTTTATTAGGCTTAAATGTAGAAGACAAAGTTGCTAAACAAAATTAATTCTACAAGATGTGATTTTTAGAAAATAGTTGAAAAATGACTTATTCTATTAATTAATTAATTAATCTAATTAATTTGGATAATTCTCATTAATTCGAATAACTTCAAATAAATTCTAAATAATTGCAAATAACTTTCTAAATAAATTTCTAAGGAATTTGGGGTCTTACAAATTATGTGGGTTTCTATTTAACCATTGTATGAAGATGATAAATGGCATGTTTTTACACTACGTTTGCATGTAGGGACCAATGTTAATTGAAATCAAAGGGGTACATGAATAGGTTACTGGTTCTTCAAGAATATACTTTTCAATTGGTCTAAGTTAAATGGGTCGATCCCCTATTGATCCAGATCGATCCTCGGGTCGAAGAATGACAAAAACTGTGTTTCTGGTACATGGGTCGGCCCCTGGGGTCGACCCCTGTAAAAACGGGGTCTGCCAGATGCATGGGTCGACCCCTGGAGTCGACCCCCACAAATCCTGTAGAATGGGTCGACCCTATGGGTCGACCCCCACATTTTTGCCTTATGGGTCGACCCTTGCTGGGTGCTGGATGGGTCGACCCCTAGGGTCGACCCCCACAAAATCCAGCAGCATGGGTCGACCCTTTGGGTCGACCCTCGCGCTGGGCCGAATGGGTCGACCCCTGGGGTCGACCCTTGGGCTGGCCTGGGCTACCAGGTGATGGGTCGACCCCTAGGGTCGACCCCTGCAAGCTTAGAACCGGCCGGGGCTTCCGGAAAACGCATGAACTCACCCATTTTGGGTCTAAATGGGTTGGGATCCTAACCACATGGTCTAGGGTTCGTAATATACATACTAGGGTCATAATACAACAGATTTAAAATACGAATTTCAACAAAAATCAATTAAAACACAACTTATTCTATGATGAACACAAGAAACCCTAGTTCTTGACATGCCTCTACTAAATCGTAGATTTCTCTCACTATATGCAATGGAATTTGGGGCTTCTTATATAAAAAGAAAGCTAACTTAATGCTGAATCCAACCATATATGATATGGTTCATGTGGATCAGGATTAATACTTCGAAATCAGAAATCAACTCGGATGAACACATCAAAAACTAGGTCTAAACATGCTGTTACTACGAGTAGAAATTCTCTAAACATGCTTCATGAATTTTAGGGCTTTCTACTCCTAATGAAAGCTAAAAAGATGTTGATTACATCATATAAGTTAATTAGAGTTTGGCCTGTTAAACCTACCTCAATCGAAGAGAGAACTTAAAACCCTAGAATGAAGAACGAACTGGATCACCCTTCACAAAACCCACGACAGCTCTCTAGATACCTGATAAAAATTGGGGCTTTCAGTCCCACTGGATAGATCTTGTCGAGAGGAACAAAATCATATATTCATGATCGAATTTTGGTTGAGAATTCCTACCTCAATTGAAGAAACAAAGAAGGAAGAAGGAAGCCGACGGCCTGCCGACACACCTCCACAAATCGAGCAAGATCTTTCTAGATATGAAACTTCAGCGAACCCTACAGCCACCAAAAGAAACTAGACTCGAAGAGCTTTCTATCTATAGCTCACACAGCTTCTGGAGAGTTCTGAGCTGTGAGAAATCGACGGAACAAGAGACGTGTTAAAAACGGCGCCAAAATGGTTGACTCAACTAAACTCGGCCGGCTGCGCCTCCTAGGGTTAGGGTTGTGTAGAATTGATTGAGGGCTATTAATCCTTACCTCATGGCCGTTCATTTGCCTCTGATTTGAGCTAATTTGGTTGAGTATTAAGCCCGAATTTTACGTTTTAAACTAAGGTTAGGTAAGGGTTAAAAAGTGTGCACTTTTGGGCTAAATCTCCAATTAGATCTAACCACGGATTTTTAATGGCTTAATGACAGAAGATAAAGTTGTTATCTACATCGACCTTAACCTGCTTACTATTTTTATGGATTTTTATAAGGTAGTCGGATTTTCACTTATACTATTTCTAATGAATTAAATATTAATAAATCCAAAATTTAATTATTAATTCAATAAGAATTCAATTCTTAATTAATAAAAGCTTAATAAATATATTGGGCTCAATTAAATAATTTGGGGTCTTACACCCTCCCCTACTTAAAGGAATTTGGTCCTCCAAATTCACTGCACTAAAACTGAGAGTAGGGAATGAGATTGCTCACCTAGAATAGGTCGGGATACCGCTTCCGCATAGTCTCTTCAGACTCCCATGTAGCTTCTTCGGTCCCACGCCGACTCCACTGAATCTTGACCATCGGTATCGAACGATTCCAGAGTTGCTGTTGCTTCCGATCCAGAATCTTGACAGGTCTTTCCTCATAGGTCAAATCTTCCTTCAGTTCAAAATCCACTTGCTGAATGATATGAGTGGGGTCGTACACATATTTCCGTAACATAGACACATGGAAAACATTATGTACGCCAGAAAAATGCGGTGGTAAAGCCAGTCTGTATGCCACCTCTCCCACTCTATCTAGAATCTCGAATGGACCAATGTATCTCGGACTCAGCTTGCCATGAATGCCAAATCTTTGGATCCCTCTCGAAGGAGAGACCTTCAAGAACACATGCTTGCCAACCTGAAATTCCAATGCTCTTCTCCTGTTGTCGGCATAACTCTTCTGTCTTGACTGGGCTACTTGTAACCAGTCTCGGATAATACGGATGTTCTGTGAAGATTCTGAGACAAGATCTGGTCCAAGCCACTGTTTCTCACCTACCTCATCCCAACACAACGGGGAACGATAACTCCTACCATACAATGCTTCGAAAGGAGCCATCTATATACTGGATTGGTAACTGTTGTTGTAGGCGAATTCAATTAATGCCAAATGCTCACTCCAATTACCACCGAAATCAATCATGCAAGCTCGCAGCATATCTTCCACTATCTGGTTGGTTCTTTCAGTCTGTCCATCTGTCTGCGGATGAAAAGCAGCACTGAAATTTAGACGAGTACCAAGAGACTCTTGCAGTCCCTTCCAGAAATGTGAAGTAAATATGGGGTCTCGATCAGACACAATGCTGACTGGAATACCATGGAGTCTCACCACTTCCTTCAAATACAAAGCAGCCAATACATCAATCGTCCACTTGGACTTAATTGGTAAGAAATGAGCTGACTTTGTCAATCGGTCGACAATCACCCATATCGCATCAAATCCACCATGAGTCTTAGGTAGACCCATAATGAAATCCATGCCAATGCTCTCCCACTTCCATTGGGGTATGTCGAGTGGCTTCAATTTCCCTGCCGGTCTGAAATGTTCGGCCTTAACTTGTTGACATACCAAGCATCTACTCACAAAATCTGCAACTCCTCTTTTCATATTCGGCCACCAAAAGGATCTTTTCAAATCTCGGTACATCTTAGTGCCGCCAGGATGAATAGTATATCTGGATCTATGAGCTTCCTCCAGAATCTTGTTCTTTATTGCGGCTTCATCAGGTACACAAGTTCTGCCCTTGAATAATAATCTTCCATCGTCAGCCAACATGAAGTCAGGTCTGCTGCTCAAGCTTCCCTTGATCTCTACCAGCTCGGGATCATTATCTTGCAAGGACTTGATTTCCATCAACAATTCGGGCTTAAGTTGGATCTGAGCAATCATAACCCGATCATTGTCAATATTAAGATCGAGGCTGGACAATTGTTCCAGTAATCTTCATTCTTGTAACATGAGACTTGACAGTCTAGCTACCAGCTTCCGGCTTAATGCATCTGCCACAACATTACCCTTGCCAGGATGATACTCAATCGAGAAGTCGAAGTCTTTCAAATACTCCAACCATCTGCACTGCCGCATATTGAGTTCCTTCTGAGAAAATAAATATTTTAGACTCTTATGATCTGAAAACACCGTGAAGGTTTCTCCATACAAGTAGTGCCTCCAAATCTTCAAAGCAAACACGACTGCTGCCAGTTCTAAATCATGAACAGGATAATTCTCTTCGTGCTTCCTTAACTGCCTAGAAGAATAGGCAATCACCTTCCCATGCTGCATGAGCACACAGTCTAAGCCAATACCTAATGCATCAGTATATACGACAAATCCTCCTTCACTAGAAGGTAAAGCCAATACAGGTGCAGTAGTCAAACACTCCTTCAAAGTCTGAAAGCTTCGCTGACAATCTTCGGACCAATCAAACTTGTTCTCCTTGCGGGTTAATCTTGTCATAGGTACCACAATCTTAGAGAAATCCTAGATAAATCTTCTATAATAGCCTGCCAGGCCTAGAAAACTTCTAACTTCTGTCACACTGGTAGGCTGTTCCCAATTCTTCACCGCCTTAACCTTTGAAGGATCAACAGAAATACCATCATTCGTAATGATATGTCCGAGAAAGGACACCTCTTGCAGCCAGAATTCACACTTACTGAACTTGGCATAAAGTTGATGATCTCTCAATAACTACAATGCCATCCTTAGATGTTCAGCATGCTCCACTTCACTCTTGGAATAGATCAAGATATCATCAATAAAGACCACGACCCATTGATCAAGATAGGGCCGAAATGCATTGTTCATCAACTGCATGAAAGCTGCTGGAGCATTCGTTAGACCAAAAGGCATAACGACAAATTCAAAATGACCATACCTGCTGCGGAAAGCTGATTTATAGATATCCTCTTCCTTAATCCACAACTGGTGATATGCAGATCGAAGATCGATCTTAGAGAAATATTGAGCTCCCGCTATCTGGTTAAATAACTCATCAATCCTCGGCAATGAATATTTGTTCTTGACAGTCTGCTGGTTATTTGTCGATAATCAATGCACAACCTCATCGAACCATCTTTCTTCCTGAAGAATAATACAGGGGCTCCCCACGGAGAAGTACTAGGACGAATGAAGCCCTTCTCGAGTAATTCCATCAACTGTTGCTTTAACTCTCTCAGTTCCGCAGGAGACATGCCCCACAGAGAAGTACTAGGACGAATGAAGCCCTTCTCGAGTAATTCCATCAACTGTTGCTTTAACTCTCTCAGTTCCGCAGGAGACATACGATAAGGAGCCTTAGAAATAGGAGATGTGCCAGGAATAAGATCAATAGAAAAGATAACTTCCCGCTCAGGCGGAAGTCCTGGTAGTTCCTCTGGAAAGACATCAGGAAAATCTCGGACAACAGGAATGTCCTTGATCTCAATCTGCTGCTCAGGGGTTGCACAGACAAAGGCTAGAAAAGCCTCACATCCACGTCTCATCAGCTTATCAGCTCGAAGAGCCGAAATAAGTGACACAGAGTTGTGATGCATAACACCCACAAAAGAAAGTCTCGGGTGCCTAGTAAAAGACACTAAGCTAGAACTGCAGTGAACACTAGCCTAATATCGAGCCAACCAATCTGCTCCTAGGATTACATCATAATCCTTCATGTCCATGCAGACTAAATCTGCTGGTAAGTTCTGTTCACCAATCATAATCGTACTAGAGGGATAGAAATACTGGATTGCTGATCTAGTACCAATAGGGGTTGATATTTCTAACGGAGAATTCATCAAAACAGGTTCTATAGCTAATGACTTAGCAAATCTCCGAGAAATAAATGAATGCATGGCACCAGTATCGAAAAGAATAAATGCTGGCTTGTCGAGTATAATAAGTGTACCTTCGACGAGTCCACCATCCTCGGTTATTCCCGCTTCATCAGCATGCAGAGCTTGGAGCTTGCCTTGTGGTTTCTTGAAGACTTGCGGTTTTACCGGGGTAGCTTGCTCAGACATACGAGGGCAATCAGAGATACGGTGCTCCTTGCTTCCACATCGTAGGCATGCGCCTAGCTTGCGCCAGCAATCCTCCACCCTGTGGCCAGGATTATTACAAAACTTGCAAATGCCCATGTATGGAATAATAGGGCCAGGCTTCTTATCTTCATGCTTCGGCATCTTTCCCTTCAATGATCCTGCTCCGGTCCACTAACTCGACCCACTCGTGGGCCTCTTCTTGATATACCCGGGTTTGACACTCCCGGAACCCGTAGGTCATTCCTTCTTCATGCCTGTGCCACGGATCCTCTCCGTCATCTCATGAGTATCCTCCAGAACTTGTGCTTTCCTTGCCATCTCGGAATAAGTGGAAATCTCCAACGGTGCCAGTTGATTAATATAATGTAGCTTCAAACCATTGAGAAAACGCTTCGCCTTCATTTTCTCGGTGGAAATAAGATGTGTAGCATAACGAGAAAGCCGTGCAAATTGAGCCTCATACTCTGCCACGGACAACCCTCGCTGTTTCAGGGCCGCGAACTCCGTCGCTTTCTTCTCTTGCACCCTATCAGAAAAATACTTGTTGTTAAAGAATTCCTCGAACTCTTCCCACGTAACCTGCCGGTCACCGAGAGTCGCCTTGATAGAATCCCACCAAGTACGTGCATCACGTTCCAGTTGAAATGTGGACAAAAGGACACGCTCCTGGTTGGTGCATTGCATAACTTCAAAGATTCTCCCCATCTCATCTAGCCAGTGCTCGGCTTGGTCGGAGTCGGTCGAACCAGCGAATCTAGACGGATTCATCCCATGGAAATTTCGGTATAAATCACCGGTGCCATGCTGTGCTGCTCCTGCCTGAGCTACCTGTTGAAGGGCCTGAGTAAGGCCTTGAACAGTGTGCTGCAGGTTCCTCCATTTAGTGCGATCAGCTACCATCTACACGAGAAATAGATTACTTAGGTTTAATCACGATAAATAATTACACGATTAAGAAACGAACTTAACCCAAGTTTCTACCCATTCTCACCAGGTCAGGTCCTAGACTTTTACAAGGTTAGGGATCTAATGCACCTAGACACAACCAAAAACTCGATACCTGGCGGAGGTAATCGGTCCGAAGACCACTCGCGCAAGTGTGCGACCTTCCCGATAGGCGTAGCCTAACATTCGGACAACACCTTTTGATATACCGGGTTATTGGGATACAATGCAAGAAAACCTAAACTTAAGGAACCTAGGAATGTGAAACCTAGGGCTTTGATACCAACTAAACTGTCACGCCCCGACGCGGAATATCGGGACGTACAGTCGGGAACGAGCTGGCAAGAGAGAGATCTATCTAAAATAATTAACAATGCTACAAGATGGAAATACTAAATGATCATTAACCAACCACAACTGATGCAATAACCTCAAATTCAACTTAATACAACTGGAATTACAACCACTAAAACTCAATAACATAACTGAAACTAAATGCTCTCCAAAACACAACTAAAAGTAAGCTAACACACTGCTAACACACTAGAACTGACACACTCATGACATCACTCCTGCCCTTCCCCGTCGGTAAGCGCGTCACCTGAAAAGCCTGGAAAGGGGGGAAAACACAACTATGAGCTGACGCTCAGTAGGAAATAACATGCAATTTACGTGATTAACAAGTTAATTACATTTTCATATGCAATACTAAGAAAGAAATAAATGACGATAACGATATAATGAAACAACGTAATAACAAGATCTTGCAAGGTCAAGAAATATGTGATGTCAAGAATTAACAAGATAACAAGTACAAGAATTTACATCAGGAGATATAACAAGAGACAGTAGTAAAGAATTGGCCACAAGTAAGTAATATCAATTCATTCGCGATCAAGTAACAAGTAACAAGAGATGTTTGTCATAGACGCAACAAGCAAGCAGGTATTTAGGTGTAATGCCCCACCATGTCATTAGCATCCCATGGGCTCAGTAATTTTTCGGGCGCTCTCCCCAGGACCATACCGGGCCCCTATGATGCGATGGCATTGATTTTAATGGGTCCAAAGTCCCACCCGTCCAGACATTCAGTCAATTTTTAATGGCCAATTAATCAGAGGAATTACTGTCATAAGTACGAGAATTAAAAACTAACATGTCCTTGAATTCAAAACAAAAACTCGGTTTATACGGTCACTTCGGTGCCGCATTACAAGAACTGGACCAAAGCTTGGTCCGTGAGGTCAAGAAAGAACGGCTGACAGTGTACCGTTCAGGTGTGTAAGAAATCCATTTTTACTGGGTAGTAATGACTAAAACAGTAACTTAACAATCAATTTAATCCTAATTACCAAGTTAATATATCAAGGATTATCCATTATCATTTGCATTAAACCAATTTGCCAAAGGATGATTCAAGATGATAAGGTAAAGGAACAAGCTCGTACAGGAATGAAATAGCATGCATTAACAGTGATTTAGTTTCACCATTAACCACTAATTATGTGGGTTTCTATTTAACCATTGTATGAAGATGATAAATGGCATATTTTTACACTACGTTTGCATGTAGGGACCAATGTTAATTGAAATCAAAGGGGTAAATGAATAGGTTACTGGTTCTTCAAGAATATACTTTTCAATTGGTCTAAGTTAAATGGGTCGATCCCCTAATGATCCGGATCGATCCTCGGGTCGAAGAACGACAAAAACTGGGTTTCTGATACATGGGTCGACCCCTGGGGTCGACCCGTGTAAAAACGGGGTCTGCCAGATGCATGGGTCGACCCCTGGGGTCGACCCCCACAAATCCTGTAGAATGGGTCGACCCCCACATTTTTGCCTTATGGATCGACCCCATGGGTCGACCCTTGCTGGGTGCTGGATGGGTCGACCCCTGGGGTCGACCCCCACAAAATCCAGCAGCATGGGTCGACCCTTTGGGTCGACCCTCGCGCTGGACCGAATGGGTCGACCCATGTCGACCCCTGGGGTCGACCCTCGGGCTGGCCTGGGCTGCCAGGTGATGGGTCGACCCCTGGGGTCGTCCCTTGCAAGCCCAGAACCGGCCGGGGCTTCCGGAAAATGCATGAACTCACCCATTTTGGGTCTAAATGGGTTGGGATCCTAACCACATGGTCTAGGGTTCTTAATATACATACTAGGTTCATAATACAACAGATTTAAAATATGAATTTCAACAAAAATCAATTAAAACACAACTTATTCTATGATGAACACAAGAAACCCTAGTTCTTGACATGCCTCTACTAAATCGTAGATTTCTCTCACTATATGCAATGGAATTTGGGGCTTCTTATATAAAAATAAAGATAACTTAATGCTGAATCCAACCATATATGATATGGTTCATGTGGATCAGGATTAATACTTCGAAATCAGAAATCAACTCGGATGAACACATCAAAAACTAGGTCTAAACATGCTGTTACTACGAGTAGAAATTCTCTAAACATGCTTCATGAATTTTAGGGCTTTCTACTCCTAATGAAATCTAAAAAGATGCTGATTACATCATATAAGTTAATTAGAGTTTGGCCTGTTAAACCTACCTCAATCGAAGAGAGAACTGAAAACCCTAGAATGAAGAATGAACTGGATCACCCTTCACAAAACCCATGATGGCTCTCTAGATACTTGATAAAATTTGGGGCTTTCAGTCCCACTGGATAGATCTCGTCGAGAGAACAAAATCATATATTCATGATCAAATTTTGGTTGAGAATTTCTACCTCAATTGAAGAAACAAAG
This sequence comes from Amorphophallus konjac, assembly GCA_022559845.1. Classification (NCBI taxonomy): domain Eukaryota; kingdom Viridiplantae; phylum Streptophyta; class Magnoliopsida; order Alismatales; family Araceae; genus Amorphophallus; species Amorphophallus konjac. The sequence goes on from CM040122.1 coordinate 357,833,758, forward strand.
AAGGAAGAAGGAAGCTGACGGCCTGCCGACACACCTCCACAAATCGAGCAAGATCTTCCTAGATATGAAACTTCAGCAAACCCCACAGCCACCAAAAGAAACTAGACTCAAAGAGCTTTCTATCTATAGCTCACACAGCTTCTGGAGAGTTCTGAGCTGTGAGAAATCGATGGAACAAGAGACGTGTTAAAAACGGCGCCGAAATGGTTGACTCAACCAAACTCAGCCGGCTGCGCCTCCTAGGGTTAGGGTTGTGTCGAATTGATTGAGGGCTATTAATCCTTACCTCATGGCCGTTCATTTGCCTCTGATTTGAGCTAATTTGGTTGAGTATTAAACCTGAATTTTACGTTTTAAACTAAGGTTAGGTAAGGGTTAAAAAGTGTGCACTTTTGGGCTAAATCTCCAATTAGATCTAACCACGGATTTTTAATGGCTTAATGACAGAAGATAAAGTTTTTATCTACATCGACCTTAACCTGTTTACTATTTTTATGGATTTTTATAAGGTAGTCAGATTTTCACTTATACTATTTCTAACGAATTAAATATTAATAAATCTGAAATTCAATTATTAATTCAATAAGAATTAAATTCTTAATTAATAAAAACTTAATAAATATATTGGGCTCAATTAAATAATTCGGGATCTTACAAACATGAAGACATCATTAAAGTAATTAACATTTTAGCTCTAAAGGAATAAGGTAAAATCATGCGAATGCAATCAATCATGCGAATACCCAAAGTAACGAAGATGATCGTTTAAGATAGAATGAGAGCAAGTATGAACTAGTAAAAGTGTAACAAGAACATGCTATTGGCCTTTTATGAACAAGAATGTAACGAGAATGTACTAGCAATGTCACATAATCATCACTCCAGTATCTTTTGCTTATGAGCAAGGACTTCGTGTATTTCTATGGAATATCAAGTCATGTACAAGAAAGTAATGTTGTGCCATAGATCTTCACTTATTTATAGAGAAAGTACTCCCAGCGCAATACGATGCCAGTAGCATCATACCCCATGGTTTATAATAGTATGTTTCCGGCAATCAGCCGAGGGGACTAGCATAGAGCCCTTGAACACAATCAGTGCTCGATCGCATCTTCAAGTATAAATCAAGCTACTTTCACGCATGTAACAATAAAGTATGACTAAGAATGTATAATTCAATAAGTTCATGATAGTAATAATTCAATGAATGAATACTTCAATTTAAGAACATGAGAGACCAAGAATGACTTTAAACAAGGTTATGCTTATGGAGATGAATTGGCCGCATAACGGTACATTTCTTTAACTTTTATTTCATTATATTAAGCCTCTTTGGATAATATGGCAAGTTCTAGATCATCAATAATCCATCTAGAAACTTTGGAACATCAACCCTGGGTCAAACCTCGGGTTAAGCACTCAAACAATGTGACGGTCAAGGACTGGACCGTTACATGATGTGACGCTCCAGTATTCAGCCGTTACATTAGTCTTATTCCAGAAATAATAAAATAGACTTAGTGAAATGTGACGGTCATATATTGGGCCGTTATATGCTCCTGACAGTCCAGTATAGATCCGTTACATTGCTAGAATCAGAAACATCGATAGTGTAATCTACGAAATGGGCTTTAATGGTACAACCAACTCGGCGACCTAGTGGGAATCCCAAACACGCAGAGAATTACGGAGGCCTTGAAACAAGATTTCCTAGTCCATTGGAAGGAATATCAAATAGAGAGGTCCTCATGTCCAAGAAAAATGTTCCTATAGTGCAAAGTGTGAACTAATGGACAACATACCAGAATATGTGCCATGTACTTAAAGAAATGACTATTAGATAGAGAGAGAATGTGTAGCAACGTGAAACCAAGATAAACTCTGTCAATACATCTTTGAAAACCATGATTTAGATACAAAACTATAGAATTTTGGCACATGAAATTAACATAACCTAAAATAACTTAAGACACCTTAATCATGCACTTTTGATTATGAATCAGTAACTAAACTTAGAGTCATGATAATAGGTCCAAACTTAGCTATCTAAGCTTATTTATAGGTAAACTTTAACTGGTGATCATTCCGTCTCGGCTGACAGAACACAGTGTCTGACGGTCTACGATAGGCGCGTTATAGTCTTGTGACGGTTTATCATAGGGCCGTTACAGTAGTGTAACGCTCCTATTAAGATGCATCAGAGACCACAAAGTAATTAAGATATAGCAGAGGTTGTGACGGCTTATCGTGAGGCTGTTAGATCATTGTGACGGTCTTACCTTGATGCGTCAGATCGTCTGCTGGCAGTAAAATAAAGTAATGGTTTATGAAAACATAACATGCTTGGAAATGAAAATACTACAACTGTTCTAGACATTATAAACGAAGTATAGGCCAACTACATGGATGGGTTTTCAGTGAATGGACAAGATATTATCTTTTATTTTCCATTTAGGGCTAAGAGACGCATGTATGTGTAGAACTATTAAAACATGAAATTTATGATCTATCATGCATGAAATCAATCCAAACCAGAGGGCTTTTATCCCTAACAAGATGTTTTTACAAATCATGGGATGACCTACCTCTTAACTAGTCTTTAAGCTTCTAATTTAAGTCTGAAAACTATGCCCTAGTTCTCCTTTTCCAGTGATTTTCCAGTAATTTCCTGCCGCTCTAACTCCACGACCTCTTGACCTAAAGATGTGAAATTTTGAGGGTAAGAAGATGAAACTAAGGTGAACAAAAAGTTCTAAAGGATTAAGCCCTAATTACCTCGTTTAGACGTCCTAATCTCTTGATCTTCAGGGGTCTTGCGTTTAGTTTCCTAGATTATTATGGTCGAACCAGCAACTTTGGAAGCTTCAATCTCCTTGGTTGTTTGATCTCCTAGCACGAACTTTAGAGAACTATTACTCTAAGGTATACTAAACAAAATCTTCTAAAGAATTTACCCGAAATTATGACTCCTTACCTTGTTTCTTCACGAGCCAAAAGTAAGGGTCGCTCAGTTCAGAACTAGGTCCTATTTATAGGGTTTTGACTAGGGTTTGAGGATTAGATCCATTCTAGAGTCCTTAATTTGACAGAACTTGATCCCTAAGAGTCCTTAGTAACCTTACAAGTTCTCCCAATTAGGTCTCTTGTAGATAGGATCCCAAAGATCCAATCTTTCTACTCGTTCTTTCATTCACGGAACTGATAGGGTGTAACGCATCAAGACTGGTGCGTTACATGGCTGTGGCGGTCGCACGATAGACTGCTACATCCAACGTGCACAGACTTCAACATAACTCAAACTCTTTTGTTAATTATCTATTTTATTATCTATAAAAATAGTATTTATCTGTAAATAGGCTAAATAACCTTCTAGAATATGGGCCAAACTTAATGGGCTTGGTCCTTAGACCTTTTGGATTTTATTTAAATAGGCTAGGTTGATTATTTGACACAATTGGACCTTATAATGACTTATTAATCCAATAATCCATTCATAAATCTATTTAGCCTTTATAAATTCCTAATAAATTCTATAAAATTCTATAAATAATCCAAAAATTATTACATAAATTCTAGGGCACTACAGACAGACTGTAAGGCTAATAAACATGGCAAAAGAGATAAAGGCAAATAAATCTTTGATTAAATCCACAATAAAGTCTTTATTAGCTTTTATCTAGGCTCAATAAGCTCAAATGACGAGAAAATAGAAGGAACTAGGCCTAACCCGGGGTAGAACTCATAAAATAAGCCAAAAAATAACCAAAAAATGGCACATTAACCGGTGAACAACCCGAGATATCATAAAATAAGATAAGGAGATGACCCAACTTATTGGTCATAAAACGGGTGTCAACATGTGCGTTGGAGAACAACTAGAATTGCATACGTTGAAGCTAGCACACGAACCTGTGAATGGGTATGGAAAACATGGAACAATCACACAAATCATAATCCACTGCACATGGATTTTTAAGGTGGTTCAATCTACAAACCCGCAGACCTACATCCACCCCTCACCAAACCTAGTGAGGCTTTCTGCTGACAAATAGCTTGAATACCACTGAGTAACAGCTTGAACACAACTGACTGACACCTTGACCGCTGACTAACAGCTTGATCGCTGACTAACAACTTGACCGCTGATTCACAGCTTCCGCTGACACACAGCTTGATGGGGACAAACCCCACACATACACACACGCTGATTCACAGCTTCCGCTGACACACACCTTGATGGGGACAAACCCCCCCCCCCCCCCCCACACACACACACTCTGATTCACAGCTTCCGCTGACATACAGCTTGATGGGGACAAACCCCACACACAAACACACACACGGCGATTCACAACTTCCGCAGACACACAGCTTGATGGGGATGAACCCCACACACATACACGGTAGAACCCAGCCAAAAATCACTCCGGCCTCTAAACAGATCACCAGACACACACACACTGAAAAACTGGTTTAAAGTGCAAGAGAAAAACACAAACAAGATAAGGCGAAACAAATGTAGCTTCAGCGTAATATCATGAAGCTATATCTGCAGATCTAAAATCAGATCTGAACTCTTCTCTTCAAGCATAGACTGGATGCAAGGAGGGCTGCACTCGTTCCTTCTTCTTCTCCTTGAACAACAATGGTTTGTTTCGAACCAGGGCTGGGCTGCTAATGCTAAAGGGCTGCTCACTCTTCTTCTCTTCTCTCTTTTTCTTCCTCTCAGATTTTTTGCTAAGGCACAAGCTCCCCTCTTTCCTCTCAAGCTTTCTTCTTGAGGCAGCAACAAAACAACAGCAGCTTCTTGATGTAAAAGCTTCATGTATATATAGAAGGCTTGGTGGAAGATTTTTCCCTCCAAGTTCCTGCACTATGATTGGCCCAAGTTCAGAGCACTTCTTTGAAATATACCTCTTCACTAATTGGTCCAGCGAATGTAGGAGAGCAGGAGCAAAGCAATTTTCCCAGACTGCAATTTGATTGGTCTAGCAGAGGCAAGGCTATTTTTTCTCCAAGAGTCTCCCATTTGATTTGTTGGAGTATTGAAGAGGGGGGATCTCGCGCTGGTCCTGAGCTGGGGGAGATGATCACCAAGTAGTGAACTGCAAGGAAAGGGAAACGGATCAGGGGGCCCAGGGATGGTTCCCTGGGGAAAACCCTACGATGCCTAAGTCAGTAGAGCAGTGGTGGAAGCTATGACAGGAGGAGGATGGAGATGCACGAGATCTCTCTCCACCAAGGTGGTGAAGTGGTTCCTACTCAGGGGAGTTTTTGGCGTGTGTTTGCCTTACCTTTCGCTGGAGGGAGTCCCAGGTTAAATAGTGCACCGGCCTCATGAGTCCCGTAAGCTGAGGAGTTTCAGGCGGGAGTTACGTTCTCTATGTGGGCTCTTTACGTCCTCATCATGGGATCTTTATAGCTATGTAAACTCCTGCTCATAAAGGGCTCTCAACGGTAGCATGGATAAGCAATCGTCGGTCGACCCGAGCTTGAAGAGTGCTAGCCCTGTCCGGGTGATGGAGTAGCTCGGGTGAGGCTCGGTCGGAGTGGACGCGGGGCGCTAGCCCTTATTCCGGCGAGGGGGATGAGTCGGGCTTTGGGTCTTCCTCCGACCTGACAGACGCTCGGGCCTTCCGAACCTAATGGCCGCCGAGGAAGGGCTTGATCCCGAATGATCTTATTGGGCTTTAGGTGGGCCCTGTGGGGCTGTCACCTAGACGAGCTGGACCTTGTTTGGTCCTGCTGGACCTCGTTCGGCCGCTCTTAAATGGGCTACAGAAATCCCCCTCTCCACTTGTCCCCCTCCTACTCCCGAGCCTTGCTAGGCTCGGAGGAGTAGCCATTAGGGTTTTGGACCAGCGTGGCTTAGGTGGGTGGAGATCTGGCGGTGTTAAGAAGCCACGTGTCATTGTCACCTGGGCCCATAATGATGATAATCCTGGCAGATTTGAAATGAGGGGGATCGTAGACACGCTAAAATCGATGCTATGTTGAGTAAATCTCATGTCACCATGTGACGCCCCGAGGTGGACTTCAATATTGGCTTAATATGAAGTTTTTCTATTTTATATGTGTTAATTATGATTTATCGGAATTTTTCTTTGATAATTGGAATTAACGCCTTAATGAGGGGCGTCATTTAATTGACGGCTAGGCTAAGGGCGTGTTTTAATAAATGGACGACTGTGCCTAGAGGCGTCATTTTCTGGATCTTTACGAATCCTACCCAAAATGCAAAATCAAAGAATTGACGTCCCTATGAAGGGCGCCTATTATTTAACACCCATTCCCGAAGGCGTCATTTAGAATTTTTAATAAGGAAAGTCATATGTTGCCATAATTAAATCCAGGAATTGACGGCTGAGTGCACGTCGTCATTTTAATTAATGCCTTTGGTGACGTCGTCATTTTCAATTGACGCCCTTTGAGAGGTCGTCATTTCCATGTCCGTCTCCTTTTCGCCTGCTTATTTCCAAAAATGATACCTTCCCCATTTTACACATTGTGTTTGATTGGGAAGGGGGTTTCTTATTGGAGGTCCATTACCTTGTTTTAATCCTATTATTGCAAGGATTTTAGGGCTATAAATACCCCTGATGTGAGAGAACGAGAGAGCGTGTGAGAGGGCAATGCAATAACGATACGGAAGAACCATTGTGAGTTTTTTTTAACAGGGAGAAGAGAGTTTCTATTTTGCAGGATCAATCTTCAAGTAATTCTTCTTCCTCCTGGTGTTGATTCTTCTTTCACTATGGTCCTCTGCTGCTGTTGAATTGTTTCTTATTTTCTCTCCCAGTACTGCTGCACGCACAGCAGAGAGGAGCTCTTGCCTTCAATCCCTTTTATTAACATCAGCATCATCATCTTCATCTTATTCTTTCTAGCTATTTTGCTGGAAGACATTGCCACTTTCACATCATATCTTGCTGCATATATCATTGCATTCATATCTCCATACCTTTGTTACTCCTTCTAAGGGGTTTAAAAAACCAAAACACACAAGGTGTGTTCATGTTTCATTTAATCAATTTCATACTTTTAGAGCATTGATATTACACCTTTTGGCTAATCCATTCTTTTCATTTGGTTTTGTGTGTTCTTACAAGGTAATCAAGCTAAGAACCCCCTTCATCGGCCGGCCGGTAGAAGGAGGAAGGAAAAGTCCATAATCTCACCCGCTCAATACAAGGTACATGGCGATCACACTTCTCATTCTCTTGAGGTAACCCCTATGGCGATCACACTCCTCATTAGCACCACGTGCATTATTTTTTTTTCTCTTCTTTTCTTAAATGGATTTTTCATAATCTACAAATTGATGATCACAGTGGGACACCTTTTGTTTTTAGTTTGATTACCACTCCCTTTGGCGCCCTCGCGTGCCCCTCCTATTGACACCCTTGCATGTCCCTCCTTTGGTACCCTCGCGTACCCCTCCATTATGCTCCACGTAGCACCCTCCCAATGGCGTCCTTGCGTGCCCCTCCCATTGACACCCTCGCGTGTCCCTCCTTTGGTACCCTCGCGTACCCCTCCATTGTGCTCCACGTAGCACTCTCCCATCGGCGCCCTCACGTGCCACTCCTTCGGTACCCTCGTGTACCCCTCCATCGTGCTCTACGTAGCACCCTACCCTTGTGCACCACGTGCATACCCCCCGTTGATGAGCAAAAATCTGAATTGTTCATGTCATCATTTTAGTAATTTCTGCCAGTTAGCAGGGCTCTCGGTTCTCTGGACTGAATAGCACCTTCCTCGCTGCCGTCATTTCTTCATACGGCGACCGCGGACAAAGGCGCTGTTTCAATCTTTTTCCTATATTTTTGTCATTTTTATAATTCACGCCCCTTTCAGAGGCGTCAATTCATTATTCAACGCATTACACCAAGGCGTCTTTTTCGTTGATTACTGTCGATTTGCCCTCCACCCGAGCACTGTTCACTACCATTTGACGCCCTTTCCCAGAGGCGTCGTTTTGTTATTTAACGCCTCACATCGAGGCGTCTTTCCTGCTTGCTGTTAATTACTACACGATTTGACGCCTTCCACAGAAGCATCTTTCACTGATTCAGCGCCTTATCGCAAGGCATAATTTTATTATCATCATTTTGTGAGCACTGTTCACTGCCATTTGACGCCCCTTCCCAGAGGCGTCTTTTCATTATTTAACGTCTCACTCCAAGGCGTCATTTTGTTTTGATTACTCCCTCTTTGCACTGTTCACACCGACTAGCGACTGCGACGCAGACGCTATTTATTAATTCAGCGACCTTGTCTGGGTCGTCATTTTCTTTTGTGCCCACAGAAGTGCTGATTATTGGTGTTTATTTGTCTGATCTTTTTGATATCACCTGCTTGATATTGCCTGCATTAGATTGCATCCAGGGCATTCGATTTGGGAGACCTCCTCTCCCCACATTTTTTAGGAGCTACACCCCTCTTGGTGAAAGAAGGACCCTCCTTTGAGCATTCCGTCTCATTGGACCGGAAATTCCTAAGCCAAGCCTCCGTAAGTCCTCGCTGTGAACGCGTCACGTGGTGGACTGAGAGAGAGAGATGGGGTTTCTCCCTCTCCGAGTAATAAAGGGGTGAAAGAAATGAGGACAAACAATGAAACGCGCGCTATAGGGGATATGAAAGAACAGTGGACGAGTACAACCTACAGATGACACTCTAATGGAGACAGAAAGAATTTACACTGATCGAACTCCGGTACATGGCGGAGATAGGGTCCGAAGACCCTCTCACACAAACTGAACCCCTTCCCGGTAGGCGTAACCCACCGTTCCGAGAGCAGCTTTTCAGATATCGAATTCGAGTCTTGGGACCCTACGTAATAGAATTTGACAGACGGGAAGACACGTAGACTCGGAAATTGTAACGATATATCACTCCCCGAACAGTTACAAGAACAATACGAATAAAAGCACACCACCGCAGGACATTGGTCTTTGCGGGGTTTTAACAGCAATATTGCAAGATGAGCAGTAATTAATATATGTGCATCTAGAAACCACCGCGAGACATTGGCCTTACGGGATTTTTTAAAGCAATATAAATAATGAATAAAAGTATATATATATACCACCACGAGACATTGGCCTCTGCGGGGTTTTTAATGTATTATAAATAATAAATATAAATATATATACACACCACCACGAGACATTGGCCTCTGCGGGGTTTTTACTATAACATAGATAATAAATATAAGTATATAAATATATAAACCACCACGAGACTGTGGCCTCTGCGGGGTTTTTATTGTGACATAAATAATAAGTATAAGTATATATATATATAGAAACCACCACGAGACTGTGGCCTCTGCGGGGTTTTTACTATGACATAGATAATATAAATAATATATATATATATATGTATATATAGAAACCACCACGAGGCTTTGGCCTCTGAGGGGTCTTTAATGTGACATAAATAGTATAAATAATAAATATATATATATATATATGTATCTATATAAATATAAACCACCACGAGACTACGGCCTCTGAGGGGTCTTTAATGCGACATAAATAGTATAAATAATAAATATATATATATGTATATATATAAATATAAACCACCACGAGACTGTGGCCTCTGAGGGGTCTTTACTATAATATAAGTATATGTGACAGGAAAGGAAAAGGGATCAAATAAACCGCCGCGAGATGTTGATCTCCACGGGGTTTTAAAGCGATGATAGGGGAATGCTGAAATAAAATAGTTAGGAATTAGAAAGTAAAGTGCAGAAAATAAAATGCTGAAACGGAAACGGTCGCGGGAGGTGACCCACCGCACCAATTAGGAATTAGATATACAGAAAGTAAATCACAGAAACCGCCGCGGGGAATAATCCTCCGCGCAGGTGAGGTCAGAGACAAAAGAAGATAACCGCTGCGGGAAGCAACTCTCCGTGGGTGTTATTAAAACAAAGATGATCAAAATGGAGCGCGCGTTAAGAGTGTTGTGATCGCCAGGGACCGTGGGTCCCGAACTGATTGATTGATCGCTTTTGCCTTTGATGCGGGAATTGCGTGGGTTCCTTCTTCCTTTTCTTTCGACAGGCCGAAGAAGAGGGCATTTAACTGGTTACCCTTACACAAAGAACAAACAGAGGAAAACTGGTTGGTGAGAACGACGGTGGTGTAGTACCAATCCTTAGGTAATGAAACTGTAAATAACATAAACGAACACGTACCTGGTTGGTGTGTTTAAAACCCCTTTGGAACTAAAAGGGTGGGAGAATGACATGATAAAATGCACAAACACAAAGACACTCATAAGCGAGGCCCTCTCGGAGAGAAAGGCATGACACATATGTTAAATGATGCATGCAATGTAATTAACTGACTGAATAAAAATAAGGGGGAGAAAAGCTTATCGGTGGAGGCCAACGACGAGCTTTGAGAAGGACTTCAATATCACGAGCACGGCACGACCGAAGGACTTCAAAACGGACTTCAGAAACTGATTAGGCCGAACATAATAACACACACACAAGCGCATACATATGAATGATAAGTATCTTTATATAAACATATATATAAACATATTATACATCTTAAAGATATTTAACATATTCATAAATACAAATGTGTATAAACATACACGTAAACTGGTCAAGATAGAAGAACAAGAATTTGAGAGAAAGAAAAGGAGAGAGGAAAATTATTTTTTTTATTATTTTTTTTAAAACTTGTTTAGAAGAGAGAGGGTGTAAACTTAAAAGAAAATAAAAATGAAAGAAAGAAAGAAAATAAGAGATAGGATAATATATATATATATATATATATAGGAGGTAGAGACGAAGAGAGAGAAAGAGAGGGGGTGGAGGAAGAGAGAGGGAGAGAGAGACTGTAGGGGATTAAAAAAGAAAAAAAGGGTGAGAGAGAGGGAGATCGAGAGAGAGAGAGAGAGAGAGAGGCGAGTGAGAGAGAAAGAGAGAGAATAAAAAATTAAAAAAAAGAGAGAGAGAGGGAGAGTGAGTGAGACGGAGAGAGGAGGGAGAGATCGAGAGAGAGAGAAGAGAGAGAGAGGGGGACGGTGGGATGAAGAGGAGAGGGAGGGAGAGACAGAGGAGAGGGAGGCGGTGAGAGAAGAGAGCAGAGAGAGAGGGGGAGAGATCGGGAGGGAGAGAGAGGTGAGAGAGAGAAGAGAGGCAGGGAAGGAGATCGGCGGGATGAAGAGAGGAGAGGGGGGAGGCCGGTGCGGTCGCAGGGAGAGGCGGCCGGTGCGGTGCGAAGGCGGGGCGGACAATGGCGACCGGTGCAGGAGGAGTGGAAGATGGTGGAGGTCGATGGTCTCGCGGCAGGAAGCGGCGGTCGCATGGGAGTGCCCGGATGGTGCCCACGGGGTGCTCCGGTGGTAGCGGCGTGAGGACGTGCAAGGGGAGCTCGCAGCGGGGGTGGACGACGGTGGCGTCGGTGGCGTGAGGGGTGCGCAGGAGACGGGCATCCGGTCGGGGGTGTGAGCGGCAGCAGGAGCGGGAGACGATGGCAGCACAGGCGGCGATGTCGTGGGCGCTTGCGAACGGTGCGGGCGTACCGGCGGGAAGTCGACGGCAGGCGGACGCCGGTGAGGGTGCGACGATGCTGAAGAGGCCGGGGACGGCTAAGACGTGGTGGAGGCGGTCGGACGGGCAAGGGAAGAGTGCATGCAAAGGGGGGGGGAGTGTGATAGCGGTGGTTCAGGTGGCCGGCGGTGTTTGGGCGGCTTCACGAGGTGGCCGGTGCAGGTGGAGGTGGGCTTCGCGGCGTCGTGGAGGATGACAGGCGGGGTACTGGAGGGTGGCCGGAGGCGAGCGGCTGGGCGTCCGCGGTAGTAGGCTGCTGGTAGGTGTGGTCTGCGGCGAGGAGCTGTCGACGGGGGGCTCATGCGGCGGTTGGCCGCGGTGGTGTCACAGAGAGATTGAGGGGGTGGTTGCTGCTAGGTGTTCATGCAGAGAGAGGGAGATGGCAGGGAGAAGTGGGGGACAGTGGAGAGGTGGCCATGCAAAGAAGTGGATGGCTGGAGATGTGGCCATGCAAAGAAGTGGATGGCCGAAGGTGTGAGGAAGGTGGCAACGCAGGGGGACTTGTGGGTGGCTAACAGAGGAGATTGCTAGGGAGGCCTCGTGGGAGAGGAGGGAGGAAGTGAGAAAGAGGGAGAGATCCCACGGTGGGGGCGCTGGCCGGAGGGGGGCTGTGGGCTAGCAGGGAGGTGGTGCACGGAGAAGGTGGAGTGAGGTTCAAAGAGAGATGGAGTGAGGGTGGAGGTCAGTCGGATGTGTGAGCGGAGGGAAGTGAGAGGAGAGGGGAATGGGTTTTGGCCGCCGTGAGAGCCGGGGAGAGAACATGGATAGTGATAGAGAGTGGGGGAGTGTGTGTGTGTACCGTGGGGAAGAAGGGTGTGTGCAGTGAGGTGAGAGGGAAAGAAAGAGACGGAGAGGAGGGGATTACGTGAGAGAGAGGGAAGGGAATAGAAATAAAGAAAGGGACTTGAGGATAAGATATATATATATATATATTATTATTTTTATTATTTTGTTTGTTTTATTTATTTTTGTTTGCTTTTTTGTTGTTGTTGTTTTTTTTTGTTTATTATTTTTTATAATTATCATATCTTTTACCTTTTAATAAATATGTTTTTATCAATTATATATATATATATATATTTACAAAAATAAATTTATTATTAAAGAAGATCAACTACATATTTTTTATGTAAACATAATTATACACATTTTTGAATTTCATTTTCTCTTTTGTTTATTTATATATATATGCATTTTAATTTTCTCCCTCTCACAAAATAAATGCAATTTAACCAGAGTTACAGAAATCACTCAAATAAAAGAAAATGTAAGCCACTTCAAGACATTACGGTATAATATGGGATTTACTCATCATAACGTCAGAAATGGCGCGTCTACAGCTGCCCCGCCTTGGCATCCACTTTGTAGGGGAAGGGCGTGTAATGAAATGAAACGAAGTTTATTGGAATGAAATGGAGTGGACTAAAAAGTCGATGCCAAGGTGTGATAAGACACGCTTCTAACATCACGCGATGGGAATCTTTCCCGAGTTTCACGAAGTAACCTTGAGGAAGGTTCTCCGAAATCCACGATTGTTTGGATGGTAAACAAGGAAGGACATTGTGTGCACCGGGGCACAAACAAACTAAAAGGACCAACTTCACGGCGCGGAAGTACCTGGGTCGTAAACCTCAGGTTTCACCATTGGGGAGCGGTTACTAGCCATTGTGGAAGTGCTGCAGCCAAGGTGGGTCCGAGGGAAATAAACAGATGATTGGAGACAAATCCAAACAATGGTTTCATCCAGAGAAACATCCGAAGGCAACCCCGGGGAAACTCAGTACTTGACTCAGAATGGAATATCCCATATTTAAGCAATTAAGCAGAGTGGCTCACACAATCAAAGTAAGTGAGTGATTTTCCACAGTGAACTCAAAGTCCTACATGAATGCATGCTGGGTTTAAAAAGAAAAATAAAACAAACTAAAATAGAAACTATCCAAGGATAATATTGCTAAGCTGTGGAGAGTGGGTCAGGATACCGATCCAATGAGCTGATACTGAGCCAGGGCCCGTTTATCCACGTACCGACTCATCGAACGGAACCATCGTCCCCATTCTATCACAACTTAACGGCCTATCCGTACGTCCTGAACTCCTCCGGGATCATCACTGTTTTTGTTGAAGGGGAACTCAAATCCCGGATTCGTCCAAGGCGTAAGGTCCTTGGCATGCTCTAATAGCGCAAATATCATACAATACAATGCATGATAAGGGGTGACCACAATGATTGAATGATTAGGGGACAAGACGGGACAAGGTGGGACATCGGTGGGACATGGTACCCCACCCGATAATTAACATAACAAAACAAAATCACAACTATACAAGCAAATTATCACACACAACAAAATGAAACTGCCAACACTATTCCTAGATTCCTTTTCTCACTATAAGTATCGCCCCTTTGGCCTTAAGAAAATGCATTCAAGGGCGAGTTAAGAAAGTTGAAGCTCAGGAGGAGCTCAGAGTTTGAGATGAAAGGCGAGTCTTCCCGTCCTGTGAAGAAAAGTAAGCCCAGCAACGAGTGCAAGCGGCTTACTGACTTCGAAGGGCATCTTAGCGGGAGAATCCAGTCTCGAATGGTGAGTTAACATTTCTTTTTTGTGTTTCTACAAGACTTTCTTACGCCCATTTTCATCTTTTCCCCTTTCTTTCCAGCCGTATCCTCTCTTTCCTGGCCCGAGGAAGTTTTCAAGGTTGCCATGGCTGTCGAGACTCACTTTGAACATCTCGATCAGCATGAGGGCCATCATCAGAAAGTGACATCTCCAAAAGCTCATAACTCATGCCAAACATTATAATGAGATTCACATGGATTGGGCGGCTATGGGTGCACTGGTAGAGCTTTGGCACCCTCAAACGCACACGTTCATTTTCCCCACTTTCGAGGCAACTATTCTTCTCGAAGAAGCAGAACTTCTTCTTGGCGTGAAAAAATTCCAGAGAAATGGCAAGGTAAAGGTTATGTGCATGCTAAGAAGGGTGACTTCCGAGGAGGTGCTCAGAAGCTTCATGCCGTCCGAAGCCATCAAGGGCATCCAGACTCAGAAGGGAATCCATCTGCAAAAACTTGCAGATTGGGTGATAAATGCTCTTGAAAGGTTGACAAGCGATGATGATCGCATTGAAGGGCTCATGAAGGGATTCACCATCTGCTTAGCGGGTGCTCTCCTATTCCCTTATACTGACAACATAGTGGAGGAAGATCAGCTAAGTGCCATCTGTGGAATTTGGGAAGGAAAGAGAGTGGGACCGGCTATCCTTGCTTATCTCTATAGCGGACTCACGGTTTCCAGTATGGGTAAGCCTCCTTTTGGTTGCGCACTCCTTTTGAATTACTGGACTGACTTGCATTTCAAATTTAACCATCGTGAGGGAATGTCGTCTACTTCAAGACTCTTCCAACAAAGCCCGCTTCACCATATGGTCAATGTGTTAGGCTCTAATGGTAGTATAGCAAATCGCGTTCCCTGGCTAAAGAAACGAGAAGACTGGCGGGCTCACTTCAGTACCTTTGAAGAGTATATGTTCACTTGTGCACCGGCATGCTTACTCCCATATGAGCTTCTCACGAGGTCTTCTCTTAACATGGAGCTCCAGCTTGTTGGCGCGTCTGAATTCATCCTTTACAACACGCACCGGTGTCATACTCAAATGGGCCTCCCTCGCCATTCATTCCCACTGCTATCCAAGCTTCCTTTAATCAGGAAAAGGGAGCTGGGCACAGGGGGTGATGCAAGAAATGTGAAGACAATCAAAGCGTCATGGAAGGCCAGCATTACACTGAGGGCAACAGAATCTGTGAGTGAGGACAAAGAACTGCTGAAATCTTATGTAATCGAGTTGGGGAAATTGAGGCATGAGATGCCCAAACCCTAATGTATCTTATCTTGGAATAAATATGGAAGCTTTAATGCCATTTACATCCTCTGAGTCTTACTCTTTTCTTCTTCTTCTTCTTCTTCTTCTTCTTCTTCTTCTTCTTTTCTTTTTTCTTCTTTTTTTCTTCTTTTTCTTCTTTCTTTTTTTTTGTCTTTGACACAAACATCTGCAATAGCCAGTGCTAGGTGGTAGCCAACCATTCCGGACAAGAGCCAAAAACTCAAGGCAACTAGCATGAGGAGTTGCCCTGAGATGCCCGGGAGCTAAAGATTTTTCTCCGAATGACTAAGAGAGAGATAAAGCAAGAGATAGTAGAGAGAGAAAAGGTAAAAATAGAGCAGCATAAGAGACGCAGGAGATGGAGCTCTGAGAGAAAGAGCATCCAAACATGGCTCGCTCTGCAGATGGAAGGGGATTAGAGCTCGCAACAGAGGAGCTCCTGGAGTTGGTAGCATCTTCATCGGCAGAGCATAGGGCAGCTCAACTAGCGGCCTCGACTTCAAGAGCTTTGCGGCCATCAGGGTCGCGAGAGAGACAGGAGGACGGCGAGGAGCACTGCCGAAGAGCAGGTGGGAACGCATGACGCGACAAAGCGATTGCTGCGTCACGGAACTATAAAAGGCCTCCAAGGGACTTCTTGCCTTGAGAGAGAGAAGAGAAGCGACCAGGAGGGTGATGAGGGTTAGTGAGTGGCTTGTTCACTCACTCCCTTCTCATGACGGGCACAAACCCTTATATGTGCGAGTGAAATAGGTTGGTTTGAACATGGCTGGTTCGCCCTGGATATGTTCCTTCTGCTCTACGCCTCTTCTCCACCACATAGGTTCTCGCGCAGTATGCTCGGCGAGATGTCGCCTTAAAACACGAGGCGGTGACTTATCATAGCCATGATTTTCAAAGGGGATCAGCCACGGATTTCAACAATATCGGCCCGTGGTGCTCTTTTCCCACGTGAATGTCCCTCATTTCCTTATTTGCGCTAAAAGTAGTCGCAATAGGACAAGGGACACGCGGAATCTTTGGACCGAATAGGAGTGGCGGGTCAACAAACCACAGCTCCGCTCCATTTACTCCACATGGCGAAGTGGCACGCGAGTGTCCCGTGGCCATGACTTTCAAAGGAATCTACCACCAATTTCAACAACGTCGGTCCTTGGTCCTATTTTATTTTTTCGTATAAATGTCCCCCACTTTCTTCTTAGCGCTAGCAGTAGTTGCAACAGGACAATAAACACGGGGAATCTTTAGACCGCGTCTAGGGACGACAAGTCAACAAATCACGCGTCCGAATTGATCACTCCAGATGGCAGAGTGACATGCGAGAGTAAAGAGAGGGTGACTTGTCGTGAAGGATGTTACTGGGGTGATGGTGATAGATCTAGATCACCTTCTCTCCGATCCTATAAATACCTCCCCTTTCGCTCGACTTGGAAACACCGAAGTCCTGAGAGCAGAATTGAGGAGTGCAAATTTGTAAGGAAGGGAGGTTGCGAGTGTTGCTCACTTTTTCAGGATGGAGGGTGAATCCAGCTTTAGAGCAGAAGGTGAGTCTTCTCGCTCCTCGAAGAGGAGCAGATCAGGTAGCAGTTCCAGGAGACTCTCAGAAGTCGAAGGACAACTGAGTGAGAGGACCCGATCACAGCTTGTAAGTGGCTTCTTTGGTTTCCTTCCTTCATCCTTTTCTTCTCCTTTCTTGCTTAGCAATGTTCCCCTTTTCACTTCTTGTATATGTGCAGAGCATGATGCGCTCGCACATCTCTTGGGAGCTCGTAGTGGCAGCATATCGAGGTCTCCCGGACTTCCAAAAGGCCAGGCTAGACGTGATGGGGTTCGGTGCCTTCCTCCGAATCGAGCCGATAAAGCTCGACCTTGCCCTGATCCAAGCATTACATGAAAGATGGGATCCGGCGAGTCGGGCATTCCTGATGCCTTGGGGGCACATGGTGCCCAGTTTGGAAGATATGGTCCGCATTACGGGCCTCAAAGTGGATGGAGAGGCAGTGACCGGCGTCACTTATGCGGATTACCGAGAAGGTGCCCAGAAACTGTTAGGACTGGAACTCGATGGACGGAAGAACAGGTCAGTAGCCAAGACATCGATCATGGAGGTGTTAGGGCTTACTGACATCCGTCCACGGGATGACGAGTCCTTGGAGGAATTTATGGAAAGGGCAGAGAGAGGTGCCTGTGCTGTATACTGTGCGGATGCTAGCAACTGGGAGAGGACCAACATGGATCTGAGGAGGTTCCTCCTCTTTCTGCTGGGTAGGCTGCTACTGGGCTCCAAGGGAGACAACATGCACTGCCGCTTCCTGGAGCTGCTCGTAGATTTGGAGAGAGTAGGACAGTACGTTTGGGGAGCTACCGTGCTGGCACATCTATTTATAGGTCTGTCGCAAAGGACAGGCTGAGAGGTGACAATAAATGGGTTTACGCCCTTCATCCAGGTAAAAAATTATTTTTTTGTGGTTTTGGTTTTATGCTTTTTTTCTTGTATTTGTTGGTGCCAATGACACATGATGGTGTAGCTGTGGAGCTACTATTATATTCCAATGGGGAGAGCTCGACACTGTCGGCCAGTGACGATCCCGTTGGCTAGGCGGTGGCAACCCATCATGAGTACAGCACCATTATCCTACCAGCTGATGGTATCGAGACGGGAGCTGCAAGAGTTCCCTGCAGTGATGGTAGGATACTTTTTCCTCTTTTTATATGTTTTTTTTATTATTTATTATTTTTTTTTGTATTTTTGAGTAACTAAGAAGATATGTACAACCCAACATAGGTGAACTGGAGGCCTTACTTGAATATGGTCGATGTCGACCAGCCATGGGTAATCGGAAGCCGAGCCTGATTCGGACGGGACCTCTGGCTCCATTGCTTGAATGAAATTGAGCCTCTAAGGCTACGATTAGTCATGAGAACCCTCGGGCTTGCCCAGGAATGGGTGGATATAACCTCCTCACCCAACGTCGGGAAGAAGACGTGTGGGCCGGCAACCTGCGTTGATTGGAGGGTGCGCTTCCCCGAACAGTATGAAGACTGGCAGCGGGGTGGCACGCTCCTGGAATCACAAGCGCAAGATAGTGAAGATTACCTACGGCTCTATAGGGCAATGTATGCGGAGAGGCTCCAGCTTGGAGGGCTTATAGAGGTAAAGTAAAACACCATTTTTTTGTCTTTTATAATTTCCATTTTTTTTTGATTTTTATTTGTGAACTCAAGAGCCATGGCTGTAGGATGCCCGTGACACCATAATAACGAACTTACGAGCTCGTTTGGCGGACACGGAGCAAGAGTTAACTGATACCCGAGCGGCTCTGGGTTCATCAGTAAGTGTATATATACATACTCCTGGCATGATTTGAAATTCATGGCGTTAACCATTTAACTGTCACCTCTCGTATGTGTACGCAGCGTGCCCAGCTCGATGTAGTTTCATCGGCAATGGGGGCAGACGGCATTTCTTCCAGTCTATGGATTCCCACTTCAGAGTTAGATTCACTACACGAGCAACTTGCTCATGCCACACAGCGGGCTGCGGAAGCAGAAGGGATGCTTTCTGTACAGGTGAGAGCCTCACCATTTAAAATCCCTTGTTCAAGCGTTACCAGAAGCCTGAGATGAAACGTCTGGCAGGAGAAAGAAATGGAGGAGGCACTCGCACATGCCACCCAGAAGGAAGCTAGAATAGCCGAGCTAGAAGAGGAACTGCAGCGTCGTCCAGGTGATGACTTTTCTAGGGACGCTATAGAGCTGAGGATCACCCTTCAGCTGGAGAGGGAAGACAGAGCGAGAGAACGTGCTGAGAGGGAAAAGGCCAAGGAAAGAGAGAAGGCCAAGAGGTCGGCCGAGAAAGAGGAGAAGAGGGCCCTGGAGGCCCAATTATTTGAATTGAAGACCAGTCTCGACCTCGCCGAGCAGTGGCTAAAGGACGGTGAGGAACGCTACCGAAGAGCACGAGAGCTTGGCTTTCGTGTCAGCAGCTCCTTTGGTGCCCCCGCAGATCGGCGCCGGGGAGTAGAGATCGGAAGAGGAGCACAAAGCGGTGGAAGGACCGCATTCCATGATTGGATAGCCCCCTCAAGAGTGTCTCGTCCGGAGGGTGGCGGGACAAGTAATGTGGAGAGAGAAGGTGAAACCTGATGTAATCTCTTTGTTGTTTATTTTTATTTTGAATAGAAGTGAAATAAAGTATTTTGTGTTTGATTCTCTGCTTCTTCCTGAGCTCTCGAATTCTTGCACACACCTAAGCAAACAAGTCAGTATTTCTGCTCTGACTTGCCCCTTGCTCAACAAGCAAACGAAGTTTGAACTATCCTTGATAACGAGTCAAGGGGCAAGCCTTTATTAACAAAGGCACTGATAAAAGATAATGATGAATGCGACAGATAAGCACACGGATGCCAACGATAATTTAAAATGAATGCTGCATACAAATGCGATCATGCAAAGATGTGATCTTTGTTTTTTTGTAGGTGTATATTAATTTTTTTTTGTGTTTTGTTGTTTGTTTATTATTATTTTTGGTCTTTTACATTTCCATTTTTTTTGTGCATATACATTTTTCTCCCCCCTTTTTTTGGATTTTTTTATGATTTTGTCATTTTTTTGTTTATTTTTGGCTTATTTATTATTATTATTATTTTACTAATGCATGATGACCAACCCATATAACATGTAAGTTGCACGAGGACGAGGGTTTCTTGGTAACCTCCCAGGTATCCTAAGCGCACATCTAGGTTGATTTGGGCCTCTAGACTCCTCGAATGATAATTCCGCCGGCTAAGACTTATCCTGATGACAATACCGTCATGCCATGCTTAGGCTCCTAGTTGCTTCCGACCATAGGGATTCACCCAAAAAATGTTCGAGGAAAATGATTTTCCCGACCCGGGTCTATTTACTCACAACTCTAGATGGTATGTAATGGAACACCCTGGAACCCAAATGACCAACCGCGCGACGCTGACCCGGAATCAGACGCCGTCGCACCTATAGGTGACGCGCTTGCATTGGTCTAAGCCCGAGGTTAAACTAAGAAGACATTAAGGTGGTAGATAAAGGTCTTGACTAGCCAGAAACACGAAGACTCCTTCACGATAATGACTTCTGCTTTCAAAATGGACAACCGTATGCTTGTGTTAAAATAAAGTCACAAGCCTTGGTGGGTCTCACCCTTTGGATACTCCATTTAGCCTTTATCTTCAGGTGAAGAAGGAAGAGTATTGGGGGTAAACCTCCTGAGAGGACCGGCAAAACCGTTAACCCGGCGAGTCAATAGAGGCACACTTAACTTCCCCTTTCGGGTAACTTCGGACTAACTCTCGAGCATTTACATCTCGTGACCCCCTTTTGTGTAATTTGACTTTCAGTCAAAGGGGTTTCATTTAGTGGAATCAGGCACGGTTACGACCAGACCTTTCTTTGACTTTGATTTTTTTTTGCTTCTTTTTTTTTGATTCTTTTGATGGATTTTTTTTGCGAGGGACATAGTATTTTGACATTATGGAATCCCTCTTAGATGCCTGCGGGGACACTGCCCTCTTCTCGTGCTCTGATTCATGCTCGAAGAATTGGATCCTACTCTCACCTTAGGGGTCGTGTTCATGTTTCCCATGCTCAGCATTTTAAGGGTGCCGACTGTCTCACTCGATCGAGAAGAAGAGAACAAAGATTTAAGCTTTCTTGGAGACCTTTTGAGTGATGCCCTACCATAAGCGATGCTATCAATTTTTATAACACAGATGTGTATTCTTGTTGTCTTCTTTTGAGGGGGCATAGGCCGAACTCGCCAGACAGGGGTCTCCACGGTTCTGGCAAACCAAGACCTGAGACCTACCAAGTCTTAATGGGCCCTTTCCTAACATGGAGGTTGAATGCAATGACTTAACTACATGGTGATCTCCAAGCATCAGCATTTTGAATTTTTCATTTTTTTTGTCTTTTCTTTTTTTTGTTTTTATACATAAATTTTTGTGGTTTTCATTATTTTTTTCATTTTTTTGTTGTTTTTGTTTTCAATTTTTTTTATCTTTGACAGTATGTACACCTATCTAAGGGTAATACTTCTTAAGGTAAAGCCCATTCCAAGGGTGGGATAACTCAACTCCTTCAACATTGACTAGCCTGTAGGCGTTGCCAGGATGCACAGCCTGAACCACGTATGGTCCTTCCCAATTGGGTTGGAGCTTAGAACGCGGCCCGCCAGGTTTTACAAAAATTCTTTTTACTACCATTTCACCAACTTTGAACTTTCTCTCAATAACCTTCTTCTGGTAAAAACGCGGCAGCAACTAGACATTTCTCGTCTAAGAGTTCCAACTGGGCAAGGAGAGAATCACGACGTTCGTCGAGGGGAAGGTCCTTGTCCAATTGTACTCTCAGAGAGGGAATCAGAATCTCATATGGAACAACCGCCTCCATCCCGTAAGTGAGGGCGAACGGAGTTTGCCCAGTGGGAGTTCGGGTGGAAGTGCGATAAGCCCATAGAGCTTCGATAAGCTTCTTTGGCCAATCCGAGAATCTGCTAGACTCACAAGTTTTCTTTATGATTTTGATCAGTGTTTTATTCGTGGCCTCCGCTTGGCCATTGCCTTGTGGATAATATGGTGATGAATGATGCAATGCAATCTTATACCTTTGGCAGAGGTCCTGAAGATCCTGAGAGATGAATTGTGGCCCATTGTCGGTGATGATAGTTCTTGGAATGCCGAACCTGGCGATGATGTTCTTCATGATGAACTTGCAGACTGTGGATGCCTTGACTTCTGCATAGGCTTCGGCTTCAGCCCATTTGGTGAAGTACTCCGTTGCAGTGAGGATGAAGGATTTTTGCTTGGTGAGGGAGTTAGGATCACCAAGAGGACCAATGATGTCGAATGCCCACATGGAGAAAGGCCATGGGGAGGACACTGGATGGAGAGAGGAAGATGGGGAATGGATCTTATCGGCGTGAAGTTGACACTTGACACACCTACGGACATAGACAGCACAGTCTTCTTCCATGGTGGGCCAGTAAAAGCCTTGCCGAAGGATCTTCTTAGCAAGCATTTGGCTGTTCACATGGCCACCGCACACGCCTGAGTGTGCTTCCTCTACACACTTCCAGGACTCATCATCATCAAGACACCTTAGAAGAACCCCAGTGAGGCTTCTTTTGTATAGTAATCCTCCAACCACCATATACCTTTGGGCAACTCTCCTTATGGCCCTCTTATCTTCTGCTGTTGCTTCTGTAGGGTAAGACTGGTCTTTGCAATATTTGATAATCTCATAGAACCATGGCTTCTCCTCATCAGCCAGTTCTTCCTCCAATTCAACCAACATAATCTCCCTCTTCTCAACAACTTCTCTATCCTGAGCCATCTTTGACATTTCCTCCTGAACCCTTAAATATGAAGGGTTGTGAATAGCAGGGAGGCTAAGCTTGTGGATAGAAACGGACAGAGCCCTTCTGCCCAGAGGAAACCTTAATGATGATGCCAACGAAGCAAGAGCGTCGGCCAAAATGTTCTGATTGCGAGGGACATGAACAAAGACTAACTTGGTGAACAGTTTAGCGAAAGCAACAGTAAGCTCTTGGTATGGCTTGAGCTTGGGATCACGAGTGTGATATTTAGTGAGCACTTGGCGAAGGATAAGTTGACTATCACCTATGACTCGTAATTCGGTGACCCAGAAGGAATAGGCAAGGTTCAGACCTGCCAGAAGAGCCTCGTATTCAGCCACGTTGTTGGTGACTGGAAATGAGAGCTGGAATGCCTTTGGGATAGCGACACCTTCAGGTGACAATAAAACGATACCAATACCTCTCCCCTGGGAATTCAAAGCTCCATCAAAATATAATGTCCACATCGGATCATCAGACTGGGTAATGGACATTAGTTCCTCATCTGGAAACTCTGATTGAACAGGATCAAATTTAGGGAGAGGGTGGTGAGCAAGATGCTCAGCTATAGCATAGCCTTTAATCGCCTTTTGCTGGATATAGATGATGTCGAATTGAGATAGAAAGCTTTGCCAACGTGCTAGCCTATCAGTAAGGACAAACTTTTTCAAGAGAAATTTGATAGGATTCATGCGAGCAATTAAATGGACTTCATGAGCAAGAAAGTAATGTTTCAATTTCTGTACCACCCACACGAGGGCGGCACAGGTCTTTTCCGTGGTAGTATACTTTCGCTCACAGGGGTTGAGGAGTTTGGACAAGTAATAGGTTACCCGTTCCTTGCCTTCCTCATTGATTTGTGCCAGGACGGCTCCCACAGAGTCGTCTAGGACCGAGACATATAGGATCAAAGGCTTATCTGGAATAGGTGGAGTGAGAACAGGCGGGTTGGCCAGATATTCCTTTAATCCGTCAAAAGCATTCTGACACTTAGAATCCCAACAGAATTTGGTCCCTGCTTTGGTCAACTCGTAGAAGGGCCGGCACCTTTGCGAGTGTTGCGACACAAAGCAACGGATAAATTGCAACCTCCCGATTAATCCTCGAACTTCCCTCAGATTCTTCAGGGGTGGCATATCCCTAATCGCCTTAGCCTTGTTGGGATCTATCTCAATACCCCTTTTGCTCACAATGAAGCCAAGTAACTTGCCCGATGATACACCAAACATGCACTTTTTTGGATTCATTTTCAAATTGAATTCACGTGATCTTTGCAACACCTTTGCAAGGACCTCGGGATGTTCCGCCCTAGTTTTAGATTTTACCAACAAATCATCCACATATACCTCCAAATATATGTGCATCATGTCATGGAATATTGCCATCATTGCCCTTTGGTAAGTGGCTCCAGCGTTCTTCAGTCCAAATGGCATGACCACATAACAATAAGTTCCCCAGGGAGTAGTGAATGAAGTTTTCTCCTGATCTTCTTCTGCCAGACGGATTTGATTATATCCAGAAAATCCATCCATGAATGATAGGGTTTCATATCCTGCCGTGTTATCAATCAACACATTAATATGAGGTAAAGGGAAATCATCCTTCAGACACACACGGTTAAGGTCCCGGAAGTCAATACAAATTTTCACCTTTCCATCTTTCTTCATGACCGAGACGATATTTGCGACCCACTGAGGATAAAGGACGACTCTTATGAACCTAGCTTTGTGGAGCTTGTCGACCTCTTCCTTCATTTTTAAAGCCATTTGTGGGCGGAAACGTCTTAGCCGTTGCTTTACCGAGATGGACCCTGGTTTGAGGGTGAGATGATGCTCAACCAGAGTAGAATCCAATCCTGGCATATCCTCATAGCTCCATGCAAACGTGTCCTTGTAATCCTCGAGAACCTTAATTAATGCCTCTTCGTCAGATGATGGTAAATTATCACTTATGAGGACAATCCTAGGGTCTTCCTCAGTTCCCAGGTTAATCTCTTTGGTAGACTCTTCTACAGCGGCTGATGGCTCGTCAAATCTGCTCATTCCACTAGCATATGCGTCGGCCGCATCCTCGTATTCTTCGTCATCTTCTTCAACGGGGTACTCATCATCGGTGATTTCATAAACCCCGTACCCTTCATCAATCATACCATCATTTTCACATTCTATCTCTGGCAATTGGATAGGATTTTTTAGCAATTGAAGAATTGCTAGAAGGGCTTGACACCTATCGGCTAAATCTAAAAGAAATCGTCGAGGGATCTACTTACCCTTAGATTTCTTCTTGGGCACTACCCTTGACTTATTCCTAACCTGACACACATTATTTACAGAAGAAGAAGAAGCTGAAGAGGATAGTGAAGAATGTATAGGGAAGGACCCCTCAGATGAGGGGTCGAGAAGGTCGCTCAGGGGACCTTGAATGAGTGGCCCGTGAGTCGGGGCACACTCGTGGGAGATATAAGAGGTTTCCTCAAAGACAATGCGATGTTGAGGAGTTGGGGAATTGGCATTTTTTTTTCATTTTCATCTTTGATAACAAAACAGTGAAAAGAAATTGGAGGAGGTGAAAAGGGAATTAGAGCTAGAGGGTTGTGTAGCTCGTAGAGCAGATCATGATTGAAAATCTGGCGTGAGTTAAGAAACCCACGTAGGTATATGAGTAAAGAAGGGGACCTGGGAAGATCATCAGACAACTGTCTGGCCCAGGAAGGAGACAGCAACAAAGGCTGTGATATGTGGATAGAAAAGATGACG
This sequence comes from Amorphophallus konjac, assembly GCA_022559845.1. Classification (NCBI taxonomy): domain Eukaryota; kingdom Viridiplantae; phylum Streptophyta; class Magnoliopsida; order Alismatales; family Araceae; genus Amorphophallus; species Amorphophallus konjac. The sequence continues at coordinate 357,859,370 of CM040122.1, forward strand.
GTTAATGAGCCGTCGGTGACAATATTGGTGACGGATGATGACCCGTCGATGACAACATCCTCTTGGCGAGGAGGGTTTGTCATTCTGGCAAGTGTGGTGGTGTCTCCTGGCATTTCGGAGATCAAAAGTGGGCCTTATAGATGTGAAGAAGAGAACATTCTTTCCAGTGCAATGGATATATCTGGTATGTCAAACCATTTATACCATTCACAATCCAGGTGAACCATCTTTCCCTTTTTAGGGATCCTTGAACATCCTTGAGCTAAAAACACATCCCGTGACCCCCCAGGTGACTCCAATGGAGGATCTCCCATCTGGATGATGGGCCCCTTTTTGAAATGTGAGGACAAAGTCCAAGTGAGGGGTTTACCGTCTGATTCGAATGGCCCCTTAAAACCCAAGCCAGCTCTATGGATTGGCTTTATCTTTTGGAGTGGTCTCAGCCTTCCTTGCAGTTGTGCCCCTAGACCTTTGCTATCTTGGTAGCCAATATTTCTCATAATCTCCCATCCTTTGGAGTGGAAGGAAAGTCATGAGTTTAACATAGGGAATGGCTTTTGTTGTGTGAAGGGAGCACGACAAGGGTCATACACATCCAACAAGGATAGTATGGGCCGATGAGTCGGCCAGACCGAAGGCAAAGAGGTGTTGATGGCATCCACCGTAGAACAGAGAGGCATGCTCATTACCTTAATAACCCATCCTTTGTATGGAAATTTCAAGCACTGATGATTGGTGGATGGTACAGCATTCATAGCTTCAATGTAGGTACGGCCTAGTATATCCTTGAAAGTGGGATCCATATCAAGGACATGAAATTCCGTAAAGACTGATACAGGACCTAGTTCTACATTGAGGGCAATCATCCCCATTGGCGGTCTTTTACTATTGTCATAGGCCGTGACTGTGATTGAGGAGGGCATGAGTTGTTCTTCATCAACCCCACATGTTTGAAGAGTACTCGGGGAAATCACATTTATAGACGCGCCCGTGTCTACCAGGCACGGATCCACTGATACGCCATTGATTTTCACCGCAATACACAATGCATATTTTTGAGCTTCCTTGGGGGCAAGCTCGTGATTATGGAACATGATGGGCGGTTGTGTATCGGTGGGCGTCAGGACTGTCGAGATTTTCTCCACAGGGAGATCCTCATTCACCATGACTTTTTGAAGATAGTCTTTCAAAGCTTCTTGGTGAGATGGGGATCTTTTGATCAACTCAAGGATGGAGATACGGGCGGGCGTCTTATCCAGATGTTTTAACAAGTCATACTGGGTCCCAGGGATGGACTCTTCTGACTGCTCTTCCTTATCTTTCTTGGGCCGAGATTGTTCAGGGGCCTGACTATTCTGGGGAAACACCCGGTGGAACATCCTTCCACTCCGGAGCACCATTGCTTGTGGGTCTTGTTGCACCTCTATGATATTGGGTGTGGATTTTAACAAGGGTTTAAGGGGTAATAATGGAGGAATGGTTGGTGGGATAGGGGTTATGATGGGTGTAGGGGTTTTGATTAGGGGTTTGCTTGGTGGAGGTATAGTAGAGGTAGAAGGAGTCTCGGGTGAATCACGGATGATAAGGGGTTTAGATGGTTGAGGTAGATTAGAAACGGAGGTGACTTGGGGTGGATGATGGATGATAAGGGATTTATATGATGGAGGGGGTATAGTGGAAGTAGAGGGGACCTCAAATGAATGGTGACTGATAAGAGGTTTAAACGATGGAGGAGGAGGTTCAGTGGGGATAGAGGTGGATGGTGTGTCATATGGATAATGGGCGGTAAAAAGATTAGAAGGCGGGGGTAAAGGCGCGATAGAGGTAGATGGTAAATTAGAGGAATAAGAAGTGATCAAGGGACTTCGAGGTGAAAAAGGAGTGTGAGATGGCCTTTGGTGATGGACTAACGGTGAATTGACGGTAGGGGTATGAATAAGAGGGCGTGATGGCTGTGGAACGGAAGAAGGACCAAATAGGGGTTGTGAGGGGGTTGAATGGTAAGAAGATGATGTTCGAAGGAGGCGAGGTGGTTGATTGGTGGTATGACTAGTAGCAAGGACAGAGGTGCTTTCTAAATAACAGGTTTGCTCTCTTCCAACTTCCGAGAAGGAGGAAATCGGATTAACCTGGTAGTTGGGCTGTTGGTGCTCCGGAAGCGGGTTATGGATGATGCCCATATTAGGCTGCTGTTGTGGGGCCTGCTGAGGCTGTTGTTGTTGATGCGGTTGTTGTGGCAACTGTGGCCTAGGCGGAGGTCTCCTGGCCTTTAGGGTGGCGATGCATCGCCTCATTTCATCCCAATCGATTTCACCCAGATCATTCATGTCGTAAATGTAATCTTTGAAATTGAAACAATTCTCCGCCGTATGACCCGGCTGTCTATGATAGACACAGTACCTGGAGGTATCTACATTTGGGGGCCATGCAAATTTTTCTTTGGGCAAAGTAAGTAGGTTGGCAGCCATGAGGGCATTAAAAATGTCCGGCAATGTCTCGGGCAATGGTGGATAATGGGCTCTTTTGGGTCCAATGGGCCTCATCCGTTGTTGTGGTGGGCCGTAATTTCCCGGGGGTGGAACTTGGTGATACTGAGGCTGTGCTTGTTGTTGTTGTTGGGGATGAAAGGGTTGAGGCATGTGGTTTTGAAGGGGGTTTTTTTGGGGTGGAGGACGATAAAGAGGTGGACCATGTTGAAAGGGTGGTGGACCCTGCTGAAAGGGTGGTCGCGAAACCTGAGGAGGCCTTGGGTTAACTGGTTGGTTGGGGCCGCCAAGCACACTCACTTGCTCGTTTATGACGACTCCCTCAGTTGTTCCTCCTTGGACACCAGTGCCCGTTTTCTTAAACACCCTAGGCTTTGAGGGTTCAAACATATGCATGATGGGGGAATCTTTTAATTGGGTCTGAATATACCGGGCCCTCTCATAAAGTTCCTCCATCGTGGTAAGCTTATTCATGGCTAAAATGTGTCTAAACTGCGGAGTTGCATTAGACACAATCATCTTGACTTGCTCAGGTTCTGAAAGGGTATCTTTTATCTTATCGGCCAGGGACCTCCACCTATCAGCATACTGGACAAAATCCTCATCTGACCTCATTTTCTCAGCAACTAGGTCGGTGATAGAAAGAGAAGGACTGACCCTATCCTGGTACTTTTGTATGAATTTAGCTTTGACAATGTCAAAATCCTCAGCCTCACTTGGCTGTAGAGAATAGAACCATTCTAAGGCAGGACCATCCAATGACCTCCGAAAAAGGTAAGCTAGGGATTTTGGCTCATTCTGCCAGAAGGAGGATTCATACATAAAATCCTTGATGTGAATAGAAGGGTTACCCGTGCCGTTATACCTACGGTATGTAGGCATTTCGGAGGGTGGGAGATGAAATGTGGGAAGGATTGGCAGGGAAATCTCAGGGGCGGACCTCCCATCCACCACTTTCTTTAAGTGCCGAACTTGCTGGTCCATCTCATTGTATTTGTTGAGGAGTGACTGGGTGAGCTCCTCGGCGGGTGGAGGCGGGGCCTGCCACTAAGACTGAGAAGGCCTCACAAGGGCCTGAGAAGGGAGTCCTGAACCAGAAGGGTATGGTGGCCCACCAGTAGACGGACCCGCTTGGGGTACCGTATGAGGGATGGCAGGGATTTGAGACTGTAGAGGGGGGAATTGGTGAGAGGCGGGTTGTTGGCTCGCCTGTCCTTGAAGTGAAGAAGAAGGAGCGACATATACATGTGATGGAGATGTAGTAGCCTGGAGCGGCTGTTGGTAGGATGTGGGAGCCGGAGTTGACTCCTGAGGAGGGGGAGAAACAGACTTCCCCTTTAAAATGGCCTGAAAGGCCAGAAGTTGCTCAGGGCTGAGCTGTGTACTAGCGAGGGCACCCAAAAGGGAGAAGATATCCAGGGGTGGAGCTACCTCCCGTGGAACAACGGGGACCTCTTGTGAGGTCTCGCGGGAGGGGCCTGAATCTATTGTGTGGACCCGTGGGTCAGCTGACTGACCACGACCTAATTGATTCTCTTCGGAAGAGTCGTGAGCCATTCCTGTAATTTTACCAGAACGTAAATGCATACACTAGCAAACAAGTATCAGAGATTAACAGACAAGTGGATGATCTTACGCCATTTTTTTTTGTTTTTGTTTTAACCCTTTTTTTGTGTTTTGATTTACTTAATTAATTTTTTTTATTTTTCTTTTTCTCTTTTTTTGTGATTTTAACAAATATAAAATTCACACTTAGTAGGAGGGACCCTAATTGCACTTTGTTTTATCTCCGTGTCAGCTAGAGGCACTCGTCTCACCACGAATAGGTAAGTAACTCCGGGGTACTTCAGTGGTACAACCAGCCCAGTGAACGAAGAGGGAATCCTTCGCTGTCGGGGACTTACGGAGGTCTCAATGGAGGAGATCCTAGTCCATCGAGAGGAATTCCTGACGGAGAGTCCTTCCTTCACCGAGAGGGGTTAATCCTTAAATAAGTAAAAGAAAGAAAAGAAAAGGGGTAAATGCATGAAATGCAGTGCTGAATAAAAGATGTATAACGCACAAATACCAGAGATAAACACACAAATAGAACAGAGATAATCACAATAATATAACAAGGATATAAAAGCAATAAACAGATGGGGTAGGATACAACCGTTCCTCTTTCCGAGACACGTAGATCACTTGGAAAAAGAGAAAGGGGCTCTAAGGGTGCACGTAGTGCACGAGGGGAATGACGTAGCGCACGTGGGCGCAATAAGGAGGTGGGGCACGAGGATGCCAAATAGAGGGGAACAAGGAGGCGGGGCACACGAGGGTGCCGAATGGAGGAGAAGGGGCACACGTGGGTGCCGAATGGTAGGGGCACACGTGGGTGCCGAATGGTAGGGAGGGCACACGTGGGTGCCGAATGATAGGGAGGGCACACGTGGGTGCCGAATGGTAGGGGGGGCACACGTGGGTGCCGAATGGTAGGGAGGGCACACGTGGGTGCCGAATGGTAGGGGCACACGTGGGTGCCGAATGGTAGGTAGGGCACACGTGGGTGCCGAATGGTAGGGGAAATGCACGTGGTGCACGAGACAACGTTATCTTCTCAAGTAACCACAAAGGACCGGGGGAGTGCACGAGGTGCACGAGGGGAGTGAGCGCACGGGGGTGCAATAAGGAAGGGCACACGTGGGTGCCGAAAAGAGGGACACACGTGGGTGTCAAAAGGAGGGGCACACGTGGGTGCCGAAAGCTTGTGGGTAACCAGAAAAGCAAAAAGTAGGTCCCACCGTGATCGCCAGAGATGTGAACGCGTCACGTGGTGGACTGAGAGAGAGAGATGGGGTTTCTCCCTCTCCGAGTAATAAAGGGGTGAAAGAAATGAGGACAAACAATGAAACGCGCGCTATAGGGGATATGAAAGAACGGTGGACGAGTACAACCTACAGATGACACTCTAATGGAGACAGAAGGAATTTACACTGACCGAACTCCGGTACATGGCGGAGATAGGGGTCCGAAGACCCTCTCACGCAAACTGAACCCCTTCCCGGTAGGCGTAACCCACCATTCCGAGAGCAGCTTTTCAGATATCGAATTCGAGTCTTGGGACCCTACGTAATAGAATTTGACAGACGGGAAGACACGTAGACTCGGAAATTGTAACGATATATCACTCCCCGAACAGTTACAAGAACAATACGAATGAAAGCACACCACCACAGGATATTGGTCTTTGCGGGGTTTTAACAGCAATATTGCAAGATGAGCAGTAATTAATATATGTGCATCTAGAAACCACCGCGAGACATTGGCATTACGGGATTTTTTAAAGCAATATAAATAATGAATAAAAGTATATATATATACCACCACGAAACATTGGCCTCTGCGGGGTTTTTAATGCATTATAAATAATAAATATAAATATATATACACACCACCACGAGACATTGGCCTCTGCGGGGTTTTTACTATAACATAGATAATAAATATAAGTATATAAATATATAAACCACCACGAGACTGTGGCCTCTGCGGGGTTTTTATTGTGACATAAATAATAAGTATAAGTATATATATATATATAGAAACCACCACGAGACTGTGGCCTCTGCGGGGTTTTTACTATGACATAGATAATATAAATAATATATATATATATATATATATATGTATCCACGAGACTTTGTGATGTGACACAACCTCGGACCTAATGCAAGCAAGCACAATCACATTCAAATGGGCCGAATTGGGCCACCGCTCTATCGACGCTCACCCAAGCTCGGGGTGACTTGGCAATGTCAAGTGGAGGAAGTGGGGTTGGACCCTTGCTGGTAGAGGGCCAGCAAGACCAATGCTTGATTCCCAAAGGGTGGGGATGCCCAAATCAAGGGGGCCGCCAAAGTGCCAAAGGCACCGGTTGTAATATTCCCACGGTGATCACTCAAGTTTATGGGGTTGAGGATCGGGCTCTAACTCGCATAACCAGTGGAATTAGAACTAATATTGAAAGATAAGCACTAAGTGGAGTGAAGGTTTGAGCACTTACTCGACCGGTTTGAAGAAACCGGTCCCGGTCGGAGACGAGGGCGAGCGGGGAGGCGAGTGGATCCCCACACGCCGCGGCGGTGTCGCTTGACCTGCCCAAACAAATTACACCACTACACCTCTCGCAGGAGGGGGACCTTGGGGTGGGGGTTAATGAAATTACAAACGAAAACTACCTCCACACAGGGAGGGGCCTTCAGCCGGCCAAGCGGGGAGGGGAAAATGAGAAAGGAACACCGAAGTTGGTGGATGCCGATTCTGCTCACGTTCTGTGGGTGCTGACAGCTGACTGAAGATATGACTGCTGTGGTTGTTCACGAATTTTGTTGGGACGAAACCACCTGGAGAAGCTTCGTAGGAGGCCAGGGAAGTCGTCCAATTTTTGTTGATTTCTTCTGACGTCGTCGCTGAGCAGGATGGAGGTCCAAACAGAGAGGCAGACTCACGGACTGGCAGCTTCTGGTTTCTAGTAGTAGGTTGCAGAAGATACCCCGACTGCCCCCGAACTCAGAATCACGCACCGTTGGAGTCGTTGGAACCGTGGATGAGTCCTAATCACAGCAAAACTGACGGGGAATCCAAAAGGTGTCGGAGAAGATCTGGAGGCTCTAAACAAGGATGACTGGTCGGTGTAGACTGTGGGGAAGCAGATCCGTGCAGCAGAGGGAGAAAATTGACAACTTCTGCTACGGGATGCCGAATGGAGTTCCGCTTCTTGATTCTGAAAGTAGACAGGCCGATGAAGAACTTTGAAGAAGCACTTGAGGACTGATTCCTTCAGGGTTCGTCGTGGCAGAGCTTCTAATCCGGCTCAGGTCCTCAGCTGAGGCAGAACTGCGCAGTTGTGGGAGAATGGACCTCCTGGACGGCTCAGAGATCGGAAGAAGATGAAACCACTTCTGTTGCGAAGGAGACTGGCAGACGCTTCCGACGATGGCTCTTGGGTCTTCAAACTCGTCCGGAGGAAGTGGTGGTGGCCGCTGCAAGTTACTACTCTTCTGTAGATCTTCGGTTGAGAGCTGTGGGTTGAAGATGATGGGGGGGAATGGGGTATATGGGAGGGGAAATGGGGGTGGATGAGTGTGGGGAAAGCCCGGGCTGTGAGGGGGTCTAGGAGGGGGTGTTCTAAGGTGGGGGAAGGGAAGAATGGGCTCTGGAAGGGGGTCTAACAGGTGGTGGGAGGAGGAGCTACGAATTTGGGAAGGTGGGTGAGAGGAGAAGGTGAGGGGGGGGCACAAGTGAGTGGAGGGAAGGGTGGATTTCAAATTCAAATATGCTTTGGAAGTTGTGGGGTTGTGTGGGGAAGGGGTTGATGGTGTTGGAATGTGGAAGATGGTGTTGGAATGGTGAAGGATCTCCTTGGGACTAGGGGGTGGAGTAATGGAGGCCATGGGGAAGTGGAGGACTTTAATGATGGTAGGTGGGGGTTGAGGTGGTTGGGAAGGGAGGAGAGAGAAGAAAATTCGAAATTGGGTGTTGAGGAGAGAGAAAGTGGAGTGAAAAAGAGGGATTAAGAGAGGGAATAGTGGGGAATCTCTCCCCTAGGGTTTCTCACCCAAAAAATGTTGGAATCACTCCGCTAAACTAAGCTTTGGACTCTCAAATGGCATTTTTCATTGATTGATTCATTAAGTTGAAATGGGGGGAATGGGGTCCTATATATAGGCAACCCACATTTTACAATAAGTCCCTGACAAAAGACTCAATGACAAATAACCGAGGGGGTAGGGGGTGCACTTGGGCCAAACCCAATGAATTGGGCCCAATAACTAACTAAACAACATAATGACTCTCAAACTTAGGGAAATAAACACAAGACCTAGGAACATGACTCAAATAAAAGGGAAAATACATCAAATGACTCAAATAAAAATTACATAGGACTCGAAATTAAATAATTAGACCATGCCGGATGCAACCGGGGCGAGGAGACGAGCTGTGAACGTGGGCATGGGAGGTGATGTCCCCATCATACTCCCGGGGTGCGGAGAACTCGACTCCGTCGAGTAAGTGTCCTTTCCTCCTTGGAGGGTGTAGAAGTGGTACTGCCCTCAAGTCTTCCGAACGAGACTGATCCATCCACCTGCCGAGATAGCGCTCGTATACCTTGCTCCGAGTGGTAGTGACTTGTTCATCCAATATTTGTTCAATTTGTTCACGCTGGGCTCTCTTGGCTGGTGGTCTCTCCTCACGGGTGGGTGCTCTCTCAAGGGAAGAAGTAGGCTCAATCTCCTCACTAGGTACCACCGTGGGTCCCTTATATGGCACTAGGTCGGCAACATTGAATGTGGGACTTATTCCATACTCCTCAGGGAGATCTAACTCAAAGACATTTGCACCAATGCGCCTCAGGACCGGGAAGGGACCAGCCCCACGTGGCCTCAATTTGGAGATGGCTCCTGGGGAGAGTCTCTCCGTCCTTACCATCACAAAGTCACCCTCATGGAATTCTTGGTGACGTCGATGAGAGTCGGCTTGCCTTTTATAAGTCACATTCTTCTTGCTAATGTGCTTGCGGATCTCTTTATGCAATGTTGTGAATGCAGACATTCTAGGGGTGATGGGTGGACCGGGGCAACCAAAAGTAGACCTATCGTGTAATGATGTAGTGTAGACTTTGGTTAGCCTAGGTGTGCCGGGGCACCCGTAGGTGGCCCTATCATGCAAATTGGTGATAAATATCGGGGGACCCGGACATCCGTAGATGCCTTTGACATGCTTAAGATCCATGATGAATGAAGGAGGACCATGACATCCGAATATGGACCACTCATACTTTCTACTTGACATGTGGGTGATATGAATGAATGGACCCAATATAGTGTTCTTGCCAAGGGGTGTGGTAAGCCTAGACACATGCATACTTTTCCCAAAGGTGACTTCCATGTGTATAGGTGTGGGATAACCTTTGAACTCCCATTGGAAAGGATCGAATAGATCTAAGAAGGTGGTCATCATGGGGTGGGGCACAACCTTATTACCTAGGGATATGTGGCCCAAGGTCATGGCTCCCAAGGTGTAACCCGGGTCATGGATGAGGTTGGTTTGGCCCAATATGGTGGTGAGGGTAGGAAAGGGTGGGTGGTGGGTAAGATGGTTGGGTCACATGGGTATCCGTGCTCCCATTGGAATGGGTCAAAGGGATCATGGTAAGGGCTACCTAGAGAGAGGAACTCAATGTTCCCAAGGTCCTTACAAGGTGGTGAGTCATCCTCCTCCCAAGTAGTTGGTCCAAGGTCTCTAGTGGGTTGACCGTTCAAGGTACTTGGGATCTCAAGGGGTGGGGAGTAGACCGGGATGGGTTCTTCCTCCAAGGGGAGAAATAGGAGGATCTCACTAGTACAATGTCCACTTGTGCAAAGGGAGGTGATGGAACCGATGGATGGGTGGATAAAGTTGACGGTGCTAGGCTCCAATGGTCCCATGGCTAGTAGGCCGGTTAAGTGGGCTTGCCAATGTAGGCAATCCACAGGGTCTCCCAAGTCTTCCACAGAGTAGAAGTTTTGATAAGTGACATGGGGAGGTCGGGTGGGAACAATTTGGGATTTATATCCCAATGGTGGTGAGCTAGGGAGGGTGGGACATTGCTTGAGCCATTGGAGTATGGACTCATCTATGGTGAGGGTGCCATGTGTGATGGTGCATGGCCTTTGAGGATCCGGACCATGAGGGGTGGGGGAAGATTGAGGCTCTTCTTCTTTATTGGTGGGATCTTGGGCTTCCTCTATGGTGATAGGAGGGTCCATATGGGCATAAATCTTCCTAAGTTCATTTCTCATCTCAACCCAAGAGTCGATTGGCTCTTGCCTTCCAACTTCCCTTAAGCCTACAATGTTTTGCCATTCATTCCTAGCTTGGCGCCATAGCAAACTTTTGGCATAGTTGACTTGCATAGACCCTAACAGGGTGAACCTCCCAAAGTGGTGATCTATGGAGCTTTCCCATTCTAGATATAAACTAGGGTGGGATCCATCAAACACAAAGGCATCTATTGGGTCCAAGCGAGACGAGTAGGCTAAGTAGGAAGTGGCCATGATGATCGAGTGATAAATGCAATGGCCCTAGGACAAGACTTAGTAGAGACAAGTCTAGAACTTGCTCTGATACCACTTGATGTGACACAACCTCGGACCTAATGCAAGCAAGCACAATCACATTCAAATGGGCCGAATTGGGCCACCGCTCTATCGACGCTCACCCAAGCCCGGGGTGACTTGGCAATGCCAAGTGGAGGAAGTGGGGTTGGACCCTTGCTGGTAGAGGGCCAGCAAGACCAATGTTTGATTCCCAAAGGGTGGGGATGCCCAAATCAAGGGGGCCGCCAAAGTGCCAAAGGCACCGGTTGTAATATTCCCACGGTGATCACTCAAGTTTATGGGGTTGAGGATCGAGCTCTCACTCGCATAACCAGCGGAATTAGAACTAATATTGAAAGACAAGCACTAAGTGGAGTGAAGGTTTGAGCACTTACTCGACCGGTTTGAAGAAACCGGTCCCGGTCGGAGACGAGGGCGAGCGGGGAGGCGAGTGGATCCCCACACGCCGCGGCGGTGTCGCTTGACCTGCCCAAACAAATTACACCACTACACCTCTTGCAGGAGGGGGACCTTGGGGTGGGGGTTAATGAAATTACAAACCAAAACTACCTCCACACAGGGAGGGGCCTTCAGCCGGCCAAGCGGGGAGGGGAAAATGAGAAAGGAACACCGAAGTTGGTGGATGCCGATTCTGCTCACGTTCTATGGGTGCTGATAGCTGACTGAAGATATGACTGCTGTGGTTGCTCACGAATTTTGTTGGGGACGAAACCACCTGGAGAAGCTTCGTAGGAGGCCAGGGAAGTCGTCCAATTTTTGTTGATTTCTTCTGACGTCGTCGCTGAGCAGGATGGAGGTCCAAACAGAGAGGCAGACTCACGGACTGGCAGCTTCTGGTTTCTAGTAGTAGGTTGCAGAAGATACCCCGACTGCCCCCGAACTCAGAATCACGCACCGTTGGAGTCGTTGGAACCGTGGATGAGTCCTATTCACAGCAAAACTGACGGGGAATCCAAAAGGTGTCGGAGAAGATCTGGAGGCTCTGAACAAGGATGACTGATCGGTGTAGACTGTGGGGAAGCAGATCCGTGCAGCAGAGGGAGAAAATTGACAACGTCTGCTACAGGATGCCGAATGGAGTTCTGCTTCTTGATTCTGAAAGTAGACAGGCCGATGAAGAACTTTGAAGAAGCACTTGAGGACTGATTCCTTCAGGGTTCATCGTGGCAGAGCTTCTAATCTGGCTCAGGTCCTCAGCCGAGGCAGAACTGCGCAGTTGTGGGAGAATGGACCTCCTGGACGGCTCAGAGATCGGAAGAAGATGAAACCACTTCTGTTGCGAAGGAGACTGGTAGACGCTTCCGACGATGGCTCTTGGGTCTTCAAACTCGTCTGGAGGAAGTCGTGGTGGCCGCTGCAAGTTACTGCTCTTCTGTAGATCTTCGGTTGAGAGCTGTGGGTTGAAGATGATGGGGGGGAATGGGGTATATGGGAGGGGAAATGGGGGTGGATGAGTGTGGGGAAAGCCCGGGCTGTGAGGGGGTCTAGGAGGGGGTGTTCTAAGGTAGGGGAAGGGAAGAATGGGCTCTGGAAGGGGGTCTAACAGGTGGTGGGAGGAGGAGCTACGAATTTGGGAAGGTGGGTGAGAGGAGAAGGTGAGGGGGGGCACAAGTGAGTGGAGGGAAGGGTGGATTTCAAATTCAAATATGCTTTGGAAGTTGTGGGGTTGTGTGGGGAAGGGGTTGATTGTGTTGGAATGTGGAAGATGGTGTTGGAATGTGGAAGATGGTGTTGGAATGGTGAAGGATCTCCTTGGGACTAGGGGGTGGAGTAATGGAGGCCATGGGGAAGTGGAGGACTTTAATGATGATAGGTGGGGGTTGAGGTGGTTGGGAAGGGAGGAGAGAGAAGAAAATTCGAAATTGGGTGTTGAGGAGAGAGAAAGTGGAGTGAAAAAGAGGGATTAAGAGAGGGAATGGTGGGGAATCTCTCCCCTAGGGTTTCTCACCCAAAAAATGTTGGAATCACTCCACTAAACTAAGCTTTGGACTCTCAAATGTCATTTTTCATTGATTGATTCATTAAGTTGAAATGGGGGGAATGGGGTCCTATATATAGGCAACCCACATTTTACAATAAGTCCCTGACAAAAGACTCAATGACAAATAACCGAGGGGGTAGGGGGTGCACTTGGGCCAAACCCAATGAATTGGGCCCAATAACTAACTAAACAACATAATGACTCTCAAACTTAGGGAAATAAACACAAGACCTAGGAACATGACTCAAATAAAAGGAAAAATACATCAAATGACTCAAATAAAAATTACATAGGACTCGAAATTAAATAATTAGACCATGCCGGATGCAACCGGGGCGAGGAGACGAGCTGTGAACGTGGGCATGGGAGGTGATGTCTCCATCACTTTGGCCTCTGAGGGGTCTTTAATGTGACATAAATAATATAAATAATAAATATATATTTATATAAATATAAACCACCACGAGACTGCGGCCTCTGAGGGGTCTTTAATGCGACATAAATAGTATAAATAATATATATATATATATATATATATATATATAAACCACCACGAGACTGTGGCCTCTGAGGGGTCTTTACTATAATATAAGTATATGTGACAGGAAAGGAAAAGGGATCAAATAAACCGTCGCGAGATGTTGATCTCCACAGGGTTTTAAAGCGATGATAGGGGAATGCTGAAATTAAATAGTTAGGAATTAGAAAGTAAAGTGCAGAAAATAAAATGCTAAAACGGAAACGGTCGCGGGAGGTGACCCACCGCACCAATTAGGAATTAGATATACAGAAAGTAAATCACAGAAACCGCCGCGGGGAATAATCCTCCGCGCGGGTGAGGTCAGAGACAAAAGAAGATAACCGCTGCGGGAAGCAACTCTCCGCGGGTGTTATTAAAACAAAGATGATCAAAATGGAGCGCGCGTTAAGAGTGTTGTGATCGCCAGGGACCGTGGGTCCCGAATTGATTGATTGATCGCTTTTGCCTTTGATGCGGGAATTACGTGGGTTCCTTCTTCCTCTTCTTTCGACAGGCCGAAGAAGAGGGCCTTTAACTGGTTACCCTTACACAAAGAACAAACAGAGGAAAACTGGTTGGTGAGAATGACGGTGGTGTAGTACCAATCCTTAGGTAATGAAACTGTAAATAACATAAACGAACACGTACCTGGTTGGTGTGTTTAAAACCCCTTTGGAACTAAAAGGGTGGGAGAATGACATGATGAAATGCACAAACACAAAGACACTCACAAGCGAGGCCCTCTCGGAGAGAAAGGCATGGCACATATGTTAAATGATGCATGCAATGTAATTAACTGACTGAATAAAACTAAGGGGGAGAAAACATTATCGGTGGAGGCCAACGGCGAGCTTTGAGAAGGACTTCAATATCACGAGTACGGCACGACCGAAGGACTTCAAAACGGACTTCAGAAACTGATTAGGCCGAACATAATAACACACACACAAGCGCATACATATGAATGATAAGTATCTTTATATAAACATATATATAAACATATTATACGTCTTAAAGATATTTAATATATTCATAAATAGAAATGTGTATAAACATACACGTAAACTGGTCAAGATAGAAGAACAAGAATTTGAGAGAAAGAAAGGAGAGAGGAAAATTAATTTTTTTTTATTTTTTTTTAAAACTTGTTTAGAAGAGAGAGGGTGTAAACTTAAAAGAAAATAAAAATGAAAGAAAGAAAGAAAATAAGAGATAGGATAATATATATATATATATATATATATATATATATATATATATAGGAGGGAGAGACTAAGAGAGAGAAAGAGAGGGGGTGGAGGAAGAGAGAGGGAGAGAGAGACTGTAGGGGATTAAAAAAGAAAAAAAGGGTGAGAGAGAGGGAGATCGAGAGGAGAGAGAGAGAGAGAGAGAGAGAGAGAGAGAGAGAGAGGCGAGTGAGAGAGAAAGAGAGAGAATAAAAAATTAAAAAAAAAGAGAGAGAGGGAGAGTGAGTGAGACGGAGA